>CM035602.1:2715000-3315000 GCA_020496755.1 Channa maculata | reverse complement strand
AAAGAATGATGCAAACATAGCAAGAGGGTTCAACCTGTTACTCAGCAGACTTTCTCTTCTAGTCTCCCGCAAAAACCAACTCCTGCACCTCACTCAACAACCCTCAGGGACTCATCATGAAACATGTTTGCAGTATCGTGCTTTAGTTGTATTTAGTTAGAGGTGATGTTTCCCACAACGCACTGCGTTGTTGCTCAGCAACACAAAAACAGCTTTTTTTTTCTCTGATAGGATCATAAAGACCAAAGAGTCCAGGAACTAATTGATAAGGCCAAAGCCGAGAACCCCCCCCCCCCCTTTTTTTTTTGTGGGGGTGGGTGGGGGCTATTAACACAGGCACAGTGTTGTGTCTCGCTCACTGGTGCAGCCATTCAGTTAGTATGGATGACGATCATCAGTCATAGAAAGCTGCTGTTATGACAGCAATCTATCTGACTCTGATGATTCATCGATCACACATGTTGCCGGGATGCTGATTGAAAGTGTTGCTCGTGCATTATTGGAAACTTTCTGAGTCATTCGATGCACATTAGTTGTAAGTAAAACATAACTATCGGGCAAATGCCTCATCTGATTAATTGATTCGTCGCCGCCTGCCATGTTTGTTTTTGTTGAGAGGACAGGACATCTCTCACTAAAACTAATGATGAGACAGGAGAGTTGGTGTCACAGCACAGTGACAGCTCGACAGAGTGCTGAGCAGCGTGTGTGTGTGTGTGTGTGTGTGCGCACAATTGAAATGTGAGCATACGTGCATACATGTATCAACGTCTGTGGGAGTTTCCATGTACTGTACGTTGTCAGAGGAATCCCAAAGAGGGTCCCGAATCCTACCAGGCACTGAGTGGCGCAGAGCTTGATTGATATGCGTAGTTACTTTATGGGGGCCGCTCGCGCATGGCAATGAGCTCCGTCTCAATTCGCTTCATTCACAAGGGACCGTTTAGATGCTCTGGCCCCTTCCTCTGCCGTCACATGTAGGAAGGAACCAGGCAAAAGACCAAAAGAGTTGCAGAGAGCGTGCACACGGGAGAAAAGTCACCGATTAATTGATTAATTGCGATGGCGAGCAGTGTTGTCCTGACCCATGAGCAGAAGTCTGGGTGACTCACTTTGCCTCAGCATTTATCCGGGTTCTTCTCCGCACACAGGATGGAAAGAGATCAAATGCCCGGTGTCATGACCCCATCCTTTTCATTTGGGCTCGATTGGAGCTCCAGATATCAAAACGCGTCGGGGACATTGATTTAGCTTTTGACCCGACCGTTAAATGGCTGTTATAAATGAAAGGACTAACCTTCCGTAACCTCTCCGGTGCTTTCAATCAACCGTAAATTCCTGTCTCCCTGCTCACACACTCGCAGAAACACATACGGAAACAATAAAACAATAAGCAGACTCCTCCGCATATTCTTTAATGAGACACAAAGTGTATTTTCATAAAGTCACTTAAATGTTTCTCTTAGCCACTAAACAGATTCTCTTAAACTAGAGATGTGTTTTCCATACAAACAGGAATTTCATCCAAACCCAGACGGTGCCTGGACAAACACCAGCAAGCTGCCTGTTTTTCACTGCCTTGTGTCTTCTAGATAGATTCTGGCTTTGGAGCACGATTCCCAATGACAATAGTGAAGTTCAGTCACTAGACTAAATAGTCAATTTTCAAGTGCCACAAATCAAGATCCCTATAATTCCAAGTTAGCTACTGTAGAGATTGTTAATCAACACCTAATACGTTTGTGCAAAAATGCAAAATATTTGAGTTTTTATGTTAAAAAAAAAATCATCTGCTAAATGACTGAATGTAAAAAATGGAAAATGAATATTAGGCTGTAAAGTTTTGCACTTTTTGGTATTGATTAAACTAATTAACTAACTTGTTTGTAGTATTTAGCTTTAAAGATTGTCGATATGAATCTTTTTTTTTTGGTTGTTGTCTGTTAGTTTTCCACAATACGATGAATCATGAAAATCAAACACTGACCCCTAAAATAACTTCTCTATATAAGTAAACTGCAACACAATAAATGCCAAAACGCTGCAGTTACTGTATTTTGATACTGAACATCAATGAAATGTTCCCCGACGACACATTTCAAGCTGCCGAATTCTCTGATGTTGCAGTCCAACTTTTTTTTTTACTTTTTCATGGCTGTGTTCAGACCCACACAGTACGTGAGGTTGAGGTTAGAGAAAGATTGTGGTCAAATGTGGTTATTAGCACTTAAGCAATCTATCTCTAAACATAACCAAAGTGCTTTTATTGCCTAAACCTAATCATACATGAGAGATATTGAAGCTGGCTAGTTGTGAAATGTGGTAAACGGTAAATGTGGTGCTTCATACACTCACAAATTACACTGCATCAAATCATGATCATCCAGCAATTAAATTCTCCACAAAAACATGTAAATGTTTGCAGTTTGTTGCACTGAAATGCAATTTGTAGGAGGCAACGCTGCAAAGTAAAGTTTCTACAACAGGCACAAAAAAAGTTACCTTATGAAAGCGGCTACTTCCTGCATCTTAAAGCAACTGCGACGTCAATAGTTCCCACAATGGGCCCATCTGCTGAAGTGGGGACTTCAGTTGGCTACAAGACTAGCAGACTCAGAAAATATTTCACACTGATTGTAGTATTGAACCACAGACTGTCCTATCTCGGTGGAGCTAGCCGGCCATGATGTCAGGTTGATGCCAAGTTACACAACCAGAGCAGATAAATTAACGTCTTGTTGAGCCACATCTCCCGCCCCAGAGCCAATTAGCACACTTTGCAAAATGTCCAGCTACTTCTTGCACGAACAAAAAACAAAAACGTGTGAATTGACTACCATAGTTAAGGGTTGGGAAACAACAGTGCTGCAGTCTGTCAAGATGCGGTGAAATGAAGGCGGTAGGAAGCAGCCGGGTCAGGACAGCGAAAAACGCAGGTATCACCTGTTTCGAGATTACACACGCCGCTGACAGGTATTGATTATATGAACACAGTGGAGGAGGAGGGAAAAAGCCAACGTTAGCCTGTAAATTAACGCCATACACACAAGCACACACATGCAGCAATCGTCACGTAGCGCACAGTACGTAGAGTAGTGATAGAAAGGATGGATGAGGAGAAGGTGAACCCAAGGAAGACAGTTACATACATTATGTGCACATATATGTGTAAACTTTGTTTATCAGAAATGCCACAAATGCACAATGTCAATACTTGAGTAAAAGAGCAAGTTGTTAAAGAGAAGTAAAAAAAAAAAAGCGCAAGTTAAAAACTGATTAGTAATAATTAAAAAAGGTCATGTGGCTGATATCTTTTTCGCTGGGGTGTTTATTCCATTAATATGTATCAGCATTTAGCAATATATTTATAACAAATCGAAAGATGCACAAAGTTATACAGTTATAGTCGAGTATAAGTGAAAGTAACATCATGTTGAAATACTCCACATTTTGAGGTGATACAATTACCTCTAGTACAGTACTTGATGACTTTGCCAGCTTCCTGTTCCACATGGTCGTGGTTTCCTATGTGGATGAGCGTGACTGAGACAGTTAACAGTGTATCTGCCTACAGCACAGTTGAAGCCAGAGCCCTGATTATACTTTCGTTCATCCAGACAGAGAGTTTTTCTAGGATCATGGTATCGACATGTCGGGGTCCGTTTGACGGCGCGTGATACCTGCTGTGATGCCTACAGTAGTTTGTTCAGCTGAGTTTGTCAGCGACTTACCGGCAACAATCTCGGTAAGAGGCCAACGAGATTGTGCGATCAACAAAAGTGTCAGATGCCAGCAGAAGCTAATATAGGGGGGGATCACTGGAGAGCAGAGGGTGGATTGGAGGGGAGGAAAGATGGAGAAACAAGAAAAAAAAAACTGTAATGGAAAAAAAGAGGGGGGGTGGGGGGGGGCACCGCTGTGCAGGTGCAAGGAATTATTGTTCACTATAGATTGTTGGCAAACACAGAACGTGTAGCGGAAAGACCTAAAGCCAATTTCTTCCAGACATAACTGAGCTTCTTTGAAGCCCGTTATGCATCACCTGTTAGAAGCATAATGTCCTTTTCCCCTCTCATTTGCTGTTTGGATACCAAACAAGTCCAAAAGTAAATCCACAAACGTGATTAAATATATCTAACCCACCAAAGAAAAAGGGTAAATTCTAATTACGTCTGCAAATTCCCTTCTTGTTATAGCAAACGCTTCTTGTTAGAAAACAATTACAGGCATGAAGCCATGCGACACCAGGGCGACATAAACAAGTCAATTTCATTTGTGCACAGTCAGAAAGAGAATAAAAAGAGGAAAAAGGGGAGGAGGAGGTGGAGGACTGGAGCGACGTGAAGTGATTAGGGGTTTGTAGAGGCCCGGTCAAACATGACTCGTGCTCCTCCGTCGGAGGGGGTTTGCTGCACTTTTCCCAGGATGGAAAGATAAAAAGGGGAGAGAGAGAGAGGGGGAGCGTTCCAACAAAGAGATGAAAACCTCTTAGATCTTCGGCGCAGACGGACGGGTGGGGCGAGAAGGAGCGCGAGTAAAAAGGGAGGATGGAGCCGAGGAGGAAATAAAGAGAAACGTGTGACTGGCATTCTCTTTGTGTGAGCGCCATTCAGAAAGCTTGTCATAGCCGATATACACCCAGCTGAAAGTGACAAGACGAGAAACAGAGCAGAGAAGGTTTGTGTTCCACCAGCCAAACAGCAGCTTCATTGGCTTTCGTGGGCACAGCCCACAGGTCAGGGTGATGTTCAGCCATCTACACCCAAAAACAACACGAAGTAATAACTCAATTACTACTTTTTTGCAACACACATTTTTCTTTTTACTGATGGCAGGAGATTTTCTGCTACTTCGCTACATTTCAGAGGCATAATAAGTTTGGGTCATGTTTGTCCGACTCATTGCGATGGTGCTGCCGGCATTACATTTGAAATGATTGATGGAAATCTTAAAAAAAAATCACATTTCTCAGTTTCTAGATTTAATAAGCAAACACTTCCTGTTGTACCTTGGTAGTCCACCATCTTTGTCTGCAAGCAGATTCTCTAAAAGGCCACTTTCACTGATATTTCACTTGGAACATGTCATTAAATGCCACAACCCTAATTCCCAACCACAAGAAAGCAACGGTTAGCAAATCTCATCAACCCATATTTTATTCACATTTTACCATTTCGTGGAAAATATTCGCTCATTTTGAATTTGATGGCAGCAACACATCTCAAAAAAGTTGGTACAGGGTGATGTTGACCATTGTGTAGCCTCCCCTCTACTTTTAACACCTGTCAGTAAACGTCTGGGAAGTGAGGAGGCAAGTTGCTGGAGTTTTAGGAGACAATTCTTGTCCCTTTTATGTCTGATGCAGGATTCTAGCTGCTCAACCGTCCTGGGCCTTTGTTGCCCGATTTTTCGTTTTATGATGAGTCAAATGTTTTCTATTGGTGAAAGGTCCAGACTGCAGGCAGGCCGCTTCAGCCCCTGGACCCTTCTCTGGCTCCAGATGAAATCCCTTGAAGGAACCTTCAGTTCAGTTTATGTTGGGTACCGGAAATTACAACTTGTATTAAATTTGTGTCGCATTGTGTAAAAACATCCTGTACATTACAATTTTCTCCTGGTTGCTGTATATTGGAGAAGTCAGTTTTATTCACTGAAAGTAAATGAAACAACAACCTCAACCACCTTTATCTTTAAACTGAACAATACATCAGTGTGTAGTTAGTGTTGCAACACCACATATTGATATACTGATTAGAGTGTTCTGATACACACACACACACACACACACACACACACACACACACACACACACACGTCACCTTGAGTGGAGCTTAATGCTGCTAAGAACAACAGCAGCCTCTCAGCCGGAGGCTGAGTAAACACATCATGGCTTCTCACAGATTCCTTTAACTAATTAAATGCAAGGTTTACATCATCACAAGTGTTGTGGTCTAAGTTTGGGTGTAGATTTAAAAAAACGACACTGATCATCTTTGGGACTTTAACTGGTCAAAATCTCAGTCACACATGTGACTTTATGTTGTTTTTCTGATCTTGAACTGATGAAGTATTTCAGACATATACGTTTTTTTTAGACCACAAGCTGCCTATTGGGGAGTTTTGCGTTTGCTAAGATACACTCACTCACATTTCTAATAGTCTGAGCTTAATGGGGCACCGTCGGGGGCAAACTCCGAACCCCTGCTAGCTAATGTTTAAGCTAATCCCCTGACTGTTGTCACGGCTTATCTTCCACCTCTGTTACATCTCATTGTATGCTCTCCGTGACGTTTAATATCATTAAGACAGAAATGTATCTGCGCCCGAGCTGCCACAGATTCACAAGTCATGCCTCTTTTTAGAAAACTTCAGAAGCGTGAGTGATGTTGGAGATTTGCACTTCACACTTCGTGCATCATCATCATTCGCACCGACCTCTGGGCCTCTCAACGCAACACGAGCATCTGTTAAGACAAGAAAACGCCACAAGAGCGAGGAAAAGATAGTAGGGGAGGAGCAGACAGAGGCCGGAAACAGCTGGCTTTTTCCAGTGTGTGTGTGTGTGTGTGTGTGTGTGAGTTTTTGTGTTTGTGCAGCATATGCTGCACAAACCACCTTAGGTGTAACATATGGTTATTTTAGTTAGTGTAGCTTTGTGGAGCACAGTGGCCGTGATGAGGAGAGACAAAGAAAAGCCTCTCTACTGTCTGAGAGGAGAGAGGGGAGCAAAATGCTCAGATCAGAGGGAGGAATGAGAGCAAACGAGCAGAGCACTGTATTTAAGTGAAGACAAGGCGGCGTGGCGTGGAGGTCATGTGCCTCACATCAGCGCTCTGCCAGACTGTCAACCTGACCTTATTCTATTCAACCATAATCAAACTCCCTTTGATGACACACACACACACACACACGCACGCACGAGTGCACATCAAGACTCGGAGACCAACAACGCCGGACAACAGGAGGTGCACTTGACACAGAGAGCGGGTGTGTGCGTGTGTTGTGCCCATTGTGCGCGCGCCTCCTTCCGTAGAAACTGAGGCGGGCGGCCGACAACGCGTGGCAAGTCAGAGCAGGTGAAGCGGCAGAGAGGATGGAGGCACAAAGAGGAACGTGAGAAGAAGCGCTCGAGTGAAAGGTCAGAGCGAGAGCTGGAGGTGAGCAGGGAGGCAGCTGTGCGTGCACGGAAGATGTGAGAACCCGGCACCACATTATGCACTCTCTCTGTCTTAGCGGTCCGGCCAACAGATCTTCTAATATTGGAAGACATCGAAATTGACAGAGGCAGGAAGACCTGACAGTCCCACACAGAGAAATGTTGACTTAAATAGAGACGAAGAAAGGCAGCGACGGCGTCCTAACGAGCACAATGTGTAAAGCAAAAGGATGGAGCAGGTAGAGATGCCGACTAAATGGGGACACCAGGAAAAGTACTAATTGATAAATAATAATCCATTAACGTGCCACACTTGTCCTCTCGCAGGCCTTTTTCTTTTTCTTTTTGCTGCTCTCAGGATTCAGTGAAGCGCTGCATCACAATAAAGGCTGGTCTGAGGCAACAGTGCAGAGCGAGAATATGAAATCTCTAAAAAGAGCAGCTTCTTTTTCATAATCTTACAGCAGAACATGAGTTCATAAACGAAATCATATCAAGTGTGGCTGCTGTCAACATAAAACTACTACGTGTCATAATTTAGCCCAAATGATTTAAGAAGTGTCATAGACACGTTAGTTGTTTCCACACTGATTTGTCCCTTAATAATGTGGATACAACTTCTATAAGATCGCAGTGTTCACGCTGACAGTGGGAGTGAGTTTAGTGCTTCTGCAAAAATAGGTAAAAACCATAACTCTGTTAACAGCTTATGTAAAGAAAACAAAAAGACGGAAATTTGCCATAAATGCAATGTAACTTTCAAATATGCAAACTCAATTTGACTTCAAGCTACTGTTGATTTCTAGCATGAGTTTCTACTTGTTAGCATGTTAGCAAGAAACAAAGGCTGATTTCTTGTGGTTTTGATCATGTTCCAAGTATAAATGTAACATATAATAAGACTGGCTTAAAAAAAAAAGCCGATCCATTCCTGTAATGAACACACTGTGTTCTATCCAACCAGACCACAACCTTAATCTGCGAGCGCTTGAATAAAGCTGTAGTCAGACAAACTGTATGTTTACAAGATTGAGCATTTTAGAAGAAAAGATTGTGTGTGCAACTTGCCAACAGACGGTTGGATTTAAAGAATGGGTGAATATTTCTGGTCATCAAAAGCTGTGGTTAGTGCAGTGGTTCCCAAACGGGGGGGCACTCCCCCTATGTGGGGGGTCAGAGTTACAGCAACACCTAAATATAAACCGTGTATGACAGCCGCCCTGAGAAAGACTGGCGACCTGTCTAGGCTGTACCCCGGCTCTCGCCTGATGACAGCTGGAGTAGGCTCCTGCACCCCCCCCCCACCCGTGACCCAAACAGGATAAGCAGTGACAGATACTGGATGGACGGATGTATAGTAGCCCTGCCACACTGCTCGCATAGATACGTTTGTGAACGACAGCCAAGGAAACGTAGGGAAACGTAGAGCTGCTGGTGAAGGCTCCAGGTACCGGAACAAAGGCAGGAAAATACGAGGAGGCAGATCTCGCTCTCGGTTTTAACAGTACGACAGGTGGCGATGAGGAGAGGCCACGGTGTGTCGTGGGTCTCAAAACATTAGCTTGTGATAGAATGAAGCCAAACTTGGAGACCTCAGATACGTTTTTTTTTTTTGAAGAAGTCAACACGGTTATTAACTGTGACCAGCAAAGTCACTTCACTAAAGCAGCATCTACACCTGCAAACTCGTTTTCTTGTAAGGCAGCGTCCAGTCGCACAGTGTAGGAAATGGCACCTTCTTGTGGGGGAATTTATAATGCCTGTCGCTACTGATATCGTTTCAACCAACAGCCAACACAATAAGAAAATCTATTCAAAGCAAAGCTTTTACACAGTAAAACTGTTCAATGTTCCGAATGTGTTGTTAACTTCTATTTAAGATAAAAACAGAGTAAAAAAAAGATCTTCCCCACAAAGGGGGGAAAATGTCTGGGAACCGAAGCAAAGTTTGCTTTTCCAAAGGACAAGGAAATCAGATTTACAGATCTCAGTCACACACTATGATTTACATGGTAAAGGTTTTAAATAATAAACCCAATGTAACAAAATTTGATATTTTAAGGACACCGATTATTTAAGCATCGCAGAGCTCGGTGTTAAGTGTAAGTGTACACTGAGTTAAGTTAAAAACAGATCAAGTCAATTTGTTGGAGAAAAGTATTTCGAGTTTTGAAAATGCTGAGAGCGTCATGCCACCCTGTTCTCTCTCCTCTCTCTTACACATTCCTGTTCAGAATTCAGAGCAAGAGAAATGTGGAAGACTGTGAAGGTGCACAGAGGGCTGACATCTGGTGAAGATGAACCATGATAATTATAGTCACAAAAGTGTGTGTGTGTGTGTGTGTGTGTGTGTGTTGGGGGGAGGAGAAGGAAAGAAGGAACAACACACAATGCATGTTTCGTGAACATGTCTCATCTCTAAACAACTCGGCTCGATGCTCTACCTTTTCGTGCAAGCTGCAGCGTTTGCTGAGCACCACTGTTTGGGAAATCGGCGCACGGTCGAGTGGTTTCTAACACACGGCAAACATAGCCTTTGCAAACACAGTCATCGCACTTCAGGTTGCATGATGTCCGGTGCGAACGGCGGAAAGACGTCACGAAGGGAGAGGGAACAGAGAGATGCAGGGGAGAGACAAGGAGGAGGGTTAGAGGTTTAAAGGATAACGGCGAGTGGGAGACGTCTTTAGTCAGTGATGTGAAAGAGACAGATTTAATTCAATTAGCCGTGCTTTTTCGATTTGTGTTATGGATCATGAGTAAGAAGATAAGATGGGTCTGAATCCTTATTGAACACACACGTTGCATACAGGTGCCTACACACACACACACACTCTTGACGGGATGTGTTTCATGCAGTATGTTATAATGTTCTCCATTAACCTAAATAATCCAGTTTCAAGTGGAAAAGTGAATTTGTGAAAAGTTAAACTAACTTAAAATATGTGGTTGCATAGGTGTTCGTGTGTGTGTGTGTGTGTGTGTGTGTGTACTATCAGCTATGATGAATTGGGAGCTATAGGCCTGCCCTGGATGAGCCCTCAGATGGAATTGGAGCAGGGAGCTGCACGTTAAAACCTGTCAGGGACAGCTGGTCGAGGATAACCTTGAAGCTGTGCTTTGGCTTGAAAGCCAAAGATGGGTCAGAGAAAAAAGTGCGGGGTCTGTGGGTTAAGCTGGAGTAGGAAGCCATTCTGTCTCTCTGTCATGTTCCATGAGGAAAAAAAAAAAAATGCTATGAACAAAAAAACCTTAAATCGACATCTTCGGGCCACTGTTGGTCACCATGACAGAACAAGGCATGAAGCATGTTTATATGATATAATACTTCACATTATTTATCCTTTGCTTTCTCTACACAGTGTTTATAGAAACAAGAACGTCTCTTTGCCTTGTGACTGGTGCAGGAGACGGCTGTTGATCATTGTATAAATACCATTTGTGACCCTCTTATCCTAGAGTCTATCCCAGCATGCATTGGGCAAGAGGTGGGGTACACCACAGACATGACTTCCCCAGGACACATTTAAACAAACACACATCTATTCAAGCTTATGGATCATTTGCAGTTCACATAAACAGTGGGAGAAAATCCACAGTACTTATTGTTCATGTAATTATTGCTGTTGGTGTTGACTGATGTATAATCTCTAATTATACATACAAACTATATAACACTTACAACTTTTCTCATTTCTAATACTAAAGTCAGATATTTTAGCCTTGGGTATAAAAATAAGCCTTTTGTTGGATGTGGCTAAAATAACCTAAAAACACTTGGTTCTAAAATAATGAGGCAGAACTGACCAACCAGCTGTCAGTGGTGTTATCTCGCATACGGAGGAAGGAACACACACATTTACAGTTCAATAATACTGAGAACTTTTCTAATGCTACGACATAAATGTTCATTTAATTTGTCATTATTGTTGTTTCCTTATACTTTATAATAATTATATCCGTAATGAAGCCTTGTTTTTCTTGGTTCTAGTTTTAGTAGTACATGTACCTGAATGCCATAAAACTTTCCTCCGATTTCCCTATACAAAAATCTCTCTCTACTTCTAGCTGAGGAACTCCTCCAGATGACATCATTTGGAGGAACCTTTAGTTCAGATTATGTCATCTTGTTGCTCACAACACCAATGAAGTTCATTGGTGTATGGAAATAAAAATGACCCCACACGCCGTCAACAATCTACAAAGGAAACAAGAACCTGAAAAGCATAAAGAAGAAAGTTTTAGGCTTTTTGGAAGGACTTCATCTGTTCGTCTGCTGTGCTAAATCTCTCTCAACATGGTGATGTTACTGTCCTCCAGGGTGCATTTGATGTAATATACTCCATCAGGCAAACCACAATCTCACACAGAGGGAAGAACACTGACAGCAGATAAAGATCCCACTGGATTATTTGCAAACTGAGGATGCATCAGATACTGTCGTAGCTTTAAGGAATCAATGGGAAGCCCCCAAATTCATAGCCCGAGCAAAGCATCACATCCAAACATGGGATTATGGACAGAATACACAGCCACAGAGTAAAGGTGGACATCTTCCCTTCTGAACTGACTGAGTAATGTCGAGAGCGTGATTTGTCTCAATCTGCGACTCATTCTCTCCAAGGTAACTTTGAAAACACACTGTGGTAATTTGCCATGTACACTCAAACTTCTGCATGTAAAATAAATCTCAACTGGTGGCAACCTAATGAAATGGACTTGGTAGAAGTAGAGACTGTGTGTTACGGGACCTGCTCTGCATGAATCTAAAGACATATGAAAGACATTTCGAAGTTGATCATAATTTGCCTCAGAAAGAAATTCTGGAATGAAGGACAACGCTGACCAATAAAGTGAAGTTTGTTAAGCTAGAGAGGGATTTTTATTTGTGGAAAAATCTATTTGGAGCAACTTAAAACATTTGTGTATAATGCCAGTAATTAAGTGGATGGTCAAGGAAAAAGCAATGTACCGTAGTTTGTTGCTTCAAATTAATTTCACCAGACATTGTTAGATCTCAAAAAAGCCTGATGCAAATTGTTGCCGTTTATCTTTTACCCAAAACATTCGTTTTTTTAGAGCGTTTTTCATCGCTGCAAAAGCAGCTGAAGAAGTCAATGTGTCCAGTAGGAACAAAGCAACAAGTACTGCAGCACTAGCAGTTTTGCAGTGTATTTTTTGAGACTAGCCAGGATGGGAAAACTGTGCCTGCAGAGCCCTGCAGGCGTGAAAAGGCAGCTGACATGTTTCTCTTGGGCTTTTTTTTTTTTTTTACAGCATAAAACACTATATATTTCCTACATTTGCTAAAATAATCCACAAAACATAAATACACAGTTTGACTAAACACATTTGAAAGACAGACAGGACTCATCAACAACGTGTTAACAGCTGATCAAATATTAACACATAAGGGAGGCGAGTCAGATGTGAATAGTGAGACAATAACAGATTGACAAAGACAGATAGTAGTGATAACAAGAGGCACTGGAAGAATAACTGTTAAAAAATTAAAGAACATTTTTCAAGACAGTTATACAGTGTTTATACTGTATGTTCACACAACAGCAACCAGCATCTGAGGTTCAGTGCTGTTTGCTGGAACACTGTCCACTGTCAACACCAAATATTAGGTCAAACTGTCCACATGTGTGATTAGGGCTCAAAGCCATCAATCAAAACTCCAGGTTTACTCCCCATTTGAAAGACATGCGACTCAAAATGGCCAAACGTGTGAATGTGAGGGTGAGTGGTTGCTTGTCTGTTTGTCTGCTGTCTCTCTGTGTTGGCCCTGAGATAGATGAAAGTCCTGTCCAGGATGGCCCCTGTCTCTCGGCCAAAGACAGCAGGGATAGGCTCCAGGCCCCCACCACCCTAAACAGGATAAGAGTTCACAGATAATGGATGGATGGGTGCATAGGACACAGGCCTGGATCCATCTGATAGAACTGATGGGTAAATGGCTTCACGCTTCACTTTAACAGGAGAGCGAAAACAAACCCAAAGCACTTTTGCAAAACCAACCACTAAGTCGAGCCTCTTAAGGACCTTTCTCTTGTAAAAGTGGAGCTCGATGTTTGAAAACGCTTCCAGTAATGCAATAATCTTACTTTGTGTGTTTTCCAATGCAGCCTCTTCTTCTGCTTTTACTGGTGCAGATTTGACATTGGATGCTTTTTAAAATTGTGTATTCATTTTGGAATGAAAACGGGAAATCAAAAAGAAGCGTTATCACTAATCAGATTAGGAATCTGAATGGAAATTCAACACCCAACCCTGTGTGTACATAATAATTATACATATTTGCTGAAATGAACAAGGACACCAAGGTGACAGTGTGTGTGTAAAGTGTTGGGGAGTTTGAAGTCTGTGTTTTCAGTCACTTCAACAACCCAGCGAATCCGTGCACAAACAGAGACCAAGAGCTAGTGTGTAATTTGCAACTACTTATCAGATATGTCTTCAATTAGAGTGTGACAATAGGAAGCTAACTTCGTATATCCTAGTTTTTCTGCCTCCTTTCCTCTCACACAGGTGCTGTTGGCTGCGGCGGTGTGTTCGCAGTGTGTTCGCACTGTGTTCAGCTGCCACTCGTCGGCCAAGAGCTGGGCGAAGTGAGGCGGCCCCGACAGTCGGCCCTCATCCCCACTCGTGCTGACGCCTTTTCAAATGGAGGGCCTCTTCTAAAGGGCAGTAATTGCTTTAAACATTTGAAACTTTATCGGGACATTTAACAGTTAGCAACAAAGGCACGTGTGACTGCAGCAAACATATAGAGGAAGTCAGCATCAGGGTCCTACGCATTTTTTATATACCACAAACAAAGTAGTTCATTATTTACAGTGTGTGTGGGAGAACATGCCTCCCCCATATTTATGTACCAATACCAGGCCTCCTGTATTATCTCTTAGAACATCCACACACACACACACACACACACACACAGCATCAGGCCCTTTGAGCTCCGTGTTGTCATTCTGGCACCTCTGTAGTTTCACTCTTCAGAAAGAGAGAAGTGGGATAAAAAAAACAAGACAACTGAGCCTTTTGAAGTCTCCTCTTCCCTGTTTTGTCAAAGATCGTTGACAAGAGTGGAGGAGGAGCGCTGATGAGAACAAGAGGAGATGGCTCCTAATTGGCTGCACGAAGACGAGGAGGACAAGGCCAAGGAGGCTTCCTGATAAAAATCAGAGCTGTGAGTGACAGCACGTGCACGTCTGTGCTCCACAACAAACAAAGATGTAGCCTCGAAGTCCAAAGCAGAGGAAGCTATCATATCCTGTTGGCTGTCTTGCACCTTTCACTTTTATTTCCCCCCTTTCACCGAGTAAAAAGGAGCCATGCATTTATTATGATTTTAATGCAGAAGTAAAGACGGAACTAAGACTTTATAACATGTACGGGGGCTTGGAGCCTATTCCAACTGTCACAGGGTGAGAGGAAGGTTACACCCAGGACAGACAACCATTCACACTCACCTTCACTCGAACAATTTTAGAGTCACCAAGTAACCTAGCATGCCTGTCTTTGGACTGTGGGAGGAAACCTATGCAGACCCACGACTCCAAAAAGTAGCATTTAAACAGGGGACCTTCTACTGTCCACTCCACCACTGGGCTACCGGTATTTTTAAAGATAAAAAAAACTTGTCACGCAAGTTGTCGTGTTTTGAAGCATTTGTTACGATAAAATTGCAGGAGCCTGTGGAAACTGTAAAAAGCAGACCTATCTTTCGTGTTTAGGTTTTAACTTTATCCAAGTAACACCGTGAAGCATTACGAGTGCTCATCAGTTGCTCTAGCGTGATGTGTTCAGGGACAGTTTAGAGTGTAGGTCAAATCAAGTGTTGCGACTGCAATATTGTGAAATCCTGGTGGGACGGTTTATTCAAGTAAATCTAATTCAAGTTTCCAACACAGATTTGTTGACTGAGTACAGCTGAATGTGACACACAGCATCAGAACTGAGTGGAAGGGTAAAAACTCATATTGTTATTCTCAGCACAGAGGGGCTTTCTCAGTGCGAAATCATGGCTAGACCAAAGGTTTGTAAGGCTACAGTGTATGGGACTGTAAAGGTCTGGATCAGTTGTGTCCAGAGGAGCAGCCGGGAAACACACAAACCGGGCGATGGGGCGATCAGACCCATCAAATGAGCAAAGGTCTATGCGCATGCGAGCAATGAAACCGAAAACAGACCAATCTGCCACAACATTAGGACCAGCATGAGAACTCTGCCTGGTCTGTAGCTATACAGCAGCATGAAATTTCTCAGCACAACAACGATGGTTGGATTATTGCAGTTTGGCTTTTGTCAAAGTCACTCCCATTCTTACATTTGCCCATTTCCTCCTAACGCATCAGCTTCAAGAACTGACAGCGGTTCAACTAATACATCCCAGTGGTCTGACCTGTGGTCAGTCTGATTCAATTCACCTGTCTGTGGTTTTAATGTTGCGGCCGATCTGTGTACTTGAAAACTGGCTGCACCGAAAGCTGACCCAACGGTGATACGGCGGACGAGTCGAATGAGGAGGTGGATCAGGACAAGCCAGGTAAGAATGGAGGGAAAATAGAGGAATTGGCAGTGAGTGCGACACAATGTTGAGCAGAAAATGACTTATGACACCGACTGCAGTCTGCAACTTTTGGGTTTTGTCAGCTGATAGTTGCAACAAGAAATTACAGCTCTCGTTTGCTTTTTCAATTATTTAATGAAATTATGCTGGACAATAGAATGTTAGGCGGAGAAAATTAAACAGTGCAGAGAAAAGATGTGCATTAGCATTTTGCCCAGCAGCTTCAGTTGCTCGCCGACTCATTGTCAAGGTAGAATAGAATGGAAAAGAATAGAATACACTTTAATGTCCTCTTGGAGGAAATTTGTCTTGGACTCGAGTGCTGGTCCAGTAGCAGCTTCACAAATCAAAATAAAGAACAAAGTGTGATATTATTGCCTCCCAGACCAGGCCAGCCTTTCAGTTCTCCCCATCGCCTTCGTGGCAGTCTGCACCAAAAACATGACCAATTCACGCCGGCATCCCGCACCTGATTGTTCTGTCCGGCACCGTCTGATAAAACGAAACCATGATCCTCTGACTCACGCCATGAACGCCCAAGCCTTCCTGAAGCAAGCAAAGTGTCTGCTGTGGCCAGGCCTTAAAGTCTTTCGTCATTCAGCTTATCATATAGACCAGAGGATGTTCTTTCTACTATATCATCATATAAATTACAAATATTCATTTAGCAGACACTTTTATGCAAAGCAACTTACAAGCAAGTAGCAGATACTGGGGACAACTCAGTGTAATGCCAAGAGACACTTCAGCATGAAGCCAGAAGGACTGGGAGTCGAACCGCCGACCCTGTAGTTCTTGGTCGACTGCTCTACCAACCGAGCTACAAAAAGTAAAGAGGTTATCTTCAATGGGCTCTTTCTGTACCATACAACAATACCATTTTTTTTTTTTTTAAATGATCACGATGCAGCGTTTCATTGCAATAATAATGCAGTTGCCACTTTCGCTGCAGGAGTAATGAAGGACAGATTGAGGGTAGGAGCAGGGTGGGGGGTTTCTGTACCCACACACACACACATACACACTGTTCAAAAGCCTGCAAGAAGATGGCAAGTTCCTGTTCAAGGACATTGTTCTCAGTTAGAACAGCAACACAGACTTTGTGCTTTTCCCATATACTGTAAATACAGTACTGCAGCGAGTTAAATATGCGGAATACTCCATCAAACTGAGTATTCTTCAGATTAACAACTGCGGCACTAAATGGGTCAGCGTAGAAATATATGCCACATACAGTATAAGAAATATATGTCACAATAAAATGACAAGGCAAAAGCATCTCATAATGTTCTCACACACACACACATCAAATCCCCAGATGCTGTTTGAGTCTCGCAACCAATTTTCCCACACAACCGTCAGAAGGTGGAAGAGCGAAGGAGGACAGACACAGAGGAAAAGGTAAAGAGAGGTAGAGAGAGACAGAGAGAGAGAGAGAAAGGAAATTAAGGTGAAAAAAAACCAAGAAAGAACATTGAACAGAGAAAGAAACAAAAAGTAAAACAAATGAAAAAATCTTCATAAAGGAAAAAAACCAAAGAGACGACAACAAAAGACAAGAGGAGAGAAAGCAAAAGCAGAGAGCAAGCGATGTGCTGTCACTAAGTGAAATGCCACCCGGCCTGTCACATATCTCTACAATATTAATTACACTGTGCCACGCTTCTGAATAATGGAACAGCCCTATTTAACCAGACTGAATAATTTAGCAGCTGCTTGGCCCAGTGTATGTAACAGGATCGATAAGCTCCGAGTACAGGTAATGAAATTCCAAAGGGAACGTCAAGGAGGAATGTTGAGTTCACCTGCAGCCAGAGTTAGAGCCCATCCAGAGCACCTTTCAGTGTGTGTGTGTGTGTGTGTGTTTATTCACTGCTGCATTATATTATGCTGTCTATACTTTGTAAGACTGTGTGTGTGTGTGTGTGTGTGTGTATCAGCCTGTACAGTATTTATGGGTATTTATTTGAACTCTAATGGGAAATAAAGTTCAGGTGCTTGTCAAAATAATTAAAAAAGCGCAAAAAGATTTTCTAAATGGTTTAAGAAGTACTCACATCCTACCACAAATCATAAGGTGCCAAAACCTTTTTTTTTTATTATTATTCATGATTACAGTTGCCGCGTTGCAGCGTCGCGGTTAGTAACCGCGGAGCAGATTTTTCTGATGTTATTCTGTGTTTTGATGATCATGTGTTTAAAAATACAATAATGAGCAACAGTGAATGTCAAGTACTTTCAATGACAATGGGAATTACTTCCCATACACTGCTGGGTAGCTTCAATTTTATATGAGTCAATAAAGTGTCATTTGGATTATTACTATATATATATTAGTTTATAGAATCCAAGCAAGTGTACATTGTAGCACTGTACTCATCCACAGTGAAATGAAATGGAGTAGCTGCTGCAGAGCAGCATCACACTCAGCGGACGTGTCTGTATAAATAAGGATGTGGCACAATTGCTGCTCACTCATCACATGCAGCTCATGATGCATGAGCACGGCCGTTGTTCCCCTGGTGCTGCCTGGCCTGCATCAGCCAGGTTTATTTGGCCCACGGGACACGATTTCTGGTACTGTGTGCTGAGGTTTGTAGTACTTTTTTCTGGGCTCCGAGTGAGTTTTTAGAGTACGTTAGCAACACATTTCTAAGCTAAATAAAAATTGTGTTATGATGTTTTAATTTGACGTGTGCTCCTATCACACACAGCACTGTTAAAACAGGCTTTAACTTCACTACAATCCAGGGGCAACGCTTCACTTTTATTAACAGTTTTAATAACATCCACTAATAAATAATAATGAAGTATTACAGCATGAGGTTGTACTACTAATATTCATTATTAGTAGTACACATTCACGTTAACCCATTTAACCCATCCCCCCTGGGGAGGAGCAGTGGGCAGCCACAGGGGGGAGCACCCAGGGAGCTAGCGCTGAGTGTCTCGCTCAGGGAATTGATCCCGCTGACGTCTGAATCCTCCACCCACTGAGCTCCCCGGTCACACTGGAGCATACAGTAAATGTAAATGTTACATTTCTGCAGAGACACATATACATACATGTGCGAGTGAGCATATCCAAATGAAGGAGCCTGCATCCGTGTGTCAGCTGGGCACAGCAGCCCTCTTTACAATTAATCAGCCCTGACATCCTGCCCGCCCTGGGAAATCGATGTAAGCTAAAAGTTAAAAGACCCAAATCATAAATAAATCACAAAGTAAATAATAGGCGTTTGCGTTGCCCGCGATGGTAAACAAGGCTGCACGGAAGCTGGGAGGGTGAGAGAGGGTTTGTTCTCACACGCTGGAGAGAATAACTACGCACTGCTGGTGGCTGCGAGTGGATACAACAGGTACAGAAAGGCCAACGACAAGCAAAGAATGGAGACGTGGAGGAAGAGGATGGGAGAGTAGGAGGAGGAGGACGGTGTGAGGTTAAAACCACATGAGAGGATCATGAAGGGAACGAGCCTGTGTGCACATGCTTTTAATATTTATTTTACCGTGTGTTACGTAGATACAGCAGAGTTTAAAATAGCAGCACTTAAAAATTACTCCTACTGGTTTCAACTGCGAATGCAACTTAGCTCAAGTGCAAACGTGCACTGTACAAGGACCAAGTGGCTCGTGTTTCGTTGTTTAACATTTGTGTTCGCTCACATGTTTGCAGGATGGACACGATGGGAGCGTAGCAACGAACCTGCATCCCAGCGGACTGCAGGTGGCTGAGGAGCTGAGAGAGGGATGGTCAGAAAACTGTGGCTGCTTCTTGTTTTAAACCCACTTACACCAACAAGCACATGCTAACAATTCACATGCAAGAGAGAGAGAGAGAGAGAGAGAGAGAGAGAGAGAGAGATTCACATGCCTGTGCACAATTCACTTCCAGCAGCATATATCTTCTAGTTTGCCATGAATCCTCACAGGCACTGAGCCACAGCCCATAGAGTTATTAAACCTCCACAGTCTCTCACTCGTTCTCGCTGTTAATCAGCTCATTCTGCAGCCAGGTTTCTCTCCCCAGCTCCTCTGTAATACAAGGCCAACACTGTTTTCTTAGTGCTCCCTGTCCATCAGCTGCCGTCATTCTGTAATATGCTCAACTATGTTATGTACTTCTGTGATATCGTTGGTCAAATACATTGAAGACTCTGACAGGGTGAATTCCTTTATTTTCCCCGTTTCATTTGAAATATCCTGCTGTTTGTTTGCAGGGCCGAGCCCGACGAGCACAGATCATGTGTCTCGTCTTCTTCGTTTCATTTGAGACCAGGCAGCCTGACCTACACCTTGCTGTAGCTCCAAAAATTCCATTTTGGCTTCAATTCCTTTCACACAAATGCACACACACACACACACACCTTCAAATATTCCTCCTGATGCCTTTTTGCCTTTTTCCCCGATGACTTTCATTTTTTATTAGAGCACTTGGCATCTGATTAAGTCCCATTTGCAGCGTTAATTAGCCGAGCTGCTCTGCTCCGGCCGTCCACACGCTGAATAAGGTCAAGACAACGATGACAAACCGTGTGTGATAGTACATGTCCTGCTTTTCTTTCTTTTGTCACTTTCTTTGGCTCCAACATGATGGCAGCAAAAAGAGGTAATTGACTCAGACATCCATCTGCTCTAAAAGGACCATGAATGATGAGTGCTGGACATTTGTACGAGTGCATGTTCACTTCTTCACATTACATTTTCTGCACATTAGCGAAGCGAGCTTGTGACCAGAACTAGTGAAAAAGTGGTTAACAGACATCGGTGGCTTTTCTGTGTGGAGGTTTCCTCCCGCAGCTCAGATGGACAGTTAGGTTAATTGGCGAGTCTAAATTGCCCGTAGCTGTGAATGTGAGTGTGAGGACTTGTCTCTTTATGACAGACTGACGACCTGTCCGGCCTGGACGCTGCCTCTCGCCCTAAGTCGGTGGTAATGTGCTCTTCCACATCGAAAACACTGCATTTGATATTGGACGGACACGGTTTGAGTCCTCTTTGAGCAACTCTGTCTTCTAAAAATGACTAGTTCTACACAACTAATTCAAATTCACATTTGATTTGTCCCGTACACAACTATACACAGCACGACATGTAGTGAAATGCCTGGTTTGTATACGTTCCAAAGTAGAATAAAAAGTAGAATTAAAAAGAAAAGGTAACCTAAGGTAGAAAAGAAATCCTATTATAATACAATGTCGAGTACGATGTGTACAAAAATACACTATAACACTGTGACATAATGTAATATATAGTACAAAATACACAGTTTATACACTACTATATACACTTTTATATACAGCCGTATCTAATCAATGTAAAATATTAAAAGATATGGAGTATTTTTAGGAACAAGAGGTACGAGGTATGTGGAGATCACAAGGACGTGCAAAACGTCGGAGCAGTCGTAACGGCAGCTAACTGGTGCCATCTTAGTTTTTCTACATTTAGTCCGAAACTTACTGCATATGAATCATGATTATTTAATATTTAATAATATCCTAAGCATATGCTAACAGTGTACATTGTTGTGTACAAGTGTTGTTCCTATTCGAAAACCTGTGCAAACAAATAATAGGTCAGCTTACACTACTAGCTGCTTGTTTAGCTTAGCAATAAGAATCTGTCACACACCTGTTGCCACCAGTCGTATAAATCCTCCTTACTATGATTTTTTATTATGATCATTATTATTATTATTGTCAGCACATAAAATGCTCTTATTCTTTCTTTTCCTTTCGGATTTCCCCTTTTTTTGGGGGGGGGGGGGGTCCCCACAGCGAATCACGTGCCTCCATCTAACCCTGTCCTCTGCATCCTCTTCTCTCACACCAACTAACTTCATGTCCTCCATAAATCTCCTCTTTGGTCTTCCTGTGGGTGACTGTGGTGCAGGAAGGTAGAGCGGTTGTCCACCACTCTCACAATTGTTGGTTCAATCCCTACCTCCTCCAGTCACATGTCAAAGTGTTCTTGAGCAAGACAACTTAGTTGCTCCTGGTGAGTGTTGGCCAGCTGCAAAGATGCAGTATTTGTTACACACACACTCACACCCCATCAGTGTGTGTTACCATTTACCTCCAACCTCAGCATCCTTCTACCGATATATTCACAATGTCTCCTCTGAACATGTCCAAACCACCTCAATCTGGCCTCTCTCCAAAACATCTAACATGAGCTGTCCCTCTGATCCTGTCCATCCTCGTCCCTCCCAAAGAGAACCTCAACATCTTAAGCTCTGCTACCTCCAGCTCTGCCTCCTGTCTTTTCTTCAGTGTCACTGTCTCTAAGCCGAACAACATCTCTGGTCTCACCACCGTCTTGAACATCTTTCCTTTCATTCTTGCTGATACTCTTTTGTCACACAACACACCTGACACTTTTCTCCACCCGTTCCAACCTGCCTGCACTCGCCTCTTCACCTCTTTTCCACACTCTCCGTTGCTCTGAATCATTGACCCTAAGTACTTAAAGTCCTGCACCTTCTTCACCTCTGCTCCCTGTAACCTCACTGTTCCACCTGGGTCCCTCTCATTGACACACATGTATTCTGTCTTGCTGCGGCTAAGCTTCATTCCTCTGTTTTCCAGAGCAGACCTCCACCTCTCTAGATTGTCCTCCACCTGCTCCCTGCTCTTACTACAAATCACAATGTCATCTGCAAACATCATAGTCCATGGAGATTCCTGTCTAACCTCATCTGTCAGCCTGTCCATCTCCAGAGCAAACAAGAAGGGGCTCAGATCCTTGATGCAGACCCACCTCCACCTTGAACTCCTCTGTCACACCTACAGCAAACCTCACCACGGTCTTACAGCTCTCATACATGTCCTGCACCACTCTAACATACTTCTCTGCCGCTCCAGGCGTCCTCATACAAAACCACAGCTCCTCTCTCGGCACCCTGTCATACGCTTTCTCTAAATTTACGAAGACAAATACTGCATCTGTTGGACTCTTTCTAGGCGTGAAACCATATTGCTGTTCACAAATGTTCACCTCTACCCTTAGCCAACTGCCACCCCTCCTAGACACTTCCATACCTCCACAGGTTTGTCATCAGGACCAACTGCCTTTCAACTCTTCATCATCTTCAACGTCCTCCTCACTTCACTCTTACTAATCTTTGCTTTCCTGCTCCACACCAGTCACCTCTTCTACTCTTCGTTCCCTTTCATTTTCCTCATTCATCAACTCTTCAAAGTTCTCCTTCCATCTTCCCATCACACTCCTGGCACCTGTCAATACATTTCCATCCTCATCTTTAATCACCCTAACCTGCTCCACATCCTTCCCATAAAACACTCACCGTTGTTTTTATTTCATTTTAACAACGCATTGACTTATGCGAATAATGCACTGACAATAATGTTTGGCAAGTGTATTGGCAAAAATCTGGCTATACGATTTGCATTACAGTACAGTGGTTACGATTTGATATATCGTGATATATTGCAATATTGTAAGCAATTTAATATACAGAATTTTAATTAAGGTCTCATAGTACAAAGAACACACCACAATATGCATTAAATATGAGTAAAACAATGGTAATTCTTAATGCAATCTGAACATCTATCTAGCCATCAGGGGTTTAAACATTTAACAAAATAAACTGCCACTAAATGTAATGTGATGTTATTAAAAATCAATATTGCCTTTAAGAATCGATACAGCATCACAAAACATAATATTGCAATGCCTGAATTGTTTCACACTCTTAATGCGTATTTAATAGTTTTGTGTCGGGGTGTTTTCAGCGCAGAGAGCCGTGGCTGCTACGTGCTGACAGTATTTTGCACAGATATTCAACAACTTGCTGTGAAAAACATTTAGCAGAAGCAGCAAATGCACAGATTTCTCCGCTGACAGTAGCCTCAGAAGAATAAAGTGCAACACAGTGAGGTGGAAAAAAGCTCAGCATCACTCTCTCCACCTTGACACACGGAATTCGACAATTCCAGATGTTTTTTTCGGTCGGAGTTGTCGGAACAAATTCTGGAAAATGGAAATTACTGTTGCGGTGCCAAAAGAGTGATGATTGGTGACATCCGGCACAACGGTATCCAACGATTTTGTCTGGGTAAGTCAAAAAAATAATATCGTGACGTGCACTTTTTGCCACATCTGCTTGAGTAAAGATTCCCCCTTCGGCTGTACCGCTCACTGTAGCAGTGGCCTGTGTTGCCATGGAAATTAACAAGACGTGTGAATATCAAAGTCACGGAGACAAGAGGCTTATGACTTTCACACAGAGAGATCACTCAATTGACAAATGGATTAATTAAAGCCCAGGCTTACTTTTACCCTGAAAGCCTCCGTTGTATTTTTTTCCTAATCCCCAGCAAACAAAAGACTCTTCTCAGCAACAGTCCACATTACTGTATATGCACTTCTACATGTAGTAGTGGTTCCAAACAGATACATTTCGTTTTTGCGGACAAAAGAAAGTCCGCCAAAGGCCGTTTGTACAGTTAGGGGAAGAGTTAGGGCTGCAGGCATTGGTTAGGTGTCGGATTAGGGTAAGTCACCAGAGAATGAATGCACGTCAATGAAATGTCCTCTGAATCGATGGAAACGTGGCCGTGTGCATACACGTGTTTGTGTGCTGGCGCATGTGTGTACAGTGTAATAGGCTCTGGTTTTACTCCTTTTGGTTTTGCTGAGTGTATAAGCAGAACGCACTGATGAATAATGAGGCTATTACAACACAGCAGAGCACGGAGCACCGCCTGTTCTCATTCAATAATGTGTGTGCATCCCTGCGTGTACAGTAAAGCGTGTGTGTGTTGTAAGTGTATGATCCGCTTAGTCAATATGCCTGATGGACCCTTGTGCTATATTTTCTCTCTGTGAAACACTCCTGCTGGCACTGCGGGTAATTCAATATTCAGTTTATGGAAAGAGTCCTGCGGAGAATTGGTAAACTTGCGCGTGTGCAAATGTGTGTCATGTTTTTTTACACTAAGCACACATAGACTCATAGGCCAGTTTCTACGGGACACCTTGCTGGTACTGGGTTGTGGCCTAACTTTTCATGGCGTAGGTTCGATAAAGTGCTGGAAACTGGAACCTTGGTTCATATTGACATGACATCATCATGCAGTTGAGTCCATGATCCATCATCATCATCCATGATGCAACTCTCCACCATAGCAGCAGAAGACAGAGAGCAGCTCTTAACCCTCTGAAGTCTGAAGTCTATCTGCTCGTTTTTGAATCTTTATATTTCACCTTAAAGCTGTTTACCATGCCAGCTGTTCCTCACCTGTGTGTCTTTACTGGCATGTTTCCACTCTGACATACTGTATTAACACCTTGGATCTAAAACCAGAAACGAAACAGAAAATCTGAGTAGTAATTTAATTTTTTTGTGTTCCAGCAAAATAAAAAAATTAAACATTTAAAGGCGAGAATATTGAATCATTGCTAGATGAGTCATAATTTGCACAACTGTACACACTTGACCTATTTATCACAACTCTGGTTTTACTTGGCCTGTCGACACCAATTAACCAACTTTGACATCTGCACTTTCAACATGGAAAAAAAAAAAAAAAAAAAATCAAGCATCTGCAGTGCTTCATCTTCCTGCTTCCTCAGGAAGAAGGGGAACTGCCCGAAGCTTCTAGAGATTTACCCCAAATTTTTGGGAGCCGTAATTTCAGCTAACAGGGCTTTGGTAAAGAATAAAGTTACTTATGTAAATAAGAGATTTTAGTTTTTGACTTTTAATAAATGTGCTACATTAAAAAAAAAAAATATGTTCTCACTTTGTCACTATGGGTTATAACGTGTAGTCTGGTGGAAAAATGCATTTTTTCCCCACTTGCTAAAATAAAATTGCAGCACATTAAAAAAACTAAAGTGGTCTGAGTACTTTCAATGTGAGTCTATATAAAAAAAGTGACATTTATCAGGCACTGTCCTTCAGAAGAGCCTGACTTTGCTCTTTGTGGTCCCTCTTCTGGATCGCAGGATTACAGTGCCACCCACCCTTGATGCTTCGGTTGTCAAATGTCACATGGCAGAGGCAGAATGGAGCTTAGTGTGGTGCACACTTCATAACATCTTTTTTCCACCATTCAGGGTCAACACTTTTGGTACGCACACATGATTACTCCGAACTAGATGCAGACATCTAGTATACAGTCTGTATTTTGACTGTATCTTTGAAAGGAAGAGCGTAGAAAAGGGGGTTAAAAACGGAATCTTTACTGTCGTCTGAGCAATAATTTTATTGTGAAGACACTGAGCTTCACATTTCCTTTAGGATCCAGAACAAAGACTCTTCTCAACACTGAAATTTCAACACTGGGCAAAATTTAAAAAACAAAAGAGGAAAATACTGAATAGATCACTGCAGTACCTGGATAACAAAACTATAATAAAAAAATTTAGCATTTAGATACTGATAGTATTGAACCAGAAAAAAAAACTTTCCTCAAAGTGTGCTTAGTTGGGTTTAAGACAGCCAGCCAAGAAGACAGCACATGTCTCCCTGACCTTGTCACCTCCTGCAGCTTCTGATAATGGCTGCTTCCCTTGTGTAAAGACATCTTTGCGGTTGGCTTAACATCTGTCCGAGTTCTGCTCTGATAGGAAAATCCACTCTCGAAGACAGTTTACGCTGGCCGACAGCTTCAGCTGGACTTTCATAGGTGAGCTACTGGACTTTCTTGTGACCTTGTCCTCAGGTCTGGTGTTTTTTTCTTTAATCACTGCCCATTGTTCTATGTTCATTATTTTAAACTGCTGTTACCCCTGTGAGAAATGCATTAAGAGGGTTTTGTGACCTCATTGAAATCTCATATTAAAGCCCTGATCCATGAGCACATCACACAAATTGTTCCTTTTAGTTTAGTGCACTTTTTATTCTAGAGGCCACTACACAGCAAGACCTAACCGAATGTTGGCTTAGTGTGTCGTGGCCCTAGGGTGGTTGGTTTGCTCTGGTCCAAGTCAGTGGAGCAGCTGGTAAACTTGGTTTGTTTTCACCTCTGTTTGGTTTCCTTACACACACTTTTTTAGACCCAATAGTGCATCCAAACTTGCAGCATCCCCCACTTGTTGCTCTGAGATCTACAAACATACAAATGGGGATTAAAAAAAGAAACAAATCTTACAGCTTTTGTAGATTTTCCGAAAAATATCAAATGAATGAAATTCTCAAAATAAAAGAGTCAATGTGACCCATCCAGAAAATGTAATGTACTTTTTCTATAGCCACTTCACGGAGGCTGGTGGAATCCCACCCCACAAGGTGAGGCCCCGCACAGCCATCAAGGGCAACCTTGGTCCCGAGTCCGGATAAAAATGGGAGGGTTGCACAGGAAGGGCATCTGGCGTAAAAACGCCAATCAATGTGAGAAACACGTTCTGCTTCGCTGACCCCTGGAGGGACGAGTCGAAAGCCGCTGATCTATTTTATAGCCACTAATGATTCCCTATGAAATACAAACAACACCAACACTGGCCACTGGGGCCTTGGTAAAAAGTGTGAATTTACCTTTGACTTAGAAAAACATTCTAATTACTTCAACAGCGTCCCCGTCCGAGGTCAAAAACAGCTACATTGACCCCTATTTCCACTGTCGCATGACATGGAAATACATAATAATACAAGATCAGATACTATCGCAGGAAATGGCAAAAAAAAACAAAGGAAAGTCAACTTGTATGGACTCATGCAAACGCATGTGTGCTAACTTTGTCTCGTGTCACTTCGTTTACACATGCCTACCCACATATACACGCATCAAGGCGTGTAATAAAGAAAGGCAATAGACGAAAACACTTCAAATGCAGCTACAAATAGACAAGAGTCCCTGACTCATCTTTGACTGGCAATAACAATGTGATGTCATGTAATATTGATCTCTCTACGAGAGAGTCTGGCTTTAATTTAGAGACTATATTTAGTCCCAGTGCTCCCTCAAATAATGGAGCTTCAGCGCAACTTCAGAGTAGAAATACTGTAACTAGTGTTACATTTAATGAGTATCCATACGTGAAATGAGAAAATATGCACATTATATCCCTTTATAAACAAGTCATTGTCACGCTCAAGGACCCCGGCTAAAACTGAACCCAGAATCCTTACATACATCTGAAGAGGTAGTATCTGCTCTAAAAACTGAGCCAAAGTACATTCATCAACGCTCTGGCAGGAAGCCGATGCCGTGGTGAAGCGCATTTATATTGCATCAACAATTTTCAATTCAATTTGGCACCAATAAAAAACATATTTTCTTGGGCATGGATTCAAAGCCCTCGCTGCCAAACAAAAAACAGCAATTAGAGAAGTAGGCATCTTAAGGGAAGACGAAAGTGCATGAAATCCCCTGGTTACCAATTACGACACATCTCCTATGGGCAAAGTGTTCTCGGTGTGATGGGGTTTTTTCGATGGCCCACACAAAGCAAGCAAACACTTTGCTATTCAGTGTAATCCAATCCATTACATTTCAATCACAGTTCAGTTTAATTATTTTATCAGAATCAGAATCAGAAAACTGTTTATTGCCAGGCACAGTTTAGAACAGGACTAGGAATTTGTCGTGGTTCCCGGTGCAAACGCATAAACTAAACTATGAAGTTAAAATGCACCAACCCTGAACCAACCTTTCCTGAAATCCACTATCATCATCCAGGTTGTTCATGCTGCGCCATGACACCACGCGGTCCATCTCACTCCTGCGGGCCAACTCGTCTCCAGCGGGGACGAGGCTGCCGCCGCCGCCGTCGTGTCATCTGTGAACTTCTTTTATGTTGACTTTTAAACTATGTTTGGGGCACGTTTCCTTAATGCGTCTCTGTCTCTTTTTACGGCAATTGTTTCATTTTTGTCAAAATAATAATAAAAAAAAAATACTAATGAAATAATAATTGAATTCTGAAGCCAAAGCTGATTTCCAGCATGTTCCTATTCTTTTGTAAGTGTGACCGCACCCCCCCCCTCAGCTCTTTGGGTCCCTCCAGCTGTAGCAGCTCAGCGGCAGCGTCCAAGCTGCAGACGTCCAGCTGAGGCAGCTGTAGTAAACAGCAGCATGAGGTATGAATACTCCTCTCAGCTCCCCACAGAAAAATAGCCTGTATTACTTAACGCTAAATTGCTGAGCTTCAGTTCCTGCATTTGAAGAGACTTGAGCATCGGTCCAACATTAGTGTTACCACACTTGTTTTTTTTTAAAGCAGTGGATTTTCTCACCTAAAGATGAAACTAAAGGCAGCGTTTGGGATATGATATGAAACAGAGTACTTTACTTACTAATTACTGTTAATGAGTAAATGTATTTTAATGAACAGAATTGAACCTTCTTAATCGGCAGACACGGGTTGGCTGAAAGGTGTATTTCCTTTTTTTTTTTTTTTTTAGAGTGCAGGTCAACTCCAAAGTAACAATTTCATTGAAAATATGCTGAGAAGCTTAAACATTTCTTATTTAGCACTTAGCCACTAGCATGTTGGCGGTAGGCAATTCAAAGGGCTCCTAACTTTGCTGCTTTGTCGCTCCGTTTTGCCCCCCCTGTCCTCCCCATCTCAGTCACAGTGTGTGACCGATCTGCCGAAGAACAGCAAAAAACAAATTTCGCCTCTCCACTTTCAGGACCCCGAAACCACCTCTGCTCAGCTGAAAATGGACAAAACATCTGTGTTTGGCATTTAAGGACAGAGAACCGTCCGGGTTGCTACAGTTTAAAGGTCGAAATATCCGTTCGCATGGTGCAACTCACCATGGAGACATACTAGAAAGTAGGAGCCCATTAGGTAGAACAAAAGCACACAACGTGTACCTTCCCTGAATGTCATAGCAGACTGTACCAAATGACTACACTAAAGTATTTTTACAATGAACTACACATCTGTTCAGGCTTACAAAACCCCTAAAATACACGTAGTACGTGTGTCATGGTGGAAAGAAGCTAATTTAAATGTACCTCACACTGTTTGCTCCTGAGGACAGTGTTAATAATAAATACCTGCAGCTTCTCCTGCTGGAGAGAGTAGAATAGAGGAAATGGGATGTGCAGCAGGATCTCTTTGCAAGTCACAGCTGGGATCTTAAGCCCCAAAAATCTGATTCAACGCAACGTCATGGCTTCTTTGTCTGAGTGAAACGCTCGACACAAAGGATCACTGGGTTGTGAAATCAGGTTGCAATGTGCTCCGGCCTCGTCTGTTTCAAAGATAAAGTACAAACATTGCAAACCTTTATGTATATTTACACCGTCGCAGGTTACGACAAAGCTAGGACGGAGTCCACTTGCTGTCCAGCTCCCTAATTCCACATAAGAGATGAGATGAGTTGATGAAAAATGTTGATGCATTTATCTGAGTTGCTTTCAATCTGTCACTTCCAAAGCAATAAGTCTAACGAGGGCGAGCGGTGCAGCGAACGCTCCTCGGTTTTATTGCTCAGGCTTGTTACAGGCTGTCAGACCTGCTTGGTGGACACAGGTTTGAGCCTTAAGGGAATTCAATGTAGACACCACTGAGGGATGGAGGCATTTGTACAACATCTGCATGTTTTTGCGTGTATTTTGTTACCATACAGTTTCTAGTTTAACTATTTAATGCATTTTTATTCTAAACAATAAAACATTTCTTTTCATACTGAATCGTGGGTTTGGCTATAACTTTTTACTTTCCAGTTTGGAGACACCTACAGCAAGAACCTTCTGTCTTCATACCCTGAAGAAAATGTACTGTATAGTCATGAATTTAAGACAGGAGCAAGAGCAAGATACAGAGACTCAGGAAAAAGAAACTGTTGAATGTGTAATGCCAAGTCCATGACTCCGCTTTCTCAAGTAAGGCTACACAAACATATGCAGTCATGGCCAAAAATATCGGCACCTTTGCAATTGTGTCAGAAAATGCAACCCTTCTCTCAGACGCAAACGTTCTGGTGTTCACCTGCTTATTGTTTTTGTCTGCACTGGAACAACACAGAAAAACTGTTGGTCCACTCTTCCTTTGCAAACTGCTCTGGGTCATTCAGATTTGAAGGAGGCCTTCTCCCAACTGCTGTTCTCAGGTCTCTCCACAGTTGTTCTATGGGATTCACATCTGGACTCATTGCTCATTCAGAACTCTCCAGCACTTTGTTTGGAACCATTTCTAAGTGCTTTCTGAAGTGTGTTTCGGGGCCATTGTCCTGCTGGAAGACCCATGACCTCTGGTGGAGACGTAGCTTTCTGATACTGACCACTACGTCGCGCCCTAAAATTCTTGGGTAATCATCAGATTTCATGATTCCGTTCACACAGTCAAGGCGTCCAGTGCCAGAATCAGCAGAGCAACAAAACCTCTTTGAATCTCCACCAGGTTTGACTGTAGGTTTGACTGTGTTCTTTTCTGTGCTATGATGTCCTTTAACAAAAAACTCTACTTTTGTCTCATCTGTCCACAGTACGTTCTCCCAGAACGATTGTGGTTTTGTCACATGGGTTTTGGTGAACTCCAGTCCTTTATGCCGTTGTGTCAGCAGTGGTGTCCTCCTGAGTCTCCTTACCATTTCTTTTTGTCCAGTGCATTTGTGGGGTTCTGTGTGAATTTGTGTGAAGTTTGACTTTTCTCCTCTGTTTTTTTGTTTTGTTCCAGTACAAACAAGAACAATAAGCACGTGAACACCACACCGTTTGCAATTGGAACAATGTTCTGGGAGAACGGTTGCATTTTCTGACACAATTGCAAGGCTGCCGATATTTTTGGCCACAACTGTATTTAGACCTAGATGATGAACAGTTTTTAAAATCTCAAATTGTTCAGGAGGTAAGAGACACACGCGTTCTGTAAAAACATGTAATCAAAATTGTATTTCTCTGCATCTTTGCACAGTTTTCAGTCCTCACAAACCCCTCCTCACTATTTCTTTCCTCCCTCCGTTCCCCCCTTCCTTCCTCTGCGGCCCATTTCTACATAGAGGGAACGGCAGCGGCAGCGGCTTCAATAATTCACTTTCCCTCAGAACAGGTTGTGTTTGCATTGCGGGGTGCTGCAGGCAAGAATAGAGAGGGCCAGGAAGAAAGATTAAAAACAAGGGAGAATGAGGAATGAAGTGGAAATGGATGAGGACTTTGAATAGAAAGATGGGATGCAAGTAAAAGAAGAAGTACAGCAGAGTGGAAAGCCTGTTGTGAGTAATCATGAAGTGGAAAAACAAAGAAACGGAGGGAAATTGTTTAAGGCGACAACTTACGCTCGTCTGTGTTGCCACATTCACTCACTGTCTCTCGGGTGTGTAATAAAAGGTGAGAACGAGTGAACTAACGAAAGAGAGAGAGAAAAAGTTGCCCTATCAGAGAACGTATTGAAAATGCCTCTTCATGCCGACATGCAGGAGATGAGGATGGTTCCAGACAAAGCTTTCGAAGCAGCAGTAAATCAGCGGTTATCACCAAAGATATGCTGCAAACTGTGACTATGCCCTAAGTAAGAACTCAGTGTTCCAGTATTCAGGTCCACGGGCCTGACTTTGTGCATGTGATGTGTTTTTTTATCTAATATTTGAACCTTTACCTCTGCTGACCGATGCAAATCAACTACAGTCACTCAGTGCTGACCTGTTCCTCCTTATTATTTATTCCAGTTAGTCAGGGCCAGTCATTGAAAGTTGGGTTTTTGAACACACAGAACAAAGAAACACTTTAATTAAAAAACAAACCGAGATTAATTGTTCCTCTGCTGTCACTGAACAACCCCGTCTCCCAAAAATTACGATCCTTTACTAAACCGGAAACGCGATTACGTTTTCTAGTAAAGCGTAACTTCATCCACATTACGTTTCCTGTGAACATAATGAGAATACGTAAGGACGAGTTGCAAACACGTTGATACTGAACATATCAATAAAATGTTACCCGACGACATATTTTCGTTTGCCAAAATGTCCGATCTTGCAGCTAAATATCCAGTTTCATTTTCTGTTGTAATATGTGACCCTGCAGTACAACGTCCAGTTTGTGTAACTACAGTGTTATGTTTGTGCTCCAATAGTTACAAGAGCTTGTTAGGGTCAGAGGAAGAGCGACACATCCACAGTCTTTCTCTAACTCTAACCTCAGTGCTTTTCTTGCCTGATCTAAACCAGACGCAGGACTCTGGAATCAATCTCCAGTCTTAGGCTTGACAGTCCAGTTCCGTAATAAAAGTACAGTTTGTGTCATTCACAAAATACTTTGCAACGGAACATAACTAATAACTGATTAACTTCACTTACAACAATAACTCTGACTCTGCATTGTTTGGAGGTGTTTAAGGTCAGTCCGGAGAGGGGGCAGTCCATTTTTCAGTAGTGTCAATAGTCCAATATGCAGTTGCAATGGCTAGGCCCCTTTTGTGAGTGTTATGGTTGCTTCTAGTGTTCTTCTTTACAATGTTTACAACATGTAAAAGATGTAAAAAAAAATGTAAAAGTTTTTCCTTTGGCCCTAGATACTGGGGAACAGCATATATAAGTCTATTGCTAACTTCTTGTTTTGAGTTCAGGTAGAAATTGTGAATAATCCATAACACTGAAAAAAAATCGTAATTCACAGTTTAGGATATGTTGATTAGGGGTGGTGGGCGACGTCACAAGTTGGGCTACAAATCATTTATTGATTTAGTCGTTAAAGGTTAACTAGAGCACGGAAATATAAATATTTGTGTTCTGAAATCATGAGATATGAATTCAAGACACCACTGAGTGGAGCAGCCAAGTGTCCCTGTCTGCAGCAGAGAGGGAGCAGAAGGCTCAGGTGAAGTCAAAGTTACTTCTTACCTCGACGGGACAACATCAGCGCTCGTTAAAAAGGTAAATCCATAAATTAACGATCTATAAGAGGAAATGATCAAAAAATGATCCAAAAAACGTGCAAAACAGTGATAATTTTCCCATCCACCGTCATGTGTTCAAGTGCAACGAACACATCGACCTAAAGCTTGAGGTCATAAAAAGCTGTATGTGCTGCACTAAGTTCATTCTTCTATTCTGTCACAGTTTTTAAACTGAAGTCAACTGAACTGTTTGCCGAGTCAATGTAGATGCACCACATTCCTTTAACATGAATGGAGCAAGTGTTTGCTTTAATTTTATTGTGGAGAGACTTCATATTAGTCTGTGAAACACAGATCAAAAGTTAAGACTGATCTATTTTTGAGGGGAGGAATAATGCCCTGCAGTGCACACTTTGAATTATTATATGGAAATATAAATGATAAATGATAGTAAATGAATTGCCATTTTATGTTATTTTATTATGTTATATCATTATATATTAATTAAAAAATTAAAAAATTGCTTAACGGGAAAATAATCGATAGATTAATGGACAAAATAATATATCATTAGGTGCAGCCCAAATGTTGATATCTCAGAAACCAACCCTGGGCTGTATACCACGTTTTTTAAGGTCAATTCGTCGTATCCCGTGAGTTCAGGGTCGCGACAGCGGATCATTGTCCGCATGTTGATTTGGCACAGTTTTTACGCCAGATGCCCTTCCTGATGCAACCCCCCCCCCAATTTCTACCAGGCTTAGACTGGTACTGTGCAGCTGAGGAAGGGAATGGGCTGTTAGGGGTTCAGTGTCCTGCCCAGAGACACTTCGACATATAGCCAGGGATCAAACCACTGACCCTGTGGTCCGTTGGCGACTGCCTTACCAACTGAGCTGCAGCCATCTTATACTTAAACAGAAGTATGAGCTGCTCTCTTTTCCCGCTCTTCCACCTTCTGCCACCCTCTGTCAGCAATTCACAGCCCAGAATACGTACAAATCCAACAATCTTAGTCAAAAGTACAAAGGTGGAAACCACATTTATTTACGATGTCATTTTAACCATTTTAGACAACGACACAATGTCATCCACAAAGAATAAATCAAAGCAAACTTTTCAAAGTTTAGGTTGCACACGCTGACTCTTCATCATTCCCTGAGCCCCTGGTCGGTCCACCTCTCTGTCTCCAGGGAAGTCTTTCTTCTTTTAGCTGCTCTGTATCTGGCCCTGCCCTTTGCAATGTCACTCTCGTTGTGTCTCTCTCCATATGAGCCTTTGCTCACCCGCATGTCCTTTTTCACTTTCTTTCATGAGCCACATCCAAGTTATTTTATTGAACGTCACAATTCAATTAGATTTCATCAGCTTCGCCCGGATGTGTTAATGCCTGCAGTGAAAAGGTGCAGTTGCTGATAAATAAATGAGGTGATGAATTTCAGAGAAACACATTTATTATGTCAATTCAATTTCATGTACATAACATGATGTAACTCCGAATTCATTGTGTGTCACTTCAAATCCCCAAATGTTTTAAAATATGTACATCACAGCTGCTCAGAAGAGCTACTGTTGCATCTGTCTGCGCTATGAGATCGGCTGCTGCATGAGTGCTGGTGTATCAAAGCCTGATATTTATATGATGCATTTTTGGTGCTCAAGTGAAGGATGTCTAGAGGAAATCTTCAATTTTTCTAAATGCAGAATAGCCCGTCCTTCCTGAGCCACAAGAATCCCATTGTTTGAGGTCAAATTTATTCTCATACATGTATCGGGAAATAAAAGGCCCCAATGTTGTTTGGTGATGTGGAGTGTGAGGTCACATTTTCATTTTCAAAAATTGGTATGCTGATCACCTTCATCTTGTAGGCATTATGTAGTTCTTCACAATACAAGATTAAAACATTATTATTATCTTTACTTGGCTGTCCTGATATTCTCAAGGGCTAACATCAGCATGCTAACGTGCTCACAGTGACTATTAATGCTAATGTGATGTCAATGCTCATCAGAGGGGAAATAATCCATGATACACACATTGGCAGAAAAGCCAATGCCATTCAAAGCGCTGACAGCTGGGTGTTTAAAGGCTTCTACAGATACTTTAACGTGGAGAGGGAGACTCAGGAATCAAACCGCCAACTCACTGTAGCTGGTGAGCCACAGCTGCTCAGCAGTCATTGGTTTAGCAGGCATTTTGTCTCAATCTATACAAACCTGAATGGCATTTGGTCCAATGTCCATACATTCAGATACTTCACTGCAAACATTTTAGTCTAACCCTGCCCTCAGTTTCAGTAAAAGACCAACCGTGGCAGACCTTTAATGATGTCCACACCGGATGGTTGCTGCAACCGGTTGCTGCAACCATCCAGTTCCAGGGGCCACTTTGGTTAATGACCGAATCCCCGATCGAAACACTAAACCGTGATACCCTCATCCTGTCACTGCTCCAGGTGCAGGCGGCACGGGAACATCTGCAACACGGCACGAACTGAGCTTTTGATTTGGTGAACCGTTACGCCCCCCTACAGACAACTTGAGTCGGCTGAAACACCGTAACACCACGGGCTGATCCTGAGCGTAGGCTACGTGAAAACTAGGAAGCCAAATTACATTTTCAAAAAGTCATGAATAAATCATTAAACCATCTACCACCACATTGAGTGATCACAAGACAACAAAACTTCCAACCAACGTCCATAGGTCCTTTGTTGTATGGTTATTGGCCCAGCTATCCACCCCAGTCACCTGCTGACAGGTTTCTATGTCTAAATACAAGGGTAACGTTCCTGCATAAAAATACAGTAGATTTATACCAGATTTCTATAAATAATAAACAAGTGCATTTCTCTCCAGCTAATAGGCTTTAACAAGCATTTTTGTTTGACTAACAATGAAATCTATCATTTTATTTCAGCCTCACGGTTGTTTTCCAAATCCAAACACCCGTCTCTACGATGCACCTCCCCCCATACGCCCTCATTTCCTGGAGTTGCTGCTAGCCCAGACTGTCTCTTTGCTCCCCAATGTCAGCCCCCCACCCCTGCTTCCCAAAGCCTGTCTGCAGCTTTCAATGACAGTGTGCGCTGTGTCCTATATATATGCAGTAAGTGGAGAGGTGGGTGGATGCTTGCCACTGAATCGGGGGATGATAGCAAGAAGATGACAGGGTTTTGGAGGAGTGAGGTGCTGGTTATGAAGAAAAAGGAGGATAGTAAGGAGAAGGGGAAGAAGGCGAGGGGAAAAGTGGTGATAAGAGTTAAGGGGTTGTATCTGTTGAAAGGATGTGAGTGAATGCAGAGAATTAGGGTGGGAAGAGGATGTAAAATAGAGAAGGGGCCCATTTTACTTGACGTGTCAAGGCCAGCTACAGTATGTGGATGGAGATCAGAGAGAGGAAAGAAAGAGGGAAGAGAGAAAAATGACAGAAACATCTTTTTTGACGGGTAAAAGTTTAGTCGATGGGTGCAGACAGGAGGAGATGGGATGAGGATGAGGAGGAGGAGGGGGGGCGGGGTTCAGGGATGTGGAGCTGGTGGCAGGTAAATTGGTGCACAGACAACATGGAGACGTCTCAACATATCTGACAGATTTTACCCCGTCTCCTCTGAGCCGGCTGAGAAAGACAGGAAGGGCTGAAAATCTCCACCATTCAAAAAAGTGCCGGAAATTTTACTAAAACCATCATGAGTAAAGGGGGAAGAGCAGGAGGAGGAGGAGGGAGTTAGGGGGAACTAGCGAGAGTCAGAGGGCGAGATCTCCGAGCGGCATGCATCGCTGAATTATTGAGGCCAGATGTGTGTTGGAGCAGAAGATAGATTTCCAGTGTTGATCCCTTCCTGCTGTCAGAAAGTTTAGTTGGACACAACCAACTCGAGCAGCTGTGGTTGTTTTGCTGTTCGGGGGTTTTCGACGTGCACAACGGCAGAGCAGAAGGAGTAGACTCAAAACGTGTGTGTGTGTGTGTGTGTGTGTTTTCTGCCACCCTTTAAGTCAGAGCGTATCTGTATGATAAGGTTTTTCCCAGGCAGTGAGTAGCTCTGTGCAGGTTCTCTATGAAGTGACAGATCAATATGTGTCTGTGCTGAAGGCGCGACGAGCAGCAGAGGATGGCATTGTGTATGCGTGGCACTATGCTCGCTCTGTGAAACCCCGCCATTTACTCGGTGTGAGTCAACAATATCACAACTATTTTAAAGCTCCCTGAGGAGATTTACACCTAAAAACTGGCTCGGCGTGCTGATGCCAACGAGCGAGGAATTGTGAAGACTATGAATGCCAAATATAATCTAATTCAATTTCATTTCACTTTAAAAAGTCTAACATTATTAAACTTAAGGTTTTGGGCTCATTCTGGAACATACAGTGTCCCGTAACACATCACCCAGGAAGTTTTGAATCAACTAATGTTGTATCATTAACTTGTACTAACTGGTGTAAATATGTTTTGTTGATTTGATTCAATAATTTATTTTAGTTGAACATATTTTTTTTTCCCACACCAGTTTTAAGTGGGAGGTCCTCTGACTTCCTCTGAAGTCACTTGACTTAAAGTGAAGTTTCTCATTAAGAATCCAAATAAATATCATAGTAGCTCACTTCCCAGCATCCCCTGCTTGAGAATTAATGCCCCTATAAATAAAACAGACATAATGAAATCCTGCTGTGTGTTTCCAGTGAACTCAGCTTGATTTGTGTTAACTTTAAACCAATTATTTATACATAGTTCAATTGACACTTTTCAGGGTTTTCTAAGAATTTCCTAGACTGATTAAAGACAAGTTCTTTATTGTCACTTTACTCTTACTGTGTTTCACCTTTAGTGTGCACAGGGATGTAGAGTATGTGCAGAGTTTTACACTAGAGGGTTGCATTCAAAGTCATCTGTGCTCACCATGAATCTGGGTTGAAGCCCTGCTGGTATAGTGTTGCCACCCGGGCCTCACACTCCATGTTTTTCTTAAAATCTGCATTTGTGATCGGACTGGAGAAAGAATGAGACGAGCCCAACTGCTGACAAGATATTTAGGTTCAAATTATAATTATAATCTGAAGGAATAATAATAATAATCACCACAGTAGTAGTAGGGGTTAGAGGTTCTAAAAGTATTGTATTGAAGCTTGTATCATGTCCAGATGTCCAATTTCAGAGACAACCTATTTACAACAACTGCTGGACTGCATTTCTTTTGCGATTTATTACAATTCTTTTGTAATTTTTTGGATTATTTATCATCCTTGGGATTTTGTTGCTCCCGCTGAGCTCCCCTGTAATTTCAACACTGTTTTTACATGCACACGTTTAAAAGATCAATGCTGAAACAAATATTACACAGTCTGTGTCACTAACAAGGTAAAATCTGAATGACCATTTGGGCGTTTTATCGTGTTTCAACCTCACGTTAACAGGAGTGGTGCAAAGGGTCATCTGCAGCTGACTGATCGCCAACAGGTCAGAGGTCACAAAGAAAACAAACTTAACAGACTAAAATACAGTCTGAGTACATATGTGTACAGTACCCGGAAACAAACAGTATGTGCATCAGTTAACTGAAGACACACGTGGTGGCAAGTAAACCTCTAATTTAACACTTTAGCACGTTTGTAATTTTGTTTCAATGCAGGAGAAGCGGGACATGTATTTTAATGTGCAGTGTTGATCTGTAAAACCACTGTCGGATTTAAAACGTCCCAACTTTGAAAGCAGACCCGCAAAGTAGACCAGCGGCAAAACACCAAAAATATAAAATTGGCTGGAATTTTAAACTACTTTCGGGTGAAAAGAAAACAATGACGTCAAATAAAGAAACGAGTGCTGAAGACAAAGGAGTGGAGGGTAGAAGCAAAGAAAGTGAAGAAGAAAGAGAGTGACAGTGTGAGAGGAGTGCGGGGGGAGGCAGACGGTCTCTGATGTAAGCCATGTTCTCACCGCTGTTCACAACCGTCCTGTCGCCTTCATGAATAACTTAGATGCCAAATGTTCCCTCCCTCTCACGTTCGCGGATGCTAACGCACACACGGCAACACACACACACACACACACACACACACACGCACAACAGCTTTTGTTCCCTTGCTCTCAAGACGGCCCAACGAAGCTCCGTTCGCACAGAAAACAAAGCTAACGACATAACAAAACACACCTACACTCCAACGGCTTCGGCATTTTTCGCCTCTGCTGTAGTGTATTAAAATGTTAAATTGCACGGCCATTTCCAAATTTGTGCACAGTAGAAGAAGCACAGACACACATATTTCCTTCCTGAAGTGGAGCCAGTAAAAGGTGCTTGATAATGTCTGACAGAGTGACAGCAGCATAGAGGAGAAAAGGGAAGTTTGCCTGACAGCTGTTCTTACCCACAGGGCACCCACGTCGTCCTGTTACACTCTGGACCACTCTCATCCAAAGAGGTGTGTGTGTCTGTGTGTAGGCCCCAGTGTTTGTGTGTGTGTGTGTGTGTGTGTGTGTGTATGCGCATGTGTGACACTGACTAACATCCCCGTGCAGAGAGATGAGAGTGGGTGAGCGTGAGGTAATGATCCACTAGTTCAGCGAAAGGTAAATGCGGGAGGAGATGTTTGTGCACGTGCAGGCCTCATGCATGTGTGCACGAGAAATAAAAATCGGTGTGTGGGCTGTCGCGCGTGTGATTGTGCGTGGATGTGATCCGCCATGAACAAGAACATCATCATCCAAAAATACAAAGTCAAAGGAAACTGGAAATACAAACGAGCAGATAGAAGGAAGGTCACATGATGATCTGTGGGCACAAATTCCAATAATTCTGTCGGCACTTCAGCTGCAGTGATTCTGGACGTTTCACTCCTCAGCAGACTCTTTGATTTGCTTTGGCCTAATTTGGAAAAAAAAAAAAAACTAGAATATTGTTGGGGAATGAAGATGAGAAAATCCTATCAGTCTGACTTATGTATATGCACTGAATGCAGAGATAACTGACTCAGGCTGCAGCAAAGTGTGGATTAGATTAGACACAGAGCTTTAACGTAAAGGTTGACAGGAAACACACAATGTGAGCTATTGACTTATTAATTTTAATAAAGTGAAGGGATTGTTAGAAATTACTAGTCTTGGGTAAGAATCAGGCAGTTGCACAAACCTCCACACAACTAAGAAGTATTTCCTTTTGAAAATGTTTGTGCTTTTATTTTGACACAGGCTAATCAAACAGCATGTGCTACGTTGACCTGTTGCTTCCTCCACACTCTGTGCAGGTCTGACTTGTTCTCGTTCTCAACTAAACTGGACATAATTGCAGCTCCCCAAATGACACAATCTACACCTGGAAACGCTGAGTGCAGCCTTCAAGGCGTGTGAAATAATGTTTTTTTTTTTTTTTTTTTAAGAAACAGCTGATGTATTGTGCCAAGTGCGAAGAGTAACCCACTGCCCACCATTATCTGCTAAAAGCATTGTAAGGCAGGAAGTGTAAACAGATACTGTAAAAACAGTAAATCACGCTTAAACTTGCCAAACTATGCTTTCTAAGGAAATATATTACTATCTCACATCATTTAGGGCCCCACTGCACAAACTGCCCATCTCTACCCACTGCCCCCTCCAAACTCAGAGCCTCCTGAGGTGCCGTCTTAGCGCCGTCAGGCTTTAGCTAATGTAAAACCATGTCAACATATCACTTTGGCCACAGGCCTGTGACTTGGCTGCCGACCTGCTGGGTAATAGAAATGTTGTGAAGTTTCAATGTGAAGTAAGACATAAACAGGAGAGGAGGACAAAAAAAGCAGGCAAGGAATCGGCTGCAGGTTGTGCTACCGTATTGAAGGCTCTCCACAATGGCCCACACTGAACCTAGTTAACACGAGCGGCAAAGCGAGAGCAAGACGAGATAATTAAAGCACCGCGAGCCCTAAAAATTTTAGCAGAAGGGATGGGATCAGAGGGAATGACAGAGATGAGTGGAGACAGACACAAAAGAGAGGCAGGGACGAGGAGACAGAGAGGAGGAGAGCGAGGGTGTACGCCGCCACTGTAACGCTTCTAACGGGTAAAGTAGTTTACAGCTGCATCTTAAATTGATAATTGCGGTGAGCGACGCAGAAGCTGATATACATCACAAACACTAAAGACGCTCGCCAACATTCATCAGCTCCGCCAACCCATTATCTCCTGTCGGTTCTGTGCAAAGAATAGCTTCTCTAATTGTTGTGCACTCTGCACTACAATCGAGCCTCCTTAGCAAACAAACCACGCTGCAGACGAAGCATCTAGCTATCTATCTGTATATCTAGTTTTCTTTGGACAGTTTGAGCGCCCTCAATTCCAAGGACTTTAATTAAACCTAATAAGGAAGGAAAGGTCAGCAGGACAGTAGGTGTCAGATTGTGGGAGGTAAAAGATTATCATCATCTCCAGCTTAATGTTTTAGTCTCTTCCCATCACCGTCTCCTCTCCCCTACCGTCTTCTCCTCCACTGCCTCAGAGCCACCAATAAATTATGGATGCTTATTAGAAAAGGGCAATATTCAGCATCTAAAATAAACTCAGCAACAAGAGGCATGAGAGAGAGACACAAACAAAAAGTGCTGACGTGGGGAGAGGAAGCGTTAAAGCCGCAGGGGAGGCCTGGTGGCCAGGCTGGTCAAACCTGGAAGGGTCCCTTTCTAGGTCGTCAGCTTTCGACCCATGTGTCATGGCGGCGAGCAGAGCTCCACATTAAGACGATGCTGAAACGTTTGCGTGCTCTCGTACACGTATGCACGCGGCAATCTACTCCAAGCCTTTCATTCCTCCTTGGGCAACATCTTCAAAGTTTACGTTTTTCACGTTCCGCAGCGCTTGTTGTGCTTTGTTCTAGGGCCAGTGGCGAGGCCTCAGCTCTCGTGCTGCTGCTCGAATCTAGAGAAATAACAACGCTGCTAAGCAAAAATCACTGATTTAAGTTGATTAAATTTCCTGTTAACAAGCCCATAATGAAGCATCATATTGCAGACTAATGCAGTTTGGATTCCATCTGCAGCACCAGCTAATCGTTTTTTTTTTGGGGGGGACGCTGTCAAGCGATCAATAATCTGGTGTCCCTGTGAACGCCGAGTCTGATGTGATGGAAAGACATTTTTTTGTGGTGCACTGTGTCTTAATCGCTCTTGTAGAGTCCCTTCAGATGAGGAGTCACATCCTGCAAAGCTGTCTTGAAATTTCCTCAAACCTCCTCTAATCCTTAAGGGATGTCGAGAGTTGGTGCGTGTGGATGCCACGTCACGCTCGTAACGCCTGGGATTACAGCATGTCCAGATTAAATGAAACTTGAAAATCACAGCACGGTATATGTGCGCAGGGGCGTTTGTGTGAAGATGCCCGTAAAAGGCTTATCATCGACAAACAAAGTAGTGGAGAAGAAGAGAGAGGACATAATCTAAAATTCCATTAGTGCACAAGTCTGTCCAATCGCCATGTGATGGACAGGTGTTACAAGCTTTTAGACGGCCTATCAAAATTCACAGAGGTACAATCGATAGTACACTGCAGCAAGAGAAAACAGTGACAGATCCACAAGTCCCTGCTGAGCCAGCAAACTGTTGCAGTGGGAAGAGAGGTGCATGGCCACACAAACACATCCCACTCACACATCCACACACGCAAACAAGGACTAAAGAGAGGTTTGCAGGCTCACACGCCACACTTTCACGCCTCACACACACACACACACACGCGCACACCTGCACGCACGAGCTGACAAAAAATGCACGCATCCAAACGCACCCCCAGAGAAGGCTACAGCAAATGAACCTCGCAGCCGTCCAAAGCGCTGACATCAATCAGGCACGCTTTTACCGTTCGGCTCCCGATGGACACAGAGTCGCATCTGTCTGCTAGAGGAAGTGCTAAACAATTCCAAAGTGAAGGAAACCATTTTGTGTGTATCTGCATACACAGCGGCCCAGCGCGCCAAGCCCGTTGGCTCCCCTCCTGTCCTGTCCTACTCGGGAATGTTTTGTTTTTACCGATGACTTTTTTTCTTTTAGTGATGCTTTATGAGACAGTTGGTACCCAGGCATGTACAGATGAGCAGAACCACCACCAACGCACAAGCCAGCCGGGTTTGCAGGACCCATGAATGATGGCCAGTGTGATTCCCACAAGCCAGTGGGACTATTTCTCCCTCAGCAAAGACTGACAGGGTGCACTGTAGTTGAATAAAGACAAGGTAACCTACTGCTTAACACTGAGGGGGGGAGAAAAAAATATCATAAAAAAAAACAGAATTTAATTGCAGCCTCCACTACTGGCACTGTGTGCAAACCTATCTGCTTCAGCCCACTGCATATTTGTGACAGAGCCCATGAGGCACAGATGCACGAATACTTCGTGACAATTGGCAGATCACCCTGTAGAAAACCTCAAAACGGTTCCATGTGTTTATTACAGGATGAAAAGATAAATGAGGGCGTGAATGCAGAAGGGGGCAAACCAGAGATGGGAGGTTTCTTGTGCGGGACAGTATCAGAAGAGTCAGGACACCACTTCAGCTATCGCACACACCCACAAATCGACTGCAGCACTCGAAACAAACTTTCAAGTTCTGGATATCATTTTTTTTTTTTTCATGTTAGGTAGCAAAATATGTAGCTTATGTATGCTGGGGAACAGGGTCATAGATTATATCCTGGCTTTATCAAAACGTCGACATGATAAGTCGAAGTGATCTTTTTTCCACGATGAGGCCACATTTGACATTTCTAATAGAACCAGAAAGGAAAGAATGAACGTAAAATCTCATCCAGCACTGTTGCTGCACACACACGCTGCTCCGTCTGCAGACGGGGGCTCACAACAGGGCTGCATAAAGCAAACCAATGCATTCTGTGGTCAGACTAGTGGTCACATTTGAGACGAGCGAGTCCACGCACAGTAGGTTGGTTAGCTCACCGATGCTGACGGTGAGCGGTCCATGCCCGATTGGTTGGCGGGACTTTCTACACGGGTCTGTGTGCTTCAGCAAATGCCAAATAGTCAGCATTTGTCCGGGTGATGGCAGGCTGTGTGATTGCTTATGACAACAGCAGTCTATGCTACTATGACTAAACAGACCTCGTTTTCAATGGCTGCCACATGCCTTCAGACATCAAGATCAGAGTATCAGAGCTGACAGATCGGTTTGTGTGTTTGCTTTGCCCCGAGGGGACAGGAGGATGCATATCTGGCCCGGCGCCTGTAGCTGAAGAAGCTGAGCCTCTGTAGGAAAGTGAGACAGCCTTAAGAGGGGACAAATTTCCCCGTTTAACCGGACAAAGACACGTCTGAGAGAGCTCTGAGAGTCTTAATGCTCCTGCAGAAACCTAACATGGGACTGTAATCAACATTGCACATATGCAGTGCATATACACCCATACGCCCTAATGTGAATTTTCACCACAAAGATTTCCATCACATTGAACTCCCAGCCGCCTCCTGCCGCTTCTAAGAAGCACACGCTACACAAAACGAACCACGAGAAGCCCATAATTGGGGTTATGAGCTAATAATTGAACGCATTAACTCCCGTCTGCAATGGAGCTCAGTCAGCCTGCACTAATAAACAATGCAGTGAGTTAATTATAGGAACATATCTGTAAATATCACAGTCCTACCGTAAACTCCTTGGCTCCAGGCAAGAGGATAGACACTAGAAAATAACAAAATCCAGAAAAGCTCCATGTTCAGCTCACTTCCGTCATAACCTGAGGGGAGAGAAAATGGGAGACAGAGAAAGAGAGGCAGATGAAAACAGAGGCGCTGAGGGGGAACAGTCTATAAATTTATGTCACAAACAAGGGGCGACAGCTGAGTGATTGGTGAAGAGCTTTTGTTTTTTTTTTTCACGTTCAACTATGTCTCTTCTAACCCCATGAGCAGTTAAAATAATATCACAGAGCAATTTAGCCCCAGATGCACAGCCTGCATCGTTTCCTTCAACTTAAAGGGCTGATAATTCAATCACAAAACGTGGATTATGAAAAGGCTTACAAGGCCGTGGCTGCGTGTGTTTGGAGAATTGGAGATTGACAGGATTGTCTGCTGTTTAACGTGACTAAACTTGAAACACAAGAGGATGCCAGGTGCGTTCAGGGCCGGGAAGAAGTGAGGATTAGACTGCAGTATTCAGGGAGGATTAACTACAACAAGTGGGGTCGTGCACTTTGGACGCACGTACACCGCCTTCCTTCACATCCATATCATCATCACTGATCACTGGTGGTCCTGCAGCAGCCAGAGAGGCTGATAGGTCCACTCCAACTTTGTGGTCTGTGCTGAGATTTGTAGATCTTCTCTAAAACGCACCACAGCGTCAGGGTTTTATTTCTCTCTGCACAAACAACCACCTAGAGAAAGAGGATGAGGAGCAGTTGGAGAAACCGACTCTGACCGAACACGGGGACGTCCTCCGACGTGTGGCCCTCACGTTTCGCTCTCGTGGGGGCTCCGAGTCGCCTGCGTTGACAGGCTGCATCTCACAGCGCGCAGCGATGAAAGTTTCATGAGGCTATAAGATGCATGTGTGAGTTAATAACGCAATCGATGCGCAGCATGATACTTGCGGTGGTCGATCGTTTGATTGTCTGCATGATAAGAGACGGGACGGATGCAAATTTTAAAAAAAATAAATAAAAAAAAAAGGTGTTTTGGTCATCTTTGATGCATATTAGGAGTATTTAGAAAAAAACATGATCATCAGTGGATGTGGAACAGAATGATTAGATGCTGCCTCCTTAATCCTCAAGAATCAAGACGCAAAGTGACTAAAGACTAATCAACTAAAAGCGTGGAAGCTGTGCTGGCATGCACCGTAATCCCTGCCGCGTCTCTACCTTGTCTCCGAGGTGCCGTCCTTCTGGTCAGTCTGCTCCCCGGCGCCGCGCTCGCTCCTCCCCGGCTTTTGGCGAAGACTATTCCTCCGGCTCCCCGTCAGAGCTTCTGTGTTGAAAAGTTAGATATTGTCGTGCAGTGGTGGCTCCCTTTACAAATCCTGGAGAGTGTTGTGTGGAGTTTGCCGAGCTCCAGAGCCTCGGAATTAATCTCCTCGTTGTGTTAAACTTTTATTTTTTATGTATTATTATTTTACGCACGGACTCCGAAATCGCCGCTGCTCGATTCCACCGAGTCCCTCCACCCAAAGCCAGAACAAAACCACTTTCCTTTGAACAAAAACTTCCTTTTGCAAAACCATAGAGCCACAGTTTCCTCTTTCGTAGATGATTTACTCTTGAACGCGCGCCGCTGACCGCTGCCAGTCTCGTGAAGCCCCTCTAACACAATCACGCGCTCCCCTCCGCTCGTTCAATCAGCGCTGTGTCTGTGGACTCCAAGTGATGCTGGCCAAGTGGAATATGTGCGCAGACTGAGAACGACCGCCCCTGTCTGCCAAGAGAGAGAGAGAGAGAGAGAGAGAGAGAGAGAGAGAGAGAGAGAGGGAGGGGGAGAGAGGGGAGGCGGGGGGGGGGGGACAGAGGCTTACACATAGATGCGCTCAAGCCTCACAGCTCCACATTGAACAGGTTGTCAGAAGAACAGCGCCGCTCCCCTCCCGGTCTCCCATTGACTGTGAAATAGGTTTTCAGCCCTTTTGGGTTCCGCGGGATGTCGTTAAGAGCCCGAGGGTCAACAAGCGGTTTTGTGTGTCTTTGCTGTTGTCCACTCTTTTGGTGGACTTGACCACTTGCGGCGCCACTTAGAACTCAAAGGCGCTCCGAGTTTTTGGAGTAATGGAGGAGCCCCTAACACCCCTGAGCCCCCCTCTTGTCCCTGGACCAATTATTTATGACAGCAAAAATAACCCCCCCACCCCCCCACACACACACACACACACACACACCACCTCACCATCCAGTCTATTTTTCCCCTATTTGGCTCTTTTCACATGTGGCCACATGAGGGCGTGTTTCAGCTCATCATTATTACTTGGATGCACGTGCGCGCGTGTAGTGTGTGTACAGTGGCTTCAGAAAGTACCGTCACTTTCTATACTGTGCCGTAGATTTAACCTTAAATGGATAAAAGTCCAGTTTGCCCATCAATCTACACTCAGAGCAAAGTGAAAACATTTTTGCAAACTAATAAAAATGCAAGAAATCCCTCGTTTAGAGAAGCATTTAGACCTTTTGCTGCAACACATTAAAGTGATGGGAATTAGTTTAAAAAGGTAAACTGCCCATCAGGAATCGATCGTAGTGAAAGGGTTTGATGGAACCTCCAGTAGGTGGCTGTGGAACCAAAAGTGCCTCTTTGTCCACTGGTACCTTCACAAAGAATCAGAGGAAGTCAAAATACAGCAGGATGGAGCGAGAACAGCCATTTTTTTAAAATGGGACCAATAATTCATTTTTTGTTCATTTTAAGTCAGTTGATGAATGTTATCTTTCTAGTCTTTTGGTGTCTCTTGGCATCTGAGACACCTCTTGGTGTCTCTTGGTGTGTGTCTTTAGTCATTTTGCACCTCTTTCAGGTCATCTGTCATCATTTTTGAGTCAATTAGCATCTGTTTGTGGTCAGTTTGTGTCCATGTTTAGTCATATTGTGCCTGTTTTTCATCGCCTCCCGTGGACAGTTTTAGATCTTCTTGAGCTGTTTGGTGTCTTTGTGGTGGTTTTGTGCCTTTTAACTCTTTCAAATATGAAAAAAAACAAACAAAAACTTCAGAGGCTCAGGCCCATGAGGCCGCTGATCAGCTGGGCTCCTGGGCCTGTAGACCCCTTCTGTACTCCATCCATAGGCACGGCACTGAAAATCTATTAATGCTCTTTACAACGTAATTGAGAACCTGAAAACAAAACACAACTGTCTGCTCATATACTGTTAACCTGCGTGTCAAGAAATAAATCTTGTCCCTTGTTTTACCTTGAAGATCTATTGCAGATGAAAATGTGGTTAATGTTTGCTCTAGTCTGTTTGAAAGAGTGAGTGGGTGGGTTTTGCAGTTTCAGGATAATGGCTGTGTTGGAAAGTTCATGTTGCATATTCCTAAATATGGAGCAGTGGTAATCTATTTTACAGGATCACCTCAGAGCATAGTACAGCAGAAGTATTTCACACACCATTTACCTTTAAGAGCTTCTAAAAATGACTGCATTTAGTTGTTCCACTAAAACGGCATCTAACGATTCTGCTTCTGTCATCGTTTCTTCATTTCAAATATGTGTTTTAGTTTTTGTGACATTACTTTTTTTTTTTTTTTTTGGCTGCTTGATCCGGGATTTGTGCTGTGTGGTTTTTAATGGGAAGTTCACAACTGTTCTGCACTAATCATCATCATCATCATCATCATCATCATCATCGTCATGGCCTGTAGTCAGTAACAGTTTGGTCTTATCTGCAAATGACTCATTTTCCAGAACCTAATTAGTCAGTGTGACTGAGTAACTTTCCCCCTTTGCACACACACACACACACACACACACACACACATACTGGAGGCAGTGCGGGCAGTGGGGGGGCCGCCCTCATTCACAGCCACCAGTTCTTCTGCCAGCATTGTCTTGTGTTACAACCTCCAACCCTCGGGTCAGTTCTGTCTGATATGCAGGATGTTAAAGCCTCTGATGGTAAACTTAACATCTTTGCCACTTTCCTCTGATTTTTTTAAATTCTATTCCCCAATGAGATGCTCCCGTAAATCTCCTTCTTGTACGCTGGCAACATCCTGAAAACTTTTGAGTTAACTTTTGACAGTCTTTTAAGTCTTCAAACCTGAGAGCTGTTAACTCAGATTTAAGGATTGGTGATGCTGGCAGCACCAAAACGCAAACTTTTCTAAAGTGTTTACATGACTCATTTGATTTGATCACAATCATTGGAACAAACTTTAACACAGATTCACCATTAGACTCTTCAGTCATTTCTGGGCAACATTGGCAGGTTTCATCAGAAACACTAAACAATATCAAAACACTATAATTACTAATTACTCTTCATTCAGATGAAACTTTCATAGAGAGTAAACAAAATCGTGGGATCTGGCTCAAGTCTCTGTCTCTTTCTTCCCTCCTCTTCCTTTTTGCCCGTCGCGTTGGGCCACAGCCAGCAGGCTTGGCGTTTCTCGCTGTGAGCACATCATCGCTGCTTAAGGCAGCGAATCTCAAAAGACAACATGTTGCAGGAACAACCTTGGGTGCCAGCCATACACACACACACACACACACACAGCCCACATCATGAAAACCTTTTTTTTTTTTTTTTTTTTTAAAGAATTGCAGGATCCTTCTGAGAGAAGCAATAATTGTGTTGGGTGAAGTGAGCCAACTAAAAAGTGAACACACACAACAACAAAGTACTGCAGTACACCTGCCAAATGTACTATTATGCCTTGGTCACTGTGACAAGGAGATTATTCTTGCATGAGCAAAGTTGTCATCATAATTATGTCATAAAATAATTTCCAGTAAGTTCTTTGTTGTCCTGTGTGTAACTTTACAGTATGTGCCAGGTAAAAAAAATATTCTCCAGATGATCCCTTTGTTTAGTTGCTGCTCAAAGGAATTAAATGAATCAATCTTAAATATTCTGTTCTTCCTATTTCATTTATTTGAATATTAGAATATGTATAGCGGTGGGGGATTCTAGGATTCTAGTGATTATTAGTAGTAATTTAGAAGCAGTAGTAGTTTATAGTGGGGGCGGCAGTGGCTCAGTTGGTCCCTGGCAAGACACTGAACCTCCGAGTGCCCATCCCCATCCCCAGCCGTGCAGGGCCCAAGCCTGGGGAGGGTTTTGAGCTTTTACAACATGGTCAAGCCCCTTTAGGCTTTGACGTTTTCATGAGCGAATTTGAGGTACAGTTGCTTTAGAAAGTATTCAGATCCCTGGCTACAACCATCCAAACTGTGGTGATGGGCACCCGGTTTGCTTTTTTTTTATTCTTTTATACATTTTTCTAACAAATGTTTCTCTATAAATTGTTCTTATAAATGTTTCATAAAACTAAGAGACAACCTGCACAACTGTGTGTTTAATGTTTCACAATTGCCATAACGTCCAACAAACCCTCTGTAGACCTCTGAGGCAAAACCATAGCAAAGCTGAGATCGGGGCAAAAGTATTAAAAAAACAAAAAACCTGTGAAGGTGTTTCCAGGAGCACAGGAGCATTAAAAACTATAACATGGAAAAAACGTTTGGCTGTGTTCTCAAATGAGAAACCAAGTGTTCACTAACACTGTAATTGTTGGGAAGGGACTTCTATAAAATAGTGACCTGAATATGTTTGTAAAAGAGAGATGCTGGATTTGAGAAACCGAGCACAGATCACAAACGACACACACGCTATCAAACGAGGAAAAAGTGACGTGGGTTTAAATACTTTGTGAAGCGAGTGTAAACACAAAATCCCTGCTGGTCTCTATATCTCCAGGCCAGTCTCTGGGTTTTGGCAGCCCATCACAGCACTGCAGACTGTAATATGATCTGAGGTACTTGGTTTAAAAAAAAAAAATAAAAAAATCCTCTGGTAGCATGCTCTGTAATTGATGTTCCCATCAGTGTAATTCAATCAGAGCTCAAAGTGCTGTATATCAGCACCAAGCACTTCCCCACAAAGAAACAGCTAAGTGGACAGAAAAGATACACTCGAGACTGACAATGATTTTATTATCTGTGTGTGTGTGTGAGTGTGTGTGTGTGTGTGTTTTAGGGACACAAGTTATTTCTACTTCCGTTAACTTAGTAGTAGTAAATAAAATCGTTACATATCATTTTAAAGGTTACTGCTTATTTAGTTTTAGTTTTCACTGTCAGGGTGAAAAACAAACGTTTTGTGCTACAGGATGTTCTTTTTTTTTTTTTTTGCTGATAACTCGACGTGTCACTATGCAAATGAATAAGGAAAGTGGACTAAGTTAAGGAGATTGTGAAGAGAGATTAAAAACAGACATCTGGCGTTAGAGAGATGAAAGGAGCCCAGTGAGTGTGTTTTTCCTTTTCCTGCTGTACACAGAGCAAAAAAAAAAATGATGGATTGTTATCCCGAGCACAGGAGGATACATCTAATTAGCTCCGAAGGACATTTGCATATTTTTCTGTCAGACAATCAGGATAATGTCACAACCCCTGCTCAGTACAAGCTGTGTTAAAGGCTTCTTGACTTTGCTGATCAAGACCCTGTACCCCAACACACAAAGTTGAAGACACGTTAAGCGATCGACTGTGAGCCACACAGTCTGTAACAAGCTACAGGGTCTCTGGGTTTAAAAAAAAAAAAAAAGCCCCCGTACTTACATATGACATTTATCGAATAGCTCTTTCACTCACTGCAAGTACATAGATGCCAGTTGCTGCATAAGTTTTATATAAATGAAATAACATTTTCCTCTCAGTGGGTTAACGTCATAGTCTGCAGTGCAGACCTTTGCATCCTCTTACTCTGAAATGGCAAAAAGACTTCATATTTAATACACATTCAGCCTGTACAAATGTTCCTTGGTCATCAGAGGTAACCAAACGAAAGCTCTAGTAAAATAATGAAAATAAATCAGTGAGCTGTGTTTTTTTATTCTGTCAGCAGTAATTTAACCCGTTCTTTAAGGCATAATTATTCCAAGACAACCAGACTGTCTGGTTGTCTGCTTTGCTTTGTTCTTTGGTTAATTGTCTTGTTGAAAGATAAAGTGTCTCTTAATTTGTAGCTTTTTGACCGACGGTGGGAGGCTTTGCTGTAAAATCTTCTGATGTCGGGCTGCACTCGTTCTTCCTTCCACTTTGGGCACCGCTCCAGCCCCTGATGCCGACAAACGTCCGCGAGCCTCCACCATGTTGGACTGTGGGAATGGTGTTTCTCTCCTCATAGGCGGGTGACTTTCTGTCTTACCTGCGCAAATTTCGACCATATAATTCAACTTTGGCTTCATCAGACCACAAAATCTTGTTCCATTTGGTTTGTTCACATGCTCCTCAGCAGAACCGCAAAGGTTTATCTCCACTTGTGCTGACTTAACTGGGCTCTTAAGGAAGTTTTCTAGCACCTCTTTCAGTTATTACTCACAGCGCAAAATATTTTTATATCCCTCTTCAGCATAATGAAGGTTCGCCAAATTCATTTTGAGGTCTTCTGAAAGCCGTTTTCCTGACCCCGTTGTTTTTGTTGCTCTCATCAACTGGATGGAGATGTACCCACTGTTAAACTTAAAGTACTCATTGAGTATTAAGTGTTGAAAGCATTAACTCGTATTAAAGTTAATTGCGTACAGGGTTTATTAAGGCGGTGAAAAGTTTTGCAATAATAAAATATTCATTATTTTACTACAACTGTTAACTCCTTGACCATTTTTGTTCTAATGATGATGAAGGACATTTGCAGCATTAAATGTTATGGCGATAATTGCAGCTTTTGGCACCAGGCAGCTTGTGTAACACCATTTTTTTTGTCAGATGCTGGATAACAACTGCACACATAGTGGTTTGGTTGGGTTTAGGCCCAAAGATATCAGGATTAAATTTAGGTAATAAATAAAAATCACTGCTTCCTTGAAGTGACATGACTTGCTGTCACATGATTATGTGACAGCAACTCCAGTCTGTGAGAAAGTCCTGTGCTTTGTTGAACCATCCATCTACACCAACCTCCTCCTTACACAGGCGACAGCGTTATGTTCCCTACAGCTGCTGAACGTCACGTAATGGTAATTGATAAACTGTTGGCCATTGTTAGCTGCTTGAATAAAATACAGTCTCACACTTTGACAAGGGCTCCCGTGGGTCCTGCATTCCTGTTATACAGATGTCGGGACAAAACGTGGTCAGTAAACACCAACAGGGTCACGAGCACCCAAAGAGCACTGATGTATGTGGGGAGTGAAGGTTTATCCATCTGGCTTGATGCTAAAGAAGAACTTCTTTAGCACAAATTGCAAAAAATGTTGCTGGCTATGATCAGCAAGGAGTCAGAACACGCAGATTAAATTTTTACCTTTAAGGTGCATGAAGTAGCTCCCCATTCTCAGACAGTGCAGACACGAAGCATAATCTTTGTTTTGTACATTTTGATAGAATTTCAGACCTTCACTGTTGATGTACTTGATGGATTGTTTCAACAAGAGCTGATCACAAGGCAAGAGACGAATGCTTAACATATGGTTGTGGTCACACAACTATTTTGCCATGTGACATGAATCAGAATAATTAATAACATTAGTCACAGTGTAAAGACAGATGGCCGATACCTTATCTTCATAAAGCTACTTTTATTTTTTGGGTAAAGCATGTTGTTGGCTTCATAAGACCGTGTCCTTCAGCGTGCAGAGTTAACGGTTGAGTGTGAAGTGGCTGGGGTGCGGGTCAGCACTTCTCCCGGAAAAGGGCGGACTGCCCCCCTCCGGTTGGGAATGAGTCACTACCCCAAGTGAAGGAGTTTAAGCATCTTGGAGACAGACAGAGGATAAAATGGATCGTGAGATTTTTAAAGGCAGACTGGTGCAGCGTCAGGTGAAGAGGGGAGCTCAGCTGCAAGGCAAAGCTCTCAATTTACCAGTCCATCTATGTCCCAACCCTCACCTATGGTTATGAGCTTTGGGTTATGACCAAAAGAATACGGTCACGAGTACAAGCAGCCGAAATGAGTTTCCTCGTCAGGGCTGCCGGGCTCAGCCTTACAGACAGGTTGCAGAGCTCTGACATCTGAGGGGAGCTCGGCGTACAGTCGCTGCTCTTTCCTTTTTAAAGGAGCTAGTTGAGGTGGTTCTGGCATCTAATAAGAACGCCTCCTGGGCGCCTCCCATTGGAGGTCTTCCAGGCACGCCTATCTGGGAGGAGACCCTGGGGTAGACCCAAAACACTCTGAAGAGACTATATATGTCATCTGGCCTGGGAACATATCGCCCACTACCCGACTCTGGATAAGCAGAAGATAATGGCTGAACGGTCATGTTGCCTGTTGAAATAATCATCCTAAACTGACCGGCACTAGCAAACCCAGCATCCTCTGGTGTGTCGTAACAGAAACCATGTAGTTCTCTACAGCTGATGTATTAGTTGCTGCACCTACAAAGCCTAAACACATAAAACAGTTTATCATGAGTCGCAACCAGTTAAGAAAGTGTGTGCATAGGACAGAAAGACAGACAGAGGAGGCATGGCTGTCCCTGGCTGTGTGATGCCAGCTGGTCTGTGTCAAACTCTCCACCCACTCCACACACACACACACACACACACATTCAAGAAAGGGTCATTTTTCACTGGGTAATTGGCGGCGAGGCACATTGCCCTTGGGATTCGATAATTCATAACCTCCTCCCATCCGATATCGAATAGTGGGTAGAAATGGGCTGAGACAAGAGATGTTGTGTGCACAGACGAGGGGAGGTGGGGGTGGCGGGCTGCATCATTAGAGAGGAGAGGTAATGGCTCTTATTGATTCCAGACCGCCGGGCCTCCTCACCATTTCATGTTTAAAACAACACTGATCCTCATTACCCAGGCAGCCGCCGCCAACCCGATAAGGAAGAGAGGAAAGAGACGGACGATGTGAGAGGAGAGTGAGGAAAAGAGAGGGAAGAGGGGAAGGGGGAAGGGGAGAAGACAGCGAGGAGGAAGGGAAGGAAAGGGAAGGGAAGGGAAGGAGGAAAGACAGAGACAGAAGATGAAAAGGAGGAAGCAATCAAGGGATGGAGGGAAACGAAAAAAGTGGGAGCACAGCTTGTGTTTTGCTGCCTAATGCCTCAGTTTGAGTGGTATAAGTAATTACTGTCACTCTTTAATGCGTGTAATGCAGTATTACTTGTTTAAATCTCTCTCCCACCTTCCACCCCACCCCCGCAGCGTATAATAAGGCTAAAGAATTGACTCAAACACAGACTGCTAGGGTCTGTCTAATAATTCTCTGTGCTATTATCCTCTCTTTGCTGCTAACACACAGCTCTCTCTGTGTGTTTGGCCACAGGCAAACACTATCATTACTGCAACAGTGGTATAAGACCAGCTCTAATGCTTCTCCCTCTCCTTATTCTCTCCTTGACTGTTTCCAAATTTGAGTTTTTATTAGAAGGGGGGGTAATTTGCCAGCTCAAATTGCTCCAAACTCACAACTGGTGGATCAAATGTTTTGCTTCCATTCCAAGCCCGTGTTTGCTGCTACTCACGGACTAATTTCTTAGTTTGTTTTTTCCTCTCTTTCTTTTCAAGTCCAGTTGGCTCATAAAGTCTTTGCATACAGTAAGTAAAAAGACTAACCTTAAAATCCACGTCCGCATCAAATGTTAACCCCAAGTCATTCCCTTCCCTTGATTTGCATCCTGTTAAGAAAGCTCCTGCACCAACAATTAACATACGTATGAAGTTTTTCCAACTACCCAGAGCTGAAAATAACCAAACAGAGGTGTTAATGACTTACTACCAACTCACTCACACAGGCAACAAATGATGCTGCTTTTCTTTGGCGCATCATATTGATGCCACAGGTTCCCTTTAGCGTTACTATTGGACGCTCCAGGAACGCCACCATTTGACACCACGAGCACCACTAAAATTAGAGACAAAGTGGGTCAGGCTTACGCACAAAAAGTTTGGGGTAAGGTTACGTTACAAGATAAATTACAGTGACAGTCATAACCACAAGTTCCACATCATGTTACGATCGTCATTAAAGCGCATAACCTCTTGCACTGGAGTCCAATATATCCTACATCATTGCTTTAGGTGTCACGTATTGAAAGCGTTGGGATTTCCAATTGAACTTCACTGAAAGTCAAGAACGTCGCTCACCAACTCAGACAGGTGCATTAGGGGTCGGCATGTAAAGTAAAAGGACGGGACAAAGCAGCAGCTTTTGCTGTGTGACATGCATGTGATGATGCGTTCTTGACGAATTTCTAAAAGTTTATTCGTGGTCGACATCTGGTCTATATCAAAATGTCAGCGTATATGACAATTGGAAGCAATCGCACTAGTATATTTTCTGCTAGCGCCAAGAACTTTCACTCAGTATCAAGAGATTTCAGGGATTGTGTGCGTATGTTTTTCACGTGCACCTTATGAGATCGATGCATTTTTTTTTTTTTTTTTTTAAATCTGGGTTCTCTTTCGGCTTCTCCTTTACAATTTTCAAACTCCTCAGTCACAAAGCTTCTTTATTAACCCTAAATGAAGAAAAAGGAAGGTTCTGTGTGGAAGACAAATGTATGCTATTCTCTGGCCTCTCTCTGCTGAGACCTGACTGGGGCCTTCACTGTTTCTCTTAAACCAATTTGTGAACAAATAACCTCTTTACTGGCAAAATTGAAAACTGTTCCTTTCTCCGTCGGTGTCAGGTGTCATTGCAGTGCCAGATCAACGCAGCTACCCACCCACCCCATTGCACAGCTCCTAGAATGACCACCCCTTTAAAATTGGGGTCCAATTAAGACTCCTAACTTATCCTGAAGCTACAACTCAGTGGCAACTTGACTTGTCTGAGGTCCTTGAAGATATTTCACCTCTCATCTGAAAGTCTTCTTCAGATATAAATCAAACTCTGTGGAATCTGTAAGTCATCAACATTTTGACGAACCCCAACTAAGTCCAGTTGACCCTTAGTTGGGACAACCATGGCCTGGATTAAGTTTTACTCTTGGTTTTAGTCACTAGGCACAGTTGCCTTCTCCTCCACTGGCCTGCACTCACATTGCACTAAAGTGATCCATGCCCAAGCTCGCTTATTTCACCACCATGTGACCTTTTGTTTTAAAGAGAACAGCTCTCCCAAAGTCACAGCACTGGAGTTCTGTACTGAAGTGGACTTTGGGGTCAAACGTGCTCAAGCACAGTAGAGATTGTCTGACGCGAGTACAGATTAAGCCTCTGTGAGTTTCTGCGTGGAAAGGCCCCCCCCGTTTTCCTTTTCAATCCTTTAGGTCATGGATTCTACAACAGAAAGCACAGGGAAAAGCTAAACTCTGACAGAAGCTGCTTGTTGGTACATTTACTGCAATTACTAAGATGCAGTAGTGGAATACTGCTATGCAGTGCAAAACGGGGGGCCTCTACAAGGGTGCTCTCACACATGAGTCTTGTCCGTTTTTGTCGGAATAAAAGAGAAACCACCACAGCTTCGGCCTTTTTTGGGCTACCAAAACGGTCACTTCCTTCCCTCCCTGGCCTGACCCCCGATGCCCTCTCACTCCACCTTTGCTCCCTGACAAGAAACAAGCAATCGACACTCTCCACTCCCTTTTAATTACGAGTCCATTCTGAAACTTGCTATCTCATTGCCGGCCTGTTAGCAGGGCAGAAGAGGAGGAGGGTGATCCTTGTTCTGTGGCATGCTGAGGGTAAGCTTTTTGCACCCTACATAGTAATGAGGAGAGCATGACAAAGCAAGAGAAGAGAGTGATTATTCTGATTAGCTATGCATTCTTCCATCCATCTAGCCCCCCCCCCACCCCACCCCCACACACACTCGCTCAAAGCCAGCGGCGAGCCAGCAGATCCTGAGATAAGCTAAGTAAAGGGCAGAGTGTGCACAAAGCAGAACGCATCCAGAAAACCATCAGCAGAGAGACATGTCGGCCCTTGTCTTTTGACCTCACAGATAAACCACTAGCTGTATCAACTCGGCTACAGCCTGAAAAGCCATCAAATGCTTGTACATCAAATGCTGGGTGTGAATCAGACTCGCCTTTAATAAATAATGATTTGCCACAGAGCGTGTGTCTGGGTCTGCATCCACATCTCTTAGATGTGCAGTCATTGCCCTCTCTGTGTGTGCATGCCTGGATGTGAGTGTGTGTGGTTACTAGTGGAGACATACTTTCCTGCAAAATGCCTCTATTGATGGTAGTCAAGTCAATGGCATCCTTGCAATAGTCATCCACACAGTCAATTACCTCACAGAAAGGCAGGTTATCTCCCAGATAGTCTGAGCTGGGGCTGGCGGTTTGCCCAGAGTGTCTGCTGGGCATGAAAGTCTTCCTTGAAACAGCTTCTTTTTTTTTTTTTTTTTTAGGAAATAATAGGAATTCAAATGTTGGTCCTGTCTGCAATTGACACTCTTGCAGAGAAACTGTGGGAGAGTTTTCATTTTTTTGCTCGCACTGGATTGAATTCAAGTCACCATCTCAGCTTGGTTTTGTTGAGTTAGATTTCCCATTAATCATCTTTGGTGTTGGTACAGCAGCTCTGACATAGTTTTGGGGCACGTTAGAGACACTGTTTTTAAATCTCACCACGTCCAGTTGATAATAAAACCTTGGGGTTGTCATACTTCCGCTGACTGGGACTCCAAATGAGTTTTTTTTTTTTAATCTTGCCCCAGGAGCCTGGCTCACCAAGAATTCCACTAGGCTTATTCTGTGGTAATGAGACAGAAACTGGACTGATTTGCCAGAACTTTCCCCCTAGTCCTTTTTTTTTTTTTTTACAGACAATAGAGGTTTTCATATGCTACATTTTGGGTATAAGAATTGTGTTTGCGAGCAACAAGGATTTCAGGGGGAGTTACTTGAAAAGGCAGTAATGGCATTACATTACCAGACTATACCACAATACTACATTATTATACTACATTGTTAAATAGAAAGACCCCTTCTTTTCTGTTTCCACTTCCCACTCACCCCAGCCGGTCAAGGCACATGCCCGCCCGCCCCCCCCGAGCCTGGTTCTGCTGGAGGTTTCTTCCGTTAAAGGGAGTTTTTCCTGTCCACTGTTGCCTAGGGCTTGTTCAAGGGGAACTTGTTGGGTTTCCTCTGTACATCTTTACAGTCTTGACTTTATTCTGTAAAGTGCCTTGAAATGACTGTTGTGAATTGGCGCTATATAAATAAAACTGGATTGAATTGAATTAAATAGAAAAAGGTCAACTGGTAACCTGCACTGGATTTATGAATTGCACCAGGGTGTTTTGACCAAACATGACCCTGACCATCGCACATTTTCCGAGCAGACTAAGCACTTTTTGCCTCATTTGTTCATACTGTACTTGCAATCAACTCTAATTGGATGACAACTGGTAAGAAGTGCATATTGTTCAGAACTGAGTAAAGTTAAACTAAAGAAATGGAAGTTAGCATCGCTATTGGATATTACAGTGTAAATAAGCGTCGACTTTGAGTTGAGAGGAATTCTTTTAAAGGCTTGCTGCCTCTGCCCACCTCCAGCTCCAGCAGGAAACAAACAAGTACCAGCCCAGTCGGCCTACCGGACACACAAAGAATACAAAGCCTGCATGAACTATTTGTATCGGCAGAAGTGATGGGATGTCCTTTTAAACCAGTTTCACTTAGCTCTATAAACCTCTACATGTTTGTTAAGGGGAAAAAATACATTACACGAGTAGTCGTCATGGATGCTGTGGTCTGCAGCCAGGACATCAGCTATGTAATTCTCTGTTTTGAGCTATATGCTAAGTTCTGTGGTGATCCAGTCACCAGTTGTTGACATCTTTCAAAAGCACAAATGTCAGTGTTATTGCTGCAATAGATGAAAAGGGATTAATCCTCTGAGGAGCATGAATGTCTGCATAAGAATTCAGTGCAGACTATTTCTATTTGTAAAGAACGGGGAACAATGCTGTATCCAGATCCTGCATCTCAAAATATTCACTTACTAACTCCTAATATTGAAACACCATTTAAATTCTTTGATTTTTAGATTTTCTAAATATTGAGAAAGTATCTCATTATTCTGAGTTACAAATTCGAGATAGCGTGAAACTCTCTCATTGTTCTTGGTTACTAACTCCAAATATTGAGAAAGTGTTGCATTATTCTTAGTTATTAAGTCCAAATATTGTGAAAGTATCTCATTATTTAGACTTACTAACTAAGATTATTGAGTAAGTATCTTTTTAAGATACAGGATCTTGATTTTTTTTTTTCCCCCAGTAGCAGAAACAGGCTTCCATAGTCGGCTTCCAGTATTTACTTTTTATCTTACTTTATTCTTAACCTTTTCTTTGTGCCCCCTGACAGGCAAAGCATTAGAAGTGGTGACTGTAGAACTCTACAGATGAAAAAAAAAAAAAAAGTTTAAGCAATTATTTGAAGCAAAGAAAGCAGACAGGCCTAAAACAAAGGGGATACGTAACTAGAGACAGAAAGGGAGGAGGGGAGAAAAAAATGGGAATACAACTCATCTAAAACCCCCCAGGAGACTGTATCTAGTATGTGTTAATTGAGCGCTACAATGAATAAGCACGCATCAGATGAGACCATCCCATTCAGGCGTTGATCAGCTATGGGAGAGTGATGAGAATCGACTGAGAGTCTCAATTTCCAATAGCAATCACAGTGTGACATCTCTTTCTCCAATTAGGACTGAAGTGGAGGAGAGCTGAATCCAGTGGGAACTGGTGTTGCTTTGAATAAGATGTTGTCTACTTTAATAGTCTTTCTCGTTCTCTTCGTCTCTGACCTGTAAATGATGTGAGCACTGCTGAGCCCACGAACACATTCATCCAGCAGCTACTGTCTGCTGCTGGGTGAATTACATACTACATGTAGTTTTAACTTTTAAACAACACTTGAATTTGTTTGACTCGAATAATAAAACAATTGGGTGTCGTAAAGCAAGTTGGCCCTCGTTGGCCGCCGAGGTTATTCTGAGGAAGGCAGGAAGCAGGTCTGTATTTAGAAGTTGCTTTTAAGGCCAACGGCTTCTTGAAAAGAAATGGCCATGTGGAGCTCACTTTTTGTGCCAGGTACTTTGCTTTCCGCTCAATGTGGCTGGTTGTCATAGTGATGCCATGCGAAACAGTGGAATCATCATCACACACGGGAGCAATGCAGGGTTTAGAAGCAATGCTGTTCTTGATTCTGGGTGTGTGGATATTTTGTCACAGCGAGGAGACATACTTTGTTTCACAAGAGGCTTGAAGGTAGCTGAAAAAAATCCGGGGGGGAGGGGCGTACAAAGCACTGGACTGTCAAGCCAAAGACCCAAGATCGATTCCAGAGTCATGTGTCTGCTTAGGTTAAGGGAAGACAACCACCGACATTAGGGTTAAAGAAAGCTTGTGTATTTGTTTAAAAGTGATAAAAGAACATTTTGTGTCAAATGACTGTTCCAGTGCCTTGCAAAATTATTCATACCCCCCTCGTCACGTTACAACCACAAATGTAAATATACACAAAGCGGTACATAATTGTGAAGTAAAAGGAAAATGATAAATGGTTTTCACATTTTTTTTTACAAATAAATATCTTTATACTGAGGTTAAATTACACACAGGTGGACTATTTACTAATTAGGTGACTCCTGAAGGCCATTGGTTCCACTGGATTTTATTTGGGCAATAAGAGTGAAGGGGGCTGAATACAAATCCATGACACACTTGCCGCACTCCCCTCCCAAATGTTACACGCTGTCCAGGGTTTTTCCTGCCTCAAAATGAGGCATTAACTTGCAACTGAATTTTAGAATCACTAATTAAAACTAATAAAAACTGCACGTTTTTAAAGTGTGGGAGGAAACTCACACCCAGCTGGCCAGTGGATTCAAATCTGTGACCTTGTACCTAGGAAGAGACATTGCACCAAAATATCCCCAGATAACACAGTCAAGTAAATTTAAGCCTAACAAATATTGCAAGACAGCATCTTTGAGGGTCTTATTAATGTAACTACAGCTACAGTAGTACTGCCTGTCTAGAAAAAAGTACTGAAAAATGTATAAACTCGACTTCTGTGGAGAGAGAAGAACCAAAAGTCCCAAAATTCGGTTAATGGAGCAAAATCACCACTAGTGTACTTTTGATTGATACATTTTGATTGGCTTAGTTTCGGTTCTCACAGCACTGCAAATTGAGAAAACACAATCGTAGACTGTAATGACAATGTTTCCGCCAGACACTTAAAAGCAAAGGACATTTTTTATTTGTAAATGTATTTTTAGTTTCTCCCAGAACCATTTTTGTTGTGTTCTAGCTTTTTGCAGTGCGTTTTATCATTTGGTTGTGTTGTAGTATTATTATTATTATTATTATTTTAATTTTTATTTTGCATGTTTCTTAATGCTGCGCATGTGTTGTGTCGAATTGCTAAAGTTGTTTTTTTCAATTAGCTTGTGTTTTGCCTATTTGCACATGTTTTCTCAGATTTGCAATGCTGTGAGCTCTCGGGGCCCCGTACTTATTACAAAGTTTAATTCATGTTTAAACAATTGTGATGCATATTTAAACAATAATTTCATCACCTAATTCAGCTGATCCACCAAAAAAAAAAAAAGAAAAGAAAAAAAGTAAAAGTAAAAAGTAAGCTTAAAATAAATGTACCCAATTAGTAATAATGAAACAGGTGACAGGGCTGAACCCAAAAGTAATACAATATTAACACCTTATACAAGTGAAATATTGCTTTAAATGCCATCCTTCTACAGTTAATTAGCACATAGTAGCACGGGTGTCTACATGATTATTTGGTTGATGTTATGAAATAGAAACAACAAACATATAATTAGTTGACTTTTTGAAATTCGTGTTTAAGTGGATTGTATGTGAGAGTCATGCATTTTTAATGGAGATGCAGTAGAACCCTGAAGTAGCAAACACACCCATTGGGGAACTGAGAATTGTGTGTTCATGGACACAGGAGGCAGAGATCCAATATGCTTATGGAAATGTTGGTGAATTTGATATAATGGTTAAAACGTGCAGTTTCATTTGATTGTGTGTAGTTACATTAGCTCTAGGGATGGTGCAGTATGATTCAGTGTATGTCGGATAGCCACTACTTTGGCCCAGGCAAAGATCCAATATGGCTTCAAATGCTGTGCACATATTTATGTTCTGCAGAGACTGGATCCAACTGACTCTGAAGATCTGCTGATGTTTTTTTCCCCAGCTCTGCCATGAGGTTAACTTTTGTGAGTGAGTGAAATATCTCAAATGACAACAGTTGGCTTGGTTTGCATGAAATTCAAGTCAAGACGTCTTCTAGTGCCATAGGAGGATTCAGTAAACTGTAATATTGACTTAATTCCTTTTTGGTTTATATCTTCTGAATTTTCATTTGGCACCATTGTGAAAATGACCAAATACAGTGCCTTGCAAAAGTTTTCACACCCCTTAAACATTTCCACATTTTGTCACGTTATAATTACAAACGTAAATGTATTTTATTGGGATTTTATGTGATAGACCAACACAAAGTGGCACATAATTATGAAGTGAAAGGAAAATGATTTAAAGTATAAATCCAGCTGTTCTGTGAAGCCCTCAGAGGTTTGTTAGAGAACATTAGTGAACAAACAGCATCATGAAGTCCAAGGAACACAGCAGAAAGCTCAGGGATAAAGTTGTGGAGAAGAACCTAAAAACATATGAAAACATATCCCAGGCTTTGAACATCTCACAGAGCACTGCACAATCTATCAACCAAAAATGGAAAGAGTGTGGCCACATTGCAAACCTACCGACTAAACTGACAGACCAGGCAAGAGAAGCAGCTAAGAGGCCCATGGTAACTTTGGAGGAGCTGCAGATGTGGGAGAATTTGTCCATAGGACAAGTATTAGTCATGCACTCCACAAATCTGGCCTTTATGAACGAGTGGCAAGAAGAAAGCCATTGTTAAAAGAAGGCCATAAATGTCCCCACAAGCCATGTGGGGGACACAGCAAACATGTCAAGAAGGTGTTCTGGTCAGATGAGACCAAAATTTTGCTTTTTGGCTTAAATGCAAAATGTTATGTGTGGCTGAAATCTAACACTGCACATCACCCTGAACACACCATCTCCACTGTGAAGCATGGTGGTGGCAGCATCATGTTCTGCGGACGCTTTTCTTCAGCAGGGACATGGAAGCTGGTCAGAGTTGATGGGAAGATGGATGGAGCCAAATGCAGGACAATCTTAGAAAAAACCTGTTAGAGTCTGCAAAAGACTTGAGACTGTGGAGGAGGTTCACGTTCCAGCAGGACAACAACCCTAAACATACAGCCAGAGCTTCAGTGGAATGGTTTAGATCAAAGCATATTAGAATGACCCAGTCAGAGTCCAGACCTAAATCCAAAAGAGACACTCTCCATCCAATCTGACTGAGCTTGAAGAAGGAGCAAAAGTTTCATTCGCCAGATGTGCAAAGCTGGTAGAAACAAACCCCAAAAGACTTGCAGCTGTAATTGCAGCAGAAGGTGCTTTTACAAAGTATTGACTCAGGGGGCTGAAAATAAATACACGCCACACTGTTTAGATATTTATCTGTAAAAATATTTGAAAACCATTTATAGTTTCCTTCCACTTCACAATTATTTGCTACTTTGTGTTGATCTATCACATAAATCTCAATAAAATAAATTTACATTTGTGGTTGTAACATGACAAAACGTGGAAAATGTCACGTTGTAGTAATTCAAATGCTTATTTGCTAAATTAAGGGTGTTTCTCCACATCAAGTTTTTGACTGTATTGTGTAGATTTGATGCAGTAAGTTTTGGTTTTACGTTGCAGTTTTTGAAGCACGATTTCACATTTTTCAAGTCTTTATTTATTCTTTGGACCAAATTGAAAAATTGAATATTGAAATATTCTATCTCTTCTATATTGTTTAAGGTGTGACGATAGCCGGCTTTAACTCCAAGTAGTAGGTCTTATGGTCCAAACCATTTCAAAAGTGTTTTCGCTCTAGTCATCAGCTGAACCAGTCGATCCAGTTTGATCCAGACTGATCCAGACTGAGACGCCCCAATTTGTTTGTAGCAAATCCTAATTCTTTAACGTGGCCAAACGTGGTCCAAAGGAGGACAACTAGGGAACCGGTAACAGGTTTGGGAGTGCCGGGCACAAATGGAAGTCCATGAGGTCTGATCCCACAGAAGATGATACTGGCCATCACAGTTTGCTGGCCACAGACCAGTCACAGTTCCCATGCTGTCCCCCCGTCATTTACCTGAGGACAGACAGGCACAGGTAATCCGATCCATGGAGGATATTGACGTCTTCAGAGGTGACCTTGGTAAATATTGGTGTTGGCATGTATTTTTTTTTTACTGCACGTGTTTTCTAATTATTCTATTCTGTAACCCTGTGCAGTTCTCCTCTCTGCTACCTGAAAGATTTATTAAAACCAAAGGAAGTTTGGACAATCCACTCCACTCCTGTAGCTAAATGGTTGTCAGGTGTTCTCCCTTAGTAGTTAACAAGCAGCCTAACCGAGAGAGATCTTGTGTTGGAGACGGCAGCAAGTATAGAGCGGTAACGGAAACATGCAGAGTAGAGCGGCAGGTACAAATACTGTTCTTGCTTTTGGGCCAGACATTTCGTTTCCACGGTAACTTTAAAGATGTCTTCTCGGAAAATGTATTAGACCAACGCTGCTCCAGTGGGCAGTGCAGGTCTAGTATCTCCTGTAGTCCAGTCAAGATCTTCAAACAGGTTTCCACCATAATTAATAATTCCTGTTATTATCTGATTTTTTTTCAGTAATATTATCGCAGATGCTCAATCGTCTCAGTTCAAGGTTTTGCTAAATTAAACATAGCTATAACAAAATATGTAAGAGACCCATGAGAATTGCTGAAGAGACTGAACAAGTCAAAAAAAAAAAAAAAACAGTAAAATCCAAATGGATTCTGGAAAAGACTGGGTTAGTTCACACAGCCAGAGCTCTGAATGCAGAATTCATCACTCTGCTCTTCTCGCCTTAAATCAAGGTTAAGGAAAAATAAGAGTGTTGCTGCTCCAGGACGAGCTCGTAAGGGTGGAAATGTCAGAGATGCACGCGAGCACAAAAACATCACCTGCTGTAAAAGTAAATCGAAAGGCTTGATGTGGACTGGAAACCGGAAACTAATTTTAGTGGCTGTATCTGCCTGTAAATCGACCCTTCGGGAGTCTGCGGGGCTTTTTTTAAGCACGGAGCAAGAAGTTCAGCAGGAAGGAAATAAAATAACCAGTGAGTTTCTCTGTTCTTTTGAATAAAAACAGCAGTTTTCACCATTTACATGCATTTAGAGAAAAACAGTCCCTAATGTAACTTTGGCATTTTTGGATGTCTTTCATTACATAATACGCCAGTGTGAAGACAATAATTTGGTTTTGAGACTCGACTTAAGAAGTGAGGTTTGCCAACATTTTACTTCCTTTACTCAGTTTACGTTAAGCCATGAAACAAAGCCTGTTAACCTGAAATTAGCTTCTGAACTGCTTTGATTGAGCTGTGTGCTGCAATGGAAAACAACAGACAGCGAGACTGAAGTTGTTATACGGTTTGGTGGTGTGTGTGTGTGTGTGTGTGTGTGTGTGTGTGTACACTCAAGGAATTTGCCAGGATCAATAAGGGTTTATGAGACATTGAAAGTATATAGTTTAATTTAATTACATACATTCTATGAGGATTACTTGGTTTCATGATGATTGGATTGTCCAATATCATGGATCATTCCGGATAAATACATTTTTTCCTGCTTCCTCCCCACTCAACCCCGTCTCCACACACACACACCACAGGCCTCACCCACTGCCTGTAATGTGATATTAGGACAATTAGCAATTAGACACTTTACCGCGCTGGTACATTAAATTTACGTTTCTGTCTGCGCGTCTTGCAGATGCGACGGTGCTGGGTGTCATTGGGAAATTTTATCACTACTTGGGTAATGGAATTGGAGAACGACTTGGGAGGGGGTCTGAGAGATTGTGCTGTCAGAGCTTCCTGACAGACGAGCAAAGCTTCTCCCCCCCCCCGCCCCCCCTCACAGATCCTTTCCACATGCAATTGAATCACATCAATTAAATCAACAACCACATAAAACAATACAACAATTAATGCAACGTGACAACCGGCGAAGAAACAAATGGTCAGATGATGAGGAGAACGGTTTTCATGTGTTGATCGAATGGTTTCCTCTTGGACTCTGGCATGTGCTGATAAATTTTTCTGCCTCCTGTGTCCTGGCAGGAGGTATCGAATTATAAATTGGTCTGGAGTTGGATCAAATTATTCACTTTTACTTTTATTATTTTTTTGTGAAGCTCTTAATTGGCATCTTTGTTTTGGCCATGGCGTGATTTTACTGCACGGAACTGTGCTTTGGTGTCGTCTTTAATAGAAATCATGTGCCAAATGACCTTAATCTAATAAATGATCCAATTTTTTCTTCCTTTCCTTTAAATCAAGGGACCCTGCCAGCCCATCTTTCTTTTTTATCTTCTCCCATCTCTCTCACATGCAAACTCCTCTGTCTCTTTCTCTTTGCGGCTCCCTTCATTTCGACCTTTTTCCACATCAGAAACAGTGAGCAAAAGGACTTCCAAAATAGCCCGGAGTGGAATCGGCGTATTGCCAAAATACATTATTATGCTTTGGCAATAACCGTGGGTCATAAATGGTACCTGCTCAGCAAGGCTGAGTAATTCCTGAGGTGATTACCGAGGTGTTATTATTTATGACCCTCAATCATTCTTGAATACTTGTGCAGGCAGCTGATAACAGAAAAAATATGTTGATGGCAGCATCTGCATTATGTGATCAGCTATAGTGGAGGGAAAAAAAGACATCACAGCATGTCAGAGGCAACAGAAAGATGGCTTATTAATATCCTTAGTGAGCACTATGTCAGCCATGTTTGTTATAGCTTTATTCCCCCTAACCATAAATAATCTTTTTCTTTTTTTAGGTGGTTATAAATACTGAGATACTGTGGAGAGAATGAGAAAGGTGATGTTTTGTTTTCATATTCATAAACCTCAGCGTGGACACTTCTCATCAGTCCGTCCATCAGCTGTGGAAAAGAAGAAGAGCAGATTGCGGTGAATGTAAAAAGGTCAACAAGGGAAAAGAGGCCGAGAGACAAAAACAGTAGAATAGAGAAAGCACAAAAGAAAAATATGGAACTTGTAAAATAACATTTTTTAACGACAGATTTGTGTCAGACAAATGAGACGGGGAAAGAACCAGGTTTGCAGTTTAAATGCTGTTTAGCATTAAACAGGGAAGACAATACATAATCAGAATCCACACTTTGACTGACATCTACCCCACACACACACACACACACACACACACACACACACACACACACACACACACACACACACACACACACACACACACACACACACACACACACACACACACACACACACACACACAGTAAAAGGACACATACTCTTTGGGGCTTATTCTGTGTTGTCTCAGCTCCCATTTCAGGAGATGGGCCTCCGTTTGGTTTCCCCACCGGGGAGAAGAGGAGAAGGAAATGGATTGTAGGGTTCTCCTCTGATTGATAAACCATGTATGTGGCTTCCTTGGCTAATCCTGTGTGTGTGTGTTTAAAGGTGAGATGGTGGCAAATGGAGTTCTTTTAGATTAAACTGATACTCAAGCACTCCGGACATACGCAACAGTGTGTGTGTGTGCACGTAATTGTGAGTTTATATTCTTATGTCACTCTGTTTTTCACTATTAAGTAGCTTTTGGTTCTAAAGACGGATTAAAGGTGCGAACGCCACTGTGTTGACATCCAACAGCTATGTCCACGTCAAACAAGAACATCTAGTCAGAAGATCTTTATTCTGCCTTGCAAAGGCCTTTTTCCTCTCTCAGCTGGTGGCTTTTCTTGGCACTCACAGCTCTAATACACAGTGCTGATGAATGCGACTTGACATGAGGCAGCAAAACAACCAGTGGAGCAACAATGCAACGGTTCCCACAGTTGTTAGGTTAACTGAAAGTAGGCACTATGGTCAAAAGCCACACGATGTATTGGAGGAAATATGTATATGAAAGGACTGTGAAAATTTGGTCCAATACCTGTGAAATATTTGGCATAGACACACACACTCAGGAGACATGCATGACTTCCACATTCCCACAGTGATAAATCATTTCCATGTGTTTGAACTTAATTAGTTTAGCTTAGGATTTCTATTTTAGTTCTGGGGCTCTACTGAATAGTTTTAGACCATTTGCTAAAATCATCTTATTTTTTATAAAGGAATCACAAAAGTCACATTTGCCCAAAAGAAAAAAAATGCAATAATCGAGGGTTGAGCTAGAGGGGTGGCCTGGGGTGGCACTGGCCCTCTGGTGCCCCCCTCTGCCGGAGTTACTAGGTGGCAAGTACCTGCTGTAGAACGGTCAGCACAAAGAGAACTGACCAACTGGGAGGCTGAAATAAATCGCTATTAATATAAATGATAAGATCTTATTTTTCTGTGAATTCAACTTGGTTTTATACATTTTGTCACAAGAGGATTCTGTAGCACTTCTAAATAGGCACATTTTCCCTGCAAATGTTGGAATTTTACATCCCAGTTGATTATTCTTATTATTTTATCAATATTCTTAATGTATATAGTAGATCAGTACATGACATTTCTGACACTGAACTGAACTAAAACACACTATTATCCTATTAATATGCAGTTTATTGGTTCCAATCAAGGAATGAATCCAAGTTTTAATCAAGGAAATGTATTTTGATTTGATTGAAGTAATTATTTTTCTCTACACAATTACTTTTTTTTTTATGTCAGCCTAACATTGATACATACATCTATCAGCAATTATAGCCTACTATCAAGATTTGTACTAACTTTATTTGTGTAACACGTTAATGAATATGAAATCAGTTGACAGAGCTCGGGCCCAATAAGGCGACGACAATGATGCACTGCAACAACGTTTGCGATCTCTTCCAAATGTATTCAACAAACTCCCAAAAGGTGAAAAATATGGTGAAGAAAAATTATACCAATTATTTTGAAACTCTACAATTTGAGCATATCTGAACCAATTTATGTACCGACAGGTGGTTAATCTATAAAATTACTTAGTTTATTAATTAGATTTCGTATTCCACATCCTTGATGCAAAAGTAACTAATACAAGCTGTTACATATATGTAATGGAGTAAAAGTATAACATTTTCCTCTAACATTTAGTGGAGAGTACAAATAAAATGCTAATACTACAATACAATATAAATGCCCCAATAGTGTACTGTAGTAAAGACTACTACTACTACTACTACTACTACTACTACTACTACTACTACTACTACTACTACTACTACTACTTTTCTCAGTATCTATAATCTGTCTGTAATCTTGACTTCAGTCCGTGGCACTGTGTCCTGCACCAGGCAGGGAAAGATGCTCAGAAACCTTACTTGCTCGTTCAGCAGCTGTTGTCAGAGTTGTTAAGGAGCGCGACTCCCACCTGCTCTGCTCAGGTGCAGCAGAGGACAGTGGAAGACTGTGGTGCAGCTGCAGCCCCCACGTGTGAAGGGTGCAGGTTTCACATAGACCAGCGTGCATGGCTCAACATGGACTTGGAAGTATGAGAAGTAAGTCAAAGCCTTTTTTTCTGTTACACAGTCACACATCTGTGGGCAACAATTATAAAACTCTAATTTGACCCCAAAAAGCAGCATAAAAAAAATAAGTCGACTGTTGAGGTTTATTCTCTGGTGGCTTGTGACTTGCATATATTGTAAATAGGAGATGGGAGCTCAGAATTAAATCGAATTAAGTCCAATTTCAATTTATACCTTCAGTAACAAATTAAACCTTGCAACATTAAATATTTTAATTAGCACATAATATTCCACAAACCTTGGGTTGGTGTAGGTTACGGAGCCTAACTTTAGGCAGATCTGATATACATAGTCACCCTAATGAGGTCGTGCATTCAACAACCGAGACACTAAATGGCTGGTGTACTATAAAATGCACCGTGAGGGCTTAAGGCAACTTTTATGATTCATTATGCATGTTTTATTACATGCTCTGTAGTAATACTTACATAATGCAGTACATAGATAAAGGCTTCAATAAATCAAGAGTAGGATTAAAAGAAAAGTATCAGAAAAGTCAGAAGAAATGCCATTTCTGACCAGTACCACAACACCACTACTGGCCCTCTGTGTTATTTGCAAATGCTTTTGGATACAAAGTATTTAGCAGGCAACACATTAATGACATGTTGAACTAAATGACAGCATTTTGCCCCCAAAAAAGCCACTGTGGGGATTTTAAAATACGGAATTGTGAACTGCACAGGATGATTTGCTGCTTATTATGCTGCGGCTGTCAAAGCTGCTTCTTCAGTCCAAACGGGATTCAGCTTTTTTTTTTTTTTTAACCTCTGGGTCTTGGAAACAGACCAAGCATACCGGCAATGGAAGTAGAGCAGAACATTACAGCAATGGATAAGAAAGAGGGGAGAACGAGATGGGAACAGTTTATAGATAAAAGGTGGATAAGATGAGGTAGAGGTCAAACAGAGAGAGAGCGACAGGGAGGGAGGAAGATGTCCAGTTGGGCTCTAGTTAAGTGAATTGAGAAACAGGAAATCAATAGTGGCGGCCGCCCAGGCAGCTACAGAATGGAGGCTTTACAGTGACACACGGCAAACAGTGACTATACAAATATGAGACAGCATCATACTGTGTGCTGTGCCCTGCTAGAAGATAATGAAATGCATTGGAACAGCCACACTTGGCCTGTTGATGATGGTTAGTAAGTGGAAGTAAAGACAACACTGATGTGCTCTTTACAGCAGACACAAATGCTACGCAGGAAATATTAAAAGCTGGACAGACATGGACACAAGATACCGAACATCTCGGTGCTTTTGTCATTTCACATCTTCCATTATTGAGCACCGTTAATGCTCAGCTACAGGCTCCTCTAGAGATTGATGGAGTGGAGCAACTACGATAAAGGGCCCAGCGTGAAACGGAGATGTGCTGTATCTTGTTAGACTCCCACCTGTGCGAGTTGTACGACATAAGCGATCGATTTATTTTTTCCTCCACCGATTGCAACCTCAAATCAAGCCAATTCAAAGATGGTTTGGCCTAAACGTTTGCTCAAAAAGAAGAAAATGGCATAAAATCTGGAGCTGTGTGATTATAGGGAACAAAACTTGATGTATGTTACTGTAGCTCGAACATGAAAAGACATTAAGCAGATCTGATTAGATCAAACATGACAAATTATGCAACAGACCAGAGGAGTCTTTAACACCACACATTTGTCTTCATTCTCAAAACCTGGCAACAATATTGCGAAAGCAATTTAATGGTAAACGGCAGCAGGATGGAAACGGTGAGCACTGAAGCAATTTAGGCTTATTTGCCAGAGGTGCTAACACTTTAGCGTCTGATCATGTGACAGGCACCACACTGGCCCAAAAAAAAGCATTTCTCTCAGAGAATCATGCGAAAAAGAGCGGCTATAAAAACTCAAACCACACGACTTGACTCCTTTAATTAGTAGAATTTGATTCATTTGGTTCAATATCATTTAGAGAGTCTAAAAAAGCCGTGGGACTCATTTCCGTGCACACGTGAAGCCGACAGTCACAAGTGTAAAGGGTCACTAATGAGCATCCGGGTCATTTTAATGCTTCTTAAACCTAAACATCTGCTAATCTCACTCCGTGATCTTTTCCAGTCCAAATAAGATGTTGACAATTGGTCGATAGAGTCACTCATCCCGGACATATTTGCTGTGACTCATTTCCACATTTTGCAGTTGCACTGCCCTATAAACCGACCTAAATATACCAGCGGGGCTCCACTTTAATCCCAAATAAGCTGTAGGAATGATATGTGGCTATAAAGTGATGATTTGAAATGCAGAATTGGGAATTTCTATCACTGAGAGGGGTCACAAAATAAAAACAGAAAATTCTGTTAATTACAAAAAGAAGCTTACATTTCTTCGCCGACTAAATGTTTTGCAAAGATAAATATAGCTTTGTGAGCTCATCACTTTGAATGTAAACGCCGAAACCCTCTCTTCTTTTCCATTAAAGGCTCTCGCACCGTAATAGAGACCACCAAATTGAGTTGAACTTCTTCATTAAAGTCTTACGCTTCCACTGGTTTATCTCCCTCTGTGGAAGTCAGCCATGACCGAAGAGAAGCGTGCAGTCAGCTTCTTCCTTAAAGGTCGCACGGGGAAAAAAAGAAAAAAAAAGTCTGACTGACAGTAATGGCTACGCTGGGAGGGGAACGTCTTCTGTTGCCGCACATTTTCTCTTAAACCTGACCAAATGTCAGCAGCACGGCCGTTTGATGCTCCTGCAGAAGAGTGTCAGATTGTGGTGGTCAGAGATGGTCGAGATGGTGTGAAGTCACTAATAAGGTATAAGAGGGGATTTTGCCTCATGTGTCTCCTAGAATTACATGCAAAAGAATATTAAAGAGCATATTTTAACTCTGGGCATTTGGCAACACCAACTGGACTGCATGGTGGGGCATCTGAAAGCGCAAGAGCTTATTTTCATTTCCTTCACGAGTCAAAGACAGTTTAGCAGCTGGCTGGCAAGCAAAAAATACATAATATTAATAATAATAGTACTAATTAACAAGTTTGTCCAACCTGCTACCTGCACTATAGCAAATCATTAAACCATCTGACAACACTTGCAAAGACATAAACAAGCTGTGAACATTATATTGAATTAAGTGTTGAAGTGCGTATCTTGAGCTTGTAAAGCTTGATAATTACCGAGCAATATTCTAATTCATTGAGTCATATTACAGGATATCTAATAAATGTAAGGCCAGAAACGGTTTGTCTCTAGAATCTGCTATTCAGTAATTTATTTATTTTTTTATTAAACGTATTTCGAGTGGAGCTGGTCACACAACATTAAGACAAGAGATTGATATTACCTCAGTAAGTCAGGAGAAGTGGGTAAATCATTTTTCCCCCCTTATTAAAAAGTGGTTGAGGGGAGTTTGTGCTCGTGCAATTCAAGGGTCAAAGGGCAAAGGGTGTCAGCGGACAGATCGCGACGCCCACTGAGGCAAACTGATTGACTAAATTCAAGGAAGGTTTGGGGGCCTGAAGTGTAATTTATTGATGGTATTTGTTTTCATTTGTCTCTTGCAAAATAGATCTTAATGAGATTTCCTGATTAGACAAAGCTTAACCAACTAATTAACTAAATTGCAACAACACATGAAAAGTATTGATCGCACACACTTAGAAAAGCACTGAACCAGGTGATTCCACTAATTAGTCATCATACCTGTACTAATTAGAATCAGCTGGGGTTATTAGTACCTTCCACCCTTACAAAGCCGTGGAACCAATTAGTGGAATCACCTGGTTCAGCGATTTTTTACAGTTTGATCAATACTTTCTCCCTGTGTCATTCGAATTCAATGCACGTTTGTTAGCATCAAGAATATTATTTACTTTATGTATATTATGTCTTTATCTAATGAGTTAACACCAATCCTTTTTCTCCATTTCATGTGACTGGCTGCCCTGAAAATGTGTCATATATAAATATGTATATCTACTGCTACAGTCTGTGTTAGGGTTAAAGGCCAAGACGAACTGGATTCGGTATTTTGGTGCAATTTGTCTCCCCCTACCGCTGCTCAGTGTAATCTACTTTTAGACTACTATACTTGACTCCTCCTCATAAACAGCGGTTACTGAAGCACCAAAGAAAGCTTCAGAAGCTAAACAGTGATGTACATACTGGATTCTATACAGACAGAATTCGGCATCACCGATGATCAGCAGCATCTGTGACGCAGGTTTCTTGATCTTATCTGATGTGCAGTGTGTGATAACCACAAACATTTGCATGCTGACATAAATCTCTTCCCATGTGTGAAGTTACCACAAACAGAAACACAACAGCTAGACAACTGCAATCATCCATGCCACACTTGAGACTAGGGTGGAAAGCTGAACAACACAGCCATGCAGCCAGAAATGCAGGAGCATGTATTACCAGCTGCAGTGTCATATTAGTGTCATTTTAAAAGTTTGCTACATTTGCCAAACCTCCGTCGACATGCGCGAGTACACGTAAAGCAACACTGCAAAACACAGCAAGCAGCCAATACTGTGTAAGTTATTGCTGACCCATCCACCGGCAAGAATGCCAGCTCTGCGTTTTTTTCCTTTTTTGTTCCCGCCAATTTGTAGAAGTCAGCGCCAAACTCTCCTTTTTATCATCGTTGCTTCCTCAAACGTCGCCTTCGTGCTGCTAAGAGTGCCCACGTGCACGTTACAAGAACACAGAGCTGCACGATGCCCATAAAGCTTTGAGCAGTTTCATAGTCGACCACGCTGTTCAGGGAATAAGCATTTGTACCATCAACTTTATTTTTTAAAAAAAAATGTGTTATATATTGATGCTTTAACGCTGTGGTGGATGGGGGTCAGCATAGGCTCTCTGGATACTGTGTTCCAACACCTGTAGATTGTCGCCAGCATCAAATTTCATGTCTGTGTACTCTAATGTTTTAAGATCTAAAGTCAGTGTCATCTATTTGCATTACACAGTAAATGATGGTGCAACATCATCTGCTTAAGTGGATGTAATGCATCAGATGTAATTACAGACATGCTTTCATACTGAGACTAATAACCACTGTTCAACTGGAAAACAGCCTGTGATGCATTATAGTAAAACTGATACCGCGCTTCCTTTTGTTACCTTCTCTGGCGGAAGATCGCTCTGATTCGAACTGGTGCCTGCGAAGTAGGAACTAGCACATCACAACATCCTTTCCCTCACTTGTGCAGTACGAACAAGTGCTTTTGAGCCTGCGAGTGAGGGGGGAAAGCCTGAGAGGAAAAGTAATAACAGCCGAGGCGTGAAGGCACAGATAGAGCGGCGAGGGAGACAAGCATTTAACGAGGCTTAATCCAATACAAAAATGGTGTTTCTAACTGATGGCAGCCAATCGAGGCAGTGAGAAGGGCAGGCTGCCTTGTTTGTTGAGCTGTAGGAAGATTACGTACCACTGGCCACAACATCTTATCCCCCAAATCCCTCTCTAACGCTAGGCAGCAAATACACATCTCATGCCTGCCGTTGCCACCCAATCCCGGCACTGTGCTTCATCCGGTGTGTCAGGATATAATCAAGACGACAGAAAGCACAAAAGGGATTACAGGCAGTAACAACCAAAACAAAGAGAGGTGCTCTGAAACCGCCTGAGGGGACTTCCAAACCTCAGTGCATGTGGGTGAAACCAATTCATACAAATTCATCAGGAAAAGCAGAAAGGCCCAAGTTCACACTCAAAAAGTCTCATGATCCTGGCATGTCACCATGTAACATAGAACACATATTGTCTGCATGTCCCAAGACCCAATGTGAGGTCCACACCTAAAGCTGAGAAACTTAAGGTTTGAAGAGACGAGATTAAAGCCATTCAAAAAGTAGTAGAAATGTCTGTTACAACTAATTTACATTTAGGCGATAACTTCTAGAGTTTCGGCTCCGTTTAGGTGCAGAGGGGCGAGATGTTCCTCTCAGGCTGTTGTCCGGCCAACTTCAACGTTTGAGGAGGTCTGTTGATCACCGCTACGTACTGTACATTTTCTTTTTTCTTCCCCCCCCATCATAAATTAGTGCAAGCGGCCCATGAGACTCCTCGCTGCTTCTCCATGAGCGAGCATACATGTTCACACACAAACACACTCACACACATGCGATAAGTAATTGAGAGTAGCTTTATAGAAGCCCGCTGTGAGCAGTAAAGGGACGTTTACATCGCTATAAAAAAAAAAATTGGCAAGATGCAAGATGTTAGGACACCGCAGGGCGCCAGCAACATGTTGCAAGAAGGCTTCAAATGGTACCCGACCTCGACTTGCATACATTAAATATACATGAAATGCAAAATGTAGAGATACACTGTATCTCTATCTCACTCCGAGTTTGCCCCCCCCCAAAAAAAACTATATATTAAACAAATTTCTCCTCAAATAAACCAGTTTTCAATCCAGCATGTTAGCAAGTAAACCAGAGTCGTCCACACTTTGTCTAATCCAGTTTATTGTTTCTCAGTAAAAGAAAACAATGGACAGAGGAAGCGAAAAAGTAAAGCAATGGGAACAAAAATTAAGAATTTTCCACATTCATCTTCCCATTTTATAACCACATTACAACTGGGAAAAAAAAAAAAAAAAAAAAAAAGCAGCTCAATGCTAACGTGTAAGTAAACCTAAAACACAAAATAGGGGGTTAAATAAGGTCGTCGTAGAGATACAGAATAGTCAATCATTATGCATTTTCTGTTCATTCCTTTCATCGTCCACCAGGAAACCATATGGCATAAGTACTTATTTGTTTTTGTTTTGTTTTTTTAACGTTCGGCATTCTGCTAACACCAGCCTTCATCTCTCATCTACAGCAAAACAACCAAGAGTAAAATGGAGAGAGAGGTTGAAACAAGGAAAAACAGAGCAATCAATAGGTGGCAAAGATGAGAAAGGGAAAGTCAGAGGCAAGGGGAGAATGCATGTGAGCTCATCGTGCTAGGTGGAAATCAAAACACGGGGCTTTTAAAGGAAATCGGGACAATATAGTACTTTTAAAAAAATGAAGCTTGAATTTAAAGTTAGAGGGAAACAAATGAGCTTAAATTAAGCGGATAATTGAAATGAAGGTCTAAAACAATATGAGAAACTTGAAAAGTCATCACAATCCCAAACAGGAACCTCAGAGTTATGCTCTGCCATCTCTCGTTTAGTTCAGAAAACGTGTCTTCTTGTGCTCAGTGTGATGAGCACAAGACCCAACATAAAATATGTGTGCATATCTTCAACGTAAGGACATGTTCAATGCAGACACCGCAGGTCCAGTCAAAAGTTACAAACACACTTTAATGTCCGTCATGTCCCGCTGATGCTTGAACATAATCCATGTGTTACTGAAAGAGGGGAGTTGAGGGGAACAAAGAGACAAAAAGAGGAAGACGGAGAAAATCCTCAACATATTACATGTTGCTCGCTCCCATTCAGACGTTGAAAACCGATCTCTGTGTGCGATCCACAGACAACCAACTCACCAGCACGCGTGTTTGAGTCCGCCTCAGACTTATAATCCACAATGGCCGAATCACACGTAGACCAAGCTCAAAACAACGGGAGTAAAATGTGTTCAGTAGCTGACAAGAGAACGATGCAAGTTGGTAGAAGGAAGAGTGAAGATCGGGCTTCGATATCCTGAGGTGGATAATTAATAGGCGTTTGTGTTTCTGCAGGTTCAGGAATTAAAGGTGGTGGACGGTCGGGGGTAAGACACTGACTTTAACTAAGTCTGGCCAGCTCGGTTTGCTCCACAAAGTCCATGCTTGGCGCAGAGTAGAGAGCCGCTCCATCTGATTTTGAGGTAAAGAGCACAGTCTATAGAGCGCCACAGCAATAGTGTACACAAAGGGTCACTATTCCCTCCTCTTTCTGGTCATTCTTTGTTATTTCTTTTCTTTTTTTTTTTTTCGAGGTAAAGAGCAGTCTTTAGTTGGCTTCCAGGACAGTCGTGTTTACGCTCGCCGTTCTTTTAGTCGTCCCTACTCCACTCACACTAGTGTAGTCAGGAGCTAGCAAAAATGTGAAGACACTGTATATTTCATTTGCTTTTTTTAATCATTCTGTCATTCCTGGGTTTGATTTCTCCAAAAGGCATCTTAGCAGCAGGGATATGATCAATCCAACAGGAGCAGATAAGAACCAGGATCTGGATTAACAGTGGGAGCAAGCGTAATTTAAAAAAAAAAAAAAAAAAGTTAAATTAAAATAAAAAGATCTGGAAAACCAAAATGGAAAAGAGGAAACAGATCAACCAAATCCCTGTCAATGCTAAGATGCCATCTGAATACGGAGATTCTTCAGGAGCACTCTTCTCCAATACGCTGGCAGGAGCGGCCCACCTTGCGATCGAGCTTGACCATTTTTAGGACAGCTTCCTGGCGACCCCGGCCCAGGTGATCAAACAGACACTCGTGTTGCTCTGGGAGCCGATGGAGCATACAGAAGATATTACCTGGAGGGTGGGTGAGGGGTTGCAGGTGAAAGAGAGAGCGGTTTAGTTCAGTGAACTTGCATATTTTACTGGGGCCGTAGTTCAACCAAACTTGTAACACATTGAGTTATTTTAAAACAACTACAACTTACTTACTTTTCTCCTGTGATATGAAAAGATCAGTGTTAAAAGATTTTGCAGCCGTGTCTTTGCGAGACACTTTGTTACCATGAAAGACACGCTAGTTAATAGCTTCAGCTTTTAACTTCATTCAGCGGCAACACTCAGCTCTCTCTACCAACGCTCCGCCACTGTAAGAGGCTTGTTAAGCTCACAGAAGCTCGTTAGCGCTCGTAGTCTTAAATTCATTCATTAATACACATAATGGCACCGCTGGCATTTAACGAGCGGTGATTAAAAGCCCAGTTTGACAGCTGGTTGCTATGCAATTGTTGGTGCAGTTGGGGTATTATTCAAATCAGCTTTGTGCGAGACAGAATTGGTCTAATTAACCACATATTTCAGAATGTTATTTTATTATTAAAACAAACGTAAGAAAATTATTATGTTTAAATTTAGTAGTAATTATACTATAAGCAGATTCATAATACTAATGGAAAAACAATTTAATGAAGGCAGAGGTAAATCCCTGCAAAATTAATGAGGTAGCAGTAACGAATTAAACAATTGTTTGCTATATGTTGAATTCACTTTTTTTTTAAACCATCAATGTTTAAAAAAATAAAATAATAACTTTTTATTTTTTTTACTTTTATTGTGATGCTGATATTATTTTTGGTTTTGAACATCATTGACCTGGGAGGCTTTTGGGTAATAATAATAATAATAATAATAATAATAATAATAATAAAAACATGTATATATTAAAAGGACCGATTCACTGGTTTTGAACTTGCTTCCTTTGGTTCTAGTTTGTGTCGTACATGTACATAAATGCCATTAAACTTCCCTTTGAGTTGCCTACATTAAAATATCTGTCTACTTCTAGCTGTACAATGCCTCCAGATGACATCACTTCAGGTCAACCTGCTTTTCCAGAGCTCCCCCAGATGACATCATTTAAACTCCTAATTCTAAAAAAAAAAAAAAAAAAAAAACCTCCTCCTGGTGAAAAGAAAAACATACATTAATCTACATTTGCACCCTAAACTAAAGTCGCCCTTTAAGTTTGAGGTTCTTTTAATGTTTTACTGCATAACATTAAAGCTGGCAGTTAAAATAGAAAAATATGTTATTTCAAAAACTAATAAGCTACACACACACACACACTATTAGAACTTAGAATTTCAACATTAGCAGTTTTTACAGTAACAACATCAATTATTAAGCATTAAGCCATCGTTTTAGTGCTTTTCACCATCTCTGTCGAGTCACGCTGGCAGGTAAAAATGTACTGTAGGTATTATGTGATTATAAATGTTACAGTTACAGCTAAATGAAGCAATAATTTTAACATTATCAATTAACTATGATGCTACCTAACATGTTTATACAAAACATACTGCAGGTATGTCTGCATCAATAAGGTGTTTTTACCTGGCTTAGCTCCTTCATATGCACTGGTTAATCAGTCAGAAAGTCATTGTCTTGACTTCTAAAGTAAGAGACAATGGACGTGCCAAGCAGAATTAAGCTCCTGCTTTTGTTGGTTCTTCACATCAATCAGCTTTGTAAGCTTGTTACACTAACAACTCACGAGATGAATATCGTAGTCTGTGTGTAACAACAAGTCTACTGAGGGTGACAACATTGGATGTGATACTCCACTTGAGCTATTTTTCCTTTCCCATTTGAGTCTGAAAGGCATTTCATGCTTTCAACTCATTATCAAACCTTCTTGGCTTACACCGTAGAACATCCTGCAGAACCATTAGCAAAGTAATCTGCAATTACTGCAATAGTCAGAAATCACTATAATTGCCACCATTTCCCCTCAAGTCTGTAAAAAGCATGTTTTCATAGTAAGCATTGGACTATCGAAGAAGAATGGTCCATGCATTAAGCAGCGCCTTGTAGGGGAAAAAAGGCAATTTCCAATTTAGAAATGATTACATGGGTTTAACCAGATGGTCTTTAAGCAGTGAAGAGCTGTGACTTTTAAAGCACTTTAATTTGTATGCAAACAAGTTGATTAGCAAGCCGAGTATTGGTTTAAAGCGCATTAGTGTTCGTGGTAATTGGTTTATGTTTTATGTGCAAACTGAAACATTCGGGCTTTCTGTAAGGGTCCCCCAAGGCCAACAAACACACTCAGGTCATCGCCATTTCTCCTAACACACAAGCTCTCGCACAGGTAGCAGGAGCATTTCACGGCACTAAATGTACATTTCCTAAAACTAGGACCAAGTTAACTAACATGTAGCCCAGTAGTGACCACCGCTCTGGTGTGGGAGCTAGCCTCTCCATGTTCACGTACAACTCTATGCGTTTTGATGTGTGATGTTGCATACGGAGGTTTATCATCGTACCACAGCGACAGGAGCCCAGCTCCTGCTGCACCAGCTCCAGTTTGGTTTGGCAGCGATGACAACGTTTGCGGCCCCGCTGTTTACAGCCGACGCGAGACGAGGACGACGATGTGGCCGACAAAGATGATGATGATGATGAGGAGTCATCGCCTCTGGCACGTCACCCAGTCTCGGTCGCTTCTCAGGTGAGACATCGCTTTCGGACTCGGAGGCTAAAGAAACACAAAGATACATGCATCCATTCTTTTCGTGTGCTTCACAGCTGCAAACTCATAAACTGTTTTAATCAATAAAGTATATATTTAATGTATTTTGGATTTCGCCCAAAATTGAGAAAAATGTAGATTGTTAATGCAGCGAGCAACTAAAAGCCTGGAGCCACATTAACCCAGCTTCCATAAAATAAAGAAATCCGTTTTCTTTTGTCAAATGATAAAAATGCATGTGAAGGTTAAGCAACCGGCTAGAAATGGTTTTAAATAATTAAGCTCCCATCACATTGGCAGGCAAAACCTTCTCCACCTTTTATTACTCCCCTTCCCACATAATAACCCAAAAAGCATTCATCATATCTGTGTTCAGGACTGCAGGTCTGACCAGAATTTCAAGAGAAATATCAGACCTCCAATAACAATGATCCGTGACAACGTTCATTTAATATATAAAGACATCATCTCTGATTTACTGGGGTCTGCAACAGAAGAGAATAGATGATTGAACACTGGGACCAAACTGCCTCTTTGTGTTAAATGAAGGAAGGTGCTTTGGAGATTAATGGTTCTCCTGCATTAGATTACATTCAACCCAGCACCTGACACAAGAAGAGCATGTAGAGAGTTTTCACCAGTTGGCTGGAATTTTAATTCGGCTTTCCCCATCAATCCTGTGGACTTTTTCCCTGGCCTGGCCGAATGCAGATCAGCGCTCAATAAATCTCCGAGAACTAGGCCAAGCTGAGCATCCAGAAACCCCTAGCCTGCCCCATCGATCCCCATGTGTGTGTGTGTGTGTGTGTGTGTGTGTCTGTAGATGTGCAAGTGTATGTTGTGATAAAAAAAAAAAAAAAACTGCTTCCTTCTGCATGGCTGATGTTCTACTGGCAAATCTCTAGAGCCAATTTACACCGACTGGAATGTAAAAGCAGTCAGTCAACAACTTGAAAGTTTCAGTTTTTGCTAAAAAATAAAAAGATATGGAGGCCAAGACATTTGTGCTAAAAACAATACGGCTTTGATTTAAGTGTTATTTTTTTGACCTGCATAAAAAGACTGCTATCCCCAGCTTTGAAGGAAACTTCATGGGCCCACTTAAGAGACATGGCAAAAACTCAGCTGCAGCACAAGGTTTAAATGATGCTGAGTGTTAAGAGAATAATGTGGCGCCCACATGATCCCGCTGCATCACACAAGGGATCAATATGTTCACACCACCCTACTGAGCCCTGTCTACTCTGCAGTTAACTCATGTGCAAGCGTTTGTGTGCGTGCAGCAGGTTGCATCACCTAAGAGTGAAAACATAATAAAGGGAAATCGCTGTTTTTAGATATCCACCTCATTTGGAAAGCTGTGGGCGGCTCACTGTGGTTGCCTTGCAATACGACACTTACCACCTCCATTGTAGGGATTTAGAGGAAAGTGCAAAGTTAGCGTGACCCATATGCCACAATAGCAATATTTATGGGAAACATGCCAGGCTGAAATAAACCAAAACTTTCCTTCAAAATATATTGAATCAAACCCAGTTTCTTACTGTGATGTGACAGCGCTAACCCCTGAGCTAGGGTCCCATCTGTGGGCCCTCTACAATTACATCTAATTACATTTAGGTTATCACTAACTATTGCTTATGCATTTACATGCATCGCACATTTATAGCCAGCATTCACTCTAGTAAACACTTTATTGGTTTAATATTTGTGCCCTCTTGCATATTCAATATCTTTTCCATTGCGTTTTCCCTGAAAGAACAATTAACCAGGCCATTGTGGATCAATCTGATGCTGTAGATACAGGGCCCTGCACTGCAACTCCTTAAGCGGACATGGCAGGTGCATAGTACAACACACAATAACAGACACATACCTGACTCAAATGAGCGCTTTGTGGGAGTGGAGAGTGAACTGAATACTTGGTCTGTACTGGAAACTTCTGAAAGAGAAATACCAGGAGCAAAAGGGAGGGAATGTGGACAATAGAAGAAAAGACGGGACATAAGAATGTTAGTGTCTTCCTATTAAGACAAACATTTCTCACACATGGAAAATTCAAGTTTGTCCTGGCTGGAGATAGTACAGCGGTAAACTGTGTAAAATGTCCCAAAATGCATACACACACAGATCGTAATCACACATATCCTCATTTAAAAAAAAAAAAAAAAAAAAAGTGTGTAAACTAATTGGTCAGCTGTAAATAACTGACAGATTAGGTCATGATTATCCTGAGCAGAAAAGAGTTTTTAATTGTCCAAGCCTAAGTACAAAAGCTGTTTGTGTGACTTCTGCCAGCTGCAGAAACGCTCCAGTAGCAGTAGCAGGATAACAGGAGCATGTCGGGGGTGTGTGTGTAATTCTTTACTATGCTGTGAGCTTCCATTTCCCCATAGCAACTGTTCTAGAGATCTGTGAAGTAGAGACTGCAGCATGCATGTGTGCAGACTGAGCCCAGCCAAGACACCACCGCTGGGTGGAGGAAAAAAAGACGTCGTACCATATGAACCTTATACAATCCATCTGATACTAACAGTTTTAGAAGTTGGTTGAAAGTGTTTCATACCGGAACCAAAAACATGTCTTATGCACACATTTCACTTTTAAATTTACTGTATACTGCAGCTCTGCCAACGACAACTTGGGTCATGCTTTGATGTTTCCCAGAACAGTACCAACATTTCTTTAGGTGATCAGGTCGAATTGAATACATGCTGCATTAGTCCATCATTGAGTTATACATGTTAGCAGTGAAATGAGCTACAGCACACTTAAAAAAAAAAAAAAAAAAAAGGATTTTAAGCCACAACAATATAATAACAATAACCTAAGGTGAAATGTTTTTGGATTAGTATCAATATGCCGGGCAAACAGAGGTACATTCATTCCACAAGTTTGAGTTTGTGTGTGAATTAGCCTATAACTAGTTTTTCTGAATTAGCAATAACGATGTAGTCGTATTACTCTTATGACTGAGCTCCAGCTGTAACAGAGGACCAGGTTGTTGTGAGCACATTTTCCACAATTCTTACACATCCTTTCAGTGGCCACTTTATTGTCCTTTCCTGGCTCTGCCTCCGCAAATAACCTTGTCAGTGTATAGCGATGACAGATGCCCTGGCAATTGTAGGTGTCCTCTTAAAAACCTTCACTTCTGAATAGATACCCTTTCCTATCATTCTCTCTATCTGTGCCATGAGGACAAATATAGCCAGTGCAGGGCCACTGCAGCTGCTGCTGCTGCTGCTTCACGTTGGCAGTCTTCTGCAGAAAGAGGCCCGGAGTAAAGGCTACAGTGGTTTAGTTTTGATCGTAATACTAGAGATACATAAAAAGCTGCCACCTCTCTGTTTTCTAAACTGACTTTTGATAAATGCAGTAAGCTTAATCAACAAGCTGAGGTGTTTGTGCACTGCAACCCAAGCGCGTTGTCTACCTTTTTTAATATTTAAAAAAAAAAATCGCATGAGAAAAGGAATATGCACATTTTCAACATCTGCAGGTCAGACATCCCACCTCCCCGTAGGCTTTCATGAGTCTCATGCCACTTTACTGCATCTCCCTGATGCCCATACATCATAAAAATATTCCAAAAATTGGATATTTGCTTTTCTCGTTGTAAGTAATCCTTTCTCTTTCCTCTGTGTGTGGGTGTTCCGTTAAAAAAAAAAAAAAACAGGCTGTCACTGTGTTCAGGAGGCATTCAGGGACCATAAAGAGTGAACATCAGTTATGTTACAGAAGCAAAACAGAAAAACTAAATAGGGATCAGAAATGAATCAGCCTTAATTTGGCTGATACCAATTCTACAAAATATGCCTGATACAAATACCTAATATTAGTACACAAGCCAAAGAATAGTAGAGAAAACCTACCTAATCTTTCAGTGAAGTACGGCCCATGGAAAGTGTCAATAATTACTCACTGATCAACTGGTTTCTTACCATCTTGAGCAGGTAGAGATGTAACGCCCATCTCTCCAGACGAAGGGTCTTCTGATGCACTAGACAGTGACATCAGGGACTGACTAATGCTGCCGCTTGCTTCTTTACAGAAGATGTCTTCTTGGCTGCTACTGGAGCTTGAGGGGGTCTTTGGGGTGCAATCATTGTCTGTCTGTTTCTTCTGAACATCTATTAAAACAAAAAAAGAAAAATAATGTCTGTGTACATTTCTCAAAGCTTCTACTAGCTTAAGCGTATGGAGTCTTTTTTTTTTTTTTTTCCTAGTGCACCATAGAAACTTTAGTACTGATTTTATCAGAGGTAAAGTAGCAAAAGTCCCAGAAATTATGGTTTCTAAAACATTTCTTCCCTTGTTGGTAAAAAGAAGCAGCAAAAATAGCAACTGCCTCATGGTTATCAAGCAAATACCAACAAAAATGTAAGTCAAATTCATGTTGGACCGGTTAATAAATACTGTAGTTTAAAATGTCCTGTCCTTCAAACTATTTCATAAACATCTTTACAGAGTAAACAGAGTTAGGGGTGAGTGAGCATGACACTTTTTTACCCCTGAGTTTCCTTCTCAGACTTTCTTTCTTCCTCTCTCTTATTCAACTCAAGGTCTTTGCAGAGCAAGTACAGCAGTGGAGACAGTTTTTAACCCCAGACTGATGTTTAACACAAGAGCAGCCGACAAGGCAAACCACAAAACCCAGGAAGAACCTACCTGCAAAACATTTTGAGCAGAGATTCATAGTTTTGCTCGACCTGAGGGGGGGAAAAAAAAAAAGACAGACAGAAAAAGCAAGAGTGTTAATCAAACAGCTTGTGTAAGGGTTCCAATAGATTGAGGCCTATAAAGTCCTAATCCTTGGCTGACATGTTTGAGATCCTGGTACAGAAAAATTCAAAGTGGGGAGCATGTTCCAGGGTTCTATAGGCTTAGAGTCTACATCAACCGAGGTGTCACTGTTATTTCATATCTTTGCCTGCACATCTTGCAACTCATTCAGGAAAACCAAATAGAACATAGTATATTTGATGCCTTGCTCATTTCAGTTGCACATGGCTGTGACTCTCCTCTAAGACGGCTCCTCTCATTTCCTCTCCAGCCCTCGTCCTTACTGTCTGCGCACCGAGCGTGACGGTCACTGCTATCAGTCACATTCTATTTATTTTGGGCACATGGCTGCACACCTTTGTCCTCATTTCTAAATGTAGGGTCAGCTGCAGTCAACCTGAGGGCTGTGTGTCAGTCTGCTGGTGTGTGGTCTTCGGTATAAAAGAGAGAGGAGGAGGTAAAAAAAATAAATAAAAATAAGGATAGAGGGGACACCTCATCATGAGGTGCAGGCAGTGAAGAAGATGAAACTGGGTAAACTGTAAAGTTATATCCTGTTGTCAACCTGAGAAATCAGAGATAATCAATTCACAGATTAATTAAGGAACCAGAAGATGTGAGAAATGGTGAGAGAGAAAAATAAACACCTGCATGCTTGTTAGGCTGAGTGAAGTTTAAACAGAGTGCTCACAATTAGTCTGTTTCATAGCTGGCACACTGCTGTTACTAATGAGAATATTTGATTGAAGCAGACGGGAAGATGGGGTCTGTCGCCTTGGTGATTCAGCTTGAGTGACACAAAGGAGCAAAGGCTTGGATGGCTGATAAATGTTTTGAGGAAATTAAGTTCTCTTAAATGTTAGTGACATGAGTGTTAAAATACAAATTAACTTAACATAAGTACAGATACACATCTGTTAATAGAGAGCATTCACAGACATTATGTCACCCACACTCATGGCTAATTCAGTTATGAGGGCGATGGCACATCTGTCAGGGACAGTGACAGTGACAGGAAAGGTCTCAGTTGAGTTTTTATTACAGAAGCAGGTTAGATTTTAATTTTTTAAAGAAAATTCTGTACATTAATTGGTAACTTTTGCAATTTCATTTTGAAAGCAAAACACTGATTGTATTCAGCAAGAGGACATGTGTGTTTCGCTGATGGGCCCTTAAACCGCAACTGCAGGGGCAGTTCAAGGTTATTTATCCACCTAGAATTCATAAAAGGCAATGTTGAGAACAATGACAGCCCGTTTGTAAGTAAGAAAGCTTTCTCAAATACAATGAGAATGAAGGATGCCCCAAATTGCTTAAAAGATCTTTTCCCCCTCAGTGGCATTCAGCAGTACAAATATACCAATACAGGTTATTCAACAACTGCAGGAGTGTGAGGAATTACAAGGATCCACTTGGCCCATATATCACCTGAAGTAGGGCTGCAAGTAACCATCATTTTGGTAATTAAAATTATCTTCCTTATGAACAGATGGAGAGACAGAGAGACAGAGAGACACAGAGACACAGAGACACAGAGACAGAGAGACAGAGAGACAGAGAGACAGAGAGACAGAGAGAGAGAGAGAGAGAGAGAGAGAGAGATCCATCCATCTATCTTTATGTAACCAGGTAAAAAAAATTTAAAATAGTTTGATTAACAGCCTTTTTTCATCTTGCAATGAAAATTTGTTGCAGTTGTGCCAGGAATATAGACAAATATGAAATCCATTCTTTGCCAACCAAAAGCTTCTAATTTAATTTCTTTAGCAATGCAACTTCTGCCAATCAGACACTTTAATGATTCTATTGATGTGATGGTTTTTGTTATTAGTAGCAATATTGATCTAATAATTAATACAGTAACTATCTGAGCAATTACTTGAATAATGCAGCAATTATCTCATCATATTTTCAGGATCATACATGAATTCCTTTTCTATATTTACCATCGTTCAGGAGATACACTGGTTGGTTTAAAGCTCATTTTGGAACACAAGGAAGATCCCATTTAAACGACTGGCAGCAATGTGACAATGTACAGCACACATCTTTTCACAGCCTACGTCAAGATCGTTTATGGCACAGTGTTTGCTGCAGGCCAAAATGAGGGCAAACCCAAATCGCCTTGGAATACATCATCTACCAAAACAATGCACACTTGGTGTGTTACAGGCCAAAAAGAAATGAATGAGTAATGGCACCAACCTCCACCAGCTGCCTCTGCCGGTCGCTCTAAGACAACTGTGGTTAAACAAGATGTAATAAAAGGATGCTCGAGGTCCCTGCAGGAATTCCCAATGTGGCCATCAACAAAATAATTCATGAGTGAATTCTATGCAACTTTGCAACCTTGAAAAGCAGTTGCAAAATTAAGCATTTTAGGCTGCGACAATCAGAAAAAGGTTTGTGAAATCCTGGAAGTACTGATAAACGCTCCCACTTAATTTTGAATAAACACTGAGGGACTGGGAGGAATAACGTGAGGTTTTTCTCTACTAACTCTCTCATAGCCACACTTGTAAAAAGGTACAAACGCACAACAAGGAACAAAGTTAATGCTCAGTCACAGTCGCGAAAAATTGCCTAATGTTATGCCAGTTCGCAAGTTTCTGATATTTAGTGGCCATGACAACTGTTTAGGTACATCTGTATTAAGTTAGTTAGATAAGATAGATCTCTCTCTCTCTCAACTGAATTTATTCAAATTATGCCACGTGTCTATAGATAGTTCACAGTGCAACAATGTAAAAATAATATAGCCATATTTTAAAGCTAAAGTAATTACTCCATCTTTAGCACATGGTGTGTTTGGACATGACTGAGATACAGGGCTATGTCAACTTGTTATGCAAGACAAGTCCCGGTTACGCTGCACTAGCCAACCCGGACAAAGACACAAACAATCCACAAGGATGCCATTAGATCACAAACAATAACTCGCATTAACACTTGTTAAAATGTTGTCTTTTTTTTTTTTTTTGTCCTTTCGGCTCATCCCGAGAGTTCAGGGCCGCCTCAGCGGATCACTGTCCGCATGTTGACATGCCCTCCCCAATTTCTACCAGGCTTGGAGTGGCACTGCACAGCTGGGGATGGGAAATGGCCTGTTAGGGGCAGTGTCTTGTCAGGGTATTGCCCAGAGACACTTCGACATATAGCCGGGACTGGGGTTTGAACCACTGACCCTGTGGCCAACGGCCTTTACCAACTGAGCTACAGCCAACCCCTATTAACACATTGTCAATAAGACGGATAATTTTTTTTGTTACAGGCATATTAAAGCTAAGCTGCTGTTAAAAGAGAAATCTGCAATTAAAAATCAACCTGTGTTACTCAAAGCGAGCAAAAGAGTAATAAAACTCAATGTCTTGTGTTTTTGTCTCTGCAGGCAAAGATCACTTTGAGACAATCAAGCCAGCAGCTCTCAGGGGGGGGGGGAATAACAAAACACAACTCACGCATTACTTTGACATCTCTTTCTAAATGTCAAATGCAATTATGGTTTATGAGCCAAAGAGCACCAGTCACAGCCACGCATGATGCACCTGAGTCTGCCTCCTCTCATACATCATGCTGATACATGCAGGAAAATGATTTCTACCGAAATGATGCAAGTCTTTCTGTCTGGGTCTTGATTATCCAAGGTGTCCCACTTGTCCAATAAAGCTAATAAAAATACATTCCAACTAAGGAGCTGGATTTCTGCACCAAATCCATCATGACCAAGCAACATGTGCTGTCCCATTTCAGAAGCCCCTCAAAGTGCACTTGAGAAGTAAGTTTTATTTATATCCAAATTCATCAGCATATTCTTTGAGTGTTGCCTAAATAATCACACAATTGATTGTGTTCTGCTCTGGTACATAATGACGCATTCAAGAAACCCTTGTCAACTAATAGAGTCGGGAAAGAACACATGACAACAACGTATCTTAAGATTAGGTCTAGTTGCTCATCAGCTACTATAAAACTATCACAGACTATCGGCAGAGACACTGCAGATAAAGATTTGACCTTGTACACACTTTGGCAGTTGTCCAGTGGTTAAAGAGGCCACATTATGCATAATTTGGGGTTTACATTTTTATTCTGGGGCTCTAGTGAAACAGTAGAGCCCCAGAATAAAAACTCTTAGCGTCTTTATGCAGTAGCTTTTCTTTCTTTTAGCTCCAGCCTCTTTAGGGGCCTTTAACCGAGTTTTACTCAGTTCTGATTGGCCAGCGTGAAGTGAAGTGGCCTGTCAATGGGCCAAAGAGAGAAATGGACAAACGTCCTAGCTAATCTGTGCCATAGGCGTAATATAGTCGTAATGTGGGTGCAAGTGAGTCGGTGCTGACCCAAAACAGACGGCTGTTTGTGAACTTATGACATTTGTACATAGGACTGTGGAAAACATTTTTAGTACGATCCAGATAAAGTCTCTGCAGAAAAGCCTTAGAAAGTCTCACAACAGAGTCAGAGTCAACAGAGACATGCAATTTTTTTGTGTGTAACTTCTACATATATTCAGTTCATATTTTGGAACTTGATATGGATACAAAATACACAACGGTTAAGATAGAGTTAAAAATACAAAAGAGCATAACATGGCCTTGTTGAATAAAATGGTTGGCAGATGGTGCCAGACTACACCTTCAGTTTTCCTCCGTGTTAGAACATATTTAAATTTGCAGAGACAAGGGGAGTTCAGCAGTGTCTTCATCACCTAAAGAAGAGCTATAACTAGCAATCATCCTCATTATCAATATTGCTATTCTTAATTATTCCCAATTCCATGCATTATGTGTAACTGCTTATCCTGTTTAGGGTTGCAAGGGGGGGAAACCAGTGGACTTTACTCTTTTTGCTTAAACCTTAAACTGTCAATTTTAAAAATTGCTGCAGATTCCTTTGCTGGTTGGATAGACTTCTCTAAAACCTACAAAGTATAGGCATATGAGAATCACAGTTCTCTCTCACAAAGCGAGACAAGACAAACAGTGAACTCCTTTTGAGGCTATATCTTAACCTTTTGGTATAGAGTGAAGCCAGACAATGAACCCTCCTTTCTGTCTGTTTGCAGAGTGAAGGGGGCTCACTCTGTAAATCTATTAATCCTCGCAGTTCTCCTCTTAGGGGAAGCACCCCAAGAAGATGGGTATTTTAGAGGATCCAGACTCTGAATCCAAAGCGATTGCCTCTGTCTGCTAGTGTCTAGTAAACCTAGTTTGCCCCAGAGACATAATACATTGGCTCATGTTTTGCATTTTGCGGCTGCAGAGGAAATAAATTTCTACTCAGTGGAGCAATGCTCTTATTGACTTTTACCACAGAAGTAAACAAGACATAATAATATGGAAAGCAGCTTAGAGATATGATGTCACTGAATGCCATGTTAGATGAAGACTCCAACAGTCAGTCAGAAAAATACCCTCGTAGTTCTGTTTCTTATCTTCAGAGGGGTTTAAGTGCATCTTATAATTTGGCTTATGTGATGCTGTAAGTGACAGCACTAAAAAAAAAAAAAAAAAAAAAGAGAGAACTTACAGAGTGTAACTCACATTATCTACAATGTCAGTCACAAATTACAAACTTCAGCAGCAATTCATTTATACCATCACAACATCTGCACTACAGGCTGGATAAATAAGGCTCTAATTGGAATTGTTAAACAAAAATTCTACAGAAACACTGTGTCATACTGAAGACAGAAAGACTAATATGAGAGTGAGTACAAGAAGAAGAGAATTAGGCAATTAGTAATAGGTCCGACTATCACACGGACTTGTTGAAAAGAGCTGAAAACCAATACAAAAACTGACAGTGTCCAACAAGTCTGTTAGAAAATGTGAGGGGCATTAACACATAAGAAAAATGAACTTTGCTGCTGAAACAGGATACAGACATGCCAAGATATAGTTGCAGACTTCACTGTATTATGAAACTTATGAACAGATGGGTCACCCCTCACTGAACAACATTCTGTAGTTTGCTACTATTTATGGGAAATAGCATTTCTGATAATAATATCTGGTGACTGGCAATGCAATAGTATTTGTTTATCATACTTGTTATGCTTATTTAAGTTCTGAGTGAGTGAACAGTCACCTCCACATAGATCACTTCCTAAAACATGCAAGTAGGGAAATAGGTCCTTTGAGGCAGCATCTTAGCTTATGTGAATAGCAATGAGGGAAAGACACAGTCTGTCACTGACACCGCTTCCACTCTTTAACAATAGAGCTACACTTATTACTGGCCACTTTATTAGGTCAATTGATGCTAAGGGGCCAAAAGTGTGCCGGGAAAATATCCCCCATATTATTACACCACCACCAGCATCAGCCTGAACCACTGATAGAAAATGAATAGATTGATGGATTAATACTTCATTTTGGATTAATACAGCAGAAACAGACCGGACCAGGCGTTTTTACAATGTTCTATTTTCAAAAGAGTGGCACCCGTCGTGGTCTTCTGCAGCTGTAGCCCAACTGCCTCGACGTTCAACATCCTGAGGCTCCGCTGAATATCTCGTAACGATATTTGAGTGACTTGCTGCCTTTCTCAAACAGCTCACACGCGTGTGGCCATTCTCCTCTGACCTCTGGCATCAACAAGGTATTTTCACCCAGAGAACTTGGCTGATTAACGAAGACGCTTAAAAGCTGGTGAGCGTAAAATTGAAGACTACAGCTATGGGATGTAAAAATCTATCTACTAGAGTCAAAAAACTCCCTACTATACCCGTAATGTACACACATATAATACAGAAAAACTGTGTGACCAGATTTGGCCTTATGAGGATTCCTGGGCTGTTCCATTAAAACTAAAATGTAACTTAATTTCCAGTTTTGCAAACACTTTGTTTCTACTTGCATTGTATAGTTAAAAACTTTACGATGGATGTTGTCCGTATTATAACTTCCCTACAATGGCCCCCTAATAGTAACAAGTGCCCAACACTTATAAAGTCACACAACGTCAAATTGGCTTTGCTGAGGCAAAGTGGCCCCTAAGAAATGTGCCTAGAAAAGGCCAAACAAATATACTGTGGCGGTGTGTGCAGCGAGGTGTCAGTATATTAGCACCTAACCTGCTTTTCGGCTCATTTGAGCTGCTAAAGCCATCACTGCCCGTTTTGTCCAATTCATGGCTTAACAACGTTCTCAGTACTTTACCTGTGTGGTTTATTAGCCCTGTCACACCTGTCACGTTACCCAGAGGACTTAGTCCACACCCCTGTCCTTCTCTTCCTCTACAAGAGGCAAGCTGGGGTTAGCTAGCAGCTAATGCTACAAAACAATGGGGAGGGAGGGGGGGGTAATAAGAAAAGCGGCTCATCCCTGCCTGAGCTGCTAACGCTAACTGCTAACGACTATGCTAGCTGTCGGCAGAGAAAGAAAGCATTTCAAAGCAAGACATCTTAGAGGTAATACGTCTTACCCCCAGAATCCACAGGGGCAGCGCGGGGGCATAACGTTAACGTTACTCGGAGGCTTGCTGCCCTCGCTCCCCGTGTCCCCCATGTCGGTCTTCCGTGCGAGGCTCTACGAGTAGCAGGTGAATCCGGGGACGGCGTGAGGGCCTCGTATTTGCCTTTAGTTAAGACTCCCTAGATTTGACAAGTGCCGAGCGAAAACCCCGGCAAGACTATCCGCCAGAGTTCCACAAGACGATAAACACTTCTGCAGACGCGAACGACCACTGATTTGGTGAATTTTAAACAGTTTCATCGACGCCGAGGCACCGGAGCCGTTAAATCGGCGAAGGACGGAGTCACCGGGGAATCCTGGGCCGATCAGCTGGAGCGTGGAGCAAACCACTGCCACAGGAGGGAGTTGCTGCAAAGGGAAAAGTTAAACTGGTGTGTTTGCGCTGAACATGAAGTGAGGAATAGCACAATGGTAATAGTGGTTAACAATCCGCATGCTAATATACAATTTGGCTTCTATATACAGACTACTTTCCTTTTAACGTTGTGACTCAGACGAGCGCTTGAGTGAACATGGTATGATCCACACAACTTGAAAGGCCAGGACCGTCAGCAGAGCTGTGGTAGAAGTACACACGTAGTAATTTCATTCTACACTCATGTGTGTTCTGAAATGTACATAAAGAACGAAATTAGGTCGAAAACACTGTTTTTTTTATTATTATTAATAATTGCATTACTGTTAATTACATTGTGCCTACTCCAGATTCCATAGACAAACTTTTAAACGTGAAAATTATGGGAAAGAACATAAGGGTCGCCACTTTCTGTTACTTAGCAACGCGGCGTGGAACAAGAAAAGTTACAAAGCCTAAATGTCACAGAGGGGCAATGTCTAAATAACTTCCTGCCAATATTCTCCATAATTTCCTAGAAATTAGCTGTAATTTAGTTTCACATTTCTAGGAAATCTGGAAAATGTGGACCCTGTAAAATAAAGCATTATGTAATATATTACAGAAGAAGAAATATGAATTGCAGTCAACTGTTGCCATTGTTAATGGTGTTAAAGATGCTGCAAGAGAAAAAGATCCAGAAACCAGGGAGAAACCGATCACCAGTGGAATCATATTTTGTCTAAACAGCCAAAAGCAGTTGGAATGGAAGACGTCACGTATCGCTTGGGAAATACAACCTCCATCCTAATAGAAGTAATTTAAACTCATTGTGTAAAGGAAAACTTTTGGTATCCAGTAAGACGACCTGTGGTTTCTGTGTGACCCAACTGATACACATGGCAAATATCTTTTAAATGTACATCACTGACCAGCAGGGTATGAAAAGTATGAGCTTGATATACGTTTTAGAGTGTAGTGGGGAAAAGGATGCTTGTATTACTATACATCCATCCGTTATCTGTAATTGCTTATCCTGTTCAGTGGCACAGGGCAGCTGGACCCTATCCCAGCTGTCATTGGGGCAGGAGTCCGGGTACAGCCTGGACATTTCTCCAGGCAGTGCTAACCCCTTCACCACCATGCTGCCCTTGTATTGCCTCATGTGCCCTTTAGAGGTATTCAGGCTGTTGATGCCCACCTGCAGCAAATTATTGCTTTGTTTTTACATGAAAATGTGAAGTGGGTCTGTATGTTTCAAATGCTGGCTCTTTATACAGTACATGTTTGGTCCACAGCAATTTACATGTTTGTCACGTGTATCTTTATGGATGGCTTACAAAGTGCAATTAAGTAGTTTGCAGATGTTATGTCATTAACTGTATGATCTTGTAGGTTGTGAATCTTGGACATAAGCAGTGTAAATATTATATATATATATACTGTATATCAATGAGGCAACAAGTTAATTTATAGCAAAGTCAGATTGTTCTTATAAACAACCAAAAGTTCTTAAATGCCCAAGATTTGGAATTTTGGTGATGGTTTTGCAGCTGGGGAATGAGCTTGTTTCATGTTCACGAATATTGATGTTGCTATGACAGAAACAGAAATAGCACCAGTGACTTCTGTTTTTCACCTTAAAACGCCTTTTAGAAAAATGCAACACTTTGCTTCAGAGCCAGGAGGTTTGGATCCCCCTCAGCAGGACTTGCCAAGAAATAGCTTCTGTCTGCAGGGAAGGACAAGTGGGCCCTGAGTGGAATGAAGATAGATAGCTGATAGTTCATTAGCTAGTTAGACAGGAGGAGGGGTGAACCGCAGAGGACTGCAGAATCTCGTTTTTCAGTGTTGCTAAGAGCCCATATTTCAGTGCAGGGCCACACAGGGCTAGCAAGACCTTAGTTGTTAATTGCCACTCAGTCCCAGTCAAAGCAAAGCTTTCGTCTTTTCTCTGCGGACATTATCCCACCGCCCAAATACATGATATTTCTGATGGGATGTATTGTTTCAAACAAACAGATAACAACGGTGACCGGGTGTACAGTAGCAAGGCAAGAACCAGTTTTGGCCCTGCAGAGGAAAAGTAGGTGTTGCTTCTCTCCCCACAGCCTGAGTCCAGCCTCAGGCTCGGTTGTCCTCTAGAGATTTGCAGAAACACCACTTCAAAGACGGAGCCCCTCTCCTTACAGTGCATGCTGTATAGGCCCTCTCTCCTCCCCTACAATAAACACAAGAACTAAAGGAATTAATTAGACACTGGATCAAACATGGGTTAGTAAATCCAGCTCACTGACGATTGCAGCAAAACCACAATCGCACGTTAAGTGAATACCTTATTATGCGGGTTATCTTTGGTACGCATGTAGAAGCCATGTATTCCCTTTCAGATCCAGCATCACAGCTCACACTGGCAATCTCCTGGCCACCCTGTGATTCACTGAAGGATCTCGTTAAGGATATTTTGCTGGCTTTGGTCCTCGTGCTGGGGGACAGCAGCACAGCCCTGTAAAAATTCAAAGGAAAAAAAATTCCTCGATACAGCCACTGCTCCTTGAAGGGCTGTTCTAAAAATGACAGTTTCTGCCACAAGGGAAGCTCCCAAAATTCATTTTCCCATGGCTGACATCAAAGAAGTGCAAGTTTGGACAATCACTGAAACATCACACAACCCTGTTTAAGTTACAGCTTTAAAAAAAAAAAGGTGGTGGGGTAGTTTTCTCTTCAAGAAAGCGTTTAAATAACTGCTCTCTGTTTGTTTAGTATTGATGTTCATATGTTTTATGCTCCTTTTTCTTTTAGCACTTTGAGATTTGTTTTTAAATGAAAAGTGCATCATAAATTAAATGTACTATTATTATTATTATTATTATTATTATTATTAGTTTTGCAGTAGATTGTATTTCTGTTTGTAGTGTTACTAATTGGCCAGATGAATATCCATTGCATTAACAAACCTAATAAACCTAGTCTCATGCTTCTGTACTGGCCAGCCTCACCTGGCCTCACCTGTCCTCTGCTCACCTGCAGACTGCCCCAGTATTTACAGTATACCTGTCTCGTCCTCCTATGCCCATGTCAGACTTTCTATGGTGCCTTGGTGCCTTAGCTCTCCAGCATTTGTTCCTGTAACCCAGTGTGTATTTTTGGTCTAAGCCTCTTTGTAGATTCTCTGCCCTTTGCCTGCTCTGGTCTGATACGGTTGCCTGGGCTGTTTATTTTAATTTCTTTTTTGGATTCTTAAAGAAACTTTGCCTGAACCCCTGTGTTTTTGCCAAATCTTCATCTGTTTGCCTCAATCAGGAAACTGTTGAACTGTTACCACCTGTCCCTGAGCTGTGTACCCGCGGGCACGATAATCCAAGGTGTTTCCTCTCCTTCCTGCATTCTCAAGAAACAACAAACCAAAGTAATGTTTGTGCACAGGTACAGTAGCAAATCAATTTGGTCAATTCGGTACAGTATATGCTGATTACCCTGCTACACCTGCATTCCTCCATGTGTCGATAAAGAGAGTTGATTTATGACTGCTAATAAAAGAGGCAGCCTCTCTCCGTACAACATGCTCCAGATACATGGTATAGGAAATCTGTGTGAACACATTTGTCCATAAATGACAGTCTTTCTTATCTTTTAATGCCATCCCCAGATAGGCAGGTGGGCTGTTATTGACTGAAGGACAAGCAGCGGGACGCAGCTTGTAGATTTGCTCTGAGGGGTTATATAGGAAAACTAATTTAGTCCGATAACAGGGAGAAACAGAGGTATTGATTTGAATAAGCGGGCTATTGGGATGTGGTTTTTTTCTTCTTCTGGATATCTAACAGTGATATTTACTGATGGCCGCGTTTTAGGGATATTTACTGATATTTACAAAATGGCATAACAATCCTGCTCGATGAAAACAAATCTGGGGTGGAACACAGCTTCACGTGGTCCGACTGAAATCATTTGTCATTGTCCTCATTGCATTTTTGGCAAAACACTTGACAATGCAGCATAAAGCACTGGACTTGCTGTATGTTGATTCGGCTCAGGGAAATTATTCTAACAATGACAACTTTTTTTTAATCAATATGGGGTTTTCTGCTGCACAAATCCTGATTGGCAGATGAGGAAAAGCATCCTTGACAAGGAGCAGAGGGATCATAACTTGGCTGTGAAGCAGCAGTGGCTCTAGGCAATATTTAGGAGTACACACAGGGAGGCTAAACATCAGAAACGACCCTGCCAGCTAGCCAGTAAAGGCAGCTAAGGCAAAATGCCCCTCACCTAATTATCCCCTCTTGCTTTCTGACTTACTTTCTTTCCTTTTCTTACACCGTGAGCAATTTATTTTGTATCTACTCGGCCCATGTCCCTCTTCCTCCTTTTTTTTTTTTCAGTCTCTCTTTTGCTCTCTCACACACACAGATATGCACAGACACACCAACAGTCCAGCCTCCCACTGTGTGCAGAATGTGTAGTGAAGCCACCCATGCATCAGGCGGGGAAGCCAACATAACCAGCCTACCTACCATCACACTATCTGGTGATCAAAGAGTTGCTAAACAGCCAGAAACTACAGCGGGTGCAGAAGGGGAACATGCACAGCAGCACAATTAGCAAGTAGCGCCTTTTATCTGCTGAATTCCACCACAGATCCGATGTTTTCACACACAAACACACCCATGCATAAAAGTGCATGCAATTTTGGGAAGTATGCATAAACACAAATTTCTCAAGTTTAGTCACACACACACACACAGATGATACAGTATATACAAAGTAAGCAGAGCTTACCTGTTTTACCTGTGAGTGACTGTTCCTGATGGCAGCTAGTTGCTCAATTAAAGTTAGTGAAGAGTCTTAACAGGGCGAGGACAGGGGGGAGGAGGACGAAGATCAAAGGGACGACAAATCCAAATCCTGCAAGGAAAGAGAGAGAAAGCAAGACAATGTGGAAGAGAGGGCAAAGAGAGAGAGAGAGGTAGGGAAGAGGTCAACAAGAGGAAGGCATTGAAGTAGATAGAGTAGGAAAAGAGGCAATTTGCTCACAAACATAAAAAGAATGGATGGCAGTGTAAACAGAAAGTCAGGTTTCTGTTGTAATTAATTATCTTTTCACTAAGTGATGTGGGACTCATTGCAGAAGTCATTTTTATTGTAAAAACCCCCTTGAGCTGCGCAGCGAAAACAGAGGTCAACTCACATAATTAAGAATTTATCTGCATAAATAAGCCATAACTAAAGACATTTGTCGTTGTTGTTAGGACGTGTGCGTGTGTGTGAGAGAGAGAGAGAGAGAGGAGGCTCAGGAGGCAACTGCCCTCCCTTGAATATCAGAGAATTTGAACAATCATAAGAAAGTTTGTTTAAATCAATTTAAATGTAATTCTTACTGTACTTTGCTTTCTTGGTATTTACTTATGAAGTACTAGTACCTCACCAGCATTTAATCCTCGTCCCGCTTTGTACAAGTTTAACAATAACAAATACGAGGTCCTATTAGAAGATTCGCCCACGTTATTACCAAATGCGAATGATATTCTACGTTGTAACACAGTAGAGCACATACATCTTTCCACAAATAAAAACGTCCATTCAAGCAAGGAAACACATCCTTCTGACGCTTATGGTCGCTCTGACTTTATTCATCTATTCACCGTTTTCAGTATATCAGCAGTAGGCCCCACCATCTGGAAGAAAAGAAGAGAGACAAACAGACACTCACGATGGCAAGAGTCAAAGTTATTGATGAGATGTTTGTGAGAGAACAGTCATTTGAAACATAATAATTCAAATGAAGAACATTTTTTCATAATGTTCTTCACACTAAAGCCAATGCCAGGACATTTCTGGGAGCTGTGCCAGGTGGGGGTGAGCCACAAATCTGGAGGATGTGTCTGGGTAAATGGCTCTAGCTCCTGCACTGTAAAATCTCTCACTGCCAATGCTTATTCAAGTGTGCCCTCCAATGGAGGAAACAGCTCATGTCGACTAAATAGACTCCACCGCTGGATGGTTAAGTGACACTTGGTTGTTTTCTCATCTGAATTTAGAATCTACAAAAATGTTACTTTTCAGTGTAGTGTTCCTCTGCCTCCAGCTGGTTTGGTTTCATTTCATTTATTAGAGCCACTCTATACGAATATGAAATCAGAAATTCCGGATCCTTCCAACCACTCAGCTTATTATAACGTCACTAAATATATACAGTAGCACAAGCAGTGACTGACTCGAGTCACATACTATAATGGATGTCACATAAGCCTTGTGCCATAACCAAAACTTTTTTATATTGAAATCAGCAACCAAACACTTTTCAGTTTTGAGGCATCAACTGCGAGAACCACAAAACAATTAGAACAAGCAAAAACTTCATTTGCCACAGATGTTTGTTAGTGACAGGCAATAATGCAGTTTTTGGAAAGGTCGCTCAATGATTGCGAGGTTTTAATCCAAATGCTAATTCAGTAACTGATTGGAAATGTGCAGTAATGTGATGATAATATGCAGATGAGTTCTCATCAGAGCGGTCTATCCATTAATGAGATGGTATTTCAGTGTATTGTGTGTGTGTGTCTGTGCTGACAGGCTGCATGCATATGTAATGAATGTGTGTATGTTAGAGTGCACGTTCACTTTCATCAGAATATTTCGCATATTAATGTTTAATCAGTCTGCACTAATGCAAAGTTTGATTAAGACATCCCATAGTTTGTAATGAACAGACAGAAGCTACATGACCAGCTCTTAGAAAAGTTTCTGTATCAAGATATGAAGCCTGAAAAGCTGCAGTTGGAAAGCACCTCTGGGTCCTGAACTGCAGGTATAACATTGTGGAAGATGTCCATTTCCTGCCGGAATATTTGGGCTAATTCTCAGTTTTCTTTCTTTGTGGTGGTGTGATGGTTTCCGGTGTTGTTCTCCCTAAGCATGTCACATTGTCCAAGAGAAGCAAAGAGCCTGGGGAGGGTAGCGCTCTTTGGGATCTCTGCCAATAAGGATCCAGACAGCGGAACAAAGACTTGGTGTATACTGTGTCCTTTTAATTTGCTTGATACTTTACTAAAATTGAAATGATTTGTAGTGCTGTTAAATACATTATACAACAAACATTTTAATTTATAAGTTTTGAAAATAATTTTCTTATTATGTAAAAGTACATAAAGTTACAATATGCAACTGAAGTTATTGTGCTATTGGTGGCATCAGACTCAAAAGTTATGTTGGTCCCTGAGTCTGACTTCATAGTCAACAGACTCTCTCTCAGCAATACGATACAATTTGAAACTTTTTTCTACTAAAAAGGCATTTTTAAAAGTTACATACTGTATCTTTAGAAGCTTCAGGATTTCTGACTCCAGTAAATTAATTTGACTGGTATAGTTATTCTTTTCTATTAGTTTTTTTACCTTTAAGAAGCTTCATGAATTAAACACGTACTAAGATTAATCCATTGATTCCCAAAGATTTGGCCTTCCACCCATCACCAAAAACAGACTGCAGAATAAGTGCAGTAATACCTTAAAAGAATTTTGCTGATCTGTGTTTAATTATTACATTAAATGTAATATTTAAATTTCAATGTAGTATTTCCCCATGATTAACGGTAGCAAGTATCGAGGCAGTAAAACAAACCTAACGTGTATGCACCTGATTTTTTTGGCAGCTTCCTAGTCATGACATTAAACTAAGACATACTGTAAAGTGCTCCATCAGCTGTACCACACCATCACTCATACGATACAAAGTGATACCTTGTAATGTTAAACTCACTGAATCACTGATAAAAATAGACAAATTTCCAACCAGTATTTGGGTGTAAACATGAATAACTTTGTAATGCCATCAAATCCACAATCACACTTGTGACAGGGAATGTATAAATGATGGAATACTACTTAATTAGAAATAAATTATTGATAAAATATATAAATAAATGTAGAAATAAAAAGTAAAAGAAATAAATTAAAATGTATATCCCACATTGTAGACAATCAGCGTTAAACATAACTTTTTGGGGGGTTTGCAGAAGGAATAACATCCAGCCAGCCAGAGACAGTTTGCTATGTGTTGGTTACAAGATTTGCTAATCCACAAGTTGCCTACACATCATTCAACCCTGAAAAGGTAAGCTAGACAATAATCAGTTATTATTTTTACTGTATCCTATAAAGTGTTGCTTGAACTCATTCTACACGTTTGCAATAACTTCAGTGTAATAAATAATGTTGTTTCAATCAATCCCATAGCCCTGCAGTACTTTCCATCTTTCTGAGGATTATTTCTGTCAGTTCTAAATATTGTTAGAATTAGTTTATTGTCCATTAGAAAGAGTGTACTTGCTGTTTTAATACTGCTGGGACCAAGTGCTCTTAGAATATCAATAATTTTGTCATCTCAAACAGACCTACTGATGACGATGTGGACATCAATGATTAAGGCTTCAGTACCACTGTCACTTTTAACTGTGAATTTTCAGTAACATAAACATAGCATTATTAAAGCAGAAAGTTCTGTGAATCAAATGAAACAATCCTGATAATGTATTGCCTCTTTAACTACTGCTGTTTAAAACTAAGTAGCATCTCTGTTGCCATGGTGTCAGTTATGAAGCTTTTTTAAATTCTTTTTCGTCAATCCTGACAAACAAAAAAAAAGAGAGAGATTTTTTTTTATGTTATTTGTTGGGTGTTTTGCGAGCCGGTTGCTCCAACTTCCTCTCGGGAGATTTCACTGTTTCCTGTTGTGTGTTTCACGGATGTATTGTTGTTATTCGGTTCCGTCGTCAACTCATTACTTCACGATTCTGGCGATTTGATGTCGTCACACCAATATTCTGTGTGACGTAACAGAAAACCCCACAAACGTAACAATAGAGAAAGCAGCGATGTTCCGGATCGAGGTAGGCATAAAACTGGATTTGAGGGAAAGTGGTAAAGCTGCAGCTTGTTTCCGTTAGCAGGCTTTGCTGAATATAAACAGGGACAAACGGAGAGGCTGTAATTAATTTTACCTTTCTAAGCTCCGCGTTTCCGTTAGCCCCCCTTTTAAAAATATCATTCCCCATTTTAGCCGGTTTACAAGCAGGAAAATGCCCTATTTAGCCCGGTTTTAGCGGAGGAATCAGTAGCTGTCTTACCACGGTAGCTAAACCGGAAGGTACCACGAAGTGACATCCGGTACAGATGTAAAAATAAAAGACCCTAAATAAAAGTCACATTCTGAATTTGCTTCTGGTCAGTGGTTGCGCTCGTGTTCAAACAGATGACAATAACAGAAAAATATAAGAATGACAGCTAACGACAACATAAGAAGGTGCAGTTCCTTGTATACTTGAAATGTCTTCAGAAACTATATGAAAAAAAAGAAATGTCTTTGAAACCAAAACCAAGTCGAATAGCTACAGAACATTTATACCGTTTCCTGAGGGAAAGGTTGTCAATGTAAAATTCCTATAAAAAGTGGAGCTATAAAAAGGTATTTTCTTTGTCTCTCTCTCTTCTGTGTTTATGAGTATTGGTGCTGTAAACAGTCGTCCAATCAAAGTACAGCTCTTATCTGTTGCTGCCCTCTGATTGGTTTGGACTTTTGCAGAAAAACATGTCACAAACACAGATGTGATCAGAGCAGATTTAATTTAGAATAAAGAAGGATTTTGGTGTATTTCTGGTGTGGCTTTATGATGCAGGTTTATTTGCCTCTCGCCCTTCCCGTCCTCCTGCTCGTCTTTTTTCCCTCTTGTGCGGTGGATGGCGGCCGTGTCCTGGTGATTCCGGGAGAGTACAGCCACTGGTTGTATATGAGAACCATCCTGGAGGAGCTGGTGAGGAGGAACCACTCTGTCACCGTTCTGGTTTCTGATGCGTCATCTGTGAGCTGCAACAGCAGCCGTGACGCCGCCAAGTTCAACTTCCTGGTGTTCAAGGTGATGTCCCGTTCACACATTTTAGCAATTTGTGAAATGTCTTAGTGCGTTTCAATTAGAATAGGTTCCAGGGGTTTTAAAAGATTTGTTTTCTTGTCCAGGTTCCGTACAGCAGGGCTGATTTCCACAACTTCACTCAGCAGGGTATCCATTTCTTCTTGTACGAGTCCCATGTTTTGTCTCCGCTCCATCAGTTTTTGAGGATGCGTGATTGGATGGGACAAATGGTCGACTTCGGGATGCAACAGTGTGACTCCATATTGAAGAACGAGCGGCTGATGGCGACTCTACGAGACGCTGCGTTCGACGTCATCCTGGTCGACTCGCTTGTAATATGCGGAGACCTGGTAGCCGACGTGCTTGGCCGACCGTTTATCCTGTCGCTGCGCTGCTCCCCTGGCAGTGTCATGGAGCGGCACTGTGGCCACGCTCCAGCACCGCCATCATATGTCCCCACGGCCCCACTGCCATACGGCGACCGCATGACGTTTGTGGAGAGACTGCTCAACACGTTGATGTACATTTTGACATCAGCTGTGACTGAAGTGGTCTGGAGACTGACTCTGGATCAATACTACAGCGAGGTCAAAGGTAAATCAAGAGTGGTTGGTGTCAATCATCAAAATTAACAATCAACTTAACATATAAACCAAAAGATTTGTTTTACCTCACTGTGTCCTGTGTGGACAGGAAGTCCTAGCAGTGTCTGTGAGACTTTGGGGAAAGCTGACATCTGGTTCATCAGGCTTTTCTGGGACCTTGAGACACCGCGGCCGAGCCCCCCCAACTTCCAATACGTGGGGGTGCACTGCAAACCCGCCAATTCGCTGCCAAACAACTTTGAGGCATTCATGCAGAGTTCAGGCGACGCCGGGGTGGTGGTGGTCTCATTTGGCACCATGGTAACCAACCTGACAATGGAGCGAGCTGACGTCCTCGCCACCGCCTTCGGACGGATCCCGCAGAAGGTCAGGTGATGCACCCACTCACAGGTGGACAAAGACATCTTCAGGAATATCAGGAAATCAGAGTTTCTAGAAAAAAAACAAACTGTTCATTAGAACTACAAATCCCAGTTTTTTAATGTTTCTTTTAGACGTTAACAGGCCAGTTAACTTTAACAAGAGTCTGATGATTTACCTGCTTTTTCAGTTTGATTCTTTTTAAAGTTTCCATGAAAAAGACGTGAATGCCATTACATGAGAACTTGGTCATTAGTCCAGAATATTTGTTACATTTAACTTCTCTGTCTGTGTTCAGGTGATCTGGAGATACAGTGGAGAAACTCCTCAAACTTTGGCAGCAAACACGAAACTTTATGATTGGATTCCTCAGAATGACCTGCTGGGTAAAAACTTCATTTTCTGTTTGTAAAACTTTATTAGGTTTATCTTCTTAAATTGGTGAATTAAAATCATATCTCATCGCAGCATTTAAAAATAAAAGCCAACATTCTAATGAGGAAGAATGCTTTCAAAACAAAAGGCCGCTGTTCCCCGTCTCAGGTCACCCGAAGACCAGAGTGTTTGTGGCTCATGGTGGCACTAACGGCATGTATGAAGCGGTGTATCATGGTGTGCCGTTGGTTGGCATCCCACTGTTCGGTGATCAGTTTGAAAACCTCGCTCGTCTGACCCGTCGTGGTGCCGCCATCGTCCTTGACTTCAACCACATGACAGTCGACGAACTGACGGAGGCGCTACACAATGTCATCAACCAGCCAAGGTGAGGGCCATTTTATTTTGAAATTACCTTGAGATCCATTCATACACTCTCACAAGGCAAATTCATTTGTTCTATTCAAGAGTTTAAGATCAGAAGACAAAAGTTAATATTTCCACCTTAAATTTGATGATATTTACGCCTCAATACATTAAACAACAGAGAACATAGCACCCAGATTTCAAGTGAAAAGGTATTGCAACATGAGGCCTTCAAGTGCTTCTACTTACCCTTGTCCTGCCTTTGCACAAATCTAATTTCGAACTTTTGTTATTTCTGGTGTTTAAAGAACATTCGTACTTGTGCATGTGCATTGTTAATATTATAGGTTTATGTTTGCATGCTCTTAATTGAAATGGCATCATTGATTCATTGAAAAACCAACTTTAATTACCTTGAAATAATTTCTAATGCTCCTGATAATATACTTAAATAAACCTAATCACTGTCAAATATTTTAGAGAGATCATTTTTATCAGGAAGGTGCATCCAGGGTAGAAACTGTGCCAAATCAACATGCGGACAAATGATCCGCTGTGGCGACGCTGAACTCACAGCGTAAGCTGACGGGACCTAAAACATTTTAAAATATTAAAAATCCATTTTTTTACTTAGCATGGAATGCTTTTAAAAGTATGTGGCACATGGATCTGTCTTACTTTTAAAATTCTTTGTGAACTGGCACCTCCTTCTCTAAACCATTATGCTGAACGTATGAAGACGACCAGGATAACAGGACAGTTTCCAGCGGAAAGTAATTTGTCCCTGGGACTTGAGCTTCTTCTGTGAGAGCAACAGTCCTCTAGATATTGTGGCCATAGAAAGGGCTGAACAACATGCTGCACTTTTAAAACATGACATTGACAATCTGATGTTGATGGAATAATCAGCCCTTGTTTTAATGTCAAATGCTTTTTATTTTTTGTTGAGCTAACTGGAACATTTACCCTGTTGCCAACCTTGACAGTTTTTCTCCATTCTATCCCAACAAAACTCTGAAAACTTTTAAATTTCCTGTCTTCCACCCAGCGCCTTCATAATCAATGTACACTAACACTGCGCTGTTTTTTCCCATGATGCACAGCTACAGGACGAGCATGCAGCATCTGTCAGCGTTGCATCGCGACCGTCCAGAGTCTCCGCTCGGCACCGCTGTCTTCTGGGTGGAGTTTGTGATGCGACACGGTGGAGCGCCCCACTTGCGGCTTGCGTCACGTGACCTGAACTGGTTCCAGTATCACAGCTTAGACACGACCGCCGCCCTGCTGGTCGTCGCGATAGCCCTCGCCGCATGCTGCTGGGGGGGTGTCCGCTGTTTGTTGCGACGCTGCAGACGACGAGAAAAGATTGACTGAAACATTTGTCATGTTTATACATCAAGTTTAATGTTTGGTGTTTTATAATCTGAAAAATGTTATAATCCGAGTCTTAAAAAACATTTACACATTAATAAGAGGTTTATTTTTTGCCTTTGTTGTTTTTTTATTAAGTAAAAAGTTTTGTATAAAATTAAATTAACTGTTCAGTGTCATCTTTTGTCCTGTGGACGGTGCTCTCCACACACAGCGGCAGTAATCTGATTAAACATCAAAAAATAATAAAAAAGTATTTTAACCACAGCTGAACTTGTAGCTGTTGATATCACGTCTAGTCCAGATTTGTTCCACGTGTGCCTCATAAATTAGGTTTCTTCAAAAATCTAAAATGTTCAGCTCTTGTTAAGGTTAAATCATTCCAGCGTACAGATTCTAAGAACTACTTCAAAAACCCGATTTCTTCAACGTTAATTTCTTCGATGCACTGATCGACCCTTTAGTTAGTGTCAAATATTGGAGACTACGATCCATAGAAATAAAACTTTTTAAAAAAAGAAGAAAGTATTTATTTTCAATTCATTTCAAATTTGTGGCGTAAACTGCAAAAATAAAGTTTCAAAATGTAAATTATCTTACAAAAGTCCACCTGTCTCAGCAAAACATATTACGTCAGTGAAGATTCTCAGTCATCCTCAGACTGAAGAAGCAGTTTTATGGGACTGAAGCAGGTAAACACACCTGACACTGAGACTATAACTATCACTACAAGACTACGGAGCCAGCTAGTAAACTAAAATGCTAACAAAATAAAATGTTGCTAAGCTAAGGTGCTAACAAGACGAAATAAGGCTAAGGCTTTTCTGACATTCTGATTAATCTTTTACAAAACTTTTTTAAAATTCCACAAGGTTTTTTTTTTTTTTTTTTTAGAACCGCTAACATCTCTTTGTTTTTCTTGTTTCACTATTTAATTATCACTGAAAAGTTTTCAAAAATGTGACCTCAGCCTTTCACATTCAAGTTTTTCAGGGTTAAAAATTGGAGTAAAGGTTTTAGTTTAGGGTATTTCTATTGACAATACCACTTTGGATCCTGTTTTCTTACCTTCTTACTAGAAACTGCTGCTCCCAGTTCTTCCTCACGCAGCTGAAAAGGCTCAACCTGCCACGGACGGGCGTTGACCCAGTTAGTTCTGCGTTGTCATAGTGTCGTCCATCCTCACATCATCCATCTGGTACAATGCAGCAAGTTCAGAGGCTGCGCTGCAGCTAAATCCAAACCAGCTCCCACACTGTTTACTGCATCCACCTGCAGTATTTTATCACGGGCTGTTACTTCAGTCACTGTTCCATGTTCACATTCTACCTGCCAGTACATCTTATTTCATACACCTCATTCTCTTTCTCATCACTCGTACATATTTCATTCCTAGTCCCCTATCATCACAATTATTATAAACCTCAGTTTAAATGGCTCCAATGTCGTACGTTTTGCTAGATTGTGATCAACATGCCTAAGTTGCCTTTGCATTTTGCTTAATATAATTTACAGTTTTATTCTTAATCTTGTATTTATGAAGCCAACAACAAGACACGTTCTTTGTACATTTGCATACTTGCCTTACAAACAGATGCTGTAATAAAAGTGCGGTAAAGCACTTACTCATGTCATCATAACACAATTTCATCCACATTCACAAAATTCAGCATTACTCTTTTCTAAGGTGATTATTCCAACATATCAGCTGTAGTCGCTGCCGCATAAAAACTTCTACAGCATTCAATTCCCCCTTGTTCTGCAGCTCTTACAGACATGTCTGAACTTGAGTCTTCTCTCCAGTTGAGCAGTGACAGTTAATCTGGGAAAGTTAAAGGCTCGTGGGAGTGATGTTCTTTAAAGGCTGCTACTAAACTAAACATTGGATAAACTTGATATGAAAAACACACAATACTTATCTTAACACACACAACATACGGTTGACAAACATTGTGTTCTAAGACTGGTTGTCTATTTATTAGTCATGTCGGAGATTTTGAATGGGCCTCTGCCAGTTGCAGGTGGGGGCTCCGCTGCATCATTAAGCCGGCTTTTAGCCCCACCCAAAACGTCCTGACCACAAACACAATGAAAAACTGTTTCACGGTCCAAGTCCACAATGCAGCGCTACATACAGTTGCAAACAAACGTTTACACAACATGAACACGAACTGTTCTTTTTCTAAGACAGACATTATATTTAAGCTACAGTAAGATTTTGCTTGCATGAAAATGCACACTGCTAGGTTCAGGTCGGATTTGATGCCTGGATGGATTTAATGAAGTCTAGAAACAAATGACATTTGTTTGGTGAGTGTGAGTCTTAAGTGTTAAAAACCGAAGTACCAGTAAGTATTTTATGTCACAAAATAAATTTGAACATGTATCAAAATGCATCCTACAGCAAAGCCAGCAGCAAATTACCACACGCCTTGCTGACCAGGTCATCTCAGGTCTCGGGCTGTGAGCTGCTGAGATGCCAGCATCTGTATTAACTGCCCACACATTCTAAATCTAAACGGTTAGTTTTTCATCTGAAATATGGTCAAAACTACATAAAGTAACTAGGATAACAGTTATAGCAACGTTTAGCCTGGCTCAGACAAACTCGTTACTGCCGCTAGCAACACGGAGAACTTCTGATTTAGGGAATTCAAAGATATTTATGTTACTGTTTAACTACATTCCACAAAGTATAGATTGCAGTGACTTTATTTAAAAGAAATACATGGATACATGTCTTAATAAATAACAGAAATCAAACAATTAATACGGGGAAAAAAAAGAATAAATAAAAGAATATATGTTGAAATAATCAGAGCCACCCTGTGGAAGCTACCAAGCCTTTAGCAAGGGAGAAGCAGTAGAGCACAACTGACCAATTCGGATTCACTTTGGGGTGAGGACCATCCACCTATGGAGGCAGAAATACAGAAACAAATAAAAGTGGAAACGTAGAAATAAATAAATGTAGATATATTGCACAGTGGATTAGTCATTTTTCACCCATGTGAATGGAGAATTGTCTTGCATCATTCTAAAACACCAACATGAGTGTTTTCCTTGGTTTCTGTAAATGTAGAGTTGTTTTCAGCCGAGTACTCAAATGAAAAGTGATACAGTATGTCTTTCATTCTGGGACTCAGTGCCCATTAAACTGTGATGAAACTGAATGTAACATGCTAGTCAGTGTAAAATTTCAAAAATCCCCAAATATAAGAGAAGCATGTATGATGTATTTAAGCTATGTTAAGGGAATGTGCACTGAATCCTACATCAGAGCTGGTCCATGCCAACAGTGTCCTGCATTTTATCAACTCTTATTAAGTCTCTGCGTGGGGCCTGTTGGGCTCGTTTTGCAGGAAAACAGCTTTTTTTTTTTTTTTTGACAAAAACACCACACACATCCAAACACAGCCAAACATGACAGGCCACACAAGCAGCATGTTGCTTCTACAGACAGTTCCAGTCTAATTTGGCAGCAGTTAGTAAGAAGCTTCTGGGCAAATGTCCTCTCATTCAGCACGGCCAATGCAAATGTGCTGGCACGTACTGAAGAAAAACCTTCACTTTCGCACCGGGGGCCTCACATGGGAAACCCTAGTTCGACTCTGCTCGGAGCATTTAGGGCCACTTGAGGGCAACAGAGACCACACAGAGATCCTGCAGGAGTCATTTAAATGATGGGAATCACTTAGATGTACATATCAAGTCTTTAACATGTCTAATAATAATGACAACAGCAGCGAAGACTGCAGCTCCTTATCCTCAGAAGTGTCATCATAGCATTTTGTAGTTATTCTAATCACGTTACACATGTGGCCCGCTTATGTTTCCAGATGGGTTTGTGCTCTGACCTTTGTGTTCCTCATACATGTGAGTCTCCCCTCAGTGATTTGGTTGTCCTGCAGAATTCGGCTAATGGTCAGAATGACCTTAACTTGTACACTGACCTGGCTGGTAGTAAATTAGTCCTTCTTCACAAACACCTTATCAGTAAAGCGACTTTCAGGGAGTAACACTGCAGACAAGCTGCACTATAAACGGCCCCTGGGAAAGCTTCTCTTTGTCCGATGGTTTCTGAACTCACTTGCAGGTGCTTGTTTGCTCTGCGATCGAAACGATTTCATTTATTCATATTACTCATTATGTTCATTTTACAAATATCACTTATCACTTAATAAAGCTCTCGAATGACAAGTGAAGCCCCTTATTGGGTCTTCACACTAATCATCCCAATATTTGTTAAGTACCAAACAGAATACTGATAATAGCGATGATGACCGGTGAGACTCTCTCTCTCTCTCTCTCTCTCTGTCTTATTATCTCATAACAGTGGTGTACTGACATCTGGTGGAAGTTCTCAGGGACAGTCATGGCATTCAGTCCACCGCTGCTATTAACAGTAACGTTTGTGCAATTCCAAATATGACAAAAGAGCAAATGCTGGCTCTCACAGAGCTCCATGTTGTCACATTTTTCACTAAAGACCAATTTTAAACTTGCAGTTTGTAAAAAATGTTGCTTGTCCCACTATTATGAACCAAGAACCAAAGTGTACCTTGCTATTACTCTCACTTATCCAAGTCCTTTAGTACCTGGAATAAAACTAGAGACAACCACATTTACATCTGTAATACTTGTGTGTGAAAGCCCTTTTTACAATCGAAAGAATGGACTAAATGTGACGTTCTGAGATTTTCAATTACATTACAAAGTTGTTTTTTCATTAAAGACAAATTTAGTTTGAACATTGAGTCATTCTGAATCAATGAATTTGTTTATTCTAGACACTTACTGTCAGTGATCATGAGCAGAGAAATTTTTAGGAAAATCTCTTTTACTTTTTTATAATATTTCAACAGGTAATCGCAGAAATATGCAGCTCCAGAGTGCAGCATGGTTTGCTATCTCTGGTAAAAATCACCTTAAGAGATAAGAAAACATTTTATGATTTGATTTGTCTGCTTGTCTTCTTTGACACGTACTCTGACTACAGTAAACTACATAAACTGGATGTAAAGTGTCAATAAATGACACAGACATGTGGCACCAATGAACATTAGAACATTTTGAAACACATTGATGGGAGAGATCCTATGACCACACTCTCCATTCTTTAATCAGACTGAGGAATTGTTTTTCTGCATGGAATGGTGCACGATGGTTTAGTAGTAGTACAGTAAATATCATATTTTGTAGACCAAATAGCACTGCAGGACCCCATGAATGTCGTGATGATAGCCCAGCAGGAAGAAACATGTGATTCTTTCCCCATTGTAAGGAAAAATGTGAAGCACTATATGACTCAATGTAACAGTGTAATTGATTTTCCTGACTTGACATACTTTGAGATTTTATCTTAAACTGTTTGGGCCGAATCCACGTGAAGCTTTGAGAATTGTAGTGATGTTTGGAGAATGGTACCAAACCGCTGAAAAGAAAAACTGTAACAAGAACTGAATGACAAATGTAATTATGTATAATTTGGTCCAGGGCTGGTTTGGAGCCAGTGCCTGATTTAAAACCAGTTCTTCGGGTTTTGACAGCCAAAGAACAGGCTCCCCAGGTACCGAGTGGAGATGCTCGCTGAAATCACCAACTCTTTGTTTCCCCGCGTTGGCGTCGTGCTTTTATTAAAGATTCAAACCTTTAATAAAAAAACAGGTGACACACGGCTTCATGTAAAGTCGAGGAAGAAGAGCATTTTTAAATCACATGTAAACACAGTTGTTTACAGCTTGCACATGCATGCATTCCTACAGAAAGTGAACTTTAGCCCAGTAAAAACTATTGCACATTGACAACACAAGGAAATGTTTAACATGGTCGCTTCCTTTAAGCGCATGGTTATAGTCACCATAAAAAGATGTGTATCTTAAAGAAAAATCCTACCTTATCATCAAAGGATTGTTTATGGCAACTGATTTATTACTTCATTTGCAGTTAGACACTGTGTCAATATGGTCTCTTCATTTAAATATACATATATAATATTATATATATTATTATATAAAAGTACAGTCTTGCATCCAGTACATAAACCTTTATTTTTGTGGTGCAGTTTTTAACATGGGTGAGCTCCAATTGTTTGCACTGACCCGCTCTGAATACTGCACATGCTGGATCAAATCAGATGTGAGTTACTTTCACACATACTCCCAGGTGGGATTCTTAATCCAATCTCTTCCAATGTGACCCACGCTGAGAAAGCTCGGAGTCTACAATGCTTCATGTCCCTTTTCCCTCTGTGTGCATGTGCGTTTTGCCTTTCGTCACACTCGCAAGGTGGATGTAACCTAAGTTTACACAGCTTCTAAAACCAGGTTTAACGAGCATCCCAACAAGCAGCGGAGATCTGGACTGCTCCGTCAGCTCGGCCCCTTCCTCATTCAGTTTTCTCAGGAGGAACTACTTCCATCAGCAGCTGCAGGTGCATGGTGAGGGGTCCTACAGGGGGAGTGGAAATCAACACAGTTAATGTGGGTTCCCCATGGGGTCGGTATTTTGTCATTTCATTTGTTTTCTAGGTTTGAGCAAATTAAAGAAGAACTTTGGTCATTTTTTTTCGATTCAGAGCACTGGGGAATTTTGTTGTCTAAAACAAGAGTTTTGAAATGAAAAAAATCTTTATTGTCATTACTGAGCACAGTTTTACATATTACAATGGAATTCTTTCTCTGCAATGGGTGCCTGGGCTGGGACTTGAATCCCAGCCTGATGCTCCACCCACTGATCCACCAGGCCGCTCGATTATGATACAGGCAGAAAAATGCAAACCAGCATTACCCAGAGGAGCGATGCGTCTGGCCGATGTGTTTTTAACTGAGTGGCGTCAAATCATTGTTGGTTTTAGTGTCTGGATGGGGATTGTTGAAAATACCACAAATTTTGAAAATGACCAAAGTTATCCTCCAAATTTCTATTTCATTCTCTCTTGATGGTCCAATAGAAACTTTGAAAGGGACGTACTCATGAGTTTGCGGGCCCAGTGGACCTTCAGATGGACAAAAGGGAAGTAGAGGAGAAGTCCACTGATGATGAAGATAGCACAGTAAAGGTACTCCAGTTCTGGCTTGTCAATGATGGGAGCCAGGACTAAGTAGCAGGACACCAGGACCATTAGGCCTGGTATGACAATCGGCACCTTTGAGTGATCGCATAATTTCACAGAATCCAGTGTTTAGATTTTACACGAGCTCCGTAATCACAATCCTATTTATTTCTGTGGTTTAAACAATCTAAAAGAGGAGTTTGGCTAAAAAAAGCGTGTTTTAAACGGGAAGACCTCACCTTCACCGGCCTATGAAGGTCCTTCTTCGTAAAGCGCATGACTATTAGACTCAGTGCTGTCAGACCGTAAAACCCCCACTGAGCAAAGCTGAAGTAGTTGATGAGGGTGTTGATGTCGGCTGGCACGATGTAGAAAATAGCTAAAAGACCCTAAAACGCACAACAAAAAGAGAAACATAACAAAGACTGTCTCATTTAAACACAACGAACAATCACGCTAAGGTTTTAACCCTGAATAGTCAGATGGTAAAATTCCATATATGTGTGTAGTACTCACATTGAATATTATAGCAGGTGCTGGGGTGTAGCGCCTAAGACTAATGTAGGATAAGATTTTCACCATGTGACCCTCCCTGCCAGACACATACGCTAACCTGTAGCAAGGGAAAGGCAGAATGTCTGTCGCATTATTTGCGCTTTCGGTCTCATACACGAGGAACGTATTCCGCGATGTCTGTACTTTGTCCGTAGTGTTACAGTGTTTTACCTGCCAGCAGTGAAGCAGCTGCCGTTCGCAGCACCAAACGTCGAAAAGACGACGAAGAGAGGAACGATCCACGACACGGGGTAAAGGACCCGGTCCCCGAAGGTCTAAAGGGGCGCGAGGAAAAAAAAAGGTGTCAGGGTAAATGTACACTGAGCTCATAGGCCGTGGTATTAAAAAGCTGGCGGAGACTAGACCCTCCTAAAAGTAACACTTTTGGTTGATAGCTTGTCTCCTGATTCAGATAAGGCAGTGCGAGCTGGGTTGGCGGAGTCCAACAGACACAGACCCTGTGTGTGTTTTCTGAAGAAAGCATCTGTCCACTGGAAATTTGCTTATTTTGCCAATATGAGCCAACTAAATTCTGGCAGCTAAGACAAAGAGATGCTTAAAAGGCAGGATTTGACACTATTATATTCAAACACAATGAATGACTCTAAACCAGCAATAGAGCCGACTTCACCAATGGTCTGCTTCCTTTGTGGGGCTTTAGTTTAAGGTGTAAATGTACATTCATGCTTTCCCTGTAATAAAATATTCCTCTGCTTTTAGCTGAAATTTACGTGGCAAAATCTATATTTCAGCTTTCATATAACCACGGCGACCGTCTGTGCTTCTTACCACGGCAACAGCTGGAGACAGGAGCAGCTCACTGGGGGTCATAACTGTGAAGTAGGCAACATTGACCAACACATAGCACACGCTGACCAACGGGATCCCGACGATGATGGCCAGCGGCAAGTTCCTGTGGGCAAATGACATGGAGGGATGGATTAGCTGAGGTCTGAGGAAAATGGTGGCTTAAAGCGAGGTCTTACCTGTAAGGGTTTTTAAGCTCCTCTGTGATGAAATTCAGCTGATTCCTACGAAACAACATAATGAATAAAGTGGGAAACACATATTTAGAAGAAAAACAACCTTTATTTATTTGTCATTGAGCACATACATGTGACAATGAAATGCTTTTTCTGCAATGAACCCATCCCCTGGCAGAGAGTGTCTCGTTAAGGGACACATCTTTTGGGCAGGCTGGGATTTCATCCCGCTGACTTCTGCATCCCACCCTGCTGTTCTACCTGAGGGGATTACGAAGAAAGAATTCTACCATCCATCTATTCACTATCGCCGAACACATGGACACTGAGGGAACTGAAGCACTGGCACGTATACCACCCCTGGATGCATCTAATAAACACGTGAGGCCGGAAGGACCGACTGAGAGCCGGTGCCATTCATTCTAAAAGGATCATACACCTGGGCTTCAAAAGCTGCGTATCATGCAATTTACAGTGACTCTCCTGCTTAACCGAGTCTGTAACCTCACCACACTGAACACGGCCTGTTCCGCATGTGACAATAAGGCTCCCCGAGGGTTGCATTCACACATCTGAAGGAAGGGCAAGAGTGTCACTGTGTTGTTATGTACTATGTGGAAAGCAAAAAGAAGGCTCACAGTGCCCCTCATTCAGAGTCACTGCAGCAGGAAAAGGCTCATGCAATTAGTCCAAAATGATTAGAGCTTCAGAGAGGAGTGTTAAAGAGCAAAGTGAAGTGGAACTGTTACCATCCGTCATAAGCCCAAAGGCCGTTATAAAACGCAAGTCCGATGGCTCCAAAGGACTGCGATGCACCATCAAATGCATTTGTCAAATTCTCAGTGTGTCCTAGATATAAACACACAACAGTACATAAATGCATGAGGATAATAATTATATAATAATAGGGTGTTTCCTAAAAGGACAGAGTACGGTTAGACCAACCTTGTGCCAACAGAACGATGCCTGCTCCCACTATGACGACAATGATGAGGAGTTTGGCTGCAGTGAAGAAGTTCTGCATGTAACTGGCCAGTTTGACACTCAAACAGTTGGCGGTGACAATTAACACTGATTAGAAAGAAAGAAATGTAATAATATTAAAACATTCTTAGTGTTTACAATGAATATTATATTACTTTAAAAGTCAAATTGTCTTGTGCTTTGTGGAAGTGTTGGAATAATGTGTACGATTAGGTATCAAAGCCTATTGTTGTTACGGGGAAACACTGTAGCTGCAGAAGCTCTAAAATGTTTGGACCTTTTCCATGTTTCTAGAGTTGGTGAGAAGGGTGGTGCTATAGCTGCTATGTTTAAAGTTGCCTTTCAGTGCAGGCAGATTCCACTTCTCATAAATTAGCAGGACTGCGGTTAAAACCTTATCAAGCACTTTATTAGTTACTACAGTATTTAAACCCTGCTGAAGTATTTTGCCCGTGACTTATCGTTATCACAGCATGTGTTTGGCTTATTCTAAAGCACAGGGCCTTGGATGCAACAGCACCTGTGTGGTTAAAATAATTTCACCTTGGAGAAACACCACAGCAGCATAACACTAAGACAAATTGTAAGAAGACAAAATTAAGATCAAGACATCCACAAAGAGGAACTCCGTCTCCAAATCCCCTTCTGCAGCAGACATCCCCGAGGGAGTTCCTGTCCGCTGGAAAAGTGTGAGGAGTTTGCCTGTATTTTCCACCGTACAGAGTACTAGATACACAGGATTCAGAGAATCTAACAGTCCAGCCTATTATTAGGTCTTAGTACAGCATTTGATGTTGCGGGTTAAATCAGAAATGGTTCTAATTAGTATTTTTTTCTTCTGAATCTTATGACCTGTGGAGTATCACAAGGTTTGGTTCTTGGGGACCTTATTGAACCTGTACATGCCTCCACTTTTTTGAATTCTTGAAGACTATAGAAAAATCTTACAGCTATGCAATTTGAATGCTTTAAGAAGGAAAGCGACTGGATACGACACAATTTTGTTCAACTCAGTAAAGATAACACTGTAATACTTATCATTTTCTAGTGCTGATTGCCTGAACCCACCTGATCCAGGTAATCAGCAGTAGGTAGCTTGGAGTGTTCCCTGACGACCAGGGTTGGGAATCCATGGTCTATAGGGCGCTTAAAACTAACACGCGTCAAGAACTACATCAAAACTATACAGTACACCATAGCCTATAATAGTATATTTTAGGGGTTTGGATTTTTATAGTTATAGGTTTTATAGTTTCGGTTCACACACATATACAAAGGAAGGTAAGATTTGTGTTCAACAACTTATGTCATGGCCACAATTGTAGGTCTCATGTGTAATTTCCTGCATTTGACCATTAATTAGAAAGATTCAATTCAAACTTACATATAGCTGCTGCAGCCAAACACTTGGTAACGACTACAGGAGGAGTGCAGTCCGGGTAAAATGGAGTGGAGGCATATTTGGCAAAGCTCATAGTGATGATGGCGAGGGAGGAGGGCTTCAACACCATCACAGTGGTCCAGGAGAAAAGGTAGGCGGGGATGGGGCCAAGAGCCTCCATTAAATATGAATACTCTCCCCCCGATTTGGTGATCATGGTACCAAGCTCAGCGTAACACAGGGCTCCTGCGTAGACACACATAAACATGCAAAGTATAAGCAGAGGAACAATGCACTTTTATCATTTCTCATGTTAATGTTCAACTTTTGATTCAAACAAATGTCAAACACAAACACAAAAATCACTTTTTAAATCTATAGCCATGTTAATAATACTGTTATGCTCAAACATGATCATGAAACCCCTAATAATTGTGAGGTTTAATGTGGAAACATAATTATTCACAACAGATGTTCCACAAATTTCTTATATGTTTTTTTTTTTTTATTAAATAGTAGAAACAAAATACAGCAATTTTGGTAGAACTTTATAGTCTATTGCTGCATAACAGCGTCACAGAGACGGATTCTATCAAGCTCACTCCACCTCAGTATTTATAATAGCAGCGGTGAGAGCGAGGACAAGCTGTCGGAGCTCGTATTGTTTAATTATACACAACCTTTTAGTGCATTGAAGATAATTGCTTTACTGTATTCCAAACGTGTAAACACGCTTTTATGCAGCCAATAAACATTGATATTTACCACCTTCAAATTAAAGGACAAAGTCCAATGAAGCTAACTCAGAATTTCTAATGACGTTTCCATATTTCATAAGAAAAAAACAAACTGCATCATTAGTACATCTATTGTTCTTGTGTGTAAAACCTGACTCGGTAACTCAACAGCTTTTGAATTTGCACCCGCGGTAAATGTCTGCTGACCAAGCAATTCATTCTCATGGACACAGCTTATGGTGTTGGTTTGTCCACGTGTGCATCCACAGTCTCTCTTCTGTCCATTTTTACTCTTCAGTCAAACAATTCCAAGAATGAGTTACAGGGTGTTTAGAAGGACAGAGGGCAGTGACAAATATCCGAGGAGCAACCCTGACTGTGGCCATACATTTACAGTCACAACACTATGTAATGGCACCGTTAATCATTTTCCCCTCCACAATGACAAGTGGTCCAGGTCCAGAGGCAGCAACGCAGCTCCACATCATGATGCACAGAGATGTTAAGGAACTCAAATGACCATTGATCACTCTGTGTCGTGCTTATGAAGTGATCTTGGCTGAGCACCAACTTCTATAAAGAGCAGCCCCAGTATCAGTTTTACTGACACGTTGCCATTATCATCACTGTCCATGTTTAATGAGTTTGGCCAACAAAAACGTGAAAGACCATATCTGTTGTGACTTTTGCGAAGATCTGATCAGACATTTCATGACCACTTTGTGCAGAAAGCCGGGAAACAGCAAACACCGCTATTACTTTTTCTTGCAACTGTAAAACTGGAAAGCAGGCTTGTTAGAATCAAGTTGTTGTTTTTTTTATCATTACTTGTAGCAATTCACGTTTTTGTAAAGATTTAGCTCCGGCTGCTCGTAAGAACAGGGAACGACCTCAGCAGTCTCGACTTAGTGGTTTGACTGAAGGTCTTTTCCCATTGAAGGTGTTCTCTGCTCCACCCTGCATGTCGAAAGCATGCAGCGCTCACCATTCAATAGATGAAAGTGCCTCTTCAAATGACCTGAAGGACACTTTCCTAATTGAGTCCCGCACCTCTGATGGAGCTCAGGGTCTCTGTATTCTCGCTGAGATGGATCAAGCACAGTATGTCCACTAGTGTGTGTACATTTGAGACATTCAAGTGCAAATGTTTTACTACTGCATTTTATAATGAACCTGCTATTATGACTCATAACATCACGTTTTATCACACTATGAATCCTGCATGCCGACCCAATTCACACTATACCACTTTTAACCCAGGGACTCAGCAGGACCCAAGCTTGGCCTCCTGGCATCAGCGTGGCACCCAGCCGGAGTGGGGCTCAGTCTCCTATTAGTGGCCATCCACCATTTAAACGCACACACACATTGTTCGATTGCTGTTGTGTATTTTTCTTTTCAAATGATCAAAATCCTTTAAAAATGTTATGAAAGTGAAAAATAAAACTGTTTTCAACTGAAATCATTCTTGTGTAGAAAAAAGAATAATACAAAATATAAAACTAATGATGGAATAAAAACACACTGATTCACATTGATAAGTGGGTCAAGTCCAGTCACTCGTGCAGCTAAGGGTTAAGCGAGGAGACACGTGTTGATTAACAGACTACAGGTTCGGATTTTCCAGAGTGCAGGACCTCGATTAAACCATGTGGAAGAGTCAATGGGATGCAACAAATGAACACCCGCCGGTTAGAACTCGGTGCGTCGCCCGTAAAACAGCTGTTTTTGCAAGTGTTCTCACACACCACCTTCAGAAATCCCAATTTAACCACCGAGTCCAACCCCAACTCTGCGTCACAACAAGCCATAGACAGTGGCTGAAGTTTAGCCAGTTGCTGATACAATGATTCTACACGTTGTAAATTTTTAACCCAGTGATTAGTGTAGTGACAAAATGTTGAAAGCTGCTTTGCTGATGGTTGGAGTTTATTAACGTGCAATGTGTTGAGAACTTCTCAAGCCAAAGCCCTTTTTTTCCAAATCCACATTAATTTAATAACAATTCTGAGACTGTAGTGACGCTGAATAAAGTGGTCTGTTGGTTTTGATGTTCTCACCCAGAGTGGCTAATACGCCGCAGGCAGTCCAGATGAGGAGGCAGGGTCCCACAGCTCCGGAGAACAGCAGGACGGACGTTGGAGAGATGAAGATGCCTGAGCCGATCATGGTTCCCACAATCAGGCAGATGCCACTCAGAAGACCAACCTGAGCAAACGCACGAAGAACAAAAGACAAGCATGTCAATTCAGTTCAGCCTCGTTACTTTTAAAGAGAACCATCTCTTTAACATTTAAGCAGGCTGGTGTCTCCGCTCTGAAAGGCTTTTATGTCTATTCCCACTTCACTGAGTAGATGACAAAGCTAAAATGCAAGTTAGACTTGCAGCTTCAAGGCCCAGTAGATGACGCTGTAGACACTCAACCCACTTGATGGACTACAACAAGTGCGGGCTTCCCTGGTTCCCGAGGGCCTCTGCTCACTGTCGGTCAGACACCACCTTATATAACATGTTAATGGTCCCAAGGCTTTATCCAGCCTGCTTTGTTCTAGTGCTCATTTGTAAATGTTACTGCATGTTAGGCAGCAAACTAAATGGTTAAAAAAGATTCTAACCATGTTAGCAAACTTTACATTTGCCTCAAAGCATCACGGAGACGCGAGCAGGACTGTAGACCAGATATGTCACGTGATGTAATAAGGTGGTGCCAGCTTAAATCTTTTTAGAAAAATTATTATTGTAATTCAGTTTTATGCCATAAAACCCTTTCAGTTCAGCTAAATTTACCCAAGGGCTTATTAGGGCTTATGGAGCTTAGGGGTTCTGGACAGCACCAATAAGTGGATCACTGTGGAGCTAATTTTCCTGGACGGTTGCAGTGGTACTGCATGGTACTCAGTCCCAGCCTCAATTACAGTCAAAAGCTACAGATGGTTGGATCCTACGATGTGAACATCTAATGAGACTCGTTCTCAGGAACCCAATTACAAGCAGACGCACACACATGCTCACATCTTTTTGAAGCACGGTGGCCTTCCCGGGCTTCTGGTCTTTAGCCTGAGAGACCACCCCGTGGCTGCTGGAGCCGTTGTGCGACTCCTTCATCTTCTCCTTCTTAAGGCTGTCATTGTCCATTTCAGTCTGCTGGTGCGAGAAAACACAAAGGCATGCACAGATGTTACACTGGTTATCGCCGCCGTGCCCAACCAGCAGGAAAGTTTTCTCTTATTTTGTTAAACAGGGTCCCAGAAGCAGAACAATTCAGTGGAAATTACAGTGGCCTGTAAAACACAAATCTTCAACTTCAACTTAAAACAGTTTCATAGTTAAATACTTCTATCTGCATGTCTGTCCAGACTCAAATCTACTGTGTATCTAATCCGTTCATTCACGAGTCCTGGTGGATGCCTAAGCCAAATGTGAAGAAATTTCCTCAAGGCATTTCTGATACATTAATGTCACAAGACTGGGATGGACAATGAGGTCACAGTGACCTTGACCTTTGATCGCTAAAATCTAATCAGTTCATCCTTGAGGCTGGCTGGAGATTTGTGCCAATTTTCTGAGAAATCCCATCAAGGTGGCACTGTAATATTTTGTTCAGAAATCTAGAATAAATTCACTAGAATGGAGCCAACAGAAATTCCAATAAATCGTGCAGCTTGTTTCTGTGGAGATTTCGACTCAAATTGCAACAAAATTCAATACATGATCTGTGGGCTGTTACTTTTACAAGATCTTACTTGTATGACATCTTATTTTGTTACCTGTAAAAGCCAAAGACTGAGCTTTTGTGCAGTAAATCTGAACGATGCACTGTAGTACAGTAGAAATAAAACATACAGACCATTGGTGTCTCTGAAAGACTGCAATGAAAAGCTCAAATTGTAATAATGTGTTCATGCTACAATGTGCCGTAGTCATTTGATCTGAGTTACACACACTTAGCAAATACGTACGTTGTTGTGTTAAAGCTTCGTGACACCAGTCTCTCTGTATTAAGTATTGGTAAAAACATAATGTACAGACACACAAACACTGACAATGTCATTTTTCATACATCCTAATAGACAAATAAATACATATTTACATTTTTTTCACTTACATATGACTCAGGTGGGTTCCATGAATCTGGAAGGCTGTTTTTTTCCCCCTTTTCCTTTCAAACTTGAATAAGCCCTGAAATGATACTGATCCAGGACGGAGAGCAGGAATGTCTAACGCAAATGGGAGTGGGAGGTTCCCAGAGTTGATTGGACAGCCTGGGTGGCCCACGACGAAAGGGAGGTGGGAAAGGCGAGTGAGGCAGAGATACTTAGAGGAGGGGTCCAGTTTTACCTGCAAGAGAAAGAATTTCACTTGAAAGCTTTTTTTTTTTTTTTTTAGATTGGCTGATTTCATTGACAATATTACACGAAAAAAAAATCAGTTTGCTGGTATAATTCAGAAATTCCATGAAGATGCTAAAAGAGCTCAGAAAATGTAATGTGGCTAAACCAAGACATATTTAGACATTTGCCATTTTCTCTAGTCCCCCCCCACTTTTTTAAAAAGACCGAAATGTCCCTGTCTTAGCTTACCTAGAGAGACTTCCTTCACAATGGCTCTTTGATAAGGATATATGACACCGCTGTGTTTGCAAGTTTTTGTGCATTTATGCATCACATTCCCTTTCTACAGTAACCTTCTTTCTACTCTCCTCACTTCCTGAGAATCTCTCTCCTAACATTTTATGCCGTAATGTTCCTTTCCTGAGCAGATCGTCACGCATTTGACATGTTAAGGCTTCTCCTTTGTTGGCCCGAGCATCACTCTGCTTATGCATGTGTCTAAGCCCCAGCTTACTCAGAGGGCTGCAGCCTTTAAAATGAGAAGGAGCTGAGCTGGCTATGACAATATGCCCATATGCTTTGCTTTTGGACTGTGATATAAGTTTTCCAGATTGTGTGTGTTAGTTACGATTTCCTAACATTAAACTTACATTTAGGCACCAATTGCATTACTCAGCATTTGAAAGTCGAATGCATTTGTAAATGTGTGGTATGATGTATTCACTGTCATGAATCAGCTTGAGGTTTGCACTTTACATTTGTAACATGTCAAAGCAGAAAAAAGTCTACCTGAACAGAGACCGTGCTCATGTTAGGATTCATTGTCTCTGTTTGTTATGACGTCCTCAGTAACATTTCACTTTCTAACCTGATATTTACTCGTAGCACTGACTTCCTCTGGTGCTGGCAGCTCTTGAGGCACTTGCTGAAATAGAGACAGCTTTGCCCGCTTGTGGTAATCTGCTAACACAATCACACGTTTTCATATGAACTCAGTAACCCCGAGAACTCAAGAATTTATGACCGAGTCAAACCGAGGTTCGTACACATTCACGGAGGCTTAGAAAGTGACTGAGTACATTTTCAGCTACAAATTCATTCTTGGAACCACTGTGTACTTTCGGAAGGAAAAACTCATTCTTAAAAAGGAAAAAATAACATTTATTCAGTGCTTTTTTTTCCCCCCACAGGAGGCCTTGTCACTACTTCTCCATAATAAGATACATTTTTGGAGAATATTTTTTTACGTGATCCTGAATGTTCAGCAGTGCAGAGATAGTTGCTTGTGAGCGAGGCTCGCCCTTCTTGGCATTTTTGCTCGATTAGTAAATTCTGGTGCATTCTCGTTTAAGATGACCACCTGAAGCGTAGGATAGAGCACAGCAGAGTGGGGCACAACAGTATCACAGGGGTGTGCTGACATCTAGTGGACACTATTTGGGATTGTCAAGCCAATCCACTACTTTTTATACTAGTAAGGGTCAAGAATGATCTAAGTTTACCAAAGCATATGTGTAGACCAGCTGCTTCACTGCGATGATTGTTCACATGCAGTACTTCCTTGCATAGTTTATCTACAGCTGGATGATTTAAAGGTTAACCACAAGGGGGCAGACTCAGGCCTAATCACCCCTGACCGACAATGGCATTTCTTCCTTGTGAACAAAAACTCTTGGCAACACCCGAAGAAGTTAGTGTTGGGATCGCGGCAGATGCTCGTAGTTGCACGGGGATTATTATGATTATCGTTGTGATTCAAAGCTGCTGCATCTTGTCCACACGTGGCCATGTGCACAAGCAATGCACCAAATCGAAACAGGGTGTATGAGGGCGCCATTAATCACAGTTTCTTTCCACAAGCACCAGCTCAAAAAGCCTTGCTCTTAGCATTATGAGTATAAAAAAAATCAGCACATACTGTTCCCCAGAGTGCTCCTGTAGTAAATATGATGAAGGTCATAATGTAATAATAATTTCTTTTCAGCAGACCTAAGACCTTCAGTTTTGAAGCCACACTTAGAAAGAAAAAATACAGAAAAACAAAAAGATCCCAAAAAATCTAAATGAAGACACGAAACACTCTGTATTTGACATTCAGTCCATTTACTCCTGCCCACACAGGTTCTCATCGACATCACACGGACGGTTTTCCCTCTTTTTTTGATAGACTTGCAAACAGCAGCACAGATGAATAAGGACTGATTGTGAAAAGAAGAAGTTTGTGTAGGAGGTTGCACACAGATACATTAGTGATTCCAAAGTTGGAAGATGTTTTTTCCTTTTGTTTGAAACAGTTATTTCAATGAAGTGTTGGGTCACTGAACGAAATGTGTGTTAAATGTCAAATCAAATTTGCAAGAGGAAATTTCTGCTGTGTGAAGAAGGTGATGATGAAGATCAAGTGGATCGCAGTTCGTAGCTAAATAAAGTGAACTTTATCCCAGCAAAAATTATTGCACATTCATTACAAGGAAATGTTTAACATGGTCGCTTCCTCAAGTATGTGGTTCTAGTCATCATAACAAGATGTGTAATGAACAAAGAAATGATTAAGATTTGCTGTAATTAGGCGAGGTCTACATTAGAAGTAAATATCATATCATCTATTATTAGTATCAGTATATACAGTAGAATACAGACAACAAACAACACGCAGTGGACAATGGGACTGTCCTTTGTCATTCAGTTTTCTCAGGAGGAACTACTTCCATCAGCAGCTGGAGATGTACGGTGATGGGTCCTAAAGCAGGGAGTGAAGATCCAAGTCAGTCAACACTAGGCTCAAGCTGAGTGTCAGGAGAACGTAATGCTGTATTTCGTTATGTGTCGAGCCCAGGATTTCACTTTTGGCTCTCTGATCACAAAAGAAATACTTTGGAAGAAACTTACTCATGAGTTTGCGTCCCCACTTCACCTTCATATGGACAAAAGGGAAGTAGAGGAGAAGTCCAGCTAAGAGAAAACTAGCACAGTAGAGGTACTCCACTTCTGGCTTGTCAATGATGGGAGCCAGGACTAAGTAGCAGCACACTAGGACCATTACGCCTGGTATGACAATCGGCACCTTAGTTATTACACAGAATCAAGTGTTTAGTTTTTACATGAGCTCTGTAATCCCAACCCAAACTGAATCCCCTAGAAGAAAGTATGAAATATTGCAGTCCGATATTTTCAAGCATTTATCAAACCTCAAAACTCTTTGGTGGTGGTACCTCAGCAGGATAAACAATGTAGAGGAACGGCCTCCAAACTGGACTAAAAACCTTACCTGGATCGAAAGACCTCACCTTCACCGGTCTATGAAGGTCCTTCCTCGTAAAGCGCATGACTATTAGACTCAGTGCTGTCAGACCATTAAACCCCCACTGAGCAAAGCTGAAGTAGTTGATGAGGGTGGTGATGTCGGCTGGCATGATGTAGAAAATAGCTAAAAGACCCTAAAATGCACAACAAAAAGAGAAACCAAATAGTGACTGATCTCAGGAAACAACAACGTGTTGTTTTGTTGGGGAGGGGTTGCGTCAGGAAGGGCATCCGGCGTAAAAACTGTGCTAAATCAACAAGCGGACAATGATCCGCTGTGGTGACACTGAACTCACGGAATAAGACGAAAGGACACAAACAAAAAGTGTGATGTGTTGGTGCCATCAAATTCAAAATGAGCTCATATTTTCCCTGAAATGGTAAAAGGTCTCAGTTTCAACATCTGATATGTTGTTCATGTTCTGTTGTGAATAAAATGTGGGTTGGTGAGATTTGCAAATCATCGCTTTCTGTTTTACACATTGTTTTGAACCAAACCAAATTTCAAAACATATTTCAGAATATGTACAAGACTCACATTGAATATTATAGCAGGTGCTGGGGTGTAGCGCTTCAGACTAATATAGGATAAGATTTTCACCATGTGACCCTCTCTGCCGGACACATAGGCCAGTCTGTGGAAAGATATACATCTGTCTTTTCTAGCTACTTTCTCACACACACAAGATATTTTTCACGTGCGAACAGAACAATGGCTTTGAACAATTTGTAACGTTCCACTATTTACCTGCCAGCAGTGAAGCAGCTTCCGTTTGCAGAACCGAACGTGGAAAAGAGGACAAAGAGAGGAACGATCCACGACAGAGGGTAAAGGACCCTGTCTCCAAAAGTCTATAGAGGGACAAAGAAATCTATCAGAGCAAAAAAAAAAAAACAATATCAAACCGTAACTGAGGTTATTTTACTAAGAAAAATGGTTTCAGATACAGACATCTCTGTTAATATTTGGCCTTCTGTGCTTCTCACCACAGCAACAGCTGGAGACACCAGCAGCTCGCTGGGGGTCATAACTGTGAAGTAGGCAACGTTGACCAACACATAGCACACGCTGACCAAAGGGATCCCGATGATGATGGCCAGCGGCAAGTTCCTGACAGAGCAAATGACAGAACGTCTACTGAAGACGGAAACCAAGTTGCAAATGTAGGGACATATAACCCCCTCAAATGCATTTCATATGCACTGAAAAAGAATTTTCCAACATTTGACTTAAATTGACTTTAATTGAATTGAAGTTTGTTTATCCAACTAAAATGTATATGTTTTTTACTTTTAATTTACTCAAAGTTAAAAAAACTAAAATCAGGGTGTTTTGTTACCTAGATTTTCATTTTATGAGTTCTTCAACACACACAACATTTTAGAAGTTATCGTGGGATTTTAGGCTGTAACCGATGGGGGGGGGGGGTTGAAAGTGATGAGTTTTACCTGTGTGGGTCTTTCAGCTCCTCGGTGATGTAATTCAGCTGAGCCCTAAGAAAATAACAGAATGTAAAAACTAAGAACATATAAACCACATATTTGTTCACCAAGACGAGCTGAGTTTCACAAGCCATCAAGACCCTTTGCACGGAATCACTGAGTGCGACAAAGAATCAACCTGTGATCTAGACCAGTGGTTTCCAAAGTGTGCACTGTGGCCCCCTGGTGGGCCAAGAAGGCTGTTTATATAAAATAAGTAATCATTAAGTATTTACATGTAAAAAAACAAAGTCATGAAATTCAAAATATGTGTTTTTTATTGAATAATATTCTATTTAATATTTTAATTTTATTTTCTCTTTCGTCGCCAGACAGGCACCTTTTTACACCGGATGCCCTTCGTGACACAGCCTTTCCTCAATGTCTAGGGGGGGCTTGGGACGGGTACTTGGCCCTGCAGGGCTGCAGTGAAAAGGTTTAGGTGGTGCCAGTCTGGACAGCAAAGCAGGCATAAATCTGGATGCTGAAAAGGGTCACAGTGCTCCTTAGGGTCAATACAGCAGAAAAAGGCTCATCTGATTGGTCGAGAAAGTGAGTGTGGACGATTCTACACATGCTGTTAAAGAGCAAAGTAAAGTATAACTGTTACCATCCGTCATAAGCCCAAAGGCCGTGAAAAAACGCAAGTCCGATGGCTCCGAAGGACTGTGATGCACCATCAAATGCATTCAAAAAATTCTGAGTGTTTCCTAGATATAAACACACAATAATGCATTAATACATGTAAATTATTATAATAGGGTGTTTAATCAGAGGACGTCTTACAGGGAAACCAACCTTGTGCTAACAGAACGATGCCCGCTCCCGCTATCACGACAATGATGACGAGTTTGGCTGCAGTGAAGACTATCTGAACGTAGCTGGCCAGTTTGACACTCAAACAGTTGACTGTGACAATTACAACTGAGAGGAAAAAAGAAACGGAATCACGTTCATTACAACATTCTTACGTGAGGAAAAGAAAAAGAATTTCTAACACGTCACATGACTTATGTCTGAACGGTGTCACAGTGCACATTGTTTCCTCTACACTGTTACACTCCGTAACAGTGCACAAATTATGTGTATACAGGGTCAGTGGTTCGATGCCTAGTCCCGCTGGGCAAGACACTGAACGCCGCTGTGGCGACCCTGGACTCACGGGATAAACCAAAAGGACAAAAAAAAACAAACAAACAAAAAAACTATGCTGTAAAAAATTACAGTGTTTCTGCATAAATAAATACATTTTAGTTTTAGAATTTTAAATTATTATTCTTTCACTTTGTCCTTATTGCTTGTTGAGTGTTTTTTTTTTTTTTTGGTTCTTTCGGTTTATCCCGTGAGTTCAGAGTCGCCATAGCAGATCATTGTCCGCATGTTGATTTGGCACAGTTTTTACTCCGGATGCAACCCTCCCCAATTTCTACCAGCCATGGGCCGCCACCGCACAGCTGGGGATGCGAAAGGGCTGTTGGGGGTTCAGACACTTCGACATATAGCTGGGACTGGGGATCGAACCACTGACCCTGTGGTCAACTGCCTTACCAACTTAGCTACATTGTAAATTCGTTAAATGATCAAGTATATCAACTACTGCCTTTTAAACGAAGTTCAAATCTCACTAGTATTATAGTCCACTAAATACTCTATGATAGTTGCTGTATCAATTTCTACTCTTTAGCCAATAATTCACCAGGTACAAATCCAAACTCACATACAGCCGCTGCAGCCAAACACTTGGTAACGACTACAGGAGGAGTGCAGTCCGGGTAAAATGGAGTGGAGGCATATTTGGCAAAGCTCATAGTGATGATGGCGAGGTTGGAGGGCTTCAACACCATCACAATGGTCCAGGAGAAGAGGTAGGCTGGCAAAGGGCCAAAAGCCTCCATTAAATACGCGTAGGTTCCACCAGATTTGGTGATCATGGTACCAAGCTCAGCGTAACACAGGGCTCCTGCGTAGACACACATATGGAAACATACAAATACACATTGGAATTAGAGGAACAATGCACTTTTGGGTTAAACTACAGCGCTTTGCAAAAGTATTCATACTGCTTAAACTTTTCCCCATTTTGTCACGTTACAACAACAAACAGAAATGTATTTTATGTGATAGACCAACACAACAAAGTGGCACATAATTGTGAAGTGAAAGGAAAATGATAAATGGTTTTCAAGATTTTTTTACAAATAAATACCTGAAAAGTGTGGTGTGCATTTGTATTCAGCCCCCTTTACTCTGTTACCACTAACTAAGATCCAGTGGAACCAATTGTCTTCAGGAGTCACCTAATTAGTAAATACAGTCAACCTGTGTGTAATTTAATCTCAGTATAAATCCAGCTGTTCTGTAAAGCTCTCAGAGGTTTGTTAGAGAAGTAGTAATAGAACAGCATCATGAAGTCCAAGGAACACAGCAGAAAGCTCAGGGATAAAGTTGTGGAGAAGAACCTAAGCCAGGTTATGAAACCATATCCCAAGCTTTGAACATCTCACATAGCACTGTACAATCTATCAACCAAAAATGGAAAGAGGGACAACTGCAAACCTACCGTGACATGGTCGTCCACCTAAACTGACAAGCCGGACAAGGACAATTATTTAGGGCAAAGAGGCCCATGGTAACTCCATTTGGAGTTTGCGACAAGCCATGTGGGGGACACAGCAAACATGTCAAGAAGGTGCTCTGGTCAGATGAGACCAAAATTGAACTTTTTGGCCTAAATGCAAAAAGTTATGTGTGGCTGAAACCTGCACTGCACAACACATCACCCTGAACACACCATCTCCACTGTGAAGCATGGTGATGGCAGCATGATGTTTGTGGGGATGCTTTTCTTCAGCAGGGACATGGAAGCTGGTCAGAGTTGATGGGAAGATGGATGGAGCCAAATACAGGACAATTTTAGAAAAAACCTGTTAGAGTCTGCAAAAGACTTGAGACTGTGGAGGAGGTTCACGTTCCAGCAGGACAACAACAATAAAACCATTTATCATTTTCTTTCCACTTCACAATTATGTGCCACTTCGTGTTGGTCTATCACATAAAGTCTGGTTGTAATGTAACCAAATGTGGAAAATTCCAAGGGGTATGACTACTTTTGCAAGGCACTGTACTTTCTGTCGAAGCCAAAACCATTTTTAATCTATAGCCATGACAAACCTAATAATGTTACAGACAATGAGATATAAGCCTATAGTTATAACTGTGATAATTTATGTAAAAAGAAATTATCTGCAACAATATTCATATGGAGTTGTTTCTTTTCTGGAAAAGGGAAAGCATTTAGAAATGAAACATTTTAGAAATGGCAAGTTTTGTGGAAGAGGTATTTAATTTATTTTGTGGCATTGGATGATTCCCCTCAGATTTTATCCTCTGTTGTTGTTGTTGTTGCACAGTGAGCTGAAGCTGATGCCCTCACACTTCTTTAACAAGGTTTATGATAACAGATTGCTCTGGTGGCCAAATAGTTAGGGGACTTGCCAAATAACCGCAGTGTTCTATGTAAAAGTTAATTACTTTATTGTCTATCCAACTTGTAAACCACACTTTATGTGGCCTCTAAAAACCCCATTTACCACCTTCAAATATGGACAAAGTCCAATTAAGTCCAAGTAGTTAACCCAGAATTCAACCCAGCTGTGACACGCTGAGCCGATGTGGAAGAACAAGTGCCGATGAAGACCAGCTGCTGCGTCGGGCCACGTCGGCTTGGTTTGAGCTCGCGAAATGAGAGCCGACAAACTTGTAGCGCTCCACGTTCTGCACTTGTGTGAGAGGAAGAGAAGCGGGAAGACCTGGGACCGTGGACATACTAACTAGAAACTTAGCTTAGGATTTTCACACCTCTCTGCCTCAGCGCAGACTGTTTCTAATTGAGGAAATGTCTGATAATAAGTAACAGCAATGATACAAGTTGTACTGACGTCGATGATACTGTGATCTCTTCTTGTACATAAGCCAGTAGTCCGCTTGCTGTGTCCTGAGCCCTGAAAAGCAGCTTTGTTCTGTGGAAATGCTGACGTTTTTCCTTTTTAAAACCGCTCTCAAAGCAGTATAAGTAATACATCTGTGATAAATAAACTAAAACTAAAACCACCAGGTAATGAAGGCTCCAACAGATGAATTATTCACGGCCCACAATCCTTTGCATGTGTTAACTTACATGATATGATACTAAGAAAGCCAAGGGGCTTAAAATCTCACGTTTTCATAAAACATGTTAGGGCACATGACATTAATTGTTTCCGTTTGGGTGGCTACACCAGAAACTAATCAGTTTATCTTTGAGTCCTAGTAGAAGCTTGTGCTCAATTCAAAGTAATTCCTGTAGGATTGTGTTCACAAGAAAAACAGAGATGTGAAGTCAGTGACTGCCACCTTTGACCTTTCAACACTAAATTCCAATCAGTTCATTATTGACTCTTGATGGAGTTTTGAGCCAAATGTTAAGAAATGTCCTTTGAGGCATTTCTGTGATATCATGTTAATAAAAATGGACGGATGGAAGTAGGGACAACCCTAAAAATAAAGGCAGCAGCCACACACAAAACCCTGACACTCTCCTAACAAACTTCTTCATTCTGTTGTTGACAGAAGTTTATTGTGTCTTGCAGCATGATTCTGGCCATTGTTACTCTTGAGTCAAAGATAACAAGGATGAGCTGCAGTTTATTTACAATGTACTTTGAGCAGTTTCATCTGATAATTTTATTTTTTTTTTTGCTATAGTCCATAGAAGAGGTGGCGACTGACCAGGAACACACCTTAACAGTTCAAATTAAAATAGCAAAATATGTTAATGATTTAATATCAAATAATTTATAGAACGAAAGACATATTTTAAGAATCTCATCCAAAAAAACAAACAATTTCTTTTGATCAACATAATATTTCATGCACATTTAAATGCACGGGTATGAATCAATTTTTAATTCAGTTTTCAATGGGATCTTTTTTTACTATCTTTTACTATCTAACATCTGTTTTTTACTTCTGATGATCACAGGACATTTGTGCCATAACAAGGCTGAATGTGCCTTGTTATTATTACGTTTGGGGATAAATTTGCTTTCCAGTAAATTCCATTGAATGGAATAGGGTCTATTCCTTTTAGATTGCGTTCTCACCCAGCATGGCTAGCACTCCGCAGGCAGTCCAGATGAGGAGGCAGGGTCCCACAGCGCCGGAGTACAGCAGGACGGACGTTGGAGAGATGAAGATGCCTGAGCCGATCATGGTTCCCACAATCAGACAGATGCCACTCAGAAGACCAACCTGAGCAGAGACATGATAAGTAAAAATTGTCATTTCACTTCAATTTTACCCAAAGCTAATAAAAAAAAAAAACCACAATCTTCTTTAATGTTTAAACATGTTCTGAAAAAGCTTCACATTGATCCACTTCTGTTTCAATGACATAACATTTTAATTAATATTAAAGTGGAAAAACACAGTTTAACTGGTGCGTTCTAGTTGAAGGAATAATGAATTGCTTATTATTTTTAAAGCACGTTATTCATTTCCTAGTATATCTAATCGCTTTATGTAATTTCATAATCCCTAACATTTGACAAGTTGCGTGACTGTTGGGTTATGGTTGGTGTTCCAGCCATTTGGTCAAGACTTTCAACAACTATTTAGTGAATTGGCATGAAAATTTGGCCAGACATTCATATTCCTAAGTGCATTAATCATAAAGACAGTGGTCATGACCTTTCCCTTATCAATCGACATCTAGTTGTATCCAGTACAGCATGACAGTATGTTCAATTTGACATACTTGCAAAACTATTGTCATCAGTCTCAGCTTTAATTAATTTTATTTGGCTAATGTTTGCACATGTTTTCTACTAAACTAAAATCCGAATGCAGACATGGTCATTGTGAGCATGTTGCACGGTTTGCATTTAGCTCAAAGCATCACTATCCATAAACATGGGCTCACAAAGACAGACGCACGTCTGTAGACTTTATTCTCTCTGACAGAAAAAAATGTATCGCTATCATGTGAGTTATTGTTGTTCTATCATGTGACTGCTTCGTAGAAATTCCAAATCCACCCCCCCACACATGCTCACAGTGTCAATTCTATTGCAGTGGAATCTTTTATTCTCATCTCTAACCAGATATGTGGCCCTAAATACTTCTTCAGTTTAATGCGGTGGATTTGGTCGTGCAAGTTTTGTAATTATTTAGAAAATTCAGTCGTTGTAATTTAGTTTTATTCAATGAAGCACTTTCAGTTCGGCTAAATTTACCTCGGGGCTTTTTAGGGAGTTTGGAGTTAATATGTGGAGACGGTTGCAGTGGTACTGCATGGTACTCAGTCCCAGCAGTCAAAAGGTACAGATGGTTGGGTCCTACGATGTGAACATCTAATGAGACTCATTCTCAGGAAAACAATTACAAGCAGATACACACACATGCTCACATCTTTTTGAAGCACGGTGGCCTTCACGGGCTTCTGGTCTTTAGCCTGAGAGACCACCCTGTGGCTGCTGGAGCCGTCGTGCGACTCCTTCTTCGTCGCCTTCTTAAGGCTGTCATTGTCCATTTCAGTCTGCTGGTGCATGAGAAAACACAAAAGCCAGTTACACTGACCGTTGCAGGGTCTAGTTTTCTAATGTATGTAATAAATCAGAGGTCATCACACAGTACTCAAGGTATGAAATGGTTCACAAGGAAACCTGCAGCAGTACATTGAACAGTAATGATTGTTGCAGACAATGATGCTGTTATTCTACCTAATCCAGTGACTCACATCCACCGATCAGCAGGGACGATAGGAATCTGCATGGGTAAAATAATATGAAAATGAAAAGACAACAATCTAGTTCCACGACTTAATTTACAAGGCCGTTTTTTTTGTGTGGCGCGCGCTGGTCGCGGCCAGCACCTGATGCACTGCAGTTGTCTTTCGTATTTGAAAATGTGATGCTTGCTGGAGCACCCATGCTGAGCCCATGTCCGTTACATCATTAAAGCCACCAGGTGGATTTAATGTTGTGGCTGATGTGTGCATACCTCATGCATTTTACACTCAAAGCCATCTTAAATAACCCATGGTTTAAACACAAACCATAAATGTATAGTATTAAAGTGTAGCTAGATAGATAAATTCAACACTTCGCTCACCTACGTAGCCTTGGAGAGAAAACACCTCACTGACGCTCCATGGACCTTGAATGATGTTTGCTTTATTGTTAATTTAAAACCCAGGTACAGTGGGTGGGAGGTTCCCAGAGCTGATCGGACATCCTGGATGTCCCCTAACAAGGGGGAGGAGAGTGAAGACGGGAAAAGGTGAGGGAGACAAGGATAGTTGAGTTTGTGAGCTAGTGAAAGACCAGAGACCAGAGGTGGGAGGGGAGCTGTTTCCTTTACCTGCAAGTGAAATTATATTTATTTGTATTAGCATCTAATTAATAGGTATTTTATAGATACTGTAACATTATCAAAAGCTTTTTTTATTGATAGTAACTGTGACAAAGATAATACAGGTGCTCACACAGTTAAAATCCAAGTAAATACTTTATACGACAAACTTCAGAGTGTCCTCTCTGAACTGTATGAGCTGTCTTAACAATGCCTCTTTGATATAAGGACATATGACACGCCTGCAGGTCTGTGTGTGCACGTTGGACACGTGTGTCCTTTCTGCCTTTCCCCTCATTCTTTTTCTCGCCTTTTAAAATGCTCCATCTTTCAGTGTAAGTTGCATTTTTATGCAGTAATGTTCAGTAATGTTCTGCTTTGTTGGCCTAGGCGTCACCCTCCACCCTCTGCATGTGTCTAAGCTCCAGCTAAAGCGGCAGACTGCTGCAGCCTGTGAAATAGGAGGAGGTGAAGCAGGGAATGGAGAGAGAAAAAAGAGAGACGTGAATTGTTTATGGTGCCACACGTGTGGCTTTGAGGCACAAACTGTGATGTATGTGCAAAGCATGTTGTAATACAGGCTGAATTTACTGTAGCATCAAAGACAGAAATAACTTCCATTAGCCTTTAGAGTTTAGCCTACTTTCCATTTTTTCTATTTCCACTGACAGTCACAATGTCTGAGGTTTGCACAGTTCAGTGTTATTACTACATTCATTACATTTAGAATACCGTAAAAGAAAATATGTTAACTTGACCTGGACCAAAGCTGTGCTAATGCTAGGATTCATTTTATCTGTTTACTATCACACCCTCACTAATCTGGTAATTTCACTTTCTAACCTGATATTTATTTGTAGCACTAACTGTGGTACTGCTAGCTCTTGAAGCACTTCATATGAACTCATTAACCCCGACAACTCAAGAATTTAAGGCCACTAACACACGGCGCATTTGATACACTTTCACTAAGGCTTATAGCATTTGATTAAATGCATTTAAAGCCACAAATTCAGTTTGGTAACTTTCACTGCTGCAGAACCAAAAAGAAAACACACTGATCGGCTACAACTGTCAGGGCATCAATCTGAGTTAATAATAAAAATAAATGTATGGGTTAAAGCGATAAAATGTATAAAACCTTACTGATATTGATGCTTTTGAGAACATAAATGTGTAAGTAAAGCCAACTTGTGGCTCCAAAATAATGCCTCTGAGAAAAAAAATAATCTACAGATTCAAAGAATTAAATGTGACAAGTCAAACAACATTCACTTACACTGACCCCGTCATTACTAGCAACACAAAATGAAAAAGGAGAAAATATTTACTTTCACTTCCTTTCACATTTGTGCTCTAAATTGCAGACATGTTTTCACATATTTGCATCCCATTGAAATGTCAAAAAGAGTAAAAGAGTTTCTGTTTCTGTGGTGACTTGGAGTAAGAGCATTGCCACAGCAGGTCAGGGCTGCTGCCATATTGAGCCACTAGAAAACGCTTTAGTTATTCTCCTTAGTTTTTCCCAAATTACCATACTATTGAATACCTATTGAAATCTGATTCCTTTTCGCTCATCTTACGCTCCATCGCTTCGCATCTCCATCACATTTGAATGACTTCATGGCAAACCAAAAGGCCACCCATTTTAACCACACTGATCACAAGATGGCGCCCTGTCCCCAAACACTTAACATGGTGTGATGTCATTTCACATTCACTCTAGTCAGGCAGGAAATGAGGTGACCGGGAGAGGGGCAAGACCTAAAACAAAGGTCCCCAGGTGGAGGCAACACAAAAACCCCACAGCTCACGTTTTCAGTCTCCTTCCACTGGGTTTGTCCACCGGCGCACATCGCGGTACCACACTGACGTAAAACTGAACGTCAACATTATGACGTCACATTGGAAAATTCAGTTTGAAGTCAGGAAAACGGGGAATCCTTAAATTCTGTTGTCATCTTGAGAGAAAACATCTGATTAATCTACACAATAGTTTCATATTATTGAACTTTTTGGACACGATAAAGAGTAAAATTACTGCGTACACCGGCTCACTTTGAGTGTGTAACGTGTAATGCAAACTTAAATAAAAATGTAGCAGAGAAAGAAACATAGGTTTTTTTTTATTAAATCTCCTACGTTAAGGTACAGATACGTGAAAAATAGGAACGAAGTACTTGCACTTGTTACTTTCCACCATTGAGTTTCCTCTAAACTGTAGTGGGGATAACTATTTTTAAAAAGCACTGAAAATGGAAATTATACCGAAAAGTACCCCTGCAGATGCCTCTGCAGCTATGAGAGGCCTCCATCCTGCAGGCGGCGAAGTGTGCGTCCTCAAAGGCTTCACTTCCGCAACCCAATGCGTCACTTCCGCCAAAACAAACCGGGCTTTGACCCATGTACGGGCGACCCCGGGACTTTAACATTGAGAAGCACTGCAGGAAGAAAAACACCGCAGGGCTTTCAGGATGAACACCGCTTTGAAACACTGGAAGGAGGCTGCCACTCTCATTTTAGCCGCGGGCCATAGGTTCGGGGCGGACACTTTGTCCGCACGGACGCCGCCGCGCAGCTCCCGCTTTGATTACGACGTGTTGCTGCTGAAGCGCAGCGGCAAAAGTGGCTTCATGCCCAACGCGTACGTGTTTCCAGGCGGAGTGGTGGACTCTTCGGACTTCTCGAGTGAGTGGCTGGACGTTTTCAAGTCGTCCAGGGACTCGCCTAGTTTTGGTTTGAAAACTGTCAAACAGCCGGCGGAGACGAGACCTCCGATCTTCGCCACAGACCGCCAGAAACTGGGCTCACCGATCCCGGGAGAGGTGGCCTTCAGGATCTGCGCCTTGAGGGAGACGTTTGAGGAGTCTGGTGTGCTGCTGTGTGTGTCCAAAGTGGAGGGTAAACGTCTGTTAGAAAGCGAAGAGGACAGAGGTGATCCAGTGCCTCACTGCAAAGCAAACAGCCTGTGCAGCAGTGAGCTGACCAAGTGGAGGGCGCTAGTGAACCAGAACCCCTCCAACTTCATCAGGATGTGCAGGGAGCTGCAGGTGCTGCCCAACATCTGGGCTTTACACGAGTGGAGCAACTGGCTGACTCCCAGAGGCCGCTACGGTGTGAATAGGTTTGACACAGCTTTCTTCATCTGCTGTCTGCAGGACATCCCCCACACTCTTCAGGACGAGAGGGAAATTGTGCACTTTCAGGTGGGAGAAAATCAACTTCTAGCAATTTTAGTTTTACAGCAACTCGTTGGGTTTTACAGACCACTTTTACAAATGATAAGTAAAAATGAAATGATGTTGGAAGAGAGGGTAGTAGTAGAGGGTAATAGGGCTGCACCTAACAACTATTCTTTGTCAAATAATCTTTAGAATTAATCTATAGACTCTTTTCTCATTAAGCTCTTTTTAAAAATATTTTATTCAAACATCTTCTGTTTTAACAAATGTGAGAAAGTATACACTGCAGGACTTAACTGGTGATCTGTGTTTTACAGACTAATATAAAGTCTTTCCACAGAATAAATAAAGCAAGGGCTGCTTCCATTCAAGTTAAAGGAATGAATGAATCCATTGTGCCAAATAAACCAAACTATTAGCAGAGACCATGTTGTTGGGTCTCTGCTTAAAATACTGCCATGCTTTAGATGAGTGGAAACTGGACTCACAGTCATCTCACTTCCTACTTGTTGGGACGTATCAACACACGTACGTATCGAATAAGCCTTTAACGTGTGGTGGTATTTTAATGTCTTCCACTTCACCGCTAGACGCCACTAAATCTTACACACTGCACCTTCATGTAAAATTGTGAATACTAGCGGTGGCCGGATAGCGATGGCAAGACGAAGCTTAATTTATGCGTCAAAGCCTCCTAGCCAGTAGTTTCACTACAAGGTTTGTTTCCAGAAGCCTCATTAAAGAGCTCATTTTAGACCAGTGACATCTGTTTCATTGCAAACAGACATCCCACGTTCCATGTTATAATTAAACTATAGGCTACTTAGGTGTAATGGATCATATTTTGTGGGCTGATGTGACATGAGAGTGCTTGTGTAATGGATGTGGGGCTTATTACTGATTTATATTTATATTTTATATTATATTTATATTAACTTGCCTCTATTTAAGCCAGTTGAAGTGCTCTCTTTTTCATTGGTCGTGTGACAATCAGGTAAACAACTCAGGCTTTGAAGCACAGCTTTATTCGTGAAGACGCATTTTGCTCAACACTGACTGGTAGCTTGCCCCCGTAACAACAGATGCTCTGGGAGAAGAAACACACTTAACCACAGACACCTTTGTAATCTGCTTTGCAGTGGTCCACGCCATCCGACGTCCTGCAGCGTTACCAGGCTAAGGAGTTATGGATTGCCCCTCCACAGTTCTATGAGCTCAGCCGCATGTGCCGCTTCCCGTTGCTGAACGACCTCCATGACTTTGCCAGCCAGCGTGCCGCAGAGGGCTGTGAGCGGTGGACGCCTGTTGTTTTCTCAAAAGATGAACAATACATATCACTACTGCCAGGTGCCGTTGGTCTGTTTGTATCAGTCAACGATTTTTTTCTGTTTTAGAAGAAAAAGTGTTTTCTAGATGATCTTTTGTATGTCCATTACATATGTTACCGTGGACACTGCCCTGCTCCACAGCTGAGAGCTAATATGATTCCAGGCCTCTTATATGTTCTTGTGCTTTTGGGATTCAACAGCTCTGCGTCGATAAAATGCTAATTTCCTTTGCCTTTGTCTGTTATTTTCCCCGATCCAGGTGATAGGCTTTACCCATCAGACTCTTCAGGAGAGATTAAGGTGGATGCGAGCGCAGACCCTCAGGACGAGACCGAGCTGCACCGCGTGGTTATGGCCGACTCGTACACTACAACTCTACAGATCACCATCCCACTCAAGTACAAGCACCTGCTGCCGGTTGTTGAACCCACTGTATCGCAGAGCTCAAAAAGCCAGCTTTGACTCGGCCCCAACACTGCTTTGTGCACATGCAATGAAAAATGTCATCTACAGTGTGAAGGGCTGCTTACGATCGCATCAGATTGAGCTGTCTTATGTCAGTTTTTCCTCTACCAAGGATGAACCTAGATTGGTTGTCTTGGGGGAATACTGACCTGCAGTAAAGACTGGTTTGTTAGTCTTTTATTTCTTCCATTAGTTTCTTCCGTTATGTGATCAGCTATTGATCAATGAGTGCAATGATTGTTTCTGTGTGTGTGTGATGTCATTAACAGAAGTTTAAGTTAGCGTAAACCTCCAAAAATGAATGTAAGTCAATGCATTGTCCCCAAGAGCTAATAAAAACAACGTGTGTTCTCTCTCAGCCAGAGTGCAAGTGTGAGTGGTGCAGCCTCTGCAGGGCTTCCACCCTTTCTCCTTTGGGTGCCGTTCCTGCACACAGCAGTGTCCTTCATGGCAAATTTATGATTCATAAAAAATAATCTCTGTCAAATGGGTTGTACTGTGTGTCTGGCATTTCTAAATGAATGCATTATTTAACGGCGCTTTTAATGGTCTATTTTTACAGATGCAGCCTTAAAGTAATATTTTAATTTTAAGTGATATACATTTTTTACACTTTCCCCTGATGTTTCCGTGTCAAACTTGGATTTTGTAATAAAGATGTGAATTATATTTGAAGAAAATAATTTCAGGCAATAAATTCTCATGTTTTGGGCACAAGAATACTTACAGTGCATGTGACAGTTGAGTGAATTATTTGAGGAGCATTAGTACATATAGATACAGAGCGACAGGAAGGAAGAGGTTAGAATATTAAGTCTTAATTTTGAATCTGTCCATATAGAATAAATCTGCCCTGACCTGAAACATTTTTCTCAGAATTGATGAGGTGCACTGAATATTTCAGCACCCTTTGATCAAAAATTTTTTTTAATCTGTCAGCTCTAAAAACATATTTATGTTTCATCCTCCATCTATGTCCACTGTCCTCACACCACATTTCCTGCCCCCAGAGTGCTCTGTGTGTGTGTGTGGGGGGGGGGGTTGAAATAACACTGCTCTGCTCTCTGTGCGGTTTGTTTGTTTGTTTGTTTGTTTGTTTGTTTGTTTTCGCGGTGGAGAGTCCGCTGAGGGTTTCTATGGGAACCCACAGCCTTAGAAACCCACCATCTTCGTCCGGATGAGGTGACGATGCAGTGGTCTGTCTCTGCCAAGAGCTTAGCTCGCCTCTACTCTGAAGCAGTCCGCGTAATTTGCTCGTTTCGTGCACACGTCCAAAGCCCCAAACAACTGCGGAGAGAGTCGATGTACTCACCTGTACGCGGTCCATTTTGATTTCTTAAAACTTTCGTGCTCGGGCTAATTTTAAAGGCATCTTGCATAACACTTCCTCATACCTACTTTAAAAGTAGACTTTTAAAGTGCACTTTTCCTCTGCTCCTCATGTTTAATTGATCACCTTTATATTTTTGGATCTCGGGATGACAATGCGAGTCTGTCATACATCTCAACACGCTCCTGACTCACTGTTTGCAGAGCTTAGTGTCTCTGTGAAAAGACAGCGAGGATAAACAAGATGTCAGAAAGCCCACTGTGAGTCAGATGTGTGCACAACTGATTTTTAAGCATCAAAGTCCTGTCAAAAAAAAAAAAACCCTCTCAGCTCCGTGTGGCCTCAGTGCTTTTAGAAGTGGAGTTATCTTGCATTTCAGCCATTTTTGATAATGTTCTTTTGATGACCCACCACAGCTTTACCAACCTCGAGAGGATGGGCAGAAACAGACCGGGAGATCAAACACAGCGGATTATCTTCGACTGCAACTTGAATATTTTACATCTTGAGAAAATGTTTTTATTATATAATCCATTACTCCCACGCGGAGCCAGGTCACTGCTGCCACTTAACGGCTGAGGATTCTCAACCATCCTGCAGGGATCTGTTTGCTATGTAATGGGAGAACCTGTGAATCAATTTACAGCTCGTTAGGAGCTGCAAGTAACTACAACAGACTTGTCGTTAGAATTCACAATGGAGAAATAATTCCACGTTGTGAAGATGATGATGATAAGTTGCTATTTTCCTCCAGAGCCTGACCTGTAGATCACTGCAGAGATGGAGCTATTTACCCTGAGATCTCTCTCTAACCAGTTGCTATCATGTTAATGATGGATACTGTAGAGTAACACTTCTGCAGTAAACACTTTGCCTTTATGGTAATTGTTAGTAGTATTGAAAACACACTTTACACTTTTTCAGGATCAGGATGAGGACTTTTCTAACTAATATCTTCTCTATCAGCCTTGTCAAAAACATTGGAAGCAGCGATGAAGAGTTGGCTTTCATTGCCCAGATTGATGAAAAATAATATGTTTTATACAATGAGAGAATGTGTTGTTTTATTTTATTTGTCTATTAATTGTTTAAATTCCAGTTTCTAATATTTAGATTCAAACTCTTTCCTCAGTAGCACAAAGACGTTGTCGCCAGTAACAATTATAACAGTAATTCGTTTTTGAACATTAAAACTTTTTTAGACTTTTTTTTTTTTTTTTGTTCTGCTACCTTTAAAGGAGGATGTAATCGACATTTGTCAGTGGATTAAAAGCAAACAGGAGCAAATAAAAACCCATCCAAAACAATATGTTTTAATCTTCTTAGTGAATGTGCATCTTGAATGTTTGGAACACGTCTATAAAAACCACTATTATATTACTTTTTTTCTGTTCTGGCCTGCTCTTGTAACACCGGAATTCCTCCCCAGGGGATCCATAAAATTATTACCGTATTTCTTGCTCGTTTTATTACACGGTGCAAGGCTTGAGAAGTGTCATAAGTCAAATTTGTGGTTTGGTATCACATCACATTATCGGCCTTTTGGTTGCGATTGTTGAATTCAACCTTTTCCCGAGCGATTGTGAGTTTGTGCGTGGTGCAGTTCACCTAAGACTCGTTCTCCTAAAACCATTAAAAGGTTACATCATCAGTGTCAGCCTCCACTTCTTTTTAAGTCGAACACTATTTCAGCCCCAACGTCGTTACGTTTATTACCCTGTGCTTAAAATACCTCTGTGTAGATGTGATGTGTTATGGGTTTGGGTCAAGGGATCCCGGCGCAGGCTAAAATCATTAGCTTCACTTAAAAACAAGAATTGTAAAATCCTCACAGACTATAGAAACAGACATAATGCAATGAGGGGTGGGGGGGGGGAAGCTTTGGCATTGTCTTGCTTTTAAAACACCCGCAGAAAAAAATTCCTTGTTAAAAATGTCATTGTAATAAATACACTTCATCATCTGACGCAGCAGTACAAATCCTCTATTCACATGCTGCAATGTATACATTCAACACTGTTTGCAAGAAGAAGAAGAAAAAAAAAACCCTGAAAAGCATCATGAACAGGCTTGCAGTGAACAGGTGCATTATTAAAGGACTGTGGATGTCTCTCAGGTCTCAAGGCTCTTATCAAGTACGTTGTGAGTTGATGCAATGCAGGAAGATGCAGGCCTACTTCTATAACATGATGTTTTTAAGACTGGGCTAAAAGTGCAGATCTGATCCCATCTGGCACATGATGTGAGGAGCAAACTGTAACACTGGCTCTGTTCGTTGGTCTCCTGCTCCTGTACATTTGAAGCAGCAATCAGCCAAACATCAAGGGGAAATACTTAAAAGTAGGCTACATTTATGCTTGAGCTTTTCCACTAATCCACTGGGATTATGTGTTGTTTATATCCTGGTGGCCAGACACTGTCACGTAATATTATGACTTTTCTCCTTTTCCAAAAAAAACAAACAAAAAAAACAAAAATTTGTGCTATTCATCTCCCCAAGTGCTCTACTGTTCTACATTTTTACCTCTAGCGCAACTCCTCAACTCAACTCAATACATTCACCTATCCGAGAAAGATGAATAAATTCGTGTGTCCAGGCTCAGGTCCAAACACACACACACACACACACACACGCACGCAAAAGCGTTTTCTCTCTCTTGCGGAGCGGCTGGCTCTTACGCACGGTGACGCTCGCGTGGGCGGCCTGGCACGAAGTCCATCACAGTGGGCTGTTAGAGTTAGACACTTCAGGACATATTGATGACCAAATATCCTAGAACCAAAGCCACAGTAACGATGACAAAGAAGACAACCACAGCGCAGATTGAGCCGAAGCCGCCCTCCCTGTTGCCTCCGCTCTCCTCCTCTTTGGGCTCCTCTTCGCAGATGGAGATCACACCCACGGAAGAATTTCCCACACTCACGTTGGACTTGAGCTCGGCTCCTGCCTCCTGCTTCGCCTCCACGGCCCACGGCGCCACCTGCACCTTCATCTCCATCTCATCCATCATGTGGCTCACCTGAGCGATCTCCGCCTGCAGGTCTCGCAGGTCCGCCGTGTCGATGTTGCTGTCCGCCTCGTACTTCACGTTCTGCACGCTCAGGGCCCGGGCCGCCACGCTGGTGGTGCTGCCGGTCATCCCCGTCTGGATCAGGTGTCTCGTCGGCACCTTGAGGGGGAAAGCCTGCCCTATTTCTAGGGACCTTTTCATGTCCACCTCCAGGAGCTCCATGCTGCTGGAGAACAGCACCCATAGACGCTCGTACTCGGACCGGTCCTCTTTGCTGATGGTCTTGTCTTTCAGCAGAGAGGTCAGTTTAGTCCTGTTGGCCACGGCAAGCTCCTGGGCCTTTTTGCGGGTCCTCTTCAGCTCCTCACGCAGGTTCTGCGAGTCCGACGTGCTTCCTAGAGCGATGACCAGATGCCTGTAACAGGCAGTCACTTTGTTCAAAGCGTCCAGCATCGTTTTGCACTCCTCTTTCCCCATGACCGCTTAAAAATCCAGATCCTCGTCAAACTTGTTAATTATTAAACAAAAGAGAAGGAGAAATGGCGCTTCAGACTCCGTGCTTTGGTTTAGTTTCCACGGGTGCGCATCCCTACAAATCCCCTCAGCGCACTGCTCGCAGCAAATTCCTCTCCATCCATGCTCCTTCCTGTTTGCAAGCAGGGACGAAGAGCGGCTTAAATTAATGCGTCCGTAAATGGCTTTAGGCTTCCTCCGAGATCAAACAGCAGCGGCCGAGCGCTCACACGCGAATGGCTGTCAAACAATCCAACCTCCTCCCTAGATTCAGCTCCACAGGTGTCTTAACATCCGCCAAACTGCTGCATGTGCAGAGGACGCGGCTAAAAATAAGTCGCTAAATGCTCAGAGGTGGCGTGCGCCAGGGAAAATGGAGATCTTCATCTGGAGATACAAGGGGGAAAAAGGCTTCAAGGCGTCCATACAGCAGGAAGCCCGACGTGCCATTTTTAGTTTGTTCATCCGTCCGGGGAGCTGTCTACTTCAGCACCCAGTCGACGTTTAAATACCAGTGAAGCGCCTTCTGTGGTCACATGTGCGCGCAAAATAGAGCCATTGAGCGACAGGCGGAGACACAAGCAGGGAAACAAAGCAGCTCCGCTCCCATTGGTTTGGTCCCGCACTAAATGCATCATGTCATTGGCGGCTCCGCGCCTAAAAGAGGGCCGGACGGAGATGCCGATCAGCGGGCGCGTCAAATCACAAAGCTCTCACCTATCTGCCACCATCTGCTATTCGTCACCAGGACGTCAGCTGCATGATGATTGATGACTGACAACAGTTATGAGATGCTGCAGGTCTGCAGGAGCACTGGGTTAACAAGCATTCAAAACAACTGTCAATGCAGTGCAGCTGACTGTGTTATTATTTTTAATATTGTAGGAATAAAATGCACAGTAACGGTTTCAGATAAGTGAACAAGTGACAACCCATATTATGTAGTTCTCGGAATAGTTGCAGCCTTGCAGTCAGTTGGATGCACACCTGCCTGCTGCACACTGGTTGCCACACAGTTTTGGTTGGATAATGTGTTGTTTACCTGTTTTGTTTTGGGGTTTTTTTTTGCATTATTGAAGCAGATGGGGCCTAATGAGCCAGTGACTGCAGCGCAAAGCTAATGGACTGACTCGGGTGAGGCCCAGTGTTTGCTTTACACAAGTTGACACCAGCTGTGGCATAGGGAGTTATTCATATCAATGCACAAAGGCACTGATGCAAATATATATATATATATCCCGATTCCTACAACTCCTGCTTGCCATGACTAATAACACATATCTTGGCTGAGTCAGATGATTTGTTAAGATCTTGGCAAAGGGACCATCTTTCCCTTGAATATGTTTCCATGGCAACCTCTCACCTCTTGGCAAGCACTCTTCAGTTGTTTTCCACAAGGTATTCAGTTTCTGACAGAGCAGCAAATAGTCATTCTCATTTCCTCTCATGTTGTTCAGCTGGTGTCAGCCGAGAGATCGATGGACGCCGCATATCGGTTTATATCGGCATTTTAGAGATGATTTATGAAAACCGACACATTTATGTTGGAATGATGTTATTGTCTTACGGTACGCCGACGCAACTTTTTCCAACACTCAATTTAAAAATGTAAAATCATTCAGCCTGCGAGACAAACAAGATCCACGGCCGGCTGGCTGCTCCAAACTCCAACTTATGTATCATCAATTTCAACTTCATCACCTTTAAATGGAACTGTTCACAGCATAAAGGCAGAATTGCAGTATCACACTGTACAACTGGCCGTGCCTTCTGTGTCTGTCTGTGTTCCTATAATAAGATTGTTGATAAGCTGGTCTGTTAGATTCAAGTGCTAGGATGAGTCAGGCATGCTGTGGTCTGATTGCTCTCAGAGTGAACACATCATGGAAATCTCAATGTGATTTCCTTTGCAGAGGCTCTCTGTGGTTTGCTGTTACACAGAGAAGAGTACCAAGAGGAGGAGGAAGTGCTCCAGATGCTATTATGTTCTTCGATCTGGTGAAATAAAAAGCTAAATCGTTTCTGGAAGATTCCAATAATTCAGAGCAAAATGTAGGAATATGCTGCATCTTGTTTGCACTTAAATCAAATCTCATTACATTTTATTTATGTAGTGCGATATCACAAATCACAAATTTGCCTCACAGGGCTTTACAAGCTGTACAACCTATTGCATTCTCTGTCCTCATACCTTCAAATGGGATAAACTTTAATGGAAAGAAATGAAGGAAGGAAGAGCAACAAAGAGGGGATCGCTTTTCCAGGATGGACAGACATGCAATAGAAGTCATGAGCGCATAACAAAGCGACAAAGTAGATTTGCATTTAGGATAATCATTATGACAGCATTATCCAATACTGACAAAATAAAAAAAGATCAGGAAGGATGTTTTCTGTTGTTTTTCTTTTAGCTTGTAACTGTCTGCCACACAATAAAAATCAGCCTTAGAAATTGTTGCCAGCATTTCTTCTTGTAGAATGTATTTATTTAGAATTGAGGTGGCAAAGGCCAAACAAAGAGCATATGAGGACTTGTATGCTAGGTTGGACACTAAAGAGGGAGAGAAAACAGAGGAATGAAGCTTAGCTGCAGTAAGACAGAATACATGTGTTTGAATGAGAGGGACCCAGGTGGAACGGTGAGGTTACAGTGAGCAGAGGTGAAGAAGGTGCAGCACTTTAAGTACTTAGGGTCAACGGTTTGGAGCAATGGAAAGTGTGGAAATGAGGTGAAGAGGCGAGTGCAAGCAGGTTGGAACAGGTGGAGAAAAGTGTCAGGTGTGTTGTGTGATAAAAGAAAATCAGCGAGAATGAAAGGAAAGGTGTTCAAGATGGTGGTGAGAACTTAGAGACAGTGGCACTGAAGAAAAGACAGGAGGCAGAGCTGGAGGTAGCAGAGCTTAAGATGTTGAGGTTCTCTTTGGGAGTGACGAGGATGGACAGGATCAGGAATGAGGACATCAGAGGGACAGCTCATGTTAGATGTGTTGGAGATAAAGGCCAGATTGAGGTGGTTTGGACACGTTCAGAGGAGAAACTGTGAATATATCGGTAGAAGGATGCTGAGGTTGGAGCTGCCAAGCAGGAGGTCTAGAGGAAGACCAAAGAGGAGATTTATGGATGTAGTGAGAGAGGACATGAAGTTAGTTGGTGTGAGAGAAGAGGATGCAGAGGACAGGGTTAGATGGAGACACATGATTCCATGTGGAGACTCCTGAAATGGAACAGCCCAAAGGAAAAGAAGCGAAATGAGCGTAAAGGGAACAGGAAGTGACTGCAAAATAAAAGCCTGAAGGGGAAAGTGAAGTTAGGGATCCTGACAAAAGTTCTGGACTGCAACCAGGCCAGTTCAGCACCCGGACTCTTCTCCTTTAAATCCCTGCTGTTGTGGTAGATGCAGTATGTGGTTTAGCATCGTCTTGCTGAAATATGCAAGTCCTTCCCTGAACGAGACGCTGTCTGGATGGTAACATAGTACGTTGCTGAAACCTCTATGTACTTTTGAGCATTGATGGAGCCTTTCCAGATGTGTAAGCTGCCATGGGCACTAATCTGCCTCCATACCATCAGAGATGCAGGCTTTTGAACTATCTGCTAGATCATGTTGACATATGGCTTCTTCTTTACATGATATTTGTGGATTGCACAGCAATCATGACAAACATTAAAAGCTCAATTTAAAGAAGATCCTTCCACAACTCTTTTAATGCAAGAAATAAGAAAACAGTGTTACCACCTGTGTTGTTTGTTCTTTTTTGCACAAAATGTCTCTGCAAAATGTCTCTGCACAAAATCCTGATCATCACACTGAACAACAGGTTTGCTTTCAATGTACTGCTCCACTGTACAGCTACAGCTACTCTGTGCTTTTGGGAAATGGACAAAAACTCCGCACAACATATTTGATAACGGGCTGAAACAGCTTTGTAGCCAGCACTCAGGGACCAAGGCTCTGCAGTCTTGGTGAACAGCTCGAGCAAGTGCACTTATTTTTAGTGTAGTACTGTAGTACCCAAAACAAACCCTCGTGAAACACGGAGAAGAACAAGCAAACCCTTCTTTGAACGGCCCCAGTCAGCCTGACAGTCGAGACCAGGACCTTTTTCCATCCTCTAAAACACCACTCATCAGACTCCTCCATGTTTGACATCTCACTGCACAGGATTAGCGATCTAATCGTAGGTGATCACGAAAAGCTCAGTTGATGTTTTGTTACTCGAAAAATCCTTCAAACGCCAAAGATTACTTGGGTGGGCCCCAGATTTAGATTTGGAAGTGTTTTCCGGCTTGTTTTAAGTGGTTTGGGACGATTAACAAAGAGGCAGGCGGATGAGGGAGCCCAGATGCAGTCGGACAGCAGGCCAGCGAGCGGATAGAAAGGGAGGCTGAGAACGAAGCCGAGAAAGAGAAGGTGCGTCTTTGTTGAATCATTGATGGACCTCATCCACTTTGTGAGCTGTGAGCCACTTCTCAACACCACAAAGTTGTAGACTGAGGAGGACCGCCCCTCAACCTTGGCTTACACACACACACACACACACAATACACAATAATGTCACTCTCTCAGTGCCCTAAAAAAAGAAAAGGAAGGCTCAGCCTTTCTTGAAAGCCCTCATATAAACTTTGTATTGATTGTGGAAACTGTGATGCAGCACTCAGGAAGAGTGTGTGTGTGTGTGTGTGTGTGTGTGTGTGTGCGTGTGCGTGTGTGTGTGTGAGAGTGACAGCCACTGTTTTCGTCACCCTGACGACCTCTGCTGTTAAATCAGAATGCTGAATGCAGATGCACCAGAAGACGTAGATGCTTTTGAAATGTACTTTTGAAAACCCAAAACTCGTTCATTCTGTGGCTACAGGTCAAATGAGAGCAGTGATATCTGTGGATTAAATGTGAAGCAGCTGCCTGGAAGCCGGGGAATTAACAGAGTCAACATTTATGGAGCAGGACTCACCATCACGTTGTTTGTCACAAAGGCATTAACATTTTTTTACTTGTTTGTAGGATTTAAGTAGTCTGGGTGGAGCTCGCCAGGTTGCTACACTTTCCATGCTAAACTGAGATGAGCCCACAGGATTTGTGGCGCCTGCTTGCACAAGGCTTAGCTCTAATCTTATCACATCAAGATAAACTCCGGAGAAACCAAAGAGGTTTGACATGTGTGAAAAGTGATATGTATGAAGAATAATATCAACACAACATGCTACTGCCACATGCTCTGAATGTTGCAGGTTTAAATTCACTTCCTTTCCATCAGTGTTTTTGTGCTTCCCACCTTTCCTGTCACTCTCTTCTGCAACGAAGCCTGTCAAATCCAACACAGTGTGTCCAGCTTGTCACAATGTTGAGTGTGTGAAGGAGGTGCTTGTTTGTGCCTTAATGCAATCCTCCACTGTACCCGTGCGGTGAGAGAAGTGTATTTAAAAAGATGCTCCGCACCACTAAAGCCACATTCTGATAGGAGCATCTTTGTAGCGCCCGTCCAGCAAAGCACGTTGCAACCAAACATGCAGAGCTGATGGCCAAGAGGGCAAAAGGTCTCGGCCCTCGTCTGTTTTACTCCTGCAGTTTCAGAAAAGCCAACAGATTGGCCTTCTTAGAAAATCCCCTCTAAAAGGCTTCTGCGATGGATTTGTGTGGACACGGTGAAGGCGGATGCAGCTCAGCTAAGCCTGCGCGGGGTCAGTGGTCACTCCATCGTGGCCGGCGAACGTGCCACTCCTCATTCCGCTGTGGAGAACACTTGCAAAGGTCAAGGCGCGTCATCATCTCTCTGTTGTGGTTGCGTGCCTGAAGGAGAGTTTGCAGGCACAGAGTTCTTGGATATTTACAGACTAGACAGATGGTTGTGTGTCACCCCAGCGAGGTCAGTTGTGTGGAATATGCATAATTTTTCAACATTTTTAAATATACTGCAATATGTTTGGTGTCCTATTTAGGTTCAGTCATTTCTTTAAGTATCCAAAATAATCATGTTGTCTTTCTTTATCATATTGACGCCACAGGAACACTTTAGTGTTACTATTGGATGCACACCTACTTCCCTACTATAGTGACCACGTGCGCCACGTTTGGTTATGATCATCATCAAAGTACACAGTGTCTCGCACTATAGTCGAACCCTGGTCTCCTGTGCAAAAGGCCTGTTTCTTGTTGTTCCACCCTTTGAGACTTTATTGAAGACTATGGAAGCATCGGGGTTTCCGCTCAATTTCACTGGAAGCTCCTAGTGTCGCATGCAGGTTGCTCAAGCATCAGCATGTAACGCAGAAGGGACTGGCTGCAAATCACTACACAGATGCTATATGACCAACATTGAACTTTCGTTACTCACCTTTGGTTTCTTGTCGCCTGCAGCATGGATTAGCGTAGACCTCCAGTGTCGTCTCAAAAATGATTAAAAACACACCATTTTTACAAACGCTTTCCACATTATTTCCACATTTCCACTGTACATGGCGACATCTCCGGTGGAATTGCGGCAACTCACTTGAAATGGAATGTCGTCATGATTTGTGTAAGCGGTGTGTCTGACCGATGTGTTTTTAACAGTTTGTGAACACAAACCGAGGTCTATGGCACAGAAGAACGAGCTAATCCGGGCTGCAACCAAACATCAGTAGAGTCAGGGCTGATTTTAGCATCTGTAGTGTGACTGTGGACAATGAATTAAGAAAATGACCAACATTATCCTTTAAACCGATCACTTAAGGATTTTACCTAAAATGTACTTTAGGTGCCTTCCTTCCTTCCTTCTCTGTCTTCACCACTGAAAACCTGATGTCCGATGGCAACGTTTAATTTCAAACTCCGAGATAATGTCTCTCGAGGGCCTCTCTCCCTAAGAGTTAAGGCTCTCCAGTGTTCCCTTTTTCATTTGAATAACACGACATTTCCTTCCCGTCGCTCTGTCTCCCAGCAGCAGCAGGCCTGAGACTGTGTCTCTGTGCAGAATTCAGTCGGAGAGCAAAGAGACGCAAGCAATGCAAGAGCTTGTTCTTTTTTTTATGAGATCTCCATTAGCTTTCGCTCCTGGGGTCTCCACACTGTGCTTTGCTTTGTTTGTTGCGCAGCACATTGTGTTATATTGTCTCGATTAAGTGCAGATATAACACAATCCATTTGTGTGTGTGTGTGTGTGTGTGTGTGTGTGTGTGTGTGTGACTGTGGCAAATGTATATGATATGCGAGTTACACCAGATCTCCTAACAAGGTGAAGTGACTTGCCGACGTGTTAATTTATGAGGCCAGACTTCTGTGTTAATGACACTAACGCTGTAATATGATGGGGCTGTACCCTGGTGTGACCCTCCTTTTTTTGCCTTTATATTCTGTCCTTCTCATATTCCTAATGCATTTTTCTGCATCCTGCTCCCGTCCGCTCTGATGTTAAGCCATGTCCCACATCTTCCTTCCCTCTTTTATTCCTGGCTACAGTCACATTGCACACATTGCACTCCACTTTGCTTCGTTTCATTTCACTCCCAAACCCGGCGTGTCACCAAAGGGTGGTTGTAGGGCACCAAAATAATAATGCGTGTGGGAACCCAGGGCCCCTGGTGGGAGATTTTATTTGTTACATAAGCACTTAGCATTCATTATTTAATTGGATACAAGGCTCCTGATTACATCGAGATTTAAAATCAAATAACCCTGCTTGTCTCAGTTGCTATTCACAGTCTCTAAATCTTATCCAAGAAGGAGACGTCTGTGTATCGGGAGGGGCCGGCCTTTAGGAGGCAGTAGACGGTTTACATGCAGCCACTTTGGCAGCCAGTCAGATGCTCATCTAGCCATAAAGGCCAGTTCTGGAAATGGAAAAAGTGCTTCAGTCCCCTGATTCAGCCATTAAGCTGCTTTAGAGGATTGCGGGGTATTTTTTTCCTCTCCCTCCTTCTAAAATAGACAGCTCACATTGGCTCTGAACCAGAATGGGAGAGGGGCTGAGGCCCTGCGCCTTCACTGCGCAGCTGCATACACAGTGCAGGGATGGGGCAAGCAGCTTTGTCTTGGCTTTGTAATCCACTCTTGGGAGACACGTGACATCGGCTGCCAGAAAATGTCCCGCTGCTCCCTGTTGAGGACAGGCTGCGACAAGTTGGCAACTGTGCTCACCTGATCACAAGGAACCCTGTTCAGGTCAAGCTAAATATTTCACTGAGTCAGACTGTCTCAGACTTTTTTCTTTACCTGATAAGCCCTTGTTGTAATGTTGCTGAGGGGATCAGATGTGAAACATGCATGAAAAGTGTAAGCCTCTTAGAGAGCAGCACGGGAATAGCTTCTTGATTTAGGCAAAGTTCAATGTCAAGACGACTTGCTGAGAGAGACTGGCTTCAGATCAGGCACGTCAGAGCACTGTAAAATATTCATCGAGTTTCCATACCTGCCCAGAATCCTCAAGGCTGTGATGCTAGCTCGGACTGATTTCCAACGTTTTCGTCCAAATGAATGTCGACTCAGTGCGAGCGTCCGCTGTGGCGATCACACCATAATGTAGCCTGGTGGTAAATAACAGAAATACATTTGTAATACAAACAACCTACATACATTAATAATCAGTAGCCTGTACATCCATCTACACATTATCAATCATAGAGTTCGTCCATCATACCTATATTGTCCCCAAATATAGATTAAAACAAAAATTTACAGACAAATATAAAAAATGGAGAGAAAATGATAAATGTACAAAGTGGCTTTTTTCGCAGAATATAATAAACATATGTAGAAAATGTATTTAGATTTGCACATTCTTTTTTTCACTATAGTAATTTGAGATGGGGCTCTGGTTAGTGGCAGTTTGAAAACAGAGTGAGAAGGTGATTGGGGATTGGAGCCGTCAGACGGGATGGACTGTACTTTTTTTAGTGCTCGCCTTTTATGGAGGTCAGATAGGCTGCTGAAGCGAGTTCCAGTGATTTTACTCCGAAATTTAACCACCCAGTGGTTAACGAATACAGGGAATTGTACAGACACCTTTACTTAAAGATCTAAAACAAGGTCAGACAATAAAGACATTGATTGTTTCTCACACGGCATGTTTGGCTTTTGGCACAAATGACAGTTTGTGGTTGATTTTGGTGCCCAGGTCTTCGAAGGACTCCACTGTTTCTACAGTCTGTCCATTTGTCACAGTGGGGACACAACCTGCTCCACATCACCCAAACTCTATATTTATCTTGATAGTTAGGATATGATAGACGCTAATATCTTGCATGCTTGGGAACTGTGATCTTCGTAACAAGTTATACATTATCTTAATCCTGGCTTTTAAAGATGTGTTTTTGTGGTAGCAGATTCTCTATCCACAGCACAATAACTTCATAAGTGATGAGAAATTATTATGGATTGATTAGTACAAGTAAGTACAAGTAAGTGGTTAAAATGAGCTCCCTGTTTAGCATTTGTGCTACTAGAATCTGCACTAGACTTGCATATTCAATCTTTTTTAGTTAGAGTAACTGGCTTTTTATGCAAACTTTTACAGCATGTACGCTACTTAATACTTCAACTTGAGTAAAGAATTTAAGTGATACTTGCAGCAGAGTAGCCTACTTTTCAGGTCAAGTTGTCTGTTACACACTTGAGTGTTGGGTTTGTGTACTTCTACCACCTCTGGATATTTAGACTTTAGTATTTCAAAGTTTTGTTGGGGGGGGGTCGTCATGCTTTGATTTTTATCCAATAGCACTCGCGAGTGGACGACTGAGATAATCGCAGTCCTGTGGATGTAACGCTTCCACAGTCCACCGAGTGGCGCTGTTTGATCAAACTGTATTTTCACGGATGTCCACGAACGCTAGCGGGGAAAGCCGAGGCGAACCCCGGAAGTTCCGTCGTCGGTCAGCCCTGCCGTCAGTCCCCTTCGAGCGATGTGTTGCTGCTGCTCCTGCTGCTGTGGGTACTGCTGCGTTGCAGCCGGAGTTCGCCTCAATCGGCACATCAACATGTATTAACAAGACACCCCCAACGTAGGATACTGGAAATATTAAGGTATGTTAATTCAGCTCTGGGTTCTCACTCGTCTCTCTCATACCGTGTTAGCATGCTAGCTGCAGTAGCTCTCGGTAGCGGCTAGTGAGCAAGAGAGATTTACTGAGCGGCATGTGAAGTGTCAGGCTCGCAAGCTGCTGTAGCCGGTGTGTACGTGTGGATTTGTGCGTGCGTGTGTGGGTGTGTTAGGGTTTGAGTTTCAGTCACGACCTTTACTGTTATCATTGCAGCAGGGGGGACAATATAGGTCAGTGCCCCTAGCTTGCTAATAGTAACTGATGGCTTTACTAAAATGAGATGGCGGATGATAAAAACCAGAATGGTGGTGATTTAGAGGCTGGTCGATGTGCAGAGGAGATCGGCTCTCGGTCACTTTGTGGACGGTATAAAAACATTTCAGTGTAGTAAGCTTCGCCCAGCATGTACTGACATGCACGTTTGTGGTTTGGCTGCCCGACGTTTGCGTCTACGGCAGAGCGCAGAACGTGCTTGCAGTGTCACCACTTCGCCACGAACAGCCAGGATGCTGGGTTGGTTTCCTGGGAGGATCGGGGGGGAACCGTTGCAAAATCGTGGACACCACGCAGTCTCATTCGGCTGTAGAGAGACGTGGTAATGTGTGGAAACTATTAAAGGATACGTTCACTAAGATTTTCCAGTGTTCTCTAAAACACTAGTCTCTTGGCCACATGTTGAAAATGCCCAATAAAAATGTATTTTTCCATTAACCCATTACATTTTTGGGAATGATCAAGGACAAAATGCACACATCCTGTTTTGTGCAAGAATATACACTAAGTATTCGCTCACCCATTCAAATAAATGAATTCAGGTGCACAAAGCAAGGTCCATAAAGACATGGACGAGTGAGTTTGGTGTGGAAGAACTTGACTGGCCTGCACAGAGTCCTGACCTCAACCCGATAGAACACCTTTGGGATGAATTAGTATTTCACCTATTTCATAGACACACTCCTAGTTAAACAAGTCAAGGAAGCACTTCCCAAAGTTGCACTGTTCAAGTCTTTTTTTTTTATAATATCTACTTCATTGATCTAACTCACATTGCTGAAGCTCACATGCTCAGTAAACTGTCAGCCATGTGTACCTGTGTTCATACAAATACGTCAACACCGAACCTATTTCTGTGTGCATCTGTGTCATTTTTAGGTGTCAGCCTATATAGGTGCAACTTCATCCTGCTCCAGGAAACACAAACCGCAGCATGTTATTGTGAAAAGGGAACATATTAGGTGGGTGAACTCTCTACATGTCTTTTGTTTTTGCTGCCTTTTCAGAGCAGTGTGTAACACAGGCAAATGTGTTGATCGCGTCTACTAAAAGTGGAAGAGTGGCATTCCTCATTTTGGCTGAGGCTAACAAAAAGGAGGGTTTCCAGGGAGCAGTAAACACATTCCACAGTCTCCTCACAGAGAGCATTTCTTTATGTTTTACACGCGGTTTTTTGTTAAAAGAAAAACTTGCCAGTAAAATTAAATTCATACAATAATGGAAGTCTCATACTAAAACATTAACCTCAGCCTTTAAAGACGTGATGTGGAGTCACTTGGCCCTTTTTTTCCCATAAATCACTATTATATCAAGACAATTGTCAACTCTGTTTATGGGAAAAATATTTTTGTGAGTTTGCAATCTTGAGGTATAGACTGATCAGCAACATTAACACTGGTGCTTTTAATCATGTCTACACAGCCCCACATGCAGCAAGATGTGATACTGTACACTGTGTGCAGAGATTGTAGTAAACTAACTCAGTACCCAAATAAAAGTGCAAGTATTGACGTAAAAAAACCTCTTGGGGACAAGTATTACTTCTTCGTTTCGCTTGAAGTACAAAGGTACTCCACTAATAAAACAATGTATTTAAAAAAATACTAGTCATAGTAATTATGGCAAAACTCATACAGTATTTAATAAAAATTAAAGGTCAAAGCTCACTGCTGATAAAAGTGGACCACTTTTCAACCACTCTATGTGCTGACAGGTGGTCAACTTCTAAAGATATGTTAGCATTTTTTTTGCTCCTAATATTGAATGTTTTTACGTAGTCAGCAGTAAAATAATGGCTCATAAAGCACATGGATTCTGTGTGTAATGTCACTCGATGGTAAATTCCTGCGTAATTTAATAAGTTGTGTCAGTGTTTCCACCCAGGGAATGGTTTTATTTTTGCTTCTTGCTCTTTTCAGAAAGAATAATACTATTTCAGCCATTAAGCTGTTTGGCCATTTTGGCGGTGACGCATAAAAGGCTTCTGTAATTGTTTGATCTCATTTTCCCGGACAGTGCTACGGCTTTGTTTATGATGACTCTGCACGGTTGATGCGTCCGCTGGTCGTGTCAGAGAGAAGAGCGATGAGGAGAGGGACCGTTGCCTCATACGTTGTGCCCTCTGACTGAGAAGGGCAGACAGCTGGACATGCAGCTGCCGTGGCTTTAATGGACCTCGCTTTCATTGATCAGAGAAAAATCAATAAGCCTCAAACTGGCTGAAAGAAAAGTGTTTCTCTGCCCTGTTAGGGATGAGGCAGTTGTTTTTCCTTTGGTTCACGCTGCTGTGTAGAAAACAACACTTTTTGTAATTGAATTCACAAATTCTAAGATGCATCTACTGTCAGGTCCACTAACGCAAAGAGAACGATCCTTTTCAGGCAGATTATCTTCACATTGGTCACATCACCGTAATAATTAATGGCACCGTAATCAAGTTTCCTCAATGCAAAGTAAATGTCGTTCTCTGATTAATCACAGCTAAAGCCAGTTCAGTGAGTCACTCTCATTTTCAGTGGTGAGTCTTTCAAAGCCTGATGAAACTTGTCACTTACAGCAACATGGCTATTAGGATCTAAACACTAGCCTCTGTAATTTTAACCTGATTTAACGAAGCACGTTCTGATTTCGTTTTACTGCAGAAAAGTGTCATCTTCACAATCTAATTTAAAGCTGTTATTTTGTACACTCTGCTCATTTGCTGACAAGTGTTTGCATTTTCTCTGATTTAATTGTTTAGCGGGGTATTAAATGTCGGCATCCACAGAAAAAAATGAACACGGTTCGGATGAACGTGAGTCTGTTCTGTAGGAGTGAGGCGGATCACGAAAACAAATCTGACAATGTGGGGTTTTAACATATGATCAAGGTGCTTGAGCCATGTTATCACATTCCTCGTTAGCGACACAAATGCACAGCAGTAATGAGAATAGAATGGACAGCGCAGTGATTCTGGAAACTGTAGTGTTACAGTGTCTCTTCTCTTATCACTGTAGTGACAAAGGTTTTTTTGTTGCAACTGTTTGCAATTTAATAATTTATTTTTCGTAACTACCAAGACTCCAAAAGTGCAGAATCTGTACGAGGTGTTTGGTCTGTGCCTCTATATGAAATGTGCGTCTCTGTGACACACAGTCAAAACACACACTTCTGACTTACAACATTTGTTTGTGGAGTTCAGCTCTACGAGCCAAAGCTCTCTCCTCCCCTGTGGCGCGTCTATTTTGCAAGCAATTTCAGGGAAAGTCGCTGACACGAAATGTTTTTGGATGCAAGCAGAAACAAACGGCAGCGTGGTGTTTGGAAGGCAGCCTGGGCGGCTACTCAGCTGAAGACTGACAGCTTAGCTCTGCACCATCCGTCTCACTGGGAATGTCTCCTTCTCATTAAATGCTTAGCAAAGAGAAGCAGACTTCAAACTCTACCAGAACACCCCACCAAAGTGTGTGTGTGTGTGTGTGTGTGTGTGTTACTTTCTTAACAGAGAAAACCTCACATATTTGGGATATTGTGTTGAATTTGTAGGTGTCAGTAAGCCACTGAGACCTTGGATGTTTGTGTTGCTGTTTTAGTCTCGGTTTCAAAAGCTCACACCCACGAGTATCGGACCAATCAGTGTACGAATTAAGCTAGTGCTAAGTTGAAACTTGGGATCAGTCCTCCCTTTTCCCTCTGTTCTACAGCTTTACTTCCCTCTTTCCACTTAGCTACTCTCTGCGCAGGCCTACGTTAGTGTAGTTATGAATTTCCAATGAATACGAAGCTGCCAAACGTCGAACTTAGCAGAAATTGCAGCTTTTCTCTGATTGGTCAGTCGGCCGGCCTGCTCTCTCTGCACTGCTGGCAGTACCGTTCAGTGAGTGTGTGTCAGCACAGGTTTGCAGCGCACTACTAATAAAGCAATGTGTGAAGACTTGAACAGCTGTTGTGCTTGTCTCAATAGTTCCCGAACCTTCACAAATTACTACATGCCCTCACATCAGGGACTGGTTGGGGGATAGGACTATGGCGCAGACTTGTAATCAACCCTGGTTCCAATGGTGGAAACACAAGTGGAGGGACTAAGCTTCGAAAAAGGTTTTTCTGAGGGGAAATTGATGGAAATGTGGGTACTGTATATGTTTTATTTTATTAAAGTAGCATCTCCTTTTAGTGGCATTTTAAAATGTTTTGTTGTTTGGTCACTATTTTTGTGTTGTAAGCTTCCTCGTGTGCTTTTACGCCAACGAAACCCCAAACCACAGACTCCTAAGTATGCTTGTATTCTGCCCTGCGTGTTGTCTTGGTTTACTTACTGAGTCACAGTGCAGTCTGCCGGCAGCAGGTAACTGGGTCTACAGATTATTATTAGCCCGCATTTTTCATGCTGCAGGATCGCTTCTGGAAAGGAACCGGGGCAGCCATTGATTTATCTTGAAGCCTGTTCTCCCAGGCTGGTCCTCGATGTTCTCTGGTGACCTTGACATAAAGCTCGGGTGACTCATGTCTCATGTAATAACAGCTGCATGAGTCACAAGGTACTGAGCTTGAAGGTTGACCTTTTGTTTACACACTGTCTTTACCCTGATAATGGGGAGCCAGTGGAACTATTTTCATTTAAGAACTAAGTAGTGTCCTATGGCCTACTTTTGCAGTGTGTCCTGCACTATTGGCTCTAGATGGACCCCCCCCCCCCCCCATCAGCCGTTTCAGCATGTTGAATCTCAGTCGTCTCCCATTGGTGAGACCGCTCGGATTGGCTGTTCAGCTTAGCCAATCTGTATAATAATGTGTAATAGTGTAATATAACTCACTATCGGACACATTGTTAATTCTTGTAAACATCTGTGGTGACGCTGCTTTGTTTATCAGATCTGCTTCTCTCTCCTCCTGTCACTCAAGCGCAGAACATGCAGCACTACATGTGTCGTCTTTGCGGTGGGTTTACGTGCCACTTGTTGGCCCAGACAAAAGGCAACATGAGCTGACACAGCAGTCAGACTTCGTCGCCTCTAGTTCTTCGGTGTCGGCTTTGTGTGTTTTGGCCCTTCTTATAGAGTATGTTTAAAAAATATTTAAAAATGTTTCACCCAGTTTCTCTGGTTCAGATGTTTTTCATGTTAAATTAGAGAATTTTTTTCTTACTCTGATCAAGGGTGTGAGGGCAGAGGGGGTGCAAGTACACTGTGAACATTTTAAAGCCATTGGAGGAAGATTTGTGATTTATTTATTTTTTTTCCCCTCTCGCTAGGGCAGAATGCAGTCCTCAAACCACCGACTGCGAGATATGGAGCAGCACCACCCGCTGCTGTCGGCTGGTGCAGATGTAGAGACGGGGAGCCTAGCAGCTGGAGTGATGGTTGGGGGTCCACACGCTGTTCACACAGCAGGGAACCGCACACTGTGGTTCATTCAGGACAGCTGCGGTATGGTGTGTGCAACCATGACCTGGTTCCTGGTGCTTTACGCTGAGTTTGTGGTGAACTTTGTTATGCTGCTGCCCGCCAAGAACTTCTGGTACTCACTGTTGAATGGGGCCACCTTCAACTCCTTCGCTGTGCTGGCATTGGCCTCACATCTGCGCACGATGTTGACCGACCCGGTAAGGATGTTAAAAAAAGGACAAAGCAGGGTTTCAAAGTGAAGAAGAGGTAGAGGACACATGGAAAGACTCAGTGACGGAAGACAAAACACTGGTGTTTACATAACAGATGCAGTACAAAAAAGGAATACAGCGTGGGTAGGAAGCACCGCCGTGGTGAGACGCTTGTAGTTGCTCAGTGATGTAATCTGGGAAACTGAGCTGAGGGCAGTGTTAGAGAGGCCTCAGTGTTAGGCCTGTAGAGCAGCCTTCAAAACAGAGTGAACGTAATCTGCAGTGATACATACATTTGTTAACCATGTTGTTGGTTGTTGTTGTTTCCATGCCCATTCTTTTATTTTATGTTTTAATTCAAACTTTTTTTAAACTTTATTTAATAATTGGAAAGAATAAATTTTTCTTAATGATTGCTGTTTCTTCTACTGACTACAGCTTTTGATTTGTGTTCCATTTAAGTCTTGTAGTATTTTCAAGCAACTTATAATTTGTTTTTTTTGTTTTGTTTTGTTTTGTTTTTTCCAACTATAATATCTGAAAAGATAGTTAAACTTAAACGCCACAGGGGGGATTCTGCACTTTGTTACTGATTCTTCTTGAATTCATGTTATGTGGGGAGTTGGAGCTCAAACAGTGTTTCTGACATGCTAGATAAGTGATGACAGCTCCACAGCAGCCCAGCCCTACAATTCCCAAATAGCACACAGCAGGTTGTGCAGTAGCGCATCAAAATTAGGTTTCAGCTAAGCTGTAAAGGTGTGTATCACTGAAGGACTAGTTAGACTCACACTGCTTCTGATTCATTTATGTAACGGTCACATCGTCGGTTCCCAGACCAGAGAGAGAACTTTACCGAAGACCATACAAAAACAAAGAAAGGCAGAGGTTACACATTCAGTCAGAATCAAATATCCAGTGCTATAGCTACAATGTGACGTCCATAGACCTTTTAGCGTAGACATTTCTAACCGTTCTTTTTCCATCTTAGGGTGCAGTTCCTAAGGGCAATGCAACCAAGGAGTACATGGAGAGCCTGCAGCTGAAGCCCGGTGAAGTCATCTATAAGTGCCCGAAGTGTTGCAGCATCAAGCCTGAGAGGGCACACCACTGCAGGTCGGTCAAACTGCTGCGGCAAAGTGAGAACGCATTTAGAAGCCACTGTTCATTTACCGTACGCTTTAGCAGCCAAAAAAAAAAAAAAAACCCAACAAACTACAAATATTTTGTGTATATAGGAGCAGATCAGTTGAAGAGATTAGCATTAGTCGTGGTGTCATTATGCATTAACGTCTTCTCTCTCCTACCTGCAGTATTTGTAAGAGATGCATTCGGAAGATGGATCACCACTGCCCTTGGGTCAATAACTGCGTGGGAGAAAAGAATCAGAGATTCTTTGTCCTTTTCACTGTGAGTTCACAGACGTGCTCGTGGAGTTGCTATTTAGTTCTAACAAAAGGAAGCTGTAGAAATGGACATTTTCATTGGTAATTCTGTTGAATCATCATCACATTACACGGTCAGACTGGTAAATTGTAAATCGCCCATGTGCTCATGCTTCACGACGAAATAACAAGCTGAGGTTCACAGTTCTGCTATAGTATAGTGCACAGCAGACATACATGGAAAGGACTCTCGCAGTCATTTGTGACTCTTGTCAACATCAGCACTTTTTTTTACGGCTTCATATACTGGCTGAGACCTTTTTCATGACAGCAACATAAAACCTGTGACACACGGCAGAACAGGACAAGGTCACCTGTGTGGTTGAATGTCTACTCTGCTCTCCTCTGGCTAGAGGGGGTTGACAGTAAAAAAAATAATTCATTACCTGACGTCGAATTTTTCATTAACGGGAATATAAAATACGTGAACATCTGAATAGCTCATAAAGTAACGACGGCTGCCTTAGCACAGCATGTAGCGTGCACGCCGACCTTGTGAGATGAGAGAGATGCAACTCATTTTTCCACTTTCCACAGATGTACATAGCCTTGATTTCGGCCCATGCCCTGGGTCTCAGTGGTATGCACTTCTTCACCTGTGTCAAAGTCCAGTGGAACGGTAAGGCCCCTCTGTCTTGCAGCATCAACTGTGACATGAGTTTCGGTTAAAAATGTGGTAGATGTACAGTTTAGGTCTGAAATACAGCTATTATACAAGTGACAGTAACAACTTATCAGAGTTGATCGTCTCCCGCTCCTGTTCTCTGCAGGCGTGAACCCGAAAACAGATTTGATTTATCCCTTAGAGCTCTTAGAGCTTGTACTGCCCTCTACAGGTCGGCAGCTCCCTCAGGAAGGAAACCTTCTGCAGCAGTCTCTTCTCCAGTTGCCAGTTCACTAGAGCCTTGTTTGGGCCCTTTGCCTGTAAAGCCAGTGAATATGAGCTTTTGAAATCTATGTGAGATACAAAAAAGTCACTAGCCCCTTCTTCTCTTCTTGTCACCAGAGTGCAGTGACTTCTCTCCAGGGGTCTCTGTGTTGCTCCTGATCTTCCTCTGTCTCGAAGCCATCCTCTTCCTCACTTTCACAGCTGTGATGTTTGGTACACAGATCCACTCCATCTGCAATGATGAGACGGTCAGTATTCACTGCAACCCACACGCTTTGTTCCTCTCACAAACTTGTGTTTGTGCCAGGAAGGATCACGTTACCTCTAGGACAAAAGATGACGAGGGAATCTTAGTGTTGATAAATGCCTTTGGCTCTTGAGATGAAGAGTCGCTTCAGAGAGTATTTCAAACTCTTTCATACACACACACACACACACACACACTATTTTGTTAGACATTTAGTTTTACATGTATTTATATATATATATATATTTCACTATGATACCTAAAAATGTGTTATCAGGCTTTTCCAATAGCTTTTCTCTGTTTGAAATAATTTAATAAATACATTTGAGTTAATCTGTAACCTTATTCAAACAGAAACACCATATTGGTGTTTAGCTAGCCCTTCTTTGAGATGCCTCTATCAACTAAACATCACTGGCCTCAAAGTGCTCCAGAAACGAAGTGAAAACTTCGTTTTGCCTTTTTGGATATGCAGCACATCCCTTTGAAAAGTGTTGCCAACTTGGTGACTTCTTAGACCCCTAGTGACAAATCTGGCATTTATTTATGTATTTGTTTTCCCCCCCCATCAGCAAATGCTCTCACCTGAAACCTCAACCTGATCCTCCTCACAAGTTTGGTACATTTTATATAGAACACCAAGACGCATTTAGGCGCAGTAAACCCGTCTCAAATGGGCAGTGTGTAAAGGCCCCTTTCGCATATGAAATTCAGACAGTGCCTAAGTAATCCTGTCCAGTTGTCATTTCACACGTGTAACCAGAAAACAGCAGGACATCAGTCAGAGTCAGAAGCGTTCTCTTGATTTTGTTTGTTTGTTTGTTTGTTTAGAGGTCATCATGTACAGAACATGTTTAAAAAGGAGGCAGTTTTTTGTTTCCAGCACATCGAAGACATGCATTACATTAAAAGAAAAAGAAGCCGTAGCATTCGACTGATAGAAATGTCGTCAACAATTCTGGACAGTGCCACATGCTTTATCCATGCACCGGCTCAGCCACATAATCCAGAATCTGTAATGGGGGCTCGCAGAAAACCCTCCAGATAAACTCTGGAGCAGATCAGGATTGGCAAAGCCTAAGTGATAACCTAGTGTGGAACCTTTCATTTACACATGGGTTTGAATTTGTTGCAGGAGATCGAACGTCTTAAAAATGAGAAGCCCACGTGGGAACGTCGCGTGAGATGGGATGGAATGAAAGCTGTCTTTGGAGGTCCGCCCTCTCTGCTGTGGTGCAATCCATTCACAGGCCTACGTCTGCGGCGGCTGCTGCTGTCGACCTATGGTCGCCGCGGCGGGTCCGAGTTTTCTGTCTGAGTTCAGGGCAGACGGATACAAATCACGAACACTGGATCTTCTGGAAAGCAAGATTTCTTCTTGCCTGGAACTCAGATGGACCTCTTCTTCCTGAGCCTGTCCCGTATGGGCGTGGGTGACGAGAGGACAGACTGCTCCAGTGGGACCCTAGGGCATCACAACCACCTTTTTTGCTCAACACCTGTGGTCTGCACAATAATGCTGAGCGACTGGGATATTTTAACACGAGCCACATTTTGGTTTGTTTGTGTGTTTTTCGGTAAAGCATGCAGTATGTTGCTCGAGCGAGTCTTTAATCGTTTTCTGAGACCGCCCAGGGTTCTGTTCGAACTCCTCACAAAGTTCACAGCATGAGCTGTTTTGTTTTCTCTTCTGCGCAAATGAGATTCAAGGTTAGGGTTTCAAGTTTTTAGGGCGGGGCGGGGGGCAATCGGCAACGTATCTTTCATCATCACCGGACCCAGAAAAGTTCATCTAAATGTGGAAATGCTTGAAACTTTTCAGATGGACCCAGACAAGGGAATTAGTCAAGGACATGCACTACTTGCTGTACGTGGCACTTGAGAAGAAGCCCGAATGTGGAGCACGGTGGACATCAAGGGTGGAACTGTGCTGCTCTGATTTGCATGTCTTAACAGCTCAGTGAGTCTCAGCCCAGAAATGAAGCTTTCGCTACCTTCAAGTGAGGTGGGAAACACAAGCCTCATTCTTACTTCAGAGGATCGAGTGGCTTTTTCTATCCGTCGATCACCTTTGTCATGTTTTGCCTTCGGAGGCTGAAATATACTTGGGCCAGTGGAAATCAATTTTCTTCACAGTGACCATGACGACTCGCTGGAGATGATCGCTGTTATTGTGAATCTTTGTTTTGTTTTTTGTTTTTTTAATCCAAATATGTTTTGTATCAGTCTTATGTATGTGTCCATTCCACCAGTCCTACTTGCTGCTCCACATCTTTGTCTCATTTACTGACTCCCGGCCACTGATATTCCTTCTTGTGTTTTAACTAAATGACTTCAGGTTGAACAACTTGACTGAACGCTAATAAGCTGGAATTTGTCCTCGTTGTGGGAAATCTGGAGGCTTTTTCTGTGTATAGTAGGAATAACAGCTCAATAAGACTATAAATAGCATATAAATCCTTAAAAATAATAATAAAACAAAACCCACCCCCTGAGACAAGAGCCAAATCTTAGACCTAGTGGCTTTGCATGCTTCTTGGCCAACGTGTGGTGCAGCATTTTGAAAAGAAGAACACTAGCACAACCTCCTTTGGCTCCTTTCGTGAGGTCATTCTGATCTGCAGAGCCAAACTTCATTGTGCAGCCAGCTTTGAATTTAAAAAGGAGCTTCTTCTCTGAAAGAGGCTCATTATTCAAGCTTTAATACTGAACTCAGTCTCGGGGAGCTCAGCAGATGCTTGTGAGGCCTTTCGTATTTTACTCTAGAACTGTTCGGCCTGTAACACCTACCGTGGCAGGACAGTAGCAGTGTTGTTCCCACTGTTCAGTCAAGTGAATTCATCAGCCTAAAGGATTTTTAAGTGTTATCTCATTTTATTACAACTTGTCTCCTATTTTTTACTCCTCATGATTAATGCAGTGGCTTTTTGCAGACTGTGGCTTTTCGAATCGAGTTCAGGATTTCACGGCTCGATTGATGGACTGGCATTGTGTTGAAAAGTGTTAAATCTAGATTCTCAAGTTTAAATTATATCATGTGTCTGACAATATGCTGATATTTTTTTCCCCCATCAGTGGTTTTCAGGAGAAGCAACTCCAATGTTTACACTAAATTATGATATCTAAAGCTAGAATGTAAACTTGTCTATTTTGGGTATGAGTGACAAAGCACTGAAGGCTAGCTGATATCAGGGGATTTTAGCAAAGCTGGCCTCGTTCCTCCTTTTATTCTGCTGGACTACATCCCCTCTGCAAACGTTTTCTTCTGGCTAAAATTCACTTTCTGAATCAAACAGTGTCGTTTGTTTTGTCTCTGTATTCAACATGGTAAATTCAGCAAGTCCCTTTTCTTTGTGTGCGTGTTACTGAACAAAAGGCATGTCCACAAAAACGATAGGAACGCGTGGGAAATGAAAGATTGCGTACGACTTCTCAGAAACAAACGGGAACATTCAGGCTGTGTAATTTCGCAGATGCTAATCAAGCTTTTATCCAATAGAGCTGCGGGTGTTGGTGGCAAAGTTGCATCCAGAACAAACCTAATCTACATTAGAATACATCAAATACTTAAAGCAGGACAGAACACTGCAGAACGTTCAGTCGCATGTAGGAACTAGCAGACTATCGGAGCTGATTATTAATATTCCCGTACTGACATTTAAATAATGTTGGCTGGTGTATGCAGCTCATTCACAACAGTATTGTGCTGTTCCATGACAAATGTTAGGATTCTCTTACAGGGTATTTAGTTTTACATTCATGCTCAGCAACAGAATTAGCGAACGATGACCAGTTTTAAAGGGTTGTACCAGTAATTGTATTTTAAGCCTTTCTCCTCTTTCTGCTGTAAAACTTTGACAAACAATGCAATCACTGTGTGTGTGTGTGTGTGGGAGGGGAGGGGGAGGGGGAGACGGTATGATTTGCAAAACGTACAGATAGAGAATATGGGAGAATCCTATTATGTATAGTAACAGTTCTTATTGGATGGATGTTTATTCACAGATTGACCATTAACATTGCCATGGACAGTTTAACAAAAGACAGTTTCTTAAAGTCCTTCAACTTTATAAGCAAAGTATAAAGGTTACTGTTAACAGTATATAAATAGAATGTCCTATTCAGGTTTTTTAAATTAATGTGTCATAATCTTCTAATGTCATATCTTTAATGTCCTTCTTTTACATAATAAACTTGATGAATTTGAAGTTGTACATTGTGATTTCCTATCAGAGACTCTTCGTTTTGTCTGCTTCTGGGTTTTGTTGCTACAGAGCATTTACGGGTTTCACAGTGACTAGACGGGCCTGGTGTGCACGTTGGTTCCCTTTTATACGGAATTGAGAAACAGGATACAAGAGAGAAAATGGAATTGGGGAAGCGAGTAAGACTATTGTTGTAGAATCGCAGGAAAAAAGGATTAAAATAAAGCAGTCAAATATTTTGTTACCATAGATGATGTCGGTTCCCTTTTAGGAACAAGCTTTTTCCTGGTGCTGTTCTGCCCGTCTGTGCATTGACAGCAGTCAGTAATCGGACCTGATTTAAAGGAGAAATCCTGTCATTCTCCGTGGTGGGGTGGTTAACGCTGCTGCCTGCAGATACAAGGTGCCCTGCTTAAATCCACCTGCCGGCTGTGGGCTTTGTCTGTGGAGTTTCCTCCAGGTGCTCCAGTTTCCTCCCACAGTCCAAAGAAATGCACGTTCATCGGTGACTTTTAATTTGCCCATAGGTGTGTGTGAATGTGAATCCCTGTCTGTCTGTGTATGTCTCTCTGGCCCTGCAGACATGTCCAGGGTTTCTTTCCACTCACCCCAACGGGTCAAGGCAGATGGCCGCCCACCCTGAGCCTGGTTCTGCTGGAGGTTGAATGATGGATGGATGAATGGTTCTGAGGGAAATGCTGAACAATGTCTCTCACTGAAAGACACCCTAAGGACAAATGAGCCGGAAGACGTTGATATACCACTGCAGCTGTAGTCACAAGCAGTGGGATATCAGAATGTGACCAAGGGGAAGACCCCTGGTGACATTCTCTGCTCATTGGCCAAACATGACAGGAACATGTAATGCAGTGCTGTGGTTCTGCAATAAGTTTCATTTGGGGAAGTTTATTCTGACAAATTTCTTAATAAATTCTGCAAACAGGATGTTATTGGCCATCTTCCAGTACAGTATACATGAAAACAGGGTTTGTTCTGACTCACTTTGTGGAAGTAATTAACTTTATGTGGTTTTGATCTGTAACATAAAAGCTGATGATAAATAAGGTGACAAAGTGTGATGGTCAGTGTCATTGACCTGCACTTCCTGTTGGGAGGAGATAAGACCATTAGATCACATGTGACTAAAAACGGTGAGAAATCTTACAAAGTTAACTGTAAAGGGAAGTCAAGACTTGTTATTGCAGCACATTGTGTTTCTTTTCGTTCCACTGATAACACACACACTCGCAGCATGAACCACTCAGCTGATGGGTCTCCTCTGGAGGAAATGGCCCCACAGGAGGTTGACGGTGTGACGGCCGCTGCTTGTGTGATCCTGGGCCTGTCCTTCCTGATAGGAGCTCCGGGGAACCTGCTGGTGATCTGGACCATCCTGAGACACGTCAAACAGCGTTCACACACTGTGGTGCTCATCCTGCACCTGGCTATTGCCGACCTGCTGGCCGTCATCACCCTGCCTCTGTGGATCTACGCTCTTGCCAAGTCCTGGGAGTTCGGAGGGGCCTTCTGTAAAGTCTTGGTGTACATCATCAAAGTTTGCATGTTCAGCAGCATCTTCTTCATCACTCTTATGAGTGTGGAGCGCTTTCTGGCTATTTGCCATCCGTTTGGCTGGATGCGCTGGAAAACCAAGAGCGCCATGAAAAAGTGTCTCGTAGTTTTGTGGCTCCTTGCTTTTGTCCTAGGACTGCCTGTTGTTGTGACCCTGACTGACGACCAGTGCTTTACTATCGAATTCAGTTCTGTGGGTACAGCAATCATCATCTTATGCCTGGATACTTTGGGGGGCTTCATTGTTCCTTTTGTCATTCTAATTATCTGCTACTGTCGAGTAGCAGCCACGCTCAAGAAGATGAGTTTCAACTCCAAACAGAAATCTATGATTCTGGTCCAGGCTGTGGTAATAGCCTTTACTGTGTGCTGGTTGCCTTACCACATCATCCACATCACTGACTTTGTTTGCATACTTGGATCAGGGATCGATCACAACTGTGTGTCTGAGAGTATTATCTATGTCGCTGGGGCTCTTTGTTTCATCAGCAGTTCAGTGAATCCGGTGTTATACGCGTTCTTCGCGAGGAACATACAAGGAAGTCTTGGTGAATCTAGACTGGTCCGGCTGTTCCAGGAAATTGTAACTAACTCTGACAAACTCAGGGATGTGGAAGTACAGCAGCAGAGTGGCCAGAGGGCAGAAAATACCCAGGAAGAGATCGTGTCTGACTGTGTTGAAACTCGATAATCCCTGAAACTATGAATTTACTCTTCTGAGGTTAATTGAGGGACCAGACTTTATTGCAGAGACCAGATCCAGGGATTTGAAAGCCTGAAGAGAAGCCCTTGTTGCAGCCAAACCTATGACTGTGATCTTGTGTATTGTAAAATGTTCACAGTCACTTATTGTAAGTAATGAACTGTTTTTCACTGTAAATTACTATTTGTTAAATGTACTCAGTGTAAATAAATCACCCAGTAGAGCACTCGGTCTGGCTGATGGGTTTTTAATCATTTTGGAAAACAGTGGAGGTCTATGGAACAGACAAATGAGCACATCCTGGGCTACGATCGGCCAAGTGTGAGTAGAGATTAGATTAGATGTTGGTTTTACTGTCATGGTTGTGGACGGTTTGATTCATTTAGAAAATCCTTGACAACTTAAAACCTCACAGATCAGTGTTTCAGTGTTAAATGTTGACAGTTAAACCGATTGCAAATGTTTGAGTGTGGCTGCGTTTGACAGACAAATTAAGAACTAGTCTTTTTTATTTGAGAGTTGTAAACGTTAGATTATCTTTAAAAATCTGTTGATGACTTGTGTGGAGGAATGTGATGCAACTTGATGACTGAAATAAAAAAATAAAAAAAACTTTTCTCACCCGTTTTTTCGATTTTCAAAGTGTGCGTGTGCATGGCTCAGGATTTTGTACACACACTCGGCCATTAGGTGTGTTTTGTAATTTAAAGAGTAACTTTCCTGAGATGTGGTGTCTACATATGTCAAGCTCTGTGTTGCAGTTTTGCTTCTGCCACAAAAAAAAGTAAAAACTTTCAGAAGGAATTTAGGTCCATTTCCATGTAATACATTTGCACTGAGAGATGGTAAAAACATGAGGGGCTGCTGACCTGAATGTGAAGGGGTTATCAAATACTGAAACCACACAATAATTAGGCAAAAGTGCACAAAAATGCACCACAAACCATGAAAAAAACTATCTGTGCACACATCCCCATAGGTCATGATCAGATGAAGCTGTGCATACAAACCAAATAATAACCAGCTATTAGATCCTATTAGATATAATGGATTAGTTTTGTTGTACATTGTACAATTAGAAGTGTGACTGGTTGTTTAAATGTAGACGTAGCTGAAGATTACAAATTTACATGGGAACTTCTAAAAAAATGTGTGGTCAAAGGTTTGTCAACAGGCAATTAATAAGCAAAACGTGACATTTTTTAAATAATTTCTAACTAATCAGGAATCTGCACAAAATAAAACCCTAATGTTCAGGCACATTTGTGCCTGTTTGTGAATGTTTCTCAGTCACTTTATCTTGTTTTTTCTTTTGTTAATCGAGTGCAGGAACGTGCAAACTGCAGGAGTCACTTCCTGCTCCGTCAGTCTCCACCCGCACATCAAACTAGTGACAGTCAAACCTGGAGCTTACGAAGTAATAATGATTTGCCCTTAAGCCATATGTCACCTTCTGGAAAGAAAAAGGGAGATGATAACTTTTTATTTGTGGAGCAGCTCGATTTTCAGAAAGTAGCAGCAAACAAAACTCACTGAGCAGCAATCACTTCATGACTTTCTTTATGACTAAAATTGGAGTTATTAGGGGAAATATTCACCAGATCTTCCCCTAAATATTACAGACGGATCTTCATGTACAACAGCTCTTGAATCATCAATAAGACCACAATCTCTCTTAGACTGCTTTTTACCCAAAGATCTCACTGAGCTAACTTCAACAATTGCTTCTTCAATAGTAACATATCTTTTAGACCCTGTACCAACAAATAGTTTAATGTTTTACCTTTAATAGACATGTTCATATTAGATTTGATCAATCTATCTTTAGAAACTATGAACCAAACACCTGTAAAGTTGATGTAATCAAACCTCTACTTAATAAACCTTGTCTTGATCCAGGTGATTTAGCCAATTACAGACCGATATCCTACCCTCCATTTATTTCTGAAATCCTTAGAAAAGTAGTTTGAAGAGGATTTAGTGTGCATCACTGTACAGAAACTGCACTAGTGAAAGTCCCCAACGACCTTCTCTTGGCTTTAGATACTTAGACTTGTGTCTATACTCGTCCTACTAGACCTTAGTGCTGCATTTGACACCATTGACCACAACATTTTATTACAAACTCTGAAACGTGGATTTGGCCAATTACAGACCGATATCCTACCCTCCATTTATTTCTGAAATCCTTAGAAAAGTAGTTTGAAGAGGATTTAGTGTGCATAAAGGAACCGCACTGCACTGGTTTAAATGTTATCTGTCAGAAAGATTCCAATTTGTTCATGTTAATGATGAATCCTTTATATGCACAACAGTTCCACAGGGCTCTGTGGTACGACCAAGACGTTTCACTCTGTATATGTCACCTCTAGGCTACATTATGAGGAAACATTCCATAAACTTCCACTGCTATGCGGATGATTCCCTACTCTATTTATCTGTGAAACCAGAAGATACTAACCAGTTAGTCAAACCTCAGGCATGCCTAAAAGACATAAAGGCCTGCTCAGTCAACCCCCCTCCCCCCCAAGTGCAATGAGCTCCTCTCTTTTCTCTCTATACATTTATATGCCACCACTGTATGACATTAACTTTGTGTCTTCTTTCTCCCCTAGTTGTCTGTCTCCTTCTCTGTCTCCCCGTCTCTGTCCCTCTTTGCAGGTGTCCCCAGGCTTTGAAGTTGTGCGTCTTCCAACTGGTTCTACCAACCTGCCCGATGTTTTGTTGTTGCTTTTTGTTGCTCTTTTCTTTTCTCGCTCCACTTTCCACTCACCCCAACGGGTCAAGGCAGATGGCCGCCCACCCTGAGCCTGGTTCTGCTGGAGGTTTCTTCCGTTAAAGGGAGTTTTTCCTCTCCTCCATTGCTTTGGGCTTGTTCAATGGGGACTTGTTGGGTTTCCTCTACATACCTGTATAGACTTCACTTTGTTATGTAAAGTGCCCTCAGATGACGTTGTTGTGAATTGGCGCTATTTAAATAAAGTTATTAAAACATGCATAACTGTACACACACAACCAACAAGCAGGGCTGTGTTTAAACAGGCTACCAACACATGCAGGGGTCATGGGGGCTTAATAACACAGATCTGGTAGCACCTGTCTGCTAGAGGCAAAGATAAGTATGGACTCACATGAGTACAGTATCTCTATAGGCTCCTTGGTCCATATCTAAGCCACATTAGATGCTTTGGGTTATTTTGTAGCAAAAATAAAACAGAAAAACGCTGTGTTCTCAGGATAACAGGATTCCAACCTTTATTGCTACTAGAGCCTTGTCACATTTTGACTTTGAGGAATCTCCTTTGGTGGGATGACTGGTTCTGAGGGAAATGCTGAACAATGTCTCTCACTGAAAGACACCCTAAGGACAGACGAAAGACGTTGATATCCCACTGCAGCTGTAGTCACAAGCAGTTCTCTTCCTTGGTGAAATTCTCTGCTCATTGACCAAACATGACAGAAACATGTTACCATGTAATGCAGTACTGTGGTTCTGCAATAAGTTTCATTTGGGGAAGTTTGTTCTGACAAATTTCTTAATAAATTCTGCAAACAGGATGTTATTGGCCATTTTCCAGTACAGTATACATGAAAACAGGGTTTGTTCTGACTCGGTTCGTGGAAGTGATTAACTTTATGTGGTTTTGATCCATAACATAAAAGTTGAGGATAAATAAGGTGACAAAGAGGCCAGAGTTGAGGCATTTGGGAGAATTGTGCTGATCAGTGTCATTGACCTGCACTTCCTGTTGGGGGGAGATAAGAGCATTAGATCACATGTGACTGAAACGGTGAGAAATCTTACAAAGTTAACTATAAAGGGAAGTCAAGACTTGCTATTGCAGCACATTGTGTTTCTTTTCGTGCCACTGTCATCACACACACTCGCAGCATGAACCACACAGCTGAGGGGTCTTCTCTGGAGGAAATGGCCCAAGAGGAGGTTGACGGTGTGACGGCCGCTGCTTGTGTGATCCTGGGCCTGTCCTTCCTGATAGGAGCTCCGGGGAACCTGCTGGTGATCTGGACCATCCTGAGACACGTCAAACAGCGTTCACACACTGTGGTGCTCATCCTGCACCTGGCTATTGCCGACCTGCTGGCCGTCATCACCCTGCCTCTGTGGATCTGCTCTCTTGCCCAGTCCGAGGGGATCCAATGGACCACCTGTAAAGGCTTGGTGTACATCATCAATGTTTGCATGTTCAGCAGCATCTTCTTCATCACTCTTATGAGCGTGGAGCGCTTTCTGGCCATTTGCCATCCGTTTGGGTGGACACGCTGGAAAACCAAGAGCGCCATGAACAAGTGTCTCATAGTTTTGTGGCTCCTTGCTTTTGTCCTAGGACTGCCTGTTGTGACCGAGACTTTAAATGGTGACCAGTGCTTTTCTATCGAAGTCACTTCTGTGGGTCCAGCAATCATCATCCTATGCCTGGATACTTTGGGGGCTTCATTGTTCCTTTTGTCATTCTAATTATCTGCTACTGTCGAGTAGCAGCCACGCTCAAGAAGATGAGTTTCAACTCCAAACAGAAATCTGTGATTCTGGTCCACGCTGTGGTAATATCCTTTACTGTGTGCTGGTTGCCTTACCGTATCATCTACATCATTCACTTTGTTTGCTTACATGGATTAGGAAGGATCACCACTGTGTGTCTGACAGTATTGTCTATGTCGCTGGGGCTCTTTGTTTCATCAGCAGTTCAGTAAATCCTGTGTTATACGCGTTCTTCGCAAGGAATGTACAAGAAGGTCTCGGGGAATCTAGACTGGTCTGGCTGTTCCAGGAAATTGTCACTAACTCTGACAAACTCAGGGATGTGGTAGTACAGCAGCAGAGTGGACAGAGGGCAGCAAATACCCAGGAAGACTGTGTTGAAACTCGATAATCCCTGAAACTATGAATTTACTCTTCTAATGTTAATTGAGGCACCAGACTTTATTGCAGAGACCTGATCCAGGGATTTGAAAGCCTGAAGAGAAGCCCTTGTTGCAGCCAAACCTATGACTGTGATTTTGTGTATTGTAAAATGTTCACAGTCACTTATTGTAAGTAATGAACTGTTTTTCACTGTAAATTACTATTTGTTAAATGTACTCAGTGTTCTTGTTGATTATTGAATCTTGAATAGTGATGCATTCTGTCTAGGAGAAATCCTGTCATTCTCCGTGTTGGGGTGGTTAACGCTGCTGCCTGCAGATACAAGGTGCCCTGTTTAAATCTACCTGCCGGCTGTGGGCTTTGTCTGTGGAGTTTCCTCCAGGTGCTCCAGTTTCCTCCCACAGTCCAAAGAAATGCACGTTAGGTTCATTGGTGACTCTAATTTGCCCATAGGTGTGTGTGAATGTGAAGGGTTGTCTGTCTGTGTATGTCTCTCTGGCCCTGGAGACATGTCCACGGTGCCTCTCGCCCAATGGTCCAGCAACCCTAAACAGGGTAGATTGATGATGGATGGATTCTCTAATTTCTTTGTATCAATTTTGTATAATATAAAAATAAATCACCCAGTAGAGCACTCGGTCTGGCTGATGGGTTTTTAATCATTTTGGAAAACAGTGGAGGTCTATGGAACAGACAAATTAAGAACTAGTCTTTTTTATTTGAGAGTTGTAAACGTTAGATTATCTTTAAAAATCTGTTGATGACTTGTGTGGAGGAATGTGATGCAACTTGATGACTGAAATAAAAAAATAAAAAAAACTTTTCTCACCCGTTTTTTCGATTTTCAAAGTGTGCGTGTGCATGGCTCAAGATTTTGTACACACACTCGGCCATTAGGTGTGTTTTGTAATTTAAAGAGTAACTTTCCTGAGATGTGGTGTCTACATATGTCAAGCTCTGTGTTGCAGTTTTGCTTCTGCCACAAAAAAAAGTAAAAATTTTCAGAAGGAATTTAGGTCCATTTCCATGTAATACATTTGCACTGAGAGATGGTAAAAACATGAGGGGCTGCTGACGTGAATGTGAAGGTGTTATCAAATACTGAAACCACACAATAATTAGGCAAAAGTGCACAAAAATGCACCACAAACCATGAAAAAAACTATCTGTGCACACATCCCCATAGGTCATGATCAGATGAAGCTGTGCATACAAACCAAATAATAACCAGCTATTAGATCCTATTAGATATAATGGATTCGTTTTGTCGTACATTGTACAATTAGAAGTGTGACTGGTTGTTTAAATGTAGACGTAGCTGAAGATTACAAATTTACATGGGAACTTCTAAAAAAATGTGTGGTCAAAGGTTTGTCAACAGGCAATTAATAAGCAAAACGTGACATTTTTTAAATAATTTCTAACTAATCAGGAATCTGCAAAAATAAAACCCTAATGTTCAGGCACATTTGTGCCTGTTTGTGAATGTTTCTCAGTCACTTTATCTTGTTTTTTCTTTTGTTAATCGAGTGCAGGAACGTGCAAACTGCAGGAGTCACTTCCTGCTCCGTCAGTCTCCACCCGCACATCAAACTAGTGACAGTCAAACCTGGAGCTTACGAAGTAATAATGATTTGCCCTTAAGCCATATGTCACCTTCTGGAAAGAAAAAGGGAGATGATAACTTTTTATTTGTGGAGCAGCTCGATTTTCAGAAAGTAGCAGCAAACAAAACTCACTGAGCAGCAATCACTTCATGACTTTCTTTATGACTAAAATTGGAGTTATTAGGGGAAATATTCACCAGATCTTCCCCTAAATATTACAGACGGATCTTCATGTACAACAGCTCTTGAATCATCAATAAGACCACAATCTCTCTTAGACTGCTTTTTACCCAAAGATCTCACTGAGCTAACTTCAACAATTGCTTCTTCAATAGTAACATATCTTTTAGACCCTGTACCAACAAATAGTTTAATGTTTTACCTTTAATAGACATGTTCATATTAGATTTGATCAATCTATCTTTAGAAACTATGAACCAAACACCTGTAAAGTTGATGTAATCAAACCTCTACTTAATAAACCTTGTCTTGATCCAGGTGATTTAGCCAATTACAGACCGATATCCTACCCTCCATTTATTTCTGAAATCCTTAGAAAAGTAGTTTGAAGAGGATTTAGTGTGCATCACTGTACAGAAACTGCACTAGTGAAAGTCCCCAACGACCTTCTCTTGGCTTTAGATACTTAGACTTGTGTCTATACTCGTCCTACTAGACCTTAGTGCTGCATTTGACACCATTGACCACAACATTTTATTACAAACTCTGAAACGTGGATTTGGCCAATTACAGACCGATATCCTACCCTCCATTTATTTCTGAAATCCTTAGAAAAGTAGTTTGAAGAGGATTTAGTGTGCATAAAGGAACCGCACTGCACTGGTTTAAATGTTATCTGTCAGAAAGATTCCAATTTGTTCATGTTAATGATGAATCCTTTATATGCACAACAGTTCCACAGGGCTCTGTGGTACGACCAAGACGTTTCACTCTGTATATGTCACCTCTAGGCTACATTATGAGGAAACATTCCATAAACTTCCACTGCTATGCGGATGATTCCCTACTCTATTTATCTGTGAAACCAGAAGATACTAACCAGTTAGTCAAACCTCAGGCATGCCTAAAAGACATAAAGGCCTGCTCAGTCAACCCCCCCCCCAAGTGCAATGAGCTCCTCTCTTTTCTCTCTATACATTTATATGCCACCACTGTATGACATTAACTTTGTGTCTTCTTTCTCCCCTAGTTGTCTGTCTCCTTCTCTGTCTCCCCGTCTCTGTCCCTCTTTGCAGGTGTCCCCAGGCTTTGAAGTTGTGCGTCTTCCAACTGGTTCTACCAACCTGCCCGATGTTTTGTTGTTGCTTTTTGTTGCTCTTTTCTTTTCTCGCTCCACTTTCCACTCACCCCAACGGGTCAAGGCAGATGGCCGCCCACCCTGAGCCTGGTTCTGCTGGAGGTTTCTTCCGTTAAAGGGAGTTTTTCCTCTCCTCCATTGCTTTGGGCTTGTTCAATGGGGACTTGTTGGGTTTCCTCTACATACCTGTATAGACTTCACTTTGTTATGTAAAGTGCCCTCAGATGACGTTGTTGTGAATTGGCGCTATTTAAATAAAGTTGAATTGAATTAAAACATGCATAACTGTACACACACAACCAACAAGCAGGGCTGTGTTTAAACAGGCTACCAACACATGCAGGGGACATGGGGGCTTAATAACACAGATCTGGTAGCACCTGTCTGCTAGAGGCAAAGATAAGTATGGACTCACATGAGTACAGTATCTCTATAGGCTCCTTGGTCCATATCTAAGCCACATTAGATGCTTTGGGTTATTTTTGTTGCAAAAATAAAACAGAAAAAACGCTGTGTTCTCAGGATAACAGGATTCCAACCTTTATTGCTACTAGAGCCTTGTCACATTTTGACTTTGAGGAATCTCCTTTGGTGGGATGACTGGTTCTGAGGGAAATGCTGAACAATGTCTCTCACTGAAAGACACCCTAAGGACAGACGAAAGACGTTGATATCCCACTGCAGCTGTAGTCACAAGCAGTTCTCCTCCCTTGGTGAAATTCTCTGCTCATTGACCAAACATGACAGAAACATGTTACCATGTAATGCAGTACTGTGGTTCTGCAATAAGTTTCATTTGGGGAAGTTTGTTCTGACAAATTTCTTAATAAATTCTGCAAACAGGATGTTATTGGCCATTTTCCAGTACAGTATACATGAAAACAGGGTTTGTTCTGACTCGGTTCGTGGAAGTGATTAACTTTATGTGGTTTTGATCCATAACATAAAAGTTGAGGATAAATAAGGTGACAAAGAGGCCAGAGTTGAGGCATTTGGGAGAATTGTGCTGATCAGTGTCATTGACCTGCACTTCCTGTTGGGGGGAGATAAGAGCATTAGATCACATGTGACTGAAACGGTGAGAAATCTTACAAAGTTAACTATAAAGGGAAGTCAAGACTTGCTATTGCAGCACATTGTGTTTCTTTTCGTGCCACTGTCATCACACACACTCGCAGCATGAACCACACAGCTGAGGGGTCTTCTCTGGAGGAAATGGCCCAAGAGGAGGTTGACGGTGTGACGGCCGCTGCTTGTGTGATCCTGGGCCTGTCCTTCCTGATAGGAGCTCCGGGGAACCTGCTGGTGATCTGGACCATCCTGAGACACGTCAAACAGCGTTCACACACTGTGGTGCTCATCCTGCACCTGGCTATTGCCGACCTGCTGGCCGTCATCACCCTGCCTCTGTGGATCTGCTCTCTTGCCCAGTCCGAGGGGATCCAATGGACCACCTGTAAAGGCTTGGTGTACATCATCAATGTTTGCATGTTCAGCAGCATCTTCTTCATCACTCTTATGAGCGTGGAGCGCTTTCTGGCTATTTGCCATCCGTTTGGGTGGACGCGCTGGAAAACCAAGAGCGCAATGAACAAGTGTCTCATAGTTTTGTGGCTCCTTGCTTTTGTCCTAGGACTGCCTGTTGTTGTGACTGAGACTTTAAATGGTGACCAGTGCTTTTCTATCGAAGTCACTTCTGTGGGTCCAGCAATCATCATCCTATGCCTGGATACTTTGGGAGGCTTCATTGTTCCTTTTGTCATTCTAATTATCTGCTACTGTCGAGTAGCAGCCACGCTCAAGAAGATGAGTTTCAACTCCAAACAGAAATCTGTGATTCTGGTCCATGCTGTGGTAATAGCCTTTACTGTGTGCTGGTTGCCTTACCGCATCATCTACATCATTCACTTTGTTTGCTTGCATGGATTAGGGAAGGATCACCACTGTGTGTCTGACAGTATTGTCTATGTCGCTGGGGCTCTTTGTTTCATCAGCAGTTCAGTAAATCCTGTGTTATACGCGTTCTTCGCAAGGAATGTACAAGAAGGTCTCGGGGAATCTAGACTGGTCTGGCTGTTCCAGGAAATTGTCACTAACTCTGACAAACCCAGGGATGTGGTAGTACAGCAGCAGAGTGGACAGAGGGCAGCAAATACCCAGGAAACTACATAATCCCTGAAACTATGAATTTACTCTTCTGAGGTTAATTGAGGCACCAGACTTTATTGCAGAGACCTGATCCAGGGATTTGAAAGCCTAAAGAGAAGCCCTTGTTGCAGCCAAACCTATGACTGTGATCTTGTGTATTGTAAAATGTTCACAATCTCTTATTGTAAGTAATGAACTGTTTTCCACTGTAAATTACTATTTGTTAAATGTACTCAGTGTTCTTGTTGATTATTGAATCTTGAATAGTGATGCATTCTTTCTAGGAGAAATCCTGTCATTCTCCGTGTTGGGGTGGTTAACGCTGCTGCCTGCAGATACAAGGTGCCCTGTTAAATCCACCTGCCGGCTGTGGGCTTTGTCTGTGGAGTTTCCTCCAGGTGCTCCAGTTTCCTCCCACAGTCCAAAGAAATGCACGTTAGGTTCATTGGTGACTCTAATTTGCCCATAGGTGTGTGTGAATGTGAAGGGTTGTCTGTCTGTGTATGTCTCTCTGGCCCTGGAGACATGTCCACGGTGCCTCTCGCCCAATGGTCCAGCAACCCTAAACAGGGTAGATCGATGATGGATGGATTGTCTAATTTCTTTGTATCAATTTTGTATAATATAAAAATAAATCACCCAGTAGAGCACTCGGTCTGGCTGATGGGTTTTTAATCATTTTGGAAAACAGTGGAGGTCTATGGAACAGACAAATGAGCACATCCTGGGCTACGATCGGCCAAGTGTGAGTAGAGATTAGATTAGATGTTGGTTTTACTGTCATGGTTGTGGACGGTTTGATTCATTTAGAAAATCCTTGACAACTTAAAACCTCACAGATCAGTGTTTCAGTGTTAAATGTTGACAGTTAAACCGATTGCAAATGTTTGAGTGTGGCTGCGTTTGACAGACAAATTAAGAACTAGTCTTTTTTATTTGAGAGTTGTAAACGTTAGATTATCTTTAAAAATCTGTTGATGATGGTCCATTTCCATGTAATACATTTGCACTGAGAGATGGTAAAAACATGAGGGGCTGCTGACGTGAATGTGAAGGTGTTATCAAATACTGAAACCACACAATAATTAGACAAAAGTGCACAAAAATGCACCACAAACCATGAAAAAAACTATCTGTGCACACATCCCCATAGGTCATGATCAGATGAAGCTGTGCAAACAAACCAAATAATAACCAGCTATTAGATCCTATTAGATATAATGGATTCAGTTAGTCAAACCTCAGTTAAAAGTCTGGATGTGCTATAATTTCCTACTTCTAAATTGAGACAAAACATTGTACAATTAGAAGTGTGACTCCTCCCCCCCAAGTGCAATGAGCTCCTCTCTTTTCTCTCTATACATTTATATGCCACCACTGTATGACATTAACTTTGTGTCTTCTTTCTCCCCTAGTTGTCTTTCTCCTTCTCTGTCTCCCCGTCTCTGTCCCTCTTTGCAGGTGTCCCCAGGCTTTGAAGTTGTGTGTCTTCCAACTGGTTCTACCAACCTGCCCGATGTTTTGTTGTTGCTCTTTTCTTTTCTCGCTCCACTTTCCACTCACCCCAACGGGTCAAGGCAGATGGCCGCCCACCCTGAGCCTGGTCCTGCTGGAGGTTTCTTCCGTTAAAGGGAGTTTTTCCTCTCCTCCATTGCTTTGGGCTTGTTCAATGGGGACTTGTTGGGTTTCCTCTACATACCTGTATAGACTTCACTTTGTTATGTAAAGTGCCCTCAGATGACGTTGTTGTGAATTGGCGCTATTTAAATAAAGTTATTAAAACATGCATAACTGTACACACACAACCAACAAGCAGGGCTGTGTTTAAACAGGCTACCAACACATGCAGGGGTCATGGGGGCTTAATAACACAGATCTGGTAGCACCTGTCTGCTAGAGGCAAAGATAAGTATGGACTCACATGAGTACAGTATCTCTATAGGCTCCTTGGTCCATATCTAAGCCACATTAGATGCTTTGGGTTATTTTTGTTGCAAAAATAAAACAGAAAAAACGCTGTGTTCTCAGGATAACAGGATTCCAACCTTTATTGCTACTAGAGCCTTGTCACATTTTGACTTTGAGGAATCTCCTTTGGTGGGATGACTGGTTCTGAGGGAAATGCTGAACAATGTCTCTCACTGAAAGACACCCTAAGGACAGACGAAAGACGTTGATATCCCACTGCAGCTGTAGTCACAAGCAGTTCTCTTCCCTTGGTGAAATTCTCTGCTCATTGACCAAACATGACAGAAACATGTTACCATGTAATGCAGTACTGTGGTTCTGCAATAAGTTTCATTTGGGGAAGTTTGTTCTGACAAATTTCTTAATAAATTCTGCAAACAGGATGTTATTGGCCATTTTCCAGTACAGTATACATGAAAACAGGGTTTGTTCTGACTCGGTTCGTGGAAGTGATTAACTTTATGTGGTTTTGATCCATAACATAAAAGTTGAGGATAAATAAGGTGACAAAGAGGCCAGAGTTGAGGCATTTGGGAGAATTGTGCTGATCAGTGTCATTGACCTGCACTTCCTGTTGGGAGGAGATAAGAGCATTAGATCACATGTGACTGAAACGGTGAGAAATCTTACAAAGTTAACTATAAAGGGAAGTCAAGACTTGCTATTGCAGCACATTGTGTTTCTTTTCGTGCCACTGTCATCACACACACTCGCAGCATGAACCACACAGCTGAGGGGTCTTCTCTGGAGGAAATGCCCCCACAGAAGGTTGACGGTGTGACGGCCGCTGCTTGCGTGATCCTGGGCCTGTCCTTCCTGATAGGAGCTCCGGGAAACCTGCTGGTGATCTGGACCATCCTGAGACACGTCAAACAGCGTTCACACACTGTGGTGCTCATCCTGCACCTGGCTATTGCCGACCTGCTGACCGTCATCACCCTGCCTCTGTGGATCTGCTCTCTTGCCCAGTCCAGGGAGTTCGGAATGCCCTTCTGTAAAGTCTTGGTGTACATCATCAAAGTTTGCATGTTCAGCAGCATCTTCTTCATCACTCTTATGAGTGTGGAGCGCTTTCTGGCTATTTGCCATCCGTTTGGCTGCATGCGCTGGAAAACCAAGAGCGCCATGAACAAGTGTCTCATAGTTTTGTGGCTCCTTGCTTTTGTCCTAGGACTGCCTGTTGTGACCGAGACTTTAAATGGTGACCAGTGCTTTTCTATCAAAGTCAGTTCTGTGGGTACAGCAATCATCATCCTATGCCTGGATACTTTGGGGGGCTTCATTGTTCCTTTTGTCATTCTAATTATCTGCTACTGTCGAGTAGCAGCCACACTCAAGAAGATGAGTTTCAACTCCAAACAGAAATCTGTGATTCTGGTCCACGCTGTGGTAATAGCCTTTACTGTGTGCTGGTTGCCTTACCGTATCATCTACATCATTCACTTTGTTTGCATACTTGTATCAGGGATCCATCACCACTGTGTCTCTGACAGTATTGTCTATGTCGCTGGGGCTCTTTGTTTCATCAGCAGTTCAGTCAATCCGGTGTTATACGCGTTCTTTGCAAGGAATGTACAAGAAGGTCTCGGGGAATCTAGACTGGTCTGGCTGTTCCAGGAAATTGTCACTAACTCTGACAAACTCAGGGATTTGGTAGTACAGCAGCAGAGTGGGCAGAGGGCAGCAAATACCCAGGAAGACTGTGTTGAAACTCGATAATCCCTGAAACTATGAATTTACTCTTCTGAGGTTAATTGAGGCACCAGACTTTATTGCACAGACCTGATCCAGGGATTTGAAAGCCTAAAGAGAAGCCCTTGTTGCAGCCAAACCTATGACTGTGATCTTGTGTATTGTAAAATGTTCACAGTCACTTATTGTAAGTAATGAACTGTTTTCCACTGTAAATTACTATTTGTTAAATGTACTCAGTGTTCTTGTTGATTATTGAATCTTGAATAGTGATGCATTCTGTCTAGGAGAAATCCTGTCATTCTCCGTGTTGGGGTGGTTAACGCTGCTGCCTGCAGATACAAGGTGCCCTGTTGAAATCTACCTGCCGGCTGTGGGCTTTTTCTGTGGAGTTTCCTCCAGGTGCTCCAGTTTCCTCCCACAGTCCAAAGAAATGCACGTTAGGTTCATTGGTGACTCTAATTTGCCCATAGGTGTGTGTGAATGTGAAGGGTTGTCTGTCTGTGTATGTCTCTCTGGCCCTGGAGACATGTCCACGGTGCCTCTCGCCCAATGGTCCAGCAACCCTAAACAGGGCAGATCGATGATGGATAGATTGTCTAATTTCTTTGTATCAATTTTGTATAATATAAAAATAAATCACCCAGTAGAGCACTCGGTCTGGCTGATGGGTTTTTAATCATTTTGGAAAACAGTGGAGGTCTATGGAACAGACAAATGAGCACATCCTGGGCTACGATCGGCCAAGTGTGAGTAGAGATTAGATTAGATGTTGGTTTTACTGTCATGGTTGTGGACGGTTTGATTCATTTAGAAAATCCTTGACAACTTAAAACCTCACAGATCAGTGTTTCAGTGTTAAATGTTGACAGTTAAACCGATTGCAAATGTTTGAGTGTGGCTGCGTTTGACAGACAAATTAAGAACTAGTCTTTTTTTATTTCAGAGTTGTAAACGTTAGATTATCTTTAAAAATCTGTTGATGATGGTCCATTTCCATGTAATACATTTGCACTGAGAGATGGTAAAAACATGAGGGGCTGCTGACCTGAATGTGAAGGGGTTATCAAATACTGAAACCACACAATAATTAGGCAAAAGTGCACAAAAATGCACCACAAACCATGAAAAAAAACTATCTGTGCACACATCCCCATAGGTCATGATCAGATGAAGCTGTGCAAACAAACCAAATAATAACCAGCTATTAGATCCTATTAGATATAATGGATTTGTTTTGTTGAACAAAAACAGAAGATACTAACCAGTTAGTCAAACCTCAGTCATGCCTAAAAGACATAAAGGCCTGGATGTGCTATAATTTCCTACTTCTAAATTGAGACAAAACTGAAAGGATTGTATTTGGGCCTAAAAATGTGAGAAATCCAGATTTGGGGGGCAGACACCCTCTCTACTTTTAAGGCTAGACTTAAAACCTTCCTCTTTGATAAAGCTGCTCCGTCAACCCCCCTCCCCCCCAAGTGCAATGAGCTCCTCTCTTTTCTCTCTATACATTTATATGCCACCACTGTATGACATTAACTTTGTGTCTTCTTTCTCCCCTAGTTGTCTGTCTCCTTTCTGGGCCTAAAATGTGAGAAATGCAGGTGTCCCCATTTGGGGTTCTACCAACCAGACACCCTGTTTTGTAAGTTGACTTAAAACCTTCCTCTTTCTTTTCTGCTCCGTCAACCCCCTCCCCCAAGTCCAGTCTTTTCCCTCTATACGGGTGCCACCACTGTATGACATTAACTTTGTGTCTTCTTTCTCCCCTAGTTGTCTGTCTCCTTCTCTGTCTCCCCGTCTCTGTCCCTCTTTGCAGGTGTCCCCAGGCTTTGAAGTTGTGCGTCTTCCAACTGGTTCTACCAACCTGCCCGATGTTTTGTTGTTGTTCCAATTTCCAGTCACCCCAACGGGTCAAGGCAGATCGCCCACCCTGAGCCTGGTTCTGCTGGAGGTTTCTTCCGTTAAAGGAGTTTTCCTCTCCTCCATTGCTTTGGGCTTGTTCAATGGGGACTTGTTGGGTTTCCTCTACATACCTGTATAGACTTCACTTTGTTATGTAAAGTGCCCTCAGATGACGTTGTTGTGAATTGGCGCTATTTAAATAAAGTTGAATTGAATTAAAACATGCATAACTGTACACACACAACCAACAAGCAGGGCTGTGTTTAAACAGGCTACCAACACATGCAGGGGACATGGGGGCTTAATAACACAGATCTGGTAGCACCTGTCTGCTAGAGGCAAAGATAAGTATGGACTCACATGAGTACAGTATCTCTATAGGCTCCTTGGTCCATATCTAAGCCACATTAGATGCTTTGGGTTATTTTTGTTGCAAAAATAAAACAGAAAAAACGCTGTGTTCTCAGGATAACAGGATTCCAACCTTTATTGCTACTAGAGCCTTGTCACATTTTGACTTTGAGGAATCTCCTTTGGTGGGATGACTGGTTCTGAGGAAATGCTGAACAATGTCTCTCACTGAAAGACACCCTAAGGACAGACGAAAGACGTTGATATCCCACTGCAGCTGTAGTCACAAGCAGTTCTCTTCCCTTGGTGAAATTCTCTGCTCATTTGCCAAACATGACAGAAACATCTTACCATGCAATGCAGTACTGTGGTTCTGCAATAAATTTAATTTGGGGAAGTTTATTCTGACAAATTTCTTAATAAATTCTGCAAACAGGATGTTATTGGCCATTTTCCAGTACAGTATACATGAAAACAGGGTTTGTTCTGACTCGGTTCGTGGAAGTGATTAACTTTATGTGGTTTTGATCCATAACATAAAAGTTGAGGATAAATAAGGTGACAAAGAGGCCAGAGTTGAGGCATTTGGGAGAATTGTGCTGATCAGTGTCATTGACCTGCACTTCCTGTTGGGAGGAGATAAGAGCATTAGATCACATGTGACTGAAACGGTGAGAAATCTTACAAAGTTAACTATAAAGGGAAGTCAAGACTTGCTATTGCAGCACATTGTGTTTCTTTTCATGCCACTGTCATCACACACACTCGCAGCATGAACCACTCAGCTGAGGGGTCTTCTCTGGAGGAAATGGCCTCAAAGGTTGATGGTTGGGTTACCCCTGCTTGCGTGATCCTGGGCCTGTCCTTCCTGATAGGAGCTCCGGGGAACCTGCTGGTGATCTGGACCATCCTGAGACACGTCAAACAGCGTTCACACACTGTGGTGCTCATCCTGCACCTGGCTATTGCCGACCTGCTGACCGTCATCACCCTGCCTCTGTGGATCTACGCTCTTGCCAAGTCCCAGGACTTCAAAGGGAACTCCTGTAAAGGCTTGGTGTACATCATCAAAGTTTGCATGTTCAGCAGCATCTTCTTCATCACTCTTATGAGTGTGGAGCGCTTTCTGGCTATTTGCCATCCGTTTGGGTGGATGCGCTGGAAAACCAAGACCGCCATGAACAAGTGTCTCGTAGTTTTGTGGCTCCTTGCTTTTGTCCTAGGACTGCCTTTTGCCGTGGCCCCAAATTCAAAAGAGTTTAACCAGTGCTTTTTTATCGAATTCCATTCTGTGGGTACAGCAATCATCTTCTTATGCCTGGATACTTTGGGGGGCTTCATTGTTCCTTTCGTCATTCTAATTATCTGTTACTGTCGAGTAGCAGCCACGCTCAAGAAGATGAGTTTCAACTCCAAACAGAAATCCATGATTCTGGTCTACGCTGTGGTAATAGCCTTTACTGTGTGCTGGTTGCCTTACCGCATCATCCACATCATTCACTTTGTTTTCATATATGGGCAACAATCAGAGAAAAATTCCAAATGTCCAGTCGATTGTATTATCTATGTCGCTGGGGCTCTTTGTTTCATCAGCAGTTCAGTGAATCCTGTGTTATACGCGTTCTTCGCGAGGAACATACAAGGAAGTCTCGGGGAATCTAGACTGGTCCGGCTGTTCCAGGAAATTGTCACTAACTCTGACAAACTCAGGGATGTGGTAGTACAGCAGCAGAGTGGGCAGAGGGCAGCAAATACCCAGGAAACTACATAATCCCTGAAACTATGAATTTACTCTTCTGAGGTTAATTGAAGGACCAGACTTTATTGCAGAGACCTGATCCAGGGATTTGAAAGCCTGAAGAGAAGCCCCTTGTTGCAGCCAAACCTACGACTGTGATTTTGTGTATTGTAAAATGTTCACAGTCACTTATTGTAAGTAATGAACTGTTTTCCACTGTAAATTACTATTTGTTAAATGTACTCAGTGTTCTTGTTGATTATTGAATCAAACCCTAAACACTTCACTCACTGAGGTATCACCCTGCTGTTAGTAAAAGTATATTACAGGTTTACCCAGTGCCTCAGCTTCGATTTATACCTGTGCATCAAATCTAGGCTGTAGGTAGTGCAAAGATGTGGACCCTATGCAGACCCCCACACAGTAGCACGATACAGTGCATTTACCCAGAAATGCACTGTAACTATGCATCGCAGCAACAACCATGATTGGTCCACTCAGTCCTTCAATGGTTGTGCGGACCATCTCCTCCAACACTGGCTCTGTTTGGTGCTTTGCAGTAATTTCAGTGAAAGTTCCAGCTGTTCTCAACATCACCTGCTCGCTTTCAGTCACTGTAGTTTGTAAAAAACCCAAAACAAAAACACCACAGTGGTGAAGAAACTCACCACGGTGGCACAGGAACCCCAACGCCAATTACCAGTTTGTTGGTGCAATTCCAGCGCGATGCAGAATAAACTCGTGACTACAAATCCAGCTCTACTGCCCTGTGGTAGGACTGAACTGACCACCAGATAATCACAGGTATTTAGCACCGGGGGGAGCTGCTGTTGGTGCACAGCAGACAGCGACTGAGAGGCTGCGTGGGGTAAAAAAAAAAGAGTCCGAATATCCAGTGATTTCAGCAGAGATGGGGACTCAGGTCTGCAATTTGGACTCGTGAACAAATGGGTGCAGTTTGCTGTTAATCTGGAGGCATAGAGGCTCCCACAGGAGGAAACACACAAAATAACCAAAACTTTGGAACCACCTCCACTGTGGCTCCACCACCCACTATGACCTCAATAATAAACGCATAGTAGAATTAGGACCTTTTCGACAGTTTGCATTAGACTGCACAGGTGTCCCTAATGAAGTGGCCACTGGGTGGAGCTGTAAGTACTGACCTATAATAGAATCATATAATTTCCCATTATTTGGGCCCTAACTATACGGCAAATGATCAGGGACTTCCTAGCTTTACATAACAGAGGTGTGAGACTCCAGTCACTGAAACACATGATGACTTGCATTTTTTTTTTTTGAGCTTTTGTTTAGCATCCGGTGCATGAGTCACATTTTGGCCCGTTGAAATAATTTAAATGTGGTGATTTGAAATACTGTGGTTTTGCGTCTAACAAACAATGAATGTGTACGATTTGTTCTAATGCACATGCTCAATAAATTTCTTTCCGCTCATGTTATTGTGCTCAGAGAGTTTCTCTGTATTAACTGTCAGATTTCAGATTTTCTCCCTTACTGCAACAGTTTCACTCTAATCCACGAGCAGAGGTGAAAATGGACTTATGACACATGCATGAATCATCTCTCCCTCTCTCAAACTGGCCTCTGAGGAAACCCTGTTCCTGTGCAGTCGATCCGTAGAGGGAAGTCAAGACTTGCTTGTGCAGCACTTTGTTTTTCTTTTCGTGCAGACGCCGCTGTTAGCACACACACTCGCAGCATGAACCACTCAGCTGAGCGGTCTCCTCTGGAGGAAATGGCCCAAGAGGAGGTTGACGGTGGGACGGCCGCTGCTTGCGTGATCCTGGGCCTGTCCTTCCTGATAGGAGCTCCGGGGAACCTGCTGGTGATCTGGACCATCCTGAGACACGTCAAACAGCGTTCACACACCGTGGTGCTCATCCTGCACCTGGCTGTCGCTGACCTGCTGGTCCTCATCACCCTGCCTCTGTGGATCTACTCGCTGGCCCAGTCCTGGGTGTTCGGAGAGGCCTCCTGTAAAGCAATGGTGTTCCTGATCACTGCCTGTATGTACAGCAGCGTTTTCCTCATCACCCTGATGAGCGTGGAGCGCTTTGTGGCTGTGCGCTACCCCTTTGCCTCAGCTGAATGGAAGAGGAAAAAGGCTCTGAATAAACTACTGCTGACCCTGTGGACTCTAGCGTTCTTGTTCAGCACACCTGTCATACCGACGCAGGTTGTTGGGGACAATTCTGAGGGCTGCCTGTACCGAGAGTACACCTCTGTCACTCAGGAGCTGGTGTGTGTGCTGCTAGAGACACTGGTGGGCTACATATTGCCCCTCTCCATCCTGGTGGTCTGCTATGGCTGCCTGTGCAGCCGGATTACTCAGATGACCTTCAAGTCCAAACAAAAGTCCACTCTTCTCATCGCCAGCGTAGTGCTCGTGTTTGCCATTTGTTGGACGCCACATCACATTGGAAACATCCTCTCTCTGGTCAACCTGGCCATCCAAACGTCCTTCCCTGACACAGCAAGCAGTCTGGAGACCGTCAGGAGCACCATGGCCTTCATCGCCGGGGCCATGGTCTTCGTCAGCAGCACTGTTAACCCCATACTTTACATGTTCGCAGCTCGCACCTTCAGGAGCTCCCTGAGGGAAACTGGCATCCAGAGGCTCTTCCGACACATCTCCAGCACGTCCCCCGGTGAGGGAAACAGAGAGCTGTCCTTCGTGACCAAAAGACACAACAATCACACCCAAAGCTCTGAGTGCGTGTCAGAGCCAAAAGACCAAATGGACATTTTAATAAAAATGTGTGAAAACAAGCCATCGTGACACTGAACGCAGCCGTGCTGTCTGTGTTTGTGTAGATATCCACGTGTATGCTGTTCGTGTTTGATAATGAAGGACATTTTGGCTCAAACGAAGCTCGGTGTGTGTGAAATGTGCGAACAGCACAGATAAACAGGATGCCAGTTCATCTGTGTTGCTCTGTAAATGCCATGTTTTTACATCTTTTTTTTGAATAGTGAGAAAAATATTTATAGACGTTACATATGATGTAGATTTATGCCATTTAGTATTCAGAAGAGTATAATAAATAATTGTATACACATAAATCATGTCTCAGTGTAAAGTTTTGTCAAAATATGGTCTATTCTTTTCTACTGTGTTGATCCCAACAAAGAGGGATTGTTTCAATTTGCGTCTGTATATGTGGGAACGTGATTAAACAGAAAACAGTTGGGTTTAAGTTGCTAATCCTGTGGTTACATCTGCCAGTTTTTAAGCTTTTGCCACAGAAAAATATTTCCCTCACAGCTTTTGGATGTGTTGATAGAGATAAGACTCGATGTCTCTTTTTTTTTTTTTGTTGTCTTGGGGAAACTGTAACGAAAACAGCTTAATGGCAAATTTTAAATCTGATCATTGTTTATTAGTTGGTGAAAAAAAAAAAAAAATGCAAATGCAAAAGTTTCCCTGGCGTCCCGCTGCAGACAACAGTGATGCTTTCAACTTCCTCTCAATGAGAAGATTGCAAAATGACAAATGCATGTTCCCTCTGGTGAGCAGCGAAAAAGCGGAACAGTGTCTTAATTTTTTGCCACAGTCTCATAAAATTCAAACCTGCTGCACTTTGGATTGAGAGGGTTCAGCGGTGGCCTGTTAAACGCACGGATCAGTTGAATATTAGTAACAGACTCTTATTACAGCGGTTTGTTGCCATGACTCCTCTGGACTGTTTTCCCCAAGTGACGTAACCAGCAGATGGCGATCAGAGCACTGCTTTAAAAAAAAAAAAACACCATTTCGGTGTGTTGTGATAATATGGATAGTTGTTAGACTTATGTCACTTCATGTCTTTTTTCATTCTCCAGAAAACGGCCATGATAAAAGTGTGTTTTTCATAGCACTCGATTTGTTAGCTACAAACATCCTGCTGTTACCACTTCAACTGCTTTAACTGCTGCTCCAACTGCGTCAAAGTAAATGTAGATCCTGGCATGTAAAGACGTGACATTCCGAACTAATGATTTTTCTTCAAAGGCCCGTCACTGTGATAGTTACTTGAACCAAGACTTGAATGAATCCACTGTGACAGGTCTCGTCACCTCCGCGGAGCCTTTCAAATATTAGTGAGTCACAATTATTTTAAGGGTGACAGTGGAAAATTACAGAGAGCAAAGGGTGTGACAAAATATTACTGATCGAAACAAGAAAAAAACAAAAAACATAGCTGACTCTAAGACACACATGACCCCTTCTCACAGAATGAGGAAGCAGCATGTATACAGCATGAGAGAACATCAGCACTGTAGTATGTGCTTCATGTACCCAATTCCTTTTATCATAAGTATATTCCTTCAGCATATCTATGTGTTATGAATAGGTTTTTTCATTACTCAAGTAAAAGTGCACGTACATGCCTGAACAAGTGCTCTACTACAAGTAGACGTACCCCTTCATATTTCCAATCAGGTTGAAGTTTAAACCACGAGCTCTAAAATGTAGAGTAAGTTCAAATATACCAGTAATCCACTAGGAAACTCATTCATCTGATTATTAATTTCATTGAGTTATTGAAATAAAAAGTATCCAAACACTACTGAACTTGAGGCTATTGATCCACATGGGCCTCATAACTAAGGTTTCTGCAGAAATCTAAAATGTTCAGGTCTTGTTCAGGTTAATTCATGTACAGATTTAAGGAGAGAACTACTTCAAAAACCTAATTTAATAACAATTTACAATTTAAAGATCATGAACAATTATTTAGTTTCTTCTATCCACATTTCAACCTTTTAGTTAGTAGTAATAAAACGCCAACGTCAGGGGGGGAAGTCCAGAACATTGAATCAACACTTTTCATATGGAAAGTTAACATTGTTAACACTGACTCCCGGTGGATCTAATTTAGCTTTGTTAAAAAAAATGTATGAAAAGAAAAACAGATCTCTGCAAAGTAAATGCATTTAATTAAAAACATAAAACATAATTTAAATATCTAATGGGCCGGCATTATTTTAAAGGTGGTTTAATGCTTGTGCAATCAGTTACTTCCAATTATTTTCCAATTTTATATTTTTATGAATTGAGATTACTTTGCAAAGATCTATTTTCACTTGAATTAGGTGTAGTTTCTGAGTAAAAGTACCTACAGTGCCGCTTACAACTTCTGGGTTTAAGGTTTAAAAGGGCAAAAAAGTAGAAATCACTTCCAAGAGCTTCCAGTGGAAAAGACACAAGTCTTTGTTATTGACTGAGCAGTGTTGGTTGCCATAACACACATCTCACACCACTCACACCAAAGTAAATGCTACTTCTATTTTTAACAACTACACGTGCTGAAATGAAGACTTAATAAAGTGTTTTCAGTGTACGATGGTCTGTGAGCTAATGGCGATAATCGTGCCTTGCTGTTGTGGTGTGTCTTTAAGTGTCTTTAAGTCTCTTGAGTTTTGTCCTCATCCCTCGACTAATCAGACTGGTTCAGCTGGAAAGACTGAGTCCACATACGGAAGGAGACACAGGGAATTACTCTTCAGATTGGGGGGATTTAAATGAGTAAAAGAAGGTGAGAAGGGGGGGAAAAAGGCCTTGTATTCACTACAGTCGAGCAGAGAAGGGAGCCAGAAAACATGACTAGTGAAAACTCCGTCCGGCCTGTAAGAACTCGTGGGAAAGTTGAGATTATAGGCCATGTTTCTGCTGGTTCTACACATTTTCACACAGTGGTCTCTCTTCAGTCTACAGGGTCCAACATTGAATTGTTAATATTTGTCGTTTGAAAATTGCAGAGCTCTGAAAGAAAAACCACCATAAGACCAAAACAACCCAAACAAAAGAAAAAGAATCAAAATGATGCCGCAAAATACAGAAACTGACGAGGAACCAGTGTCATTTATTACTGATTGTGTCTCTTACAGACTGCGTGTGTGTGTGTGTGTGTGTGTGTGTGTGTGTGTGTGTGTGTGTGTTCTGTGAGGCCGTGAACATATAAGTTACTTTTGGGGGCTGTGCCATAATGTCTACTTTTACAAGGATAGAACTTCTCCGTTTCTCGGTTGACACTGTCAGAAAGGTGATCATTCTACTATCGGTTTATTATTGAGGTCACACCGGGAGGTGGACTTGTCCATTATGAGAAGAGGTGGTTCTAATGTTTTGGCCAACCTATTAAAATTGAAAGACGGGGCCGAAAACATTAGAGCATGTGGAACAAATCCGGACCAGACTTGTTGGTGTTATCAACAGCGTTTAACTACTTTGATTTAAAAGTAAATATTTCGGGTTAAAACCCAAAGAAATGTGTTTTTTTAAATCATGCACTCAACACATCTACAGTAAATACCATAAAGTGCTTCCGCTGCTTGTAGTAATACTTAGTTTGTGTACTTCTGCCCCTCGTGGAGTTTAAACGACGCTGTTTTGCCAAAAGCACTTCCTCGTTCAGCAGCTCTGACCAATGACATCACAGCACTCACCTCCGCGGCCCGCCCTCACCTTTCCTTTCCCAAACAGCCAATAGACGACGCGCTGTCCTCGCGCAGAGGCCGAACCAACACAGGTAAACCAGACCCAAAAAAAAAAAAAAAAAAAATTGAAAAGCGAAGAAGAAAAAAAAATTCCACGGCTTGTTATGGAGTTGGTGTGAAACCAACACGGATTTCCACCTTTCTTTACCAGTTAAACCAGTATCTCTGGATAGAGAACACTCAAGTACCGCGACAGGTAGAGTCTCCGAGCGCAAACTCTCTCCGTGGCTCCTCTGAAAATAATCTCCCTTTCCTCTCTTTCCGTTTACCTCAATTGAGTTTCCAGCCCTTTTGTTCGCTCCTCTTACCACTTGGAAACAGGTGAACCCTCGTGTTGTTTTTATTGGAATCTTTGCTTTAATTGTAGTTTTTACCCTTGTGGTCCCTGATGGCTTCGCACAGTGATACTCTGGTGGTGTTCTTTGGGGCAACAGCTGGTGCAAATGGGGGTAAACTGGGTTCGGATGAGAGGGAAATAATTCTGTTGGTGTGGCAAATTGTGGATCTACATGAGAAAAAGGTACGGACCTTCCTGCCCCGTTCGTTTGTACGGTTTCTGATGTAGCCTGTGTGTGTGTGTGTGTGTGTGTGTGTGTTTGACGTTTGAATCAACATGGTGTGCTCTCTGTAGCCTGCGTCTGTCTCATGCTAACCGACGCTACATTAATGCCTCCCCCGGACAGCCGTGTCGTTAGCTCACCTGTTACAGGTGTGCCACCGGCAATGTAACGCGCAGGTGAGGAGCGTAATGGAGAGAAAGCACCTTTTTCGGTTTGGCCTGTCAGCTTCTCCACGTAAACAACGCTTCATTGACAATTAAGTGCTTTTGTTGCAGCTACGTTGTCAATTTGTGTGTGTTTGTTTTTAAGAGTTAATTTCCGGAATGTGGGGATTTCAATGATCACAAATTCACTTTTTTTTTGTTGTTGTTGTTGTTGTTGTAATTTTGGATGCTTCGTTGTTGGCCATGAAACGTTAAATCCTTTTGCAGGTTGGGAAGCTTCACAGATGTCTAGTCAAGCCGGACACTTCTGAGCTGACAGACGAGTGTAAAGAGGAGACAGGACTGAATCTGGAGGACCTCGTCAGTGCTGAGCCCCTGGATAAGGTTCTGCAACAGGTGAGTCCCACTGACCACTTTTTTTTTTTAATTTAAAAGTCCTGCTGCTCACTTTCACACCAAGTTTGAAGCCTGTGGCTGGTGAACAGTGATGTACGTTGGTCAGGCCACCTGTGTAATTTAATGCAATCAACACAGCAGCTCTGCGTTTACAAGGTTATAATTTCTCAGTTTTTAGGGTCGAAGCTGTCAGAAAGGTCATAATTCTACTCTGTGTTTATTATTGAGGTCATGGTGTGTAGTAGAGTCATTGGACAGGTGGTCATAGTGTTACGCCTGCATACAGCGAGAACCACAGCAACGGCTCGTAAATGTGTACGAGAAGCCCAGAGCGAGATGAGACGTGACAGGCCTGAATTCATATTAGACCTAATTAATTTTTTTTTAAGTCTTCCACCTGGTTGGAAGATGTCATTAGTTTAAACAAAATCCTGACAGTTTGTAGCAGCTCGGGTTGGGCAGAGCCAGAGGCGCCTGCAGATAAGGAGGAGTCGCAGGTCTGGTCTTGTTTAAGCCTGACGTGTGCTGTAGACATCTGGAAGGCAGCAGTGTTTACCTGGGGCCGCACCTTGCTTTCAGACGACGGGACAGACAGGAGAAGAAGACTTTACGTCTTTGGCTTCATGCTCAGCAGCTGCTGGTTCGTGCAAGCGCCTCTTAGTGACTAAGACTTAGGTTTGATTTCAGGTGCCTCCCCGGCAAGAAGATGTGTTTTGACAAAAGTGCTTGAGTTGCCAAATGTGTTTTTTTTTTCTTTCCTTTTTTTTTTTTGTGCAAGACTGTCTGTTTGCCCCCCCCCCAAAAAAACTGCACCAGGAGTTGTAGGACGCGGTGTTAGTGCAGCTGAGCTCTGAATGCCGTGCACACACTCGAATATTTTAGTCTAAATGTGTGTGTCCTTTGTGCTTCACGTCGGCCTGGTAAGACTTGAGCTCAGCTGTAGGTCAGTTTGTGTGCGGGACCTTCAAACATTAACCCGAGCAATCAGTTTGTTCTGCTCGGGCCTTTGTCTGACCTGTTAATTTTCCCTCCCTATTGGTCGTGCTGAGATTAGTTTTATCCGTGTTGATACAGAGGGGGGGAAAATAAAATCACACCGGGTAGCGTGAGGCCGCATTGAACTGCGCTTTAGAAAAACGTGGTTCTGTTTGGTCTTTTTTTTTTTTTTTCTGGGCTGACTCATTCCAGAGGATTCAAGGAAACAAGTAGCCACCTCCTGTTGGCAGTGTGTGGTCCGAGCTTTCAAGGTCATAGATCTTAGAGCTTAGATCTTCACAACCTACAGACACATTTTATCGTTGTTTTGCTATTCCAGCAGGCTACATTAAAATTAGTACTGTAACAATTGTTTAAATCAGACTTGAATTTATGATTATTTTTGTAATCGCCAACACGTTTGGAAGAATGAGCACAATTTGGCTTTGAGCGCTTCTGAAACACAGATGAGACGCGGTGCACCAGAGCTGCTGCCATGACAAACAGCTCCGTGCTGCAAATTGTTACTCAATGAACACAAAGACAAAGACAGGTCGTCTTATGGCAAGAACAGAGGAGTTATTCGTTTTTCTGAGTGTTTGTGGCGTTCAAGGGTTTGAATGTACATTAATGCTTTTGAACTTTCCACTGAAGTGTTTCTCTGAGTATGAGTGAAGGTGTCCTTTAATGGTGGGACGTCTGTGGCAGGATGGCAGACCATGGATAATAACAAAATCCAAATGTGATGCTGATGGTCAATATTTGGTCAGAAAATGTCACTGGAATCATTCCTAACACTTGATAGTGTAGGGTTTGCAAACCACTTCCCACTGGTGCTGCCAACACTTGTGATGACTTTTTAGAAAACTACAAACAAACAGTTTTGAGTTAAGTTACTAATATTTGGTGCTGGCTTACTGTGGCAGCCGCATCCAGGGAGGATTCACACGAACTGGATTTTAATAGTGTGCTGATGTTATTGCAGCTCGTCATCGCCCTGAGGTGTGTCTGAAGAATTTAGATGTTGACTTCTGTTGCTAAAGGGACGAGCTGCCAAGTTATTTCAGGACACCGGACACCAAAAACATTACGTCCGACAATTGCGTTACATCCGACAATGCAACGGCCGCATTATTTTCAAATCACTTAAAAATGTCGACATAATCAGCCGCTTGAGTAAAGGATTAAAGCTACTTACTGTAGAGTCGGGATGGGTCGTGGAAAACTTAGCACTGTTTGTTTTTGAAGGTTTTAATTGTACACACTGCCTGTTCAACATTGGAAACTCTTTCTGTTGATCCCTTCACTGCAAAGAAGCTGAAATACACATTGATGTGATGCTTAAGAAAATGAGTTTTGGGAGAATGAGTTTTTTTTTTTTTTAAGGATGCATGTAAAGTGTTATTGTTGTGAAATTTCCCCATCACACGTGCACGGTCAAAGCCTTTTTAGGCGCTTTGAGTTAGCACAGAGGTGGACATGATACTGCCCACTGCTCTTATCAACGTTGGTTTCAGCCACCACACGCCCTCACCTCTGCCTTCAATCAGTCCAGCTAGACTGGAGAGTAAACTAGTAATGATAGGACCACATACAAAGGCCACTTCCCCCCCCCATCTGTGGAAAGGCCCTGCAGAGAGCAGAGTTAGACGTTGTACCAGAGGATATGCGTGATTTCTGAAATGAGTTTTAGAGACGTGGATGTGGAAATTTGAACTAAATGAAAACGGTTTCCTCTCATAGTAACATGGGTTTTATCACATTGTAATTGGTCACGCGGAGCCAATGTTTTGACAGCTAAGTGAAGCATGATAACGCTGATTGTATCATTGGAATAAGAATTGATTATTTTTTGTTATAGCAGCTCAATATTTATTCGGATGTTTGGCAGTTAGGTGCAGAGTGTTGGATTTCAGTGGCTGGTGATTGTGTTTCGCACTGTATGTTGAGAGTCCTGTCTTTCAATATGAGCAGATTTACATATTATATCCTGCTATCCTACCTCAAATATGCTCACTGACATTGAAACGTAGCTAATTGTATTTATTTTTTTGTGGTCCAGTCATGAGTGTGACTCTTGTCTGCTGTCGCTGACATAGACACAGGCCGAGAAAGACGGAGGGTGTGTCTGCTATCTCTTTTTATAACCTTTTCTCTCGATAATCCAGCTTTAGCGATTGGCCAAGGTGGAGCTGCGTGCACAGTTATGAGCAAACATTAGCCCTGTTGTCAATGCAAACATGAAATCGTGCGCTATGGCTGCTCTAATAAGTGCTGCAAAATGAATCCACGTTGTGTGGAAGAACAATGAGAGCTCAACGTGCTGAGGTGAATTAGAAAATGTGAGCTTTCAGATGCAGCCTGCTGCATGAGGAAAAGTAAGTGAATGCAAATGGAAGGCACTTAAGTTGCAGAATTGTCTTTTTGCATCATTCATAGTACATTTAGCAGTGTGGCAAGTTTTATTGTGGTGTTTTTTTTCCCTTCACCTATTTATTATTATATATTATATTATTGTTGTTATTATTATTATTTATTTATTTATTAGGATGACAACCAACACTGAGGATATAATCTAATTACCCTGTTAATCTGTGCTGGACCCATCCCTGTGTTGGGGCACCACGTTAGCACCGTGATCCGACCTGCTCAGTGGGAAACCAAACCTCATGATATCTTAACGGTGCCGTATGTGGACCAGTTGCTGTTCTCCTGCTCACCGGGGCCAATGCGACATTTCCGGAAATGCAAGGAAACCGGAGCTTGTAAATATATTTGACTATTGAAGTGTAGCTTCCGCTTTTCACATGACCGTGACATGAAATATTGCAGGAAGGTGTAAGATTTTATTTGTTGTTGTTGTTGTTGTATTATTAGCCAAGATGAGCATCTGTTACTAAGGAGCTTCTCTGGATCTGCTGGTGTTTATGGGCCCGCTGTAAATAACCAAGTTGTATTTTCTCAGGGCAACAACTAAAACCCTCCACCAACCTTGAAACATGATAACCAGCTGCATGTCTGCAGCTGGGTGCTGTTGCCAAATAGCCCTGCATTTCTCTCTTCACTGTCAAGAAACATGTCCCGACGTGCACCTCTAATGCTCTTTTACTGTTTGAGGATCTGTCATACATATAGCCAGTGGCCATGTGAAACCACTCACTCTCTGAGTTTTAGGTGGTCTCACGTCCCGACGGTGTGGTTTCGATCTTGCCCAGGTGATTTTTGAGGTTTCAGGTGGACGAAAAGGGAACCCAGCGTTATTACCAACTGCAGTGGCCAGTTACAAAAAGAAACGTTAAGGTGCAAGACGGAGTTTAACGCCGAGAAACAAGAGGATACATGTTTGAATTATGCAAAGCAAGAGATGCAGAGATACTCCCTTCATGGGCCCCTCCTCTGGCCTAAATGGGCACGTTTGGTTTCCAGCCTGAGATGTGGCTTGAGCAGACCAAACGATGGGCGGTTGTTGAGGCGAAAATGTAAGAAGCCGGATTTACTAACGATTAGTCCCAGCACATTGTATTTAACGTGCGATTTCACGAATGCATGGTTTGTCCAAATCAGACCAAGAAAGGGTAAAAGTATTTTTGGGTGACAGCGTTACTGGTACACAAAGGCCGTCACACAAAAATACTTTCACCGTTTCTTCAAAACTACGCAAAACGGACAGGAGCAAACGTAAACTGGTAGCACGTGGAACATTTTAACCACGGCCGAGTCTGTTTTTCCTCCCGATTTGTTGAACCCAGCCGATGCGAAAAGGAAAGTGAAAGTAGCCTGTACTTCACCAGAGGATTGCAGCAGGGTCCCAGGTTACTGCGTCTGCTAGATGTTTGAGGATTCACTTGTTTGCTTGTACTTAATCAGCTTGCGGTGCTTTGAGTGTTCACTTCATCTCTGGCAGTGTGGTGCTATGAGAAAACGGTGATCCCATGGATTCCTCTCCTTTCTCTGAAGCCTCCCTCCCTCTCTCCCTCGCTGGCAAACACTAAAAAACCTGTTAGACAGGCCTCGTCCCTAATGAGAATCAAACACGCATACGGTCAAATGTCACTTTTCCACTGTGCGAACCTCACTTTCACACGGTGGATGTTTGCACACAACATGTGAATTATGGATAACTGTGGTTTTGAATAAATAAAGTTGTTTTTAATTTTTTTATGTTCTCGTAGTGAATCCACGTTTTGATTTTCTCCTCTTGATTTCATCGTGCAGTTCCACGAGTCGGTGACATCAGAAGTGAAATGTCTCGGCAGGAGCTCTTACACACTTTGTGTCGACAGCCCCCTCATCATCCGACAGGCCCTGCACCCTGAAGCTTCCAAAAAGGTATTAAATCCCACTCTGGTTTCTCTCTAAACTGCATAATAACCCACCATTTTTTTTTTTTTAATTATTATTTTTTTGTGGTGCTGTTGCTATGTTGCTTAGCTAAAATGAGGTGTTTTTATAATATATTTTCCTTTTTTTTTTGTTCGATTGTTTTGCTAATTGCTGAGCCCTAAGTGTGTCATGCTCTGCCTGGAAATACCAGTAACCAGACCAAACAGACCAGTTTTATCTTTCTTTGTGGCTGCAGTGCAGTGATGGTGTGTCATAAACTTTCCATACGCAGCTTCCTGGTGTGTCCAGTATGCATCTGTCGGACTGTCGTGCTCTCACACTGCCGCACCGAGTCACTTACTTTTCCCACCTTGCTTTTCAGAACCTCGTCCTTCCTGAATGTTTCTTTTCTTTTGTGGACGTGAGGAAAGAGTTTCACAAATGCTGCCCCAGCGCTGGCCCTGTTCAGAAGCTCACACCTGCCTCCATGTTGGAGTGTATCCTCTGTTGACGTGCTCACTGTTATACTGTGAAATGCTTACCCATAGATGGATGATGAGAATTGGCCACAGGCTGGGAAAGTGTCCCCCGTTCTTTCTTTGTGGTTGTTTTCAGTCTGTTTTGTTTCCTTTTTTTTTTTTTTTTTTTAAGTGTTCATTGTTTTTAAGTCGGTTTGCATTTTTTCCATTTTTGCGGACATTTTGTTTTCGATACCTGAATTTTATCAAACAAATGTGAACAGCTACATCGGAGGCTTTGGCCCATGGACCCCTTGACCTCTTGGGTCCCTTAGCCTGTGCCCGGCACACCTGTTTAGTAATGCAGACTTTTCTTTGCAAATTTAGTTCCAGATTATTAGCATAAATGTATTTCCGCACTACCATGTAGGATGCGGCCAAAACGGCAAGTGAAGTGTTCTTAACTGTGCATGCAGACGTGGGTCTTCCTGCTGTGTCGGAGCAGTTAACGGGTGTGAGGGAGGTGAGGAGCATGGTGCAGCTGATCCTCTGCATCCTGGCTGAGCCCCACAGTGAGTGACACTGACATCTCCCATTACATTGCTAGAAGTAGATTGTAAACTCTGAACTATGTGAGCAGCAAAAGCATTTGACCAACACCGGGACTGCAACACTGAAGTCCTTACACTGTACCACAAATCCTCTTGGATGTTTTTAACCATTGTTTTGCATCTTCGGGATGCATCAGTACATGCAGTAACTTTTTTTTTTTTCTCTATACATATATGTATTTTAGATCACAAGTTTTCCTGTGTTGAAACGGTGAAGTACAAGTTTGATTCCGGCACATGGTACGTATGAACTCTGCAGCACATTATGAGTGTGTTTCTGCCACACCTGTTTTTCAGTGGTGTTTAGCGACTTGACAACCCCCCCCCCCCCCTTCCTCCAGCATTGAGACCTCAGATCTCTCGCTCTGAGCATTGATTACAGCAACAAGGAAACCACAAGTGTGTCATTAAAGCTGTCCAACTTTGCCATCAAGTGCTTACCTGGCTATCTGGTAGCAGAGCACTGAGTCCTGCTGTTCTCAGACAGCCAAAAGCCAATCACCTCCACAACCCCCTGACATTTAATCACAGGAGTGCGTTACTGTGTTAAGCACTCGGTGTGAGTGGCCTCTGTGTGTGCGATCTGTGAACGGTGTGTTTACGAGTGTGTAACACGAGATTCTTTTAAATTTTTTTTTTTCTAAAAGCGAGGGTCAGAAAAGCTTTTGATTATCAGTTTACGCATTACTAACGTAAGCTCTCTCTGTACGCGGCAGCAGTAAGACTGAGCCTGTGGACAGTGAGACTGTGATCAGAGCCCGGGGGCTTCCGTGGCAGTCGTCAGACCAAGACATCGCCCGCTTCTTTAAAGGCCTCAATATTGCCAAGTATGTCCAGCTTTAAAAACCTGTTTAAAACTTCTTCCAGCACTGATTTGTGAAACTTGGAGCGTGTTAGTCAGAATTTATGGAAATAAAACAGCTTTTGGTTTTAACATTTTCCGTGAATGGTTCCAACCTCAGCTCTAAGTGTTATTCGATTTTGCAAAAGTATCAAAGTATCACAAAATCCAACTGGGTAATGTACTGGCCACCACAAACATCTATTATAAAATTCAAACCTGGTGCCCAGTTGGCTAAGAATTACATTTGGTGAATATTCGTATTGCTGAACATGTTAAAAACCAGCAGCTGATGAGCTTAGCAAACAGTAAACAGTTTGTGTGTCCTATTAAAAGTTTCCTTTACTAAGGTCTTCAATATTTTCACCACCAGTATTTGTGTCTTTTGTGAGAAACTCATTGACTCCCCAATGTCCATTTTAGCAAGAATATTCACATTTGTTTCTTTACTCGGCACTAATCATGTTCTTATCTTGGTCAGCGTGCTTGATTGCCTGACTGATTTAATTATACCTCAAGCAATAATTGTTATATACAGCTGGGAAGTGCTGATTTAAAAAAATGAAATAAAGGGTAAATGTCAGTGAATGACCTGCTGGTCTTCCCTCACTTTCTGACCGACATGACCACGAAAATGGTTCTAAAATGTGTCATTTGATTTGGCCTGTACTGCAGAAACTAGTACTCGGTTAACACATTATGTCCCACTTGTTTATGGATGATTGGGTCCACGTGTCCCACAAAAAGGCACGTTATCAGCCTCCTCAACTATCGGTATTGCAGTGTTTTTTTTTTAAAATGTTGAACTGTTCATTTAACTGATGCGACACAACGCTGGGTGTCTCTGTTGCTGCCTTTCGTGTCTTTGCCTCATGTGTGGACCTGTGTTTCAGGGGCGGCGTGGCCCTGTGTCTTAACGCCCAGGGCAGGAGGAACGGCGAGGCCTTAGTACGTTTCATCAACTCGGAGCACAGGGACCTGGCCCTGGAGCGCCACAAGCACCACATGGGCAGCCGCTACATCGAGGTGAGAATCGGCGTTCGCTCTTTGTTCACATCGTGTTGTTGTGTTGTGAAGGTTAAACATGTGTCCCGCTGAACTCCAGCGTTTGTTAAAAGCCATCTTGTTCATCATCCATACACTTGTATGGCAGAGCGTATACATGTATAAATTAACCTGTTGCTGAATCTGGTTTCCCTTTTTCAGGTCTACAAGGCCACAGGAGAGGAGTTCCTCAAGATAGCCGGAGGTTAGATTTTATTTAATTTTTTCTGTCTTCTCACTGTTTGTATGAGGAGCCACGGTGAAAGGCTGCGTGGGAGCCTTCTATTTCATGGGTTTTCTGCATCTTTGAGGAAAAACAAGACCCTCCCACATCTGTAAAAGAGCAGCTCTGTATTGACTGTAAAGGATCTCATTTGGGCTCAAAGTCTCTCCCCTCTTACCCGTGTCTCTGCCTCATCCCAGTGATTCTCGAGCAGCTTATCTTGGTCCAATGAAAGACGCTTTGTGAGGAGCTTCCCTCACTCCCAACGACCCCCCCCTCCCCCTCACCTCTTCATCCCCAGCCCCAACCAACAAAGGCCAATTGGAGAGAATTTCCCTCTCGGCTAACAGCGGCTCACCTGTTCAGTTCGGCCTCGAGCTCCGCTCCCCTGAGGGAGAGAGGGCGGAGGGCCGGTGAATGGACTCGCTTACTGCTGATACAAAGAGGGTGTGAAGAGACAAAGGCAGGCCCGGGGGCCCCGGGGCCGCTGGACATTAGAGCAGCAGCCAGCAGTAACACATGACAGAGATAGTAGAGGAAGCAATGCGGTCACTCATAGCAAATAACCCTGAGTGGCTGCCAGTGGGACTGTGGACTTTATTCTGAGTAAAGATCAATACGGGCTGACATCACGTTGGACTTTAACCAGACAGTTCAAGCTGACAAGGCACAGCTGCATTTATCAATAGCGCGGGGAAAAAAAACAGCAAGCATGTTTAAAAAAAAAAAAAGTCCAAGCCATTGAAGTTTCAGTTTTAAAAAAGAAATGTAACATTTTGTTTTCGATTTGAGCAAGTTAAGAGCCTTCACCGTTGGAATCAAATGGTAAAACCAGTAGCACTTAAGAGCTCAGTAACAGCAGGGCGATAGTGAAGTAATACTTTGGAAAGAACAAGGTAATATAGCTTTAGTATCTAGGTAGTAGTGTAGATAATATCGCTGTTATTAGGTAATAGTGTGTAACATTTTCTTTAAAAACAGGTACTGAGTACGAGTACTTACTTTGCGCCTTCTTCTGCCCAAACAAGAATGGCACTGACCGGTGTTTATTATACGGGTCAACTTTCAGTGAGGAAACACAGATTTAGGGTTAGATCCCGGATGGACAAGCGTTGATTACATGTACTGTAGAGTCGACACATGAATATTAAGTTAAATAACGGACCTGAAGTTCTTTGTTGTAAAATCACTAACAACGAGAACTTCTACGAGGCTGTTAGTAACTGCACCTTAAGACTTTAGCAAAGCAGAGTTTGTCTTCAGCTTTTACGTTTGTCATCATCACTTTATCTTAAAACGGCTCTAAACCACAGACAGTTTTCCACCTTTACGTAGCTGCAGAGCTTAAGGTCGTATCAGGCGCCGTATTGGACAGGTTTTGAGTACAAGTACACAAAGGCAGGATTGGGCCTGATACTGCTGTCTGCATCAGGACATCGCTAGTAATGTAACCAGATTATTATGTTGTAAATAGAAAAAAAGTAACATCATGTGATGGCTAAAGTAATGAAGAGGGACTGAGTGGATATCGACAGTGGACATGCAGTATGTAGCTAATAGGAGACTAAAAACACATGGTAATAATGTGAAAACGAAACACTAAGAGCTGCAGAAATTACCTGGAAACACTTGTTTCTGTGAAAGAACCATGAAAAAAAGTCTGCAAACCTTCCTGTTTCTGCTTAATTTGGTGGTAATGTCTGTGTTGATAAAGAAGGAACACGCCTCCAAATGTGAATCCATCTTCACTGTACAGTTCACAAAGCAAACTTACAAGGTTTATTGGGGGATGGTACAAACCATTTGCTTTTAAAAAACCCCTGTTTGGAGTCACACATCCTCTCAGGTTAATCTTGAACTGCATCAGAGGAAAAGGGAACATGGTCTTAGAAACCCAAGGCGAGCGATTGTGCAATGTTGGTGAGTGAAAAAATAACTGTGTTGTGGTCACTGCTTGGCCTCCACATACACCACACACAATTTGAAGACATGTGGTCAAGACTTGAACCAAGTAACTGCAGATCCCAGTCCCTTTGCTTCTCTGCCCTGGTTTCCTGTGTGTCTCTCTCATGTTTCCTGCAAGAATAGGATACAAATGAGCCAAAACAAAAAAATCACTAAACATTAAAAACTAATGTGATGCTGAGCCTGAACTAGACGGTGCAGACAACAGTCCGGACAACGCTCGTCTGAGACAGAGGGTGTTTGGGTCTGAGACGGATGTGATGGTTCAAAACCTGGGAGGCGTTAAATGATCTGATGTCATCCAAAATGTTTTAATGCTTTTTCTTTATCACCTTGTTTCATCCATCCAGCAGGACTTAGTCAGAGGCCTGGCTCAGCAACAGAAACCCATTCAGACAAATTCGCTGGCTTGAATTTTTTTGCAGAATTCACCACTAGGTCGTGAAATGTTGATTATTTTATTTTCTGACGGAAAAGTTTATCCCTGTTGCGAGTGAGCTGAAAGGTTTTAATGGGGAAAACCAATGCAGACCATGTTTTGGAGCATAGTAGCTGAAGCCGTGTGTGAAATCACAGCTGTGTTCTGACTCCAGGCACGTCCAACGAGGTGACGCAGTTCCTGTCCAAAGAGAACCAGGTGATCATCCGAATGCGGGGGCTGCCGTTCACCGCCACAGCCCAGGAGGTGCTGTCCTTCCTGGGTCCTGAGAGCCCAGTTACAGACGGTGCCGAGGGTCTGCTCTTTGTCAAGTACCCTGACGGGCGGCCCACCGGCGACGCCTTTGTGCTTTTCTCCTGTGAAGAGTACGCCCAGAACGCCCTGAAGAAGCACAAGCAGATCCTGGGGAAGCGCTACATCGAGCTGTTTCGCAGCACTGCCGCCGAGGTGCAACAGGTTCGTTGTTCTAACCTGTGTCAGAGGTTTGTGCCTGCTGCTGGGAAACACTGCGTCACATTCTAATGGATGTGACGTTAGACATAAAGAACCAAGAACTAATCATTAATTTTATTTTATTTATTTTTATTAAATTGTGCAACCTGATTGTTTGCACATACTGTAAGTTTTCCTTGGCAGGAATTGGAGCGTGTTTCATACACGAGACTCATCCAGGCTCATCAGTCCGTTTAGTTTACTTGCAATAAACGTCTTGAGAAAGTAGTGTGTGCAGGTTTACAGCAGCTGCTTCCTGTGTCAAATGTTTCTAAGAAACTGATGTCATGACAACACAGAAGAGTGAGCAAACATCACAAATACGTGATGAAACAGTCGAGATGAACCGATGAATCAGAGAACTGTGGAATTTCCAGTACAAAAAATAACCTCATTTTTCACTCTCCTTTTTTTTTTTTTTTTTTTTTTTTGGAAGCCACCCTGAGAAACTGCTGGGAACTTTCCAGCCTTCAGCTGATTTCTGCTGGCTGTGAAATATTAACATCATCCAATGTGTGTTAGTTTGCTGCTTTATTGTGCGTCCTCTCTTGTGTCTGCCAGGTCCTGAATCGTTATATATCCACGCCTCTGATCTCCACGCTGCCTCCTTCACCCATTGTTTCTGTCCCCGTCCTCGCCACACCTCCCTTCCTTCCAGCGGCCAGCAGCACGCGCGACTGCGTCCGCCTCCGCGGTCTGCCCTACGCTGCTGGCATCGAGGACATCCTGGAGTTTATGGGGGAGCACACTATTGACATCAAACCACACGGGGTCCACATGGTCCTCAACCAGCAGGTCAGACTGTGTGTGGGGGGACTCTGGGACCCTTGGATATGTTTGTTGTATAACCTCCAAGGGGTTGACGTGAGAAAAATTGTAGATGCCTGCTGTTGTAAATGAAGTGTTTCTGCACCATCTTCTGAAATTGTTGTGATGTTTCAAAGCTGCTGCCATCCCACCGCTCACACCCCGGACTTGGCATCAATGTCCAACAAACTGACCCTTGAAATCTTTTTCTTTTCCTTAATTTTAAAAGGTCAATACAACTAAACAGATGCTGTGTATATGGGGCAAAAACTAATTTGCAGCCCCTGGTTTTTTTATACAAAAACATATGAAATCTAAATAAAACAAGAATCATCATATATTTACAGATATTTGTGTGAGTGTGCATTGCAAGCCGCAATGTTACACCTTCAACCTGGATGTGGTAAATCTGCCGCTGAGCGAAACGGAGCGATGCTGCCTCCATTTTAGAAGTTTCGCAGAAAATGTCATTAATACAAGGAGCATCACAGACGTCAAAATGAGTCACTTTCCTTCGCAGATTTAGAAAATCAAGACATCCCCCCCCCCCCCACTGTGATGTCACTTTACTGCAACGTGAACGAAGAAAAGTCAGAAAGCAGCTTTTTCTGTCACGATGCAGTTAAAATCTGTGGACCAGGCTTCAAAAACAAGTCGGAGGTGGAAGATAAATCAGGTTACTCTGCTGCTGCACGTAAACTCAGTCAGTGAGGCCATTTCACTGGCTTCTACCCATCACCATCTCAAGCTCTGACACATTTTGATGCAATGGAGACAAACCCATTGTCATTTTTGAAGTAAAAATTCCACCTCCTTTGTCTTTTTGTGTTGTAGATTTGTTCTGTACCTTTTTGTTTATTCTGCCTGTGTCCTCTTCCTCCTCCTCCCTACAGGGTCGGCCCTCTGGCGACGCCTTCATCCAAATGAAGTCTTCTGACAAGGCATTTATGGTGGCCCAGAAGTGCCATAAAAAGACGATGAAGGACCGGTACGTCGAGGTGTTCCAGTGCTCCACAGAGGAGATGAGCATCGTGCTGATGGGGGGAACCCTGAACCGCAGCGGCCTCTCACCTCCACCCTGCAAGCTTCCCTGTGAGTGGACGTGATTACACTGTGTTTGGATTGTGTGTGTGTGTGTTGTTGTGATACTGACTGAAATTCCTGATGACGTGGGCAGAGATACTTGTTTGCAGCACTGTGACGCTGAAGTGGGACACAGTTTATTCTGGATTCCAGCACAGTTCTCAAATTTCATTTCCTAAAAAGTAAAAATTAAATTGATGCTCTTTCTTCATCTGACCAGAAATATTTGGTAACTACAGAATCCACATGGTCGGCAGTGTTGTGTGCCCCCATGTTCAAGCTGTCCAGCTGTCCACTGTCCCACACTGATAGTGGTTGTATGTAAAGCCGTCCATACTGTCACTTGTGTGTTTTTCACTGTAGTACGTCAACTGTAACAACCTGAAGCGACGGTAAACTTTGGAAGCAGGTGGTTTTGGGACTTTCCAGTCGGAGATTTTAGATCTGAAATGGTGAGGCTGTCCACTGACCATAGGGTCAGAGGTTTGTGCCTGGCTCCCCCCAATCACCAGTGTCCCTGGGCAAGACACTAGACCCCAAACTGCCCATCCCCAGATATGCAGTGCCAGTCCCAAGCCCAGCAAAACTGGGGAAGGGGAAAAAGGATAAAAAAGGAAAGGGGTCGGGGGGGAAAAAGCCAAATCTGCATGCTGACTAATGACCCACTGTGGTGACCGTGATCTTACGGGATTAAAAAAAAAAAAAAAAAGTTATCAGAGGCTGTAAGTAAAGTTCGTTATTTCTTTACAGTGTAAATAGTCCTGCTGTCAACATGTGGAGTAGATTGTAACATGAGGCTTTGGGCACTGTGATGTGATGAAATCCACCTTGCGACATTTTAAAAGGTTGCATGTGCTACTTCCTGGCACACTTTTTCCCACGGGCCCGACTCTGAATGCGCTGAACTAAACGCCACATCTGTGTGTCACCCTCCAGGTCTGTCCCCCCCGACGGCCTACACTGCCTTCCCCACCTTGCCTGCAGGCCTCTCTGAGGTTGCCCTCTACCAGCCCCCCCTGCTGGCTGCTCCCAGAGCGCCTCAGACCACCGTGCACAGCCCCGCTCACGCTCTGGCCTACTACCCCCCACAGCCGCACCTGTACATGAACATGAACATGAACTACACAGCGTACTACCCCAGGTGAGTGCAGAATCAGTCCCCTCCCTCCCCATCACGCTTTGCTCCTCTTCTGTCTTCAACCTTAGTTTGTTCTCATGCCATCCTTTCCCTGCAGCCCCCCTGTTTCTCCCTCCACTGTGGGCTACTTTGCAGCTCCTCCAGGAGCAGTGGCAGCAGTGGCAGCCCAGCCTCACCCTGCTGCAGCCGCAGCCTCCCCTGTGCTCCCCCAGCCCGGCGCCCTGGTCAGGATGCAGGGTTTGCCCTACAACACTGGAGTTAAGGACATCCTCAGCTACTTCCAGGGCTACCAGGTCAGTACAGGCAGCACGTGTCACACAGCTTGAGGAAACAAATGTTTGTGTTTCTATTCAGAATAATCTGCTTGTGAAATATTGAACATTGTGTAAAAAAAAAAAAAAAAGTATTTTTCTTACCAGAAGGTCCAGTGCGATCAGTATTTGATTGATGATTGTGTATTTAGGTGCTGTCCAGTGTCTCTGTTTGTAACTGCACACGATAAAAGTTCCTTCAGCCGCTGAACCAGTTTCCATGTTGTTGTACATGGACGTCCTTTCTTCTCTATGCTTCCCATACATTTTGCTGCTAGCTCAAATTAGGTGGAGAATCCTGACGGGTGTGACTCCAGTCTGTTTGCCAAGACGGTGGGGAGAGAGGTGGGGAGAGAGGTGGGGCTTGAGGAGGAGTCTTGCCGTTGCTCGGAAATTGGTTTTGCTTTTGGTCTTTAAGGCTCATGTCATTTGGTTGCTGGTACAGGCCAGATACAGGAAGGTAGTTTTTACCTTTGTGAGGATGGATTTGTGTTTCAAAACGTTAGAGGACGACAGAATGATGTCCTTTCTTTAAGAATGCCCCCACAGTGAGGTGCCCACCAGTCTCATAGCAAAAGCATCAAAATAAAACTTGCTGCAACGCGGCAGACCTGCTCTCTGCAGACAGTGTTTTTATTCACCATATTATTGATTTCTTCCGTTGGGTACTTAAGGTTAACTTTAAGGGTTTTTGTAATTTTGATGATTTAGGTAAGGAGCTATAGAAATCATGTTGTTGAGGGTCCTCGTAAAGATAGTGGAGGTGTGTGTGTGTGTGTCTTTGTTTCTTTTTGTGGACACATTTTGTTGTAAGGGACCTTTTTGGTTAAACCTTAAACAGCCCTTTGACGTTGTGTGGACTAAGACTTAGTTTTAGGGTTAAAGTTGGGGTTTAGGTTGAGGCTAGGGTCTCGCAAATGCTTTGACAATTAATGTCCTCACAAGTATATGGGCGTGTGTGTGTGTGAGGATAAAGTGCGTCTTAGCCAGCATCAAATTCACACCAAATAAGAACTTTACATGCTGAAATGTGTGAAGCTGACTCCAGACCTGACTGTTGGCTGAACTGCAGTAATTGAATCCTGTGTGTGTGTGTGTGTGTGTGTGTTTCTGGCTGCAGTATCATCTCTACCACAGGCGCTGGGTGAGAAACTAGTTCCCACACCAGCACAGGCTCATGCCAGATCACTCTGTGAGGCTCGTATGAAGCCACTTTCTTCTAAACCAGTGTAGTGTCGTGTGTGTGTGTGAAACAATGTCGAGTCCCCCTCCCCCTCACTGTGACTGTCATTATTATGCTGTCTGTAGTACGCCCCTGACGAGTACAGCGGCGTGGTTCAGGTGAGCGATCAAGCCAGGAGCCTGATTCAGCCCAAAGAATGGCTCTGTCTTTAGGGACTCACCCCAAGGTAAGAAGAGCCTCCAGACCCGAGGACCGCGTGGACAGAGGGGGCATTTCCTACGCCAACATGACCTCAGCACTGAGTTGGTAAATTGCAGATCAAGGCTAAAGTGGGGGAAAACACTTCTTCATGTGTACTCCAAAAGAATAGATGCATAAATGAATAAAAACCACATACGCATTTGAAAACAAGTCTAGTTGATCTGTTCAGTGGCCGCTGCGGAGTGTTGGTCTCGGTGCAGAGCGGCTCGGAGTAGGAAATGCCCGATCTGGCCATCAAAGGTTCTGAGCTCCTGACCCGGCATGTCGGCCTGATGCTTCCCAAACAAATCTGCCTCGTAACTAAAAACCTTTCTGTACAACAGGGGTGCTGAGTGTATGTATGGTGTGCGGGGATTGAACCGTTGCAGGATTTCAACTAAATCCGACCTGCTCTCTGCAGACAGGTTGGGGTGGTGATGTCAAAGGAGTGAAACTAATGGATCTGTGAAGCATAGTAGGATGTCTGACATCAAATCATCAGCTTATTAGTTCTTTCCAGAAAGTATTTCTACGTTTCTGAGAACATCCAGTCTTTATATATATTTAACATTTGTGCTAGATGTTTGGTTTTTGTTTTCATTTAAACCATGTTTTACTGTATGTGATGTCACACAATCTGAATCTGAAAAGAAGATTTGAAACCTTTAATAACTCCAGTCATGTGTTGGATTGAAAGTCTGCAGACTCCTGAACCTTTCGTAAGAAAAGTAATGGCACTGTTTGCAGTTTGCTATTTCTTTGCATAAAATGATCTGATCTTTACCAAAGTCACAAATGTCAACACAAACCTTCATGATCTTTCGTGTCTTTACTGAACACTGGTGTCTCTGAAGCCATTCTGTTGCATATTTGCTAGTTTTGTAGCACAGACCACCTTAACAGAGACCGAGTCACGACCAAGATTTTAGTGTATCGAGACAAAGTCAAGACTCCAAGACCAGACCAATGCTACTCTGTTTGCTAATGAGGTCAAAGTGGGAGGTGAAGCCATGTTGGAGATTATAACGAGGTGTTTCTAATGTTTTGGCTGCCTCATTGATTTTAAATAGGCCAGGGAGCAGCTTAAATAATTAGGACATCACGTTGTGCTCAGAGCAGCACTGTACCAGCATGTAGTGTCCATGTCGGAGCTGAACACATGCTAAATATGTCACCACGTGTCCTGTCACCCCAAACTCAGAAAGTTACCGGAGCATTGGTCACGTCCCTCCTCACTATTAACCAACACTAGGTGAAATCAGGCTGCCAAACACCTGAGACTAGTGTCCTGAAACGTTTGGTGTGTATATACACAGTTGGATAAGTTTTCCCAGCACTTAATGTGTTGCACGTTTTGTTATGTTACAGCCTTTTTTCCAGAATGGATCAAATTCATTATTGTCCTCCAAACTTTTACAAGTTCCCCCTGTTTCCACTGATCATCCTTGAGATGTTTCTACAACCTGATTGGACCTGATTTGGAAAAGCATAAACTTGTCTATATAAGCAGTGTTGTGCAGTGTCGGGCTGGTCTTTGTCAGACTTCGAGTGCGCTGCCTTGTTGTTGTTTGGAGATCAGTGGCTTCTCTGCAGCGTCCTGCCGTGGACACTGCGCCTGTTGGATGTTTTGCGCGTGGACATGAACAGACATGTTAACCAACTCTTAAATAATCCTCCGAGTCTATAGCCGCCCATTGATCATTCTGTGTTCTACCTTTTTTGGAGTGATTTCTTTTTAAATCACTTTAGAAATGTGGTGTTTGATATTTGGACTTTGAAGATCAGATCACATTCCATAACCGGTTTACACAGAAAACCAGGAAATTGCCAACTGTGCCGTTACTTTTCTTTGGACTATTCGAACGCTTGTCCCCAAGAAGAATTTGCGACCTGGGGGATTTTATTTGATCTCAATAGCATTTAATCCATAAAAAAAAAGAGACTTATTGATTTTAGGATGGCAACAACATCCAAGCTGCAGTATTAGCTGGTCTGCACTCAGCTCTCCAGCACTAAAGTTCCTCATGAACACGGTTTGCGACTCGTTCTAAATTCTTTGCTGCAGACAGCTTCCTGAATGCATCACTCCACTTTGTCTCCCTGTCTCTTGCTGTGATTCTCTAACGGGTAGATTTTACTGTTTGCTATTATGATCTGTGTGTGTGTGTGTGTGTGTGTGTGTGTGTGTGTGTGTTAAGGGAGCTAGATGGATTTTGATGCAAGCTGCATGCAAACGAATGGATAATTAGTGTGTGGTGTGCCGAGCAGCCCTGTGGCTTTCAGGCCCACTGGGAACAGCATGGTCTCCGCTTTCACCCTTGAAGCTCTGCCCATTAACCTTTTTTGCACCTAACTGCAGTGAGATGAGCTTCCTCAGGGGGGTTCCTCATCCTCAGCTCTGTGGGCGCCCCCTGGTGTTTTCAGGCTCCAACTGCATTAAACTATATGACTCATTTTCTTTTCATGTTGTTGTTTTGTTGGTTTTTGGGTTTTTTTTTTCCTGCAGCTGCAGCCAGACGCCATTCTCATCTTGTACAACTTCAGCGGCCAGTGCAACGGCGAGGCCTTGATCACCTTCCCTAATGAGGAGATCGCCAGACGGGCCGTAGCCGAGCGCTCCAACCACCTCTTCTACGGCCAGCAGGTCCACTTGGCCTTCTGTAACTGACCTCTAGCCCTCATCGCTCTCCGCCTTCCCTCCATTTAACCTCTCACAGAAGCACACTCACCTCCAACCCCACAGCAACAGCTTTTCCATGAAACAGGTTCCAGTTCCAGCGCTGCATCAAACAGCTATTGAACCTTTTCTTTTCCCTCCTCTGCAGTTCATATTTACATTGCTGGTCCTGACACTCCTGAAGCCCCCCCCCCTGCCCCACAACCCCCAATGGAGTGTGGGTGTCCACAGGCGAAGCAGCTGAGTTATTAGAGCTTCTTGTTGACCTTATGACCTTGTGGATGTCTCATTCATTCCTGTGCGTTTGCACCTACTGTAATAGCTGATTGTGAAGAAGAGACACTGTGGCAACTTGAGAAACCAGAAATCAGTGGCTTTATGTGCTGCATGTGTCCCCCACCACACAACTGTACAGTTCATCCTGAAATGCTTGAGGTTGTACAAACCACTTCTGCATCTAACTTTTTCTGTATATTTTTGAATTTTCATTCTTGATCACTGCAAAAAAAAAATATATATATATTTTTCCCTCATAGTTTATGATTCTATGCAAATGCAGACGTGTGTAAGTGCAAATGTTTATTAATATGATTCCTTCAGCTGTGTAGTGGTGCCATTGAAAAGAGGGGGAACAAAGCCATAAGGACGGACTTAGACTACTGACACAAAGAGGAAATTAAACTGTTCTCTTCAACTGTCATGAATTAATTGGAACTAAACTTGAGCTGCAGGGACTGTTGGTTAAACGGTAACAACACCAATGTGCCAGTGTACCACTTAATTTGTAACTTTATTTTTGTGTTTTTTTTTTTTTTTGTATAAAGCATTTATGTGACTGTATTTAGACCTTTTCCAAGCACTACAGATTTCTTTTTTACTCCAATCAGAATTAAGGAACTATAACAGTAGCAGGACCAATTAATTGTATTGAGTAGATTTTTTTTAATAATAATAATCTCATTTCCTTAGAAAAGTGGATGTTTTGTTATTAAAAGTAAGAGGGCAGAGGTGTATCCTGAAGCCTTTTTATAATGCTAGACTACAGCTGCTGTACAGTTTACCTTCTGTTTTTGTTTTCAGACTATTTATAACGATCAGTCTGTCGCATCTTTAATTCCCACTTATGACCGGAGTACTGTGTAAAGCTGCATGTTTTCCCGTGACAGGCCTGCTGACAGATGTTAGTTTTTTCATCTTTACCGTGCCTACATCAACCTCTGGTGCCAGAGGAAATATTCTTTTGATGCAAGTTTGACACTTGTATGAGTTTAGATCTGTGTATAAGACTGTAAACAATTAAAAAAAAAAAAAAAAAAAACCCAATGATCCAGTTTTTACTTGGTTTCATTAATCCACAGGTTATTTCTACTGTGACAAAACCGGGTTTTTTGTCATGTAATGACGCTTCAAGCAGTAAATCATCTAATTTCGATTGGGCAAGTTGTCACTGATTACACACATTCATAGTACCAATGTTCACGCTCCTCATTTGCTGGTAAAAGGGAAGCTGCCAGTTTTATGGCAGTGCATGAAATAAACGGTTGTATCCAAATTGGGGGGGGAAAAGTGATATTACATAGATCAAGCTCAGCATTACGACCACCTATGCAATTTAATGCAATCCCCAATTATTACAAGGTTATAAATTCTAGTTTTGAAGTTGAAATGTTTTGTCCACCTCCATTCATTTTAAATGGCAGAACCAAAACATTAGAACCACCTTCTCATGATTCACTCCAGTGCGACTACACCACCCACTTAGGTGATAATTCTACATGGCAGACAGTTTGAGAAATCATAACGTTGTAAAAGTTGTATTTAATGCACATCGATCAGCCACATTTGAACACCACCCGGTGGTTTTAATGTTGTGTCTAACTGGTCTACGTATTGAATTTTTTTTCTCTGACGAGTCTTCATCAGCAGATAGTTCAAAATATCATTGTCTTTACAGAACAGTTTTCTCCTAAAGAGAAAAGGTTTGAATTACTGTGCAGTGATCAAACACCAGAGGGAGACAAATCAGGTGTTTCCCCCTCTGTGGGGGCTTTGCAGTTCTGCACAACTAAGCCAACTTCACCTAAATCCTTCGCAGGCTTTGCAGGATTGTTGTAGAGTAAAAGAGAGAAAATGCTGCTTTAGTCTTACACACATGGGGCAAAATGACACAAAACCATGGCTGAGTTTTCTGTTTTATTGATATATGCTACTTTTGAGCCTACAGCATGATGCAAGGTTTTCCATTTGAATAATTTTCAAAAAGCACTGCAGTCTTAAAAATTACAAAAAACATACAAAATATACAAGAAATGACAATACAAGGCTCAGTAAACATCAGCTAAACCTGTATTTCCCTTTATTTTACAATTTTTCATATTATATATTTATATACCAAACTGGTTGTATTATGTATATATATATAATATAGCGCTCAACACTCCTGCATGTCCCCAACCTTTAGGAATGACATCCATTTCAAAGTATCAAAAATAGAGTTGTACAGTCTCTGTTGCTTTACCATAATGTAAAATGGGAACATATTGTTCGGTTTTTGGTTGTGACGCAAGAGAACGGCAACCAGAGTTTACTGTCGATGCTGGTTTTGTTTTTTCTTTTTTCCTTTTTGTCGACTCGAGTCTTTCGGGCTGCAGAAACCAGCTTCGTACGCACAAAAGTTCTCTCCTTTCTCCCACCCAACCCTCAGTCTCTCTACCCTGTGCCCCCCCCCCACTAACAAACAACCGTCGCTGACTTATGTCTTAGTCATGGAGAAGAAAAAAAAAAAAAAACTGCATTACAGATAACACACTAACAAACTAGTTTCCAAACGAGTTAAGGCATCCTAACAGCGTACATAGTGCCATGATACTCTCACTATCTGCATGGTTTTTTTTTTCCCTCTTTCTGTTCTGTGAAGTTTATAAGCAACATTACAGTTTATAATCTCATTTCTCATAACGTCACATTTGCTGCTGTTATAGTTTGCATAGCCTAAATAAATGTGTGCTTCTGTTGTTGAAAACTCCCGTCATCTGTACAGCATATTTGGTACAAGCACCAACCATCCATTCACACACGCGCACACACACACACGTGAATCTATTAAGATGCTTGTGCTGCGTCCTCTACAAGGCAGATTGGCTGATGGACAAATCCAGGAGGCCAACTTGAGTTAATGAAGGATCTACAACAAGTCTACAGTCTACTTCTATAGGCATCGAGGGGTTTTTGTCTTTTTTTTTTTCCTCTTTTTTGTTTAAAGGCATTAGGCAGAATCTTAATGCATAGCAGAAGCATTTTCACCTGGACTTCAAACTGTCATAAGCAACACTCCTGAGCTCAGGCACAGGAGCATCATTGTCAAGCGTAAGGCAAAGAAAGCCAATGGAAATCTTCAATTCGTCACTAACAATGGAATACAAACCTGTGAGAAAACACCTTCTCCTTGAGTCTGTGTTATTGCTGCCGTACAGGCACTGCATATCTGTCAGAGTAGGAAACATGACTGATTGTGAACAGCAAACATAGTTTGTTGCAACTAGAGGGATGTGGGAATCCTGTTATATCCAGATGTTGTTCTCCAGATTTGGGGATTGTTCCTTGTTCATTCTAGAAAGGACTTGAGGGGGTTTACATAAATACAATATAAAGACATCTTTATGTATAAAATACGTTCAGAACTTTCATCAGATTGTGTCACCTGGGTGGTCATTTCTTCAGAGGCGCTGTGGCTGTTGGGAAATAGAAGGCACACGAAGGCCACTGGGACATGTGGGGAGAAAAGAAATGTCCGAGGCAGGGTGGTCCGTCTCTGTGGATCATTAAAAACACTTCTCCGTAACGTGGAAATTGCGAGCGTCTTCCAAACTCTTTGAATGGAAATGATCAGGACGGCTCAGTCCTGAATCCCACTCGTGCCTCATTAGGATTCAGAATCATATCCACGATACCCAAAGTCTCGGAAAAATATCATTAAAAGCCAAAATTAAAGGGGGGAAAAAAAAGCTTTCGCTACCATTCAGAGCTGCTAAATGTCGATAAGGCATTTGTTCAACTGGAGATAAAGAAATGCAGCAGAGGAGGAGGAATTCATGTACAGATATCTACACGGCTAATTGTGGAATGTTGCAGATCTCAGACCAGCGCCAGCAGAGCTCGTCGGCCAATGCACTCCAGACCTGAAGGATGCTTATCATTTGAAAAAAGTGAGGGACAAAGAAACAGACGTGGGCAGTTTTGTCTAGTTTACTCACTTAGCCTGAAAAATCTGTAATGATTTAGAATCTTTTTTGGTAATTCAGTCCCCTAATTTTAAAGCTACTATTTCAGTCACGTGTCCCAGTACGATTATTTTTGCCACATTTTCTTAAATCGTGCCATCGAGCTCTCTGTCCTGTAGCATCAAGTGACTTTCAATACACTGAAAAAAAGTTGCCTGAGAAGCTCTTTAGAGTATTTGAACACCTGGGTCGGACTGTGCATTTCTGAGGGTCATGGGTCTCAGGACGTCTTCATTAAGATGCTGGTGAAAAAAAAGACAACAATGCACACTGTTGTACTGTCTCCGCTGCAGAGAGTTCCACAAAAGAGTGGGTGAACTCACAGAGAGCTGATTGGTCAGGAAGACAGCGGCGCTTTGAAGGGTCAGGCACACGTCTAATGAAGAGGGGCAGGTCACTTTTTGACATATGAGAACCAAGTGACAGCTCTGGGCAGTGAAGAGCTGAAGAGAAGGTGTGTGTGTGTGTTTTTTGTTATCGCTGCTCCTATTAATTCTCCGACGATTTCACGCTGATCTTGACATGGCTGCCATTCTGTTTAATGTGGGATGACTTGTCTACACCTCTAACCAAGAGACAGTTTACCATGAAATCTGATGAGACAAATAAGAAAGAGCATGTTCTTCTCAAGTTGCTGGTCTAGCAGGTCCACGATGAAGTCATAGTATCGCTGACTGTTTTTCACCACAATCTCGTCTCTTCAAGGACCTGGACCAGGTTTTATGTTGGAGCTGTGGAGCTGCAGGGAAAGTTTAATGAACCATAACGGCTGCATCAGGGCCATAGTGACGGCAGAGCTATGACTGGTTGTGTGCTGGTGGACCATGAGTGCCGGGGGACTGGGACATGTCTCTTCCAATGATTTCATTCACTGTGAAGAAAAAAAAACAAAACAAAAAAACAACATATTAAAATACTTTTTCAAATCGACTTCATAAAACTGCTTTGTGGTCAGTGGTATAAGAAGTACTCAGGGTATTTCCCTAAAGCTTCGACTGCAAGTTTTGGGCATTACGCTAGCATGTAGCATAGCATGTAGCATAGCATGTAGCTTTAAGTAAAAGTGTTACCACGGTGTAGAAAGTCTCTGCAACATAGTCCTGCACTCAAAATATTAGTGACGCGAATGTGCAAAAGATTTGGCTCTAATGATACTTTAAGTATAAAAAGAACTCACTATGCAAAAAATAGGTCATTCATCATCAATGAATATGATATTATTGAATTAAACTGATGCATTCATGTGTTCATCAGCTGGTAGCAATGAACACTGTTTTGAGGATTTTGCAAAGTAACTGTAGCTATTAAATAATCGTGTAGCAGTAAAATTGCGTTTGCTTTTAAAAGGTGGTGAGTGTCTCAAGTCAAAGTATGAAGTAGCAGAAAACAGAACCTAATAATTGTGCTCATCAGTAGAGCACTGAAAGGCTTGTGACAGCACGTTTAAAGGACTTTGTGCATTTTGCCAGCAGAGAGCAGTGTTGCTCCACCCTGAGATCCTCACCACACTGAAATTTGGAAAAAAAACTATTCCATTCACTAAATGTGCAACTTCTGACCTTTGTTTGAGTCCAGTTACTCTTAGAAACACACTTCAGTAGAGCTTTAACGACGGTTCATTACACATTGGAAGTGGGGCAAAAGGGCCTGTGTAAAACTAATCCATTGTTAAAAACATGTTGTGGAGCCCGCAGAGGCACTCGGCCTCTGCGAGGTTAATTACTCCACTGACTCATTTAGAGCCCGATTATAAATAAATAACAGCTTGTTCTTTCTCTGTGCTGCTCCTTGGTGCCCGATTGTTTTACATCTGCAGCCTCCGCTCAGTATTCAACACTGGGACCACAAGACAAACAGCCAGAAGCTGGTAAAAACTGGAGCCGCCAAGCAAATCCAATACATGAACGGAAATCTGTTTGTGGAATGAATGAAAATTAGGACCATACACGCGTTTATGATTTAATCCTGTTATTTGTTGAAGTCATTTCACGTGTCATTGTTTTAAATGGTAGAGAAATCCACCCAGGGAGGGTGCGGGGGGAGATTTACAGGCAGACGTGCCCGTACACGGCCGTATCAAACATCCTCTCCCCTTCCCCATCACATCCACTGGTGTCATAAAAATCACACAGCCCCCAGGCCACGGTATACCAACGTATTACTGTAAGTGTAAAAAGAAAAAAGAAAGACAAAAAGGTCGCCGGGAGTGACTCAGTCAACGCTTGAGTTTTGTGAGAAAAAAGAAACTGTATTTAAATTTGATGACACACAGTGAAATGAACACTGTGAAATGAAACAAATGTGTTAATTAATCATCAGAACTTTTTATTCTCGCATAAAATGCTGAAATTTGGTTGACAATCTCGTCATGTCAAAGTACAGCCAGAGTTTCTTCTTTCTCGCCCCCCTTTTCCGTTGAACACCTTGCAGCCGCTGTCACAGGACACACGTTCAGACACTTTTAGTTGTGTCCCTCGGTTCATTCTGTTGTTTTATTTGTGTTTTCTGCTCGCTTGCTTTTGTGTCTGGCCAACATCACTCACATCATCCTGTTAGCGTGGGAGGCTCTTCCTTTCCCATGTCAACCATGTTCACACACAGCCACACTCGCAGCACCACCACGCACTCTTGAGACTACACTCTGACTATTAAAGCAAACATTTACCTTTGTATATGTAAGGCTGGGGTATAATATACAACAGGTTGGCCAGTTTATTGATTTGTCACACAGATGCATTGGCGAAATAAAACAACGATGATGAAGGACTGCAGATCTCCTTTAAAGGGCGCGACCTTTCCAAAGACAAGTGGTGCAACTGTGCTCAAAATAAACAGCTGTTAAATGACCATCAGAGCAGTGGAGCAGTTTTACTGCCAGAAATCTTGGGACTGGGTTTCTTCTGTCTGAGCTTCACAACAATTTCATGAAATGTCTTGGGAGGGAGATGTTTTCACATTTAACACAGAACAGAAAAAAATAAGTCTACACTTGGCTTTTAAAGCTGATCATCAGCTTGTAAAAAAAGGCTGAAGGTTTCAACAGAAATGAATTTAATTACAAGGTCAATCACATAGCAATGTTTGTAGGCCTAAAATTGTGTGTGGTAAACTGTGGCACGGTTGATCGATGGGAGTAAATCTGCTCTAACACCACAGGAATATGAGCAAAGAGTGTGAAGTGCGACAGACCGACATTCAGTGGGCGTCTGCAAAAACATATCACTTTCCGCTGTACTGATTAGATTGTTGCAGAGGCAAACATTAACCTAACTGCTGATAATTTCACTCAGGGCAGACTCGCCGGGGGCAGTTAGCATAGAACATCTGAAAACCCACGACTCGGTCAAGTGCAACTAATTCCTCTCAATTTGATTCATTCCGTTTTTTCATTAAAAAAAAAAAAAATGGTGGCAGAAGAGGCTCTACTCTCCAAATTGCAGCTGCTTTCTCATGTAAATTTCTATGTGTTGTGTTTCTTCAAATGGCCAAAAATCAAGTTTTTTTTGTAAAAGTGAGTTTTCACCTCAGTGTATAAATGAAACCTAAAATGCAAAGGAGGAAACTGCACCTCTGAACATTTTCCTTTCTCACGGATCCCTTTAACGTAAATATAAAGCAGACAATCAATTCCACTCACAGAAGCTTCTCTCCATATTAAAACCACGTTTAAATAAAAGGAAATGTGCAATCACTCGACAAAAGAACCGGCTCATGTGCCCACATCGGTGAGTAGGAGATAATCTACACTCTAAATAGTCATTCAGTGTACGTTGGAGCTCCACACATCAATGATCCAGAAGTGAAAGAGAGGTTTGAGTCGAGTTCGTCTTGAGAAGAGTTTCGCATGCTGATAGTGTTTTCTCAGATTTACTGGTATTGTTCATGACAGTGCAGCAGAAAGTTGGTGATTCAGCGCTGCTCACCGTAGTAAGTGTGGCTCTGAATGGCTTAGGAGGGAGATCCTCCTCAGATGACTGGGAGGGGGGCTCCCTAGTCAAAATATACATCTGCAGTCAGCAGACTGTTGCTACTTCACAATTGCTTCTTCAACTTTGAGCCTTTTAATATTTTATGCGTTTACCACTTTAACTGATGGAAATTTTCAAAAACCATTCAAAAGAGCACAGAGCAAGTGACTCACTTCCATGTGAAACAATTATTCATTTCTGCACAAACAAAATCAGTTTCACATAAACAGCCTTGCTGCTCCTGGTGCATGTTGCTTGATTTAAAATGTTGTCCTTCTAATCACCACTCAAACTCATTCGTTAAGGTCTTAATTGTACTTCATAAAATGTGGCACAGTCTCCTGCAGTGGTGATAACACACTTCTTGGGCAGCTCAACGAAGCAGAGGAACCTCAGAGAAACAGCTGAAAGCTTCCATCTCTGTAACTCGTCTAGTTACAGTCATTTGTCGAGTTAAACACTGCTATTGACTGACATTAGGGATCCGTGAGAGTCAGAAACAAGCAAGAGGAAGATATGATCCGTCAAACGCACACTGCTCTTACTTTGCAACGAAATGTCACGCGGCTCGCACTTCTGCAGCTTCGTACGCGGTACAAATAAATGTGCTGTCAAATGTACCTATGCTGATTGGGGGGGGCGGCTCCTTTTCCAGATTTCTCCAGAAGAAGAATGCTGCAGCTGGAGAACATTGGCTAATCTCATTTCTCCTATCATTGGTATATTGGAAAGACTTCCATAATGCAAACCAGAAGTAAAATATGCAGATGGACGTTCGAAATTCTGAACGTGTGTACTGTCAGAACGGAAAATGGGTAATTACGAAAACCTTCTATGACACATTGAAAAACGTTCCCTGACCCAGGCATAAAAAGACTTTACTCTGGCAGAGCAGTTTAAGCAAATAACTAAAGATTGACTGATTCTTCAGTCCAGCAAATGAAGTTAACATGCCACAATGGAAAACCTTTGTGCAAAGGGAACAGACAGAGGCAAAGACTTGCCTGCAAGAGGGAATATCAAAGCACACAGTTTCCACTTGAAGGGTCCTGTAATGACATGCACACGTCTTCACAAAGCCTCAGGTATGAGAGCAAACACAATGTGAAAACACACTGAGCCATCGCACACGTTGGAAATAGATGATCAGTTGAACTTGTGCTAACTTGTTCCAAGTTCTGCTCAATAGTCTTCTCTGGTTCCCTCTTTCAAGCAAACTGCCGTGATGCTTTTCTGTTATTTTCATTTCACTTTTGTGAAGTGACTGAGTGGGTGAGGGCACAGAGTACAACGCAGAGGCTCATTAAACAGTCACTTTCTCAAAGTCACTCATCTCTGTGAATCATCGGTGGATTTCCCATTTGACCTGACAGTAAGTGATTTACAAGACATACGCCTTCGATTCGGGACAGAAAGTCGTGGCTGCTCTCAGCAGATGACCACAGGATCGGGCATTAGAAAGGAAACCACTGGAGCTCGAACGGCTGCCTGGGGAGATCGGCAAAGCCCACTAGGTTATTAAATAGTACGTGCGACAGTATTTATCAGCAGAGAGCACGAAGCTGATGAGTTTCCCTCGTCAAAAAAATAACTATACAACATTTTCATCCGTTTTATGATAGTTGATGGGTCAGGAGTCACTAATTCCACTAAAGTAGCATATTCACCAGCAGAGAGTTCTGCTGAATGGGACTCTTCTCTAAGAACAAGAAAGAGCAGTACAACTGCAACCAAAAATCATTTTTGGTAATTATTACCACTGAAAATAAAGTCAATAATGTGAGTTATACATTCTTCCTTTCCAAGAAAAAGTGCAGTTTAGAAACGATCAAAGGAGATATGGAAGAAACTCTCTACAACCTACGATGCGTTAACTCATCGAAAGTTCACCGAAACACACATAGATTACTAGGTGGAATGAAATCTGCTTTACCGCTCTCGTCAAGTCCTCACTTGAAATGTGGTGACTAGCATTCATCTTCCAGTCAAACACGGGCACTGGCTGCCTGGTTGACAAGCTCAGATCAACACTGACACCAAGATGAGAAACAAGAGTTGCCGACAATGAAACAAGCACAATGTTGCCTTGTGCACCGTTACAAACAGCACTTTTAATCTTCACAATAACTTGGCATGTGTATATTCACAAACATAAACTAAGCGTCAAAAACTTGCTTTCATCCCATTTGAGGGATTTCCAGGTTTCCCCTCTTCCTGGCACGGTCTCCACACCGGGCTACGGCCTTGGCCGTGCATAATACTGTGTAAGGCTGTAATTGTATGGAAAGATGACACAGACAGTCTGTTTCCACTTGTTTCGGCGGAAAAGAGCAGCAAATGTTTGCCATTGTTTTTCACAAGCAGCAGCAGCAGCAGCACTTGATGGAAATGGTTTTTTCCTTCCACTGTTATTCTTGCATGCCATCAAATCACAAGTCCTCCGTTATTACTCAGTAGCACACAAACAAATTAAAAGATGGTTTTTCTGTTTGTTTCATACAAATAACTGTAGTCTAATGAAATACAGTTATGTTTACATGTGTTCCTGGCTGCGCACACACACATAAAATATCCTGATGTTGAAAACCGACTTTGTTTGATCACATATCATCAATGTTGATCTGTCTGACTATAACTGACTATGAAAGGGAAATTAATAAATGCACAAGGAATTAAAGTTAAAATGAAACTTTCAGACCTTTCCAAAGGAAAAAATGTGAATCGAGTCCAAGTCTAATTTCATGTTTAATTTCATTTGGGATAAAACCAAAGACGCATTTCTCAACACACTTGTCTAAAGGTGAATCCAATTTTCACTGGCATTTTCTGTCTGGACTGGTCACCTCCAGTCTTTATGCTAAGCTCAGCTACCTGGCTGTAGCCTCATAGTTGACATTGAGGGGAGTAGCATTACTCTTTGGATCTCATTCTGAACAACAAAGCTAATTTCTGAATTTAGGTTTTATATAAAAAAAAAAAAAAACCTTTTAAACCTTTTAAATAAAATCTCAATGTGCCTGCGAGGTTAAATGTTGTAATCTCTCCCATAAAACGTTTCACGGAGAATTGAAAATTCTAACAATATGTAAGTAGCCATTGTGTAGCTAAGTTTTTATTTCCACACAGTCTGCACCCTTGTAAAGTTAGAAAACAGAACAATAAATTTGAATATTTAACAGATGTGTTCACTGCATGCACACTCCTTGTATATTTGATTACATCGACAGGATAGCATGTGTCACTCCCTGTATGTGTGTGTCATTACTGTGCCAATTGTCTCCATCAAGGCGTGCAGGCAGCATGGCTCGGCCTATTATTAACCCTCAAAGCTGTGCTCGCAGTTCGAGGCAGCTGTGCATTTGGACGGGGAAGGGCCAACAAAAGACTAGCTTTTGTTGTGGATGCACACTGCGCACACTTACTGCCACTAGATTCAGTGTCAGTAAGTGTGCGCTATCCGTCCCCATCCATGCTCCGTAAACATAGGGATCGGCACATGCTGATTAATTAGTTGAATTCAGAACAGAGGCTTGAAATTCTGTAACCACGACTGGTGTAGTCATCGTCACAGGAGGTCCAGTCTTCAAACCAACTATTAACTTAAGTCTTTTAAGGCCATCAGTCCTCCGTGTCTACGAATCCCAACTTCTGTAAAAGCAATATCTGCTTTTTGTTGAGGTACTGACACACCGTGATCTCTGTGCCAAACGGTGAAAAACCTGTCTTTGATAACATTCCATAATTCCAGCAGCCAACCTGACTTTGATCCGTTTTGATTCGGACATCAAAGCAGAAGAACGAGACAAAGCTCAAAATAGACAGATTTTGGTGACGCTGAGTTATAGCTCTTACTGCTTTGTTGTAAAGTTTCTTCTCTGCGTTTCCAGCTTAGCTTTGGTTTTTTAATTGCAAAAACAAATCCACGTTAAGTCAATTTTCAATATAACTACATTTCCAAAGAGAAAATAAACTATTCTCAATATACTGTTAAAATGCAATAAATTATTCACTTCTCCCAAATCTCTTCACTTAAATCCCAAATGCCAAATACATTTCAGACTGAACGTCTCGCCTCAGTGACCGTGCAGTTGGGTTGGATCCTCAACTTGTCTCTCCATCTGTCTGTCTTCTCACCTCCTGTGTCTCCTGCTTTGTGTGTGCACACACACACACACACACCTCCACAACATCAAACAGACAAACAAACACAGGTACGCCATGTCTCCCTTGCACACACACACACACACACACACACACCAAGGCACACATCTAAAGCATGCTCTGGTTTGCGTCACAAGAGCCATCTGCTTGCTAATCAGAGCAGTTTTCTACCATCGCATTCCCTCTGATTCCAGTGACACAAGTCTGTGGAACTATTGCAGCAGTCCGTTTTATATATGATGAACATGTGGGTTCATACAAAATAAGGAATGACCCACTGGTGGTAAGCACTGTCCTAAAATGTTAATTATGCAGAATTGCTCAAAAGGCATCACTCAATATGATTTTTCACTGTGTAAACAAATGTAAGTACTTTAAGAAGCCAGCGTACACATGCACCTTTTAGGAAATAAATCTACTACATTTACATATGTTTGCATTTTTGTCTGTGCAGCTCTTGTCCCTCTGTCAAACTGGGATCATTGTGGTCTTCTTAAGAGAGTGTGCTGCAACCTTCTAAAACTCCACATTGCTACCTCAAAACATGGCTTACAGAGCTGGGCTGGCACAGAAACCTATTTTTAGCCACCAGCTCAAAGGGAGAGCTTACATTCCTGGCTGAACTGTGTCACTCACAAACTTTTCTTACTCTTTCTGAGTGTGAGTGCAGCCAGCTTGTGTGACAGTGGGAGATCAACTATATATATATATATATATATATATATATATATATGTACATATATAGTTGCATATATGTACATACACACGCACACTCACACACACACACCCATTTTTCATAGCCTTACACAGACTGAAAAAGCAAGAAACAAAAGCTTTGTCATCAGGTTGTTTTCCACAGGTTACAAGCTGTTAATGTGTGCAAGAGTGTGTGTATGCATAAGTATTATGGTTGTTGGTCTTTCACACTTTGACTTATTGACAATGGCCCTGTGTTAATTTGGCTGATGCTTGCTGGCATGCAATATCACACCTCTCTGATAAAGCTTTACCAGGCTATTTATTAACCCCAAATCTTTATAACCCTCACTTTAATGTGGCACTGAGGTTAACAAATCCAGGTGAGGCTGATAAGGACGTAGATGATTTAGAAATGTTTGGAGGAACACATTTAAGCTTTCATTGATGAGAGAGAAAAGGCTGCTAAATGCATGTGCTGACTTCATGGTCAGTACTTAAGTCAACAAGTTCTCCTGAGCATCCTAATTAGACTTGCTACTGCACGTACACACACACGCACACGCATACAAACAAACACACACAGGATGCAATTACTGCCGCAGCACACAACGGTAGGCTCTGTGTTCTTTGTAAGTAGTACAAAATGATGCAATCCCCTCCCTCTCCCCAATTCTAAGAAGCCCAAAAAATACAAAAGTGTAATTAATCCCCAAACTGCTGCCAGAGATACAGAAGCTTAGCAGTTTACAATTAAGCCCTTTAATATGATACTATAGTTATCAGTCCAATTGTGTCTATGTTACCCAATACTAAGCCACAGGACCTCTCTGTAATGAACCTGGGCACACAACTGTGTGCTGCAATGACAGATGAAACGCTATCACCGTAATCAGACATCAAGGTTTCAGCCTCTTGAAAATAAAACAACTGGTGCTCTGTATTGTTTTACATCATCAGATGCAAATTTATCTTGTGCATCACATTTTGTAGGGTAAATTTAATCCCCCTGCGGTTCCTTGTTTTAGACTGAAAATGATCACAGGCGGCTGTGCTCTAAATAACTTGTGTAAGAGGACAGGGTGAGGAAGGAAGATGTGATAATGAGAGCAGAAAGAATGGACCGACCGTAAACAGGAGAACCAGAGTCAAGTTGACAAAAGAAATGTTAAGGTACAGAAAAGTAGCCACGCACAGGGACAGACGAGTGTCCAAAGCGACAGGTAGACAGAGTAAAGGTGGGGAATCTACTGAGAGTTACTGCTTGTCATTAGAGGGGCAGCTCGTCTTCATTTGAACTTTTTTAGAGTGTGTTTCTAATTGGCCTTTTGTGTGACTGCCTACATTAGATTCAAGTTTAAGTAGGATATGTCCAACTTTTCATTGGCATTGTGGCTCTTCCTCGAAACTTTAATGTGCTGTAAAGGCAGGTTGTTCAAAGTGAAGTCTTGCTTGTTAAAGACACTGGGTACACTTACACAGAAAAACAAAAGTGATGTACTTGTCTTACCATCATCCAGTGTGATGTCCTGTAGGCCGATAGAGCGGAAGGTGGGCTCCCTGTCCTCTGGCTCCTGTTTGATGTTCAGCCTCTCCTTGTCTGAAGGGAAGGGGGCCTGAGGGCTTAGAGGGTGAACCAAAGAGCCCGCTGCTGCTGGGGACAGGCTTGTCATGACTGGGCTTGTAGCCTGGGGAGAAGGCTGCTGTTGCAGGGGCCCCAGAGGACTGCCTCCTGAAGTAGGAGAGGAGGAGGAGGTGGGAGACTGGTAGGGCATCGAGTGAAGCTGAGGGGAGGAAGGCCCAGAGTGCGGAGAAGGGATCATCCTTGCTGGAGGGGCGCTGGATGGTGTGGGACAGGAGGCTGACCTCTGACTTACCGGGTGGTAACCCATGGCCCTTTGCAGCTGGGAGGAGTGCTGCCCCACAAGGGGGTGACCACTGGGAGATGGAACCTGGGTGGGATTTGGGGAGCAGTGATAGTTTCCAAGTGTGTGGAGGTGTGGTGATGAGGGGCTGAGCAGGGCCTGCTGGTTCTGGGGAGACCCTGCGATGGGATTAGTGCTTGTAGGTGAGGGATCTGAGGGTGAGGAGCAAGGGGAGGAGGGGTACACCATCCCCATGCCTATTTGGTGTGACGCTGCACTGGGGCTTTGTTGAAACGGCATTCTCTCATAGCTCTGAGGAGGAAGGCTGGACTGGCCGTTGAAGGACAGGCTGTGACCGTGACTGTGGCTGTGTTGAAGAGGCTGGTAGGAAGGTCGGAGAGGAGCAGGAAGAGCAGCAGGAGCAGCGCTGGGGTGGAACGTCATGTGGCACTCTGCAGGTGAGTGATGCAAACTGTGACCCTGGAGGTGAGGCAGGTGCTGGAAAGAAGGGGAGCCCAGGGAGGGGCAGGGAGCCTGCAGGGGTAGCAGGCCATGTCCGGAGCCCGTGGCCAGGCTGTGAGGGGAGCTGGACAGAAGGTTGTCCGATGGGTGGCCCTGTTCAGGAGAAGGCAGCTGGGTGCACACCAGACTGGCAGCGTGTGCCAGGGGCATGGACATAGGGGGTACTGCAGGAAGGTCCAGCTCATCTCTGTGCTCCTGTTTCACCATGACTAAAAGGAGAGAGAACACACAGACAGAGGGAGGAAGAGAGGTATAAAGAAAGACGAAAGAAAGTCAGAGTGAAAGAGAAAAAACACGGTTATGTCAGTTACGGTTATCAATTGAACAAAATAAAGAAAAGCCATGTAACATATCAATCTATCATCGACAGTGTCAGTGCTATGTTAGTTTTGGGTACAGTGGCCCGGAGACTTAGCTACAAATGTGGCTATGTAGTTTCATTTTTTTCCCCACATTCTCAACCCCCAATAAAATCACTCACTCTGTGCCCTTAGACACAAAATATGTTCAGTGAAAACTGATCTAGGCAATAAGTAGTGATACATTCTCTAAAACATACAGACTGTTCCAAATAAAAAAAAAAAAAACTTCGAAAAAAAAACCACAAGTGAGTGACATTTTGATAATAAATGGGGTCATTCTATTTTCCTGTGACAGCTCACAGCACTGCTACACCAATCGGTAACCTATTTCCCAATCTGGTGCCTTGTGACAGTGAGTTTTATTTTTATCCAGCTCTGAATCAGATGGAGAGCATATGTTGTTAGTCTGGGTGCCATCGTGTGAAACATTATGTGGGAAGAGAAGCTGAATGCCCCCCAGCCCAGATCAGACCGACACAATAAATGGGTTCACTGACCGTGTCCTCCAGAGGCAAGAGGCACAAAAAGGCCAAAAAGGGTTTACCCCTGGTAAAAACTGAGCCAACGGGACATCAAACATAAAAGGGAAATGTACTGCACATTTAAATATTACCCACAACAACAATAATAATTCCACCTTGTGACTGAGCATAGCTACAACTGAGCTCTACTTATGTTTAAAATTACTGTGGCCTGCCTCAAAAAGCAGCAATTTCATAATGCAAAGCAGGAAATTTGGTCTTTAGTTCCACAGTATTTAGTATAAACATGATATTTTTTCCATACAATCATCACAGAATTCATCTTTAAGTTGGGCTCGGGCCTCTGCAGCCCAGCCCACGGTGAAACATGAAACACTTTTTTGAATATTTTTTGCCACAATAAAGCGGGCGGTGTCCGTGGTGTCAGCGGTGTCAGCAACCCAGCCTGACTGACAGCAGCGTTATTTTACTCTGCTTTGATTGGCTGCCTTAAACTGTCAAGGGGGAAAACAGGAACTGCCTGTGCCGAGTGGGCGTGCTTGCAAACAGAAAGGCTGGGTGGGTGGAAGGGCAAGGCTGCTTATAAATGCGTGCGTGCGCACTCACACACACACACACAAACATTCACACTGTTGCGGTAAAACTCAGGGTTTGGATATGTTGCACAAAATGCTCACATGTGATTATATTCCGCCAACGGTGTTTTCACTTTGACTGGCTTCGTGATCAGAGAAAAAAACAAAACAATAACAATATCAAAAACAAAGACAAGAATTTAAAAGTTCCTTGTAACAAAAAAAAAAAAAAAAAAAGATAATAAACTAATGGTATTTAGTAAGAGCTTCCTGATTAGCAAACAGTTTGCTTCATAAACACCTCATGCAAATACAGTGCATGTGAGAAATGAAAGAAAAGGAGATTGAAGAGTCTTTAGAAAATAAAGAAACAGCTGGCAGGTGTGATTGTTACTGTCAGTGGAAGAGCCCCTTGTAAACCACAGCAATGCCTTCTTTGGAAAGAGAAGGGGAGAAATGGGGTTAGTGAAGCCCCTGTGGAGAACATGTGCAACACAACAAGTGTGTTACAACTGTCTCTGCTGTCAGTCAAATTTCGTGTCACTACCTTGGGAGATCTGCTACAGCAGGACGCACCCAAAGGAAAGCAAAGCTTGAGAGAATGTGTTTGCGTGGTTTTTCAGCTTATCCTGTGAGTTCAGGGTCGCACAGTGGATCATTAGTCGGCATGTTGGTTTTGCACAGTTTTTTATTAATACGCATTTTGTACTGGGCTGGGGACGAGCACTGCAGGACTGCCGCCCTGTAAATGTCTCTAAAGTGACTTTCACTAATTTCACTTATAGGCTTAGCAGCTATTAACAAGATATCAACTAAACCGTCTAACTGTTCTCCAGTATATTTTTTTTTGCAGTACATAAAAAAAAAAAAACACACCTCTTCTCAAAATAATAAAAACTCCTCTCACCTGAAAGATACGTGAAGCGTTGTGATTGGCTTCTTTTCCGCTTGCCATTGCAGACGTAAAATTGTACCTGCACAGCTGAGCCAACAGTCTTACTGTGGTAGGGAGGAACCTCCACCACAATGCATGACTGAAAAACAAAAACAAAAACACATAATACCAATTTCACACATTCAAACGCAAATATTACTACACAAAGTTAGAACAAAGGAAAGTACATCTAATAAGTTTGGGGGAGCACTACATTTATCACAATCAAGTACATTTAACCGCAAATAATTTTGTTTTTGTACTTACTCCTTGAGATTTCTCACGGATTATTTTTGCCTCAACTTCCCACTGTGGTCGTCCATCTAAAAGGAATAGTTCAGAAAAATAAATCTTGAGGATAAATACATAAGCCACGGATAAACTCCATGTGCCATAAAAAAGAAAAAACTAAAACATTATCAGTTAAAATATAACATTTTACAACTCTCAGCTGTTTAATTATATATAGTAATAGTAGTAATCTTGAGGTCATGAAAATAACTTCATATATGACAAACCAGTATTAAAGTAAAGTATCGGACAAAATCCATGAGGCCATACATAAATTCATCTAGAGCAGCTCTTTTTCTCTATTTTCTACTTTTCTAACAATAATGTCAGTGTCTCCCCCCAAAAAAGCCTTCAAACAAAGCCCACAATTTCAGTTCAGAGACATTGAAGTGATGGCATTTTTAACACCCAGAAGCCCCCCGGAGAAAATCTTAGCAGCTATTAAACAGTAATCAAAAGCCCAAAGGTCCTGCTGTTTGTCCTGCCTGGTACAAATTACAGAGACAGCAGTGGAATAAGCGTATTTATTTTAAAATGCCTTAATATACAGCCAGGTTTCTGGTTACAAAACATCCTTTCCAGTTTTCCTATGAGGGATCTAATGACCTGGCCAGACATGTTAGCGGCAGCAGCTGAAGGAAAAGAGTTGGGGTGAAAGCACTGACAGTCTTGCTGTGTGGTTGGAAGAAATCACAGTCATCTCAGCATCCAGAGGAATACAAATGTTTGACAGCTAAGTTAGAACTGGATAGGTTCTCAGTGGTGGAAAATTCATTTTCAGTCGCCTGTTTAATGGTGCGCATATGGTGCAAGCACACTCTGCACCTGCATGGCCTCTTCCTGAAAACCCAAAGGATTCCCCCAAATACCACTGTCAAGCATCTGCAACACGTCTGCAAAGAGGTTAGCCTAGATGCAGATTCTCACCAGATAAGCACTCAACTGTAAGCTCTGTCACATTTAGGCTAATCAGCTTTCTACTAAAAACCCACTTTCTACTCTAGCTGTAAGTAGCTAGTTTACCTATGCTGATCTCACGCTAACATTGGCCCTAGATGGAATAATTCACTGGCACATTAAGCAGCCATAGCACTAAACAGATCCTTCCTATTCTAAACGATGAACTTAACTTGCTGTTGACAGGGTTTTTGGGGTTTTTTTTAACCAATGCGCAAATGACCTTGAATGTCATTGCAGCTTACGGCAGAGCATTATAGCTGTGCAGCTTGTTGACATTCAACAGGCAGGCGAGGGCCCCACATGCTCTGTCAGACAACAAGCACTGACAGAAACCTCATACCACACCAACACAATGACTGGGATCATCCAGGCACCCTGCACACCCCAGTCAGGCAGGAAAAGAACATGCAGCCCTTGTGCCAGATGACTGCGCAGAAATAAAGAAGGTGGTTACTGTTTATGTTGCAACATTTGGCTTTTCCATGGTTGTAAAAAAAAAAACAATCAGAAACAATGCAGGGACTACTAACTGCTCACACTGCGTTAGTCACCATACACCGCAGTCAGTGTTACAGTCTTTAAAGTCCACTCTTTTATATAAGCATTCATCCTTGTAAAGTTGAAATACTTCTACCACTTATGGACTTATTTGAACTTTTATGTTAATGATGTTTTAATAACGGTCAAATTCTTCCCTTGGCTTAAATAACGAACATGCTGTACATGTACTATTAGCTATCCATAGATGCATGTCCACATGGTCCTAAAATAATTCTTGGTCTAGTTTGTGTAGACCATAAACATAGTGCCAGTAATTCTTACCCTACCCTTTATCTGACTTCCCTTTCCTCTTCCTTTCATCTTTTCCCATTCCCTAAATACAGTTACAACAAACTCAGGTAAATGAACATTTAGGTTTTCTTTAAGGTCGGAAAACACTGCCATGCAGAACCAAAGGCTAAGAGCCAACACATTTCAGTGCAGTTTTAGGATCGTCTATTTAAAAAGGATGTCACATGAACAACAACTGCTAGGACATCTGTTTCTGTATGTAGTTAAGTGATTTATAGTACCAGCCCATAATCCCTGTGTACTAGCAACAATAGGCCAGTCTCTCAAGTTCTTCATGAATCTACTGCTGTCCTTAAATTATGAGAGATGGTGGAAAAATATCTGTCATTGCCTTTCTCTCGTTCTTTTCTTCCATTCCGATACTTATTCCAATCAGTGCCTTTCTGCACTAAAGCACGTGGATTAGTCATGATGAGGGGAATGATTTACACAGGCCTAATCAACATTATCTTCCCCTCCCTTTTCATATTCTTTCAGGCTCTGTCCACAGTCCACTGCCCTCATGCACCACGGGGCCCAGCTTTCCTCTTAACCCAAGGTGCACCTCTCCAAGCTTTCCACTTTCTGCTGCACTCTGAAGACTTGACCATCAGTGAGCTACTTCTCACTGCCATGCTTCACTTGAAACATCCCCATGAGCTAAAGACATTTCTCTGGGCTGCGTATTCTCCCTCCCCACTCAGAAAAACATCACCACTCAACTTTCTGCCGTGTGTGAACTTGATTCTGTTGCTGTACATCACAAAAGGTGCTTTGGGCAGGCAGAGACTGGCTCAATGAATGTTCTCCATTTAAAGTTTCCATCCCAGGGAGCAGCTATTACATGTGTTTTGATTATGCCGTTGTGTAGAGAAGAGGGTAGAGATAAGGCAGAGAATGACAAGAGAGTTAAAAGAATCTGGGTGAATAGCACAGGGGGGTTTAGTGTAGCAATCTAAGTAATCTCTTCATCTAGGCATTGGTAAAAGAGATAAAAGCAACTTTTAAAGAAACAGAGAATCATTCTACACTTATCTTAAATTCATTTTAAAACTGGTAGTGTAGTGACTGTGATCCCTCACTGGCTTCTCACCACCAAACACTAGAATTAAGCCCGGATGTGTCTCCCCTCACCCTTTTTCAGTTTACTCTACAAAGTTTGAGACAAAATAAGGATGAATCATGGTAATTATGACAAAACATAAAGGCCAAACAAAGCTCGCATATATTTTGTGTATTTAATTCTGGAATTAGTATAATTTAATGACCATATTATATTTGGCTGTTGTGTTCAAGGCTTAAAAATCCATCTCTTTCCTTGATCCCAAAGATGCTTTTCAGTGGCAACTGGGTTTCTGCTTGGCTCAGAGATTGAGGCATATAAACTCTGTGGAGTGTATGAAGCCACTTCCACATATGCACTCCAGACCGTGTCTGGAAAAGCAGGTCCGGCCATCGCCTTGACTTGTCATTTCAGACATTTAACACAGCGAGAGAGTCAGAAGCGTTCTCGCAGGAGAAACTCTGTACCGTCTTACGTAGATATTTGCATACAGCATCTCGGGGGAAAATTCAGGAGAAAAATCAGGATTCACATGGCGTTTTGTTTTGTTTTACCGCCCGCTTTTTATGTGTGTCGTTGGAGTCACATGAGTTATCGTGTAAACGACTGTGGAACCTCCTCGGGACTATTGAAAGCATTTGGGATAACCATGACCTGGATAACTAAGAATCTTAACAGATAGTTTCATCCAAACATTACTGTAATCGCTCACAGGGGGACTGGAGGCCTATCTTAGCTGTCATTGCACATGGGTACATACTGGACAGTCTATCTCAGGGCCAACATAGAGACATAAACAGACAACTATTCGTGTTCACATTCACACCTACAGGCAATATAGTCACCAATTAACCTAACATGCATGTTTTTGGACAGTAGGTAGCGGTGAACAAGGAAACGTCACACAAAAAGAGTGTTGTGAGGGTTCCAGCCTCACAGCTAGAAGGTCTCTGGCTAGCCGCACTAACATCTCCATTACTGTGCTGCCCCCTTACAGGTGGTTTTACAGTTATTTCATAACAACTAATCATAACAAAACCATTCCGTCTTTTTTGTGCAAATATGATACTTCAGTGCAAGGGCAAAAAAAAGAATTTACAATGCTGAAAGTGGTGCTTACTATATTAGTTTTTTGTTTTTTTTTAAGATTTGGTGGAATCTTATGACATCTGTCCCTAGTGCCTGCTGCCTACTTGTAAGTCACTTTGGATTAAAGCATCTGCAAAACGACTGAATGTAAATTTAACAGATATCTGATATGTGGGTGCATAAAAGGCTGCGTCACACTAGTATTTGCTTCGAAAAAGGACAGTCAATAAGTGTATGGAAACTTATGTCTTTACAATGTTTTGCAGCAGGTTAACAAGCCTAGAAAGATTATAGCTTTAAAAAAATGTCGATATCACAAATATTAAGAACCTTTGATCGTCTGCTAATTAGACAAAAAAGCTTCAAACTTTGTTTGTTTTTAATATTTCCATCACCGGGCTCAAATATAACATTTTCTTTCAATTAAACTGTAGCTTCCTACTGAAATGTTTTGGAAAACCAGTCTCATCAACAGTTTGTATGTTTTGATCTTTCTGCCTGAACAGAGCATTAACATGAATACTGAATGGTAATTTGTCAATAAGCATAGACATGGATCAGCAACAGCCCTTTAAAATTATAACTCTCTACTCACTTCCCCAACATTTGCAAGGATTTTGAGTTTCATGTATAAATTCTTAATGGAAATTCACAACTCAACACATGTCTGTGTTTTTCATTATCTAAAGGACCACAGAAATGACCCCTCTGATAAACCACATGCAACTGTCACATGCTGTCAGCAGTGGTGGTTCATCACTTACCAGGGCCTTTCTCCAGGAATATGACCTTGGACTCTGGAAAGAAGTTGGAGCCAGTGATGACCATCTCTTCTCCCCCGCTCACCAGACAGCTGGTCAGGCTGGACTTCTCCACCTGGGGCAGCTCTTGAGCTGAACGCTGGGCTGGGGGGGACGAGAGGAGTTGAGGAGAAAAGAGGATGATCATTAACTGAGTGTTGTGTTTATTAACATTCAATCAGCTGTTACTACAACAATTGCAGACACATCAAGAGGGAGTCCTCATAGCAGGCTATATACAAAATTGTCAAAACATTTGAAATAAGATTTTATACAGATTCATTCTAACATCTCTGAGAGAAAACAGTAGATTAAATTCACATTCTTAATCACTAGGCAGCAAACTTTCTAATAAGGATATGTGTGTGCATGTCTTTTGTTTTTCCTGTATACAGTTTTCTGAATTAACTTGTTTGGGTGTCTGCAGTGTGAAACTCAGGCTAAGTTGTCACTTACAGCACTCCACAGGAATGGAGGCAGCCTGCAGTGACAGCACCTTCCCACTGGACTGAGGGATGTGCACTCTGAATACCACACGGACCCGTGTGTTCTTCCTTCCTATATCCGTCTCCCCCTTCCGCAGCTCAATGTCAGAGTTCCGCAGCTTAAGGATGCCAGCACAGTCGATACTGCAAAGTGGAAGGAAATGAGTTGGCCCCATACGGCACCACCGGGACAGCAATCATCTAACATGTATTTAAGTAGTAAAAGCCTGGGAGTGATAAAACAAACCTCAAACCCAGCATGGGACTGGAAATAAGCAATGAATCACAAATTTAAAATGCCTGTGAATATGATTTATCACACGTGAAAATCCCCGCTAAATCCATTCCTATTAATTCCACTGTAAATGACGGTAGAGCTTGTATAAATATAATGATTCAGGTGATGCAGAATCATAAATATTCAAATAAAAGGTTGTTCCTCTACTCCATGGGAAACCATCACATTTTCCTTCTGCCCCTGTTGGTTTAAATTAAGAAAATCTATAAAAAAAAATCCCCTCTGGAAGATGTTACAAGCTGGTATGATCATAAACATGGGTATTGTTTCATTGGACAGGACTTCCTTCATGGTGGTAAGCTCATAACCGAGGAATGTGACCCTCAAGTGCTACTGACACCTACCTGGCTGTCATATTGTTTTCAGGCAAGAGAGGAATTTCGAGAACTTTGGTGCTAGAGACCATAATTTCTTGGCTGGCGGTGGCTACAGTTTTCCCGGTGATCCGGTGCACCTGGTAGAAGGCGTGCGGCCTCAAGTAACGGTCATCTGCTGTTCCGATGAACATCTGCAGGTTGACAGGTTTCTCGCTGTAGCCAACAAGCTGAGACATGAGAGGGACAGAGAAAGAGAGAGATGTAAAAACAGAACCAAAACAGATGTAAGTTCTTGGGGTCCACATGAGAGGTGTGAACAAAGGAACACTCTCTTCATTTCCACTGCCTTCAGAAGGCCACCTTTTTTGGAGGGAATCTAAATGTCAAGTTGAGGGTGTTGCGATATTTCTGGCAGGGCTACTAGAGTTTCATCTGGCGCTTTGGCTTCCAGACAGTGACACTAACTAATTTCCCCCCCTTACATGCCTGTCTTATAGGACAAAGTTCCCTTCAAAATCCTTAAGAAAACCTAATCCTGGTCCAGTCAATTGTTGTAGTGCAGCTACACTAGCTGAGAAACTAGCGTATACTGTACAGGTCTTAGGAGATTATGAAAAGCACAAATGCTGGCGTACTACATTAACAGCAATTAACTAAACAAAAAGGACAAACGATTACAATTTACTCCCAAGATGATGCTGATTTACAGATTTACAAAGGAAGTAAGGAATCCAAGTATGTTACAAGAACAAACAATAATCTCCAGCATGGTGCTAATGTAAGCTGTTAAAATGCAAAAATAACAAGAAAATAACACAAACCACAAAACCAGAACACAAATCTGTGGGAGTGTGATATCTACCCGAGTGGAAAGCCTCTAATAAATCTTAAATTTAGCATTAAATTTTACAGGAAGCATCATTCAACTGAATCTTTCTGTGAGGTATGATGCATATAAAAGTGATTTAATGGTCTGCGGTTAAAAAAAGAAGGAATAAAATGCCCATAATAATTTCAGTGGCCTTTTCCAATCCAGGGCTAAGCTGCACAGGGCAGCTGCCCTCTCCTTTGGTCCCCGGGTGCTGGCACCCCGGCTTCCACTCAGACAGGTGAGGTGTTTGATGAAGGTTAGGTGTTGTGTGTCGAGCAGAGACAAGAGGAAGATGGAAAGGGGAGCAGGACTTTTACCCACCTTAGGCACAGTACAAAAACACAAGCCACACAATCCCACTACTGTTGTAATGTTGTAGTTGGCAGACACTGTGATGGCAGGATGGCACCCCCCACCACTTCCATGCACACACTTCCATCCTACTGGCCTCGTGGGCCGGCACCTCCAGCTTGGATGGAGGGCAGCCCATTGAGGGAAACAGAAAAGAACAAGGTCTTTCATTGCCGTTTTACCCCAGGAACTGCCAAACCTCAGCTCCACACCACAGCTGGCTGCTGACCCTTTCCTCCCTGCAGGTTTGCGTCACTTGCTGCTGTGTCAATGTTTGGTACAAAAGTGTGGTGAGTCAAAGGAGAGAAAGAGGGTGTAGCTTGGGATTTGTCATGTGCAGTTCCAAAACCAGCTTAAAAAAGAAAGAAGGGGGAAAAAAATGCTTAAATTGGTCATAATCGAGCCATGGAAACTAATGTACTGTGAAAATAAAAAAATAAAAACAGAGAGCAAGCACTACTAAAGTAATGAAAGTGTTTTTTTGAACACAACCTATTGTGGTAAGCTGTGGTAAAAGGTGCACTGATCAGTAGAAACAGCTGTCTTTGGATTTACTGGCATCCTGTGCTCACTTCTGTAGCTCTGTATATTTTTCTGTCAGTTACAAGATTATCCCTTGTTGTGAAAGAAGTAAAGATACAATGGTAGATAGGTTGAACTGAGTTGTAGAAAAACTTAAATATGCTGTGTTTACAGCAGATTATTTGAAAAGATGATTCTCCAGGCGCAGATTCAAGTGAAGGTGGATGATGGAATTGAATCTTTAGAATGCTGCACTGTTCAGAGCTGAATAAAAATCGTGTATCTAGAAAGGCTTGTGCTTCTGAATTCAATAAAGATGGAATGGTTCCCAAGAGAGTGTTACGGTTATTTTAAAAGTACTGTACCATGTACTTGATGTTTACTACCACTACTGCTAAATACCTTACTTAGTTAGCAGGAAGTGAACCTTTAAATTATTAGACAAGCAACTTTCAAAGCACGCTGTGCTTTAATTAAAGTCATATCTTATTTAGCAGGTAAATCTTTTTGAGTGGTGCTCATAAACCATTGGCTACTTTTCCCAAGTCTTTCTAGGGTTTAAAAATACAATTTCCAGCCACTAGACTTTCAGCAGAAGCCAAAACTCCCCACCCCAACGTATGCTGACACTGCTCCACCACATCCCCCAAATGCATTTTAACTGCTCAGTCATGGAGGAATGTCTGAATTGGTGTAAATGACTGAACAGTTGGGTAAGTCACATTGTTTATGGTTTATGTGTGTCTGCATCACTGAGTTCTGTACGTGAGCCTGCTGTTTGTCGGCAATGGGTGCTGCAGAAGACAGCATGAAACCTCAGTGACACTAACCACAGAGCTGATGATTAGGGAAGACATCAGAAAGCATGTATTTCTGATATTAAACTACTCAACTGTCACTTTGCCTTCTCACCACAGCACATGTCAAACTGGATCTAAGCCACTGAACGTTCAAAACTACTGTATCTGGCACATAAAATGTATTCAAAAGGAAGTTGCAGGAACAGCATGAGGCCCCTATAATAACCAGTAATGGGTTCATCTTTGATAACCACATTAGAGTCGAAGAACCACATGAAAGTGTAAATCTTGCCAGTAACAAGCTAACAGGTAATTAAGCACCCCGGACTGAATGACACCATTATTCTGGATTCAAAGAAACACAGACTCGGAGGAATCAAACGTCTGGTGGGTGGCGTTGCTCGTTTTATGATCATGTCTGCATACTGTGGAAGTGAGCCCAAACAGACAGGGCTTGCATGTGTGCATATGTGCGCACATGTGCCTGAGTGCATGCTTGTACTGCACACTGTATGGGTGTGTGTCCACAAATGAGGACATGTTTATTTGCAGCACCATGTGTGTTCCAGACAGCATAAAATAAGTCAAGTGTCTGGAGGAATGTATCTGTGAAGGGGGACAGATGGATGTAAAAAAAATGAAAAAGCATCACAGACTAGAAAACCACATAAAGCATACAAAAACGGGAATAAAAGCCATTTCTGTGCTGCGTTAAATAAAGTACAAGTTGCCTAGGATTCATTTTTCCAGTTTGTCAGTTGTACCCAACACGAACCAAGACCATGAAATTAAAAAAGTCCCTCTTTTTTCCTTCCATTTACCCTCTTCATCTCTGGCTTTCTCTGGGTCCTCTCATATTTTCTCCATTCCTCTGTCTCTGCACATGACGGACTTGGTGCCGAGCCAGAGTGTTGACAAACACACACTTAGCAGGCCAGAACTTCTTTCCAAATCAAATAATCAACTAGGAAAACCTGATTAGAGGACCAGGAAGAAAGGGCTCACTTCAGCAGTCCCAGGGAATCAACGCACCCAGCTAAACAGAAACATATGCTCAGCTGGGATAATTCAGTCACTACCGTTAGTAAAAACACAATTACTTTCTGTGCTTTTTACTACAATTACAAAAATCTGCCTATTACTGTGCTGGTTAAAGAAACACCATTACCTGCATGGTGTATTATTTGAAGCCCATGTTAATGCAGTGGTAGAGCTGAACAGGAAAAGGACTGTGTTACAGCAGGTGGGAAGGTTTTAGGACCAGTTTTCCCATTACCTTTGCACCGGTATAACTGATTGTCATCAATACCAGATCCCCCCCATCAACACAGCTGGCTTCCTAACCCGAATGTTACTGTATGTTTTACATCCCTAAGACAAAAAAAACACTGTTCGTGTTGTAGTGGCAAACCTCAATTGCTAGGATCTTTATGCACAGACTTTACGAAGGTTCAATCGTTTAGCTGTGTTATCTTTGCAATATTTAGAATATATTGTTAATTTAACGCTGCTAGAACACCAAGCCTGTCAGGAGGAAACATTGAATAAGCAAGCATAAACTAACATTCAGCTCTCTTGACAAAAATAAGAGCAGAGATTGGCAGTCTTCACACAGAGCTGAGACACGGTGGAAAAGCCGTAAGTTCAGAGACTACAACAGGTCTTTAAGGTTTGCACCATGAGGTGGGAGGCGAGGTAAGAAGCCTCAGCCATGCCCAGGTGTCAGCCTCACAGACAGACAGGTGGACAACTGGACCACCATGACAAACTTTGAAAAATGAGAAATTTGAAAAATGTGCAAATTGGGAAAGCAGGAGTTGGCAGAGATTCTGTAAATGTGCTGAAAACTACATCCATATCATCTTTAAACAGTAGTGTCAGTGCGACACCTTAAACAGCAGGACATGAACAAGCACATATGGATAGTACCATGGACCTGCTGGAGGAGGCTTCTCCACGGTGAAATAAACACGACACACACGGTTGATTGTTTCACATTCCTCCACCATCACCTAAATCTATGCTTGGGTGTGAAATACCACAGGAGGATGGTCGCTGCGCTTATACCTCCTCACCTTTCCTCCTGTCCAGAGTTCACTGAGCCCAGCTGGTCAGTCAGCAAGTAACTGAGGCCTGATAGAGATCGGATCTTATATTAAACCACACTGACATTAAAACCACTCACATGTCCTCGGGCCTGCGCTCGCTGAAGCCCGTAACTACCTTACGGCTGCTTCTGCCTGTGGATAGGGTTTAGGATGAACCCTCTCCCCTAAAATAAAACCGCTGGATACGGTTACATACTTAGCTCCCACTAAATAAAGTCCCCACTTATTTTTGGCTTTCATCTGTTCAACTGATCCAGGAATAAGGCTCACAGACTGTGGGGAAAACATCTCCTATCACAGCACAAACAGGCACCCAGGCAAACACACACTAAAGCATTTTGACATTTGTTTAAAATAAAAAACAAAACAGTGGGCTCATGATCTGATCTTGGATCCATGGGTTTTGATAGTGACATATTTAGGTAAGACAGAGTGAGCTTTTCTTCACAAACTGTGTCACCTTCAAAAACCGGCAATAATTCCTCTTTACATTCATTTTCTGTATATCTTTTCTCATTTTAAGCTCTTTTCTTGATGCGTCCTATTCGCTCCCTCTTCTATCCTGACTTCCCTTTTTGTGTTCATCTCTTCCCACTTCTCCCTTTTGTCACTCTCTTCTCTCCGTCCCTGTCCTCTCCTCTCACCTACCTCAGTTCCAGCCCTCTGCCGTAACTCGACACTTTCTCACAGCCAGACCCGACTCTGCCAAGTTGTTTCCCTCTGTTGCTCCACTGTTGCCATGGTGAGATTCTCTGTGTATGCAGGAGTGAGTAAGTGAGTCTGTGTGCGTTTGTGTGTGTGTGTGTGTGTGTGTGTGTCAGCGAGCAGCTACGTATGCTCACGTTGATGTAAACTACAATCCTAAAGCTTGTGCCGAAGAGGGTATGCATTACTTTCAATGTGAGGATTTGAGCACGATGATTCTGGTGTAAACTGTGGTCCTTGGAAAGGTTTGTGATGTGTGTGAGAGAGTCTCTGTCTTTGTGTGAATCTGGCAACAACGCGTGAGCAACAGATGTAAAAACAAGAGCAATGGTGGTCAAGGTCACGAGTGGGCCCAGTGGTTGCCCGACTGTGGCAGTGTGGCACCGGGACTTGGGATCTATGGACACACACACACACACACACACACACACACACAGGCTTGCTGTTTGCCCAGCACGCTGGGGAGGGCACATAGAGCCAGGGGGCCAGTTGACTGTTTGTTTAAACAAGGTCAATACATGTACACGCACATGTGCGCACACACACACACACACACACACACACACACACACACACACACACACACACACACACAGGAGAGTTTACTGTATACTGCATGAGGGCTGTATATGGTCTTGCTACACTGGTCCAAGCTCAATTCCTCTTATTACCCATTCTATCCTCCCCTCACTCTCTCTCTCTCTCTCTCTCTCTCTCGCTCACACACCTCTCTGACTCTTTCTTCCCCTCTCAGTGACTGTTTTCTCACTGCGCACTAAGCCTGATTACAACAAACGAGAGCCAAGCTTCCAACATGTTTACATCAAATACAGCCCTGGGGCAAAGCAACAATAACTCCAGCCGGTTCACATAGTGCAAACCGCATAGCACTGCATTGTTGACTGTGCCAGTTGATTAAGAGGAAGACCTGTGAAAGTGTTGTGTAGTAAAGTTTTTATTGTGACACAGTGCAAGAGGGGAAGTACGAAGAAGAGGTAGACAGAGTAGAAAAGCATAAGACAAAAGATTAAAGACATTCAAAATGTTAGAGTGAATGACAGAGACAGAGAGCGACAGTAATTAGGTCATGGCCATGCATTCAAGCACTGGGATCAAAATCATTTAATACATCCAAGCCGGTGGAAATATTAGGCTGTCTTGGACAGCTTCTGCCATATTCTCTTTCAAATCCTTGACACAAGACACTAAAGCTTCATTTAGATTTATTAACTGAGGCAACAGGTTTAAAGATGGTCATGTTTTCCAACTGTGTGTGTGTGTGTGTGTTTTCCGACTTAAGTGGTAATAAGACACAGTTTTACGCTATGTTTGGCCTCAATATGTTTGTGTGCTGTGCAGTATATGTTTGAGTGAGTGTGGCGGTTTCTTCACTGTGTCTGCTGCCTCTATCTGTAGCCGAGCAGGTAATACCAGAGGGGCTCCTTATATTTGTGCGGGTGCAGCAGCACTCAATTAAGCTGGTTAAATACGCACAAGGATACCTCAGCCAGCCAGAGAGGCTTTGGACTTATAAGTCTCCTAGCAACAGGTGTACCGATTATGGTCTGCAGCAAGCCCCAGAGGAATGGCTAAAACAGCCAGTCAGCCAGGCACAGATACATCTATCCTGCAATCTAGAATCATTTTAAAAAGCTCAGGTCTTTATACAGCAACATAATGAGAATGAAAAAACAAATTATTAACACGACCATCATAGATTTTCTATGTTGTTGTGCTAAATGTTCCGATTAATGAGAAGACCGACAAACATTTTTGATTGATAAGAATTCTAAAAAGCTATACTGCAAGTAGTTAACGGTATCATTAGACCAGAGTATCTCACTTTGCATGGAAACACACAGCATTTCTCGCAGAACCTGCTGCTGTGAATCATGTCTGTCAAAACAGTTTAACCTAAACACTGTCAGGCTCTATGGCCTTTATTTGTCCGGCTATCATATATACAGACAGACAAATAGCTAAGTGCTATAACCATTGCCAGTCAAGGCTTTATGACAATGTGCTTTAGATCACTGATCAACAGCTGCTGAATTAGCTGGTGTCAAACTCCCAACACCTTGCAGTGTCATGTTTTATTTCTAGTGAGATGTTACTGGATCACACCTTCCTGTGACATAAGACAATAGACAAAGACAGGAAAAGTCATGTCCACTGGTTAGTATAATGTGCACCACATTATTAAAGTTTACTGCCTACAAAGCCACGAACTGACGCAGAAAACACACAGAGCATTGATTTCAAATCATCAACAAGCTTAAGTATTAAACAAAATCGAAAAAAAACTTTGAATTGATCTCTACACTGGGATCTGCTGCTTAGTTTGCCTTGTATTTTCCGTTACTAGTCTTCGTAACAGTTCCTACATTCTGTCTCTGGGGCCCAAAACCACAGGTTAGAAATCACTGACCTAAAACTGCTCCTCAACAGACCCATTAAATTCTACACAGACATGCTGAAATAGTAACACAACCATTCTCTCTGAGGAGACCGTTATCCTCAATTTGGATGGGGGTCACTGGGTGAGAGATGCTCCAAATGTTTTCATTCCTTGAGGTCTAAAGCAAATCCTCACATGCAATAGCAATTTTCAAAGTTCTGTGTCTGCCAATGTTTCAATATGGCCTAAAGCTTTTAAGTAAAATACAGCTGCTGAAGCCTTTTTGTCACTGTTCAAGACAGTAAATTTGCTTACATTTTGATACTATACTTAAACATTACATTTTTTTCCCCCCAAAATATTCAAATGTAGAATTACACAACTGGATTTCAAGACTAAGTTGCACACAAGCAGACTCAAAGTTTGTTTGACCACAATCAAACCAGTAAAAAAATTATTTTAGGGCTCCATACTAAAAATGTTATGGAGAGTAATGGAGCAACAAAAGACCCTAGCCCCATGATCCCAATCTGTATATTAGTAGCAGCCACATGGAATCTGCTATTTCATCTGTGCGTGTTGTAGGAACACTTGCCTTTGTGCGTGGGCTTTTTTTTTTTTTTTTTTTTTTAGAAAGCAAAACGTGTCCATTTAGAAGTGGTAACATGAGTCACTGCATGCACTGTCAGACGTTAGGCAGCACACGGTGTAGAACCTATAACCGTTCAGAGTTACTGAATCATGAATTTTTTTTACTACAATTGACTTTATTTTATTTAACAGACTTAAAGAGAAACACAATGCCAAGAGTTTAGCATTAATTATATAATGCAATAACTTCCTCTTCTTTGCCAACACAAACTAACAGAAACGCTTTTGATCTTTAACACATGTAAACTAGACCAGTCCCAAAGCTCCTTCTAGACATTTTATTTTTATTTTTCTGTTGACACAGCAGCTCAGTGGTGCATTGATCTGGGCAACAGCATGACCACAAAAGGAAGTCATCACCACGTCCATATGGCAGCTATGGCGTCATTTTGTGACATCACACCACCAGAGTCGAGACCCAAGGAGACTAAGAGGTCCCACAGAGCACAGAGGATGTAGAAGCACAACTGATAGAAAGTTCTATCAAGATCCAGAATTTTAGACAAAATACAAAACCTTACTAATGTAAAAATCCCAAAAAACAAAAACACAGCTGCTATGTTGTCTATTGAAATAATATTTTTGCCAGCATAACAAAAGAAGATCCTTCTAAATGTTGCCTCCATAATAATTAATGTTGGTAGTATTACATTAAAAATGTCTAATCTATGTAGTCAAATTCTGTGGTGAAGAAACTGCAATCACACACATTGGCATCATTCCTCCTCCAGAGTATAGTCTGCTTCACACCTACATTGTACCTGGAAAACATATTATGTGGAAGCTTATTAACACTTTCCCAAGACCTAACCCTCTTATGTCCAATGTACACTGGGTCAAAACAGTGGGTACATTTAAAGATTCTTTCTAATAATGTTTCTTGCTGTTTTATGCTGTGTGTGTGTGTGTGTGTGTGTGTGTGTGTGTGTGTGTGTGTTGGTTTCCAAGGTAATGGTGTTTCTACATAAACAAGAATGACTTCACAGGATAAAGAAATGACCTTTCAATATGGTCCTTTTTTTGCACAGTCCATCAAAAAGAGCCCAAGAAGAGCAACAAATAGAGGGGTGGGTGTTTAGTAAACAAAGAGTGACTCGACTGTTAGACCTGCTGGACAAGTGCTGATACCATCTATCCTGAGCTGTTCATTTTATAAAAGTCAGTCAAGTATGTAGAACCTAAAAGTGCCCCGGAATATAAACTTTACTGGAAAAGATAAGAAAACAAAAGAAATCTGTGGTAATTTACGGATTATTTTCGTGCTGAGGTATTAACATCATATACTGCCACTACAGTGAACAGAGGAAAAACGTTAATGTAATAGTTAAATGCATTAGGTTTTCTGTTTTCAACCACACAAATGAACAAAATTCACCCTCTCTCCCTCGTAAACCTCTTTCAGCCACATTTTCTCTCGGTGCATAGAACTCTACAAACCACTGACGATGACAAACAAATGTCTTTGTACTTCTGTCGCTCTGGCCGTGACACATGTTGTTTGTCAGTGTGGTCATAAACGTGCACAGAAATATTGGCAACATCCTGTTTCTTAATGTCTATAGAGAAAAATAAAGTAATCTGTACAGGTCCCACCACCTCATCATTTAATTGGAGGTTTGATGTATAGAAATAAATATTTAAATAATGTGATTTGTATACACAAAAAAAACATGAGTTGAAGTATTGCGACTTCTTACCTGTTTTTGCCTGCTTTCTTTATACTGCTAGCAGCTGTTTGAGCTGCTCTAAAGTTCTAGTCATAAAGGAGATTTAGCTCACAGGCTAATAACTATAATAATATTAAGGATATTAAAGGAATTAACATTAAGCAAATACAGAGCGAACAAAGTCTGCTGTCTTCACAGTACAGTAAAATCAATTGCACAAACTGTCAGGGCTGATCATGTAGGTCCTGTAAATCTAATTCCAGCTGGATTCAGAATCAAAATTGAAATTGCCTTGTCTAACCTAAGACATACTCTCTTTACTCACTAGCTACTGCGAGAAACTGCTACAACACTTCCCTCTGGGGATGGGGAATGAGGGCAAGTGTGGCAAATTGTTGGTTGAAAAAAAAGTTTGACAGCTAAATTATGCATTGTCACATATGGTAGAGGAGCATCTTGGTCTAACTGAGGTTGAAATGGTTAATGTTTGGCCTGGAGGAAGGCTGCATGACTGAATGTATGAGGACATAGGTTGTTTTTAAAGCAACAAATGAGAGTAATTTAGGCTCTCTTGGTTTTTTCAGAAAATTTGGTGTCCACAGCTGTTCAACTGGTGTATTTTCATTGAATCATCATATCGTGTGTGTACTGTGGATAATGAGGAGTGACAGGGATAGCATCTGTAGTCCCAAGCAAAGGCGACAAGTATTACCCAATAATAACAAGACAGCAATTGTAACATGCAAATATGTCTGTCCTTCCAGTGATTTATGTTTCCAATGCATCTAAGCCCAGAGTATATTACCAGTTCCATTTCCAGAAAAGTTGGAATATTGTGTCAAATGCAAATTAAAAGATAATGCAGGAAATGATTAGGTTGATTGGGTTGATTACAAATGTTGAAACAGAGAAATTTGTCTTTTGAAAAATGTGCTCCTTTTCAATTCGATGCCAGCAATATGTCACGAAAACGCTGGGAGAGGGGAATGTTTTTAGGTCTTTTGTCTCGCTTCTTCTTTTACCAGCACCTTGTAAGCATTTGGGAACTCAGGAGACCAACTGCTTTAACTGTGAAAGCAAAATGTTTCCCTCACAGTGTAAAATATGATTTCAGCTGTAAAGATTTTTGCTTCATAGTGCTCCAAATGATTTTAATGGGTTACAGGTTAGGACTGTGGGCAGGCCAATTTAGCAGCTGGCCACCTTTACTACCGAGCCATGCTGTTGTAATAGGTGAAGAACGTTGTTTGACATTGCTTTGCTTAAATAAGAAATGGTGCCATTAATGGCTCCTTCACAGATGTGGAAGCCAGCTGCCTTCTCGGAGCGTAGGATCCGAGAAGGCAGCAGCAGCATTTCTGAATTTAGTTTACATATGGTTGTCTCTCTCCATGGTAGAGTTTTAACTTCCTTTTGTTGAAAAAATGTGTTGTTGCTGCAGTGTTTCTGAGCCCATGCAGTGATTTTCACTGCAGAATTGTGTCTTTATTTAATTGCAGTGCAGCCTGACCCTGTGTACAGAGCTTCCCGCAGATTCTTTAATGTGTTCATGAAATTATGAGTCGTAGGAATTGAAACTACTAAACTCTTAGCAATTTTACTTGAACCTCGCACCATCTTTACTTCAAAAAGATTCTCTGAGATGCTCTTTCGATACCCAATAGCGACACCGACTTGTTGCCACTTAATATATAGTTATAGTAGTCCTCGTACTGTTTACAATCAAATGAGGGTTTCACATTATTTGCTAATCATTGTATTATCAATTTACTCAGCATCCCAACTTTTGTACATTTAAACATTTATAATATTTCCAATATATTTACAAACATATCTTTATGAATGTGTCACAAATGCTTTTTCATTATTGCAGGAAATGATGAAGGTGCCACTGCAGTCTCAACAATGTAGGTGCAAGTGTGTGTAATGTTACGATGACAGCGGCCTGTACATTAAACAGCAGTCCTACAGGCCTAACAAGCTGACTGTCAGCCTGAACTCGGCATTGTTGACTTTAACAACAATTATCATAGCCCTGCTTTAATCATACACACAAAGGAAGCTTGTCACTGGGTACTTAAATATTAACGGGATTGAAATCTTCCACTGTCGCCATCTCACTCTCACAGAGAGGAAAGCAGCCATAGCTCCATATAGACTCACCTACTCTCTTTCTATCAAATGACAGACCAGCTGAGCTATGGTCACAGATCTCTTGCCTGTCTGCTCGTCTATCTGCTAAGGGAGGATTCATGTAAAAATCCACAAATATGTTAAATGAAAGCCTAAATATAAAGCTCATTCAAAACAAGCAGATACATTTTAGCAGTACAGTTACAGTGCATCCAGAAAGCCTTCACTTAAGTCTGTTGCGCTTAACTTTTTCCACATTTTATGTTACAGCCTTATTCCAAAATGGATTAAATTCATTATTTTCCTCAGAATTCTACAAACAATACTACAACAATGCTATAATGACAACCTTAAAGAAGTTTGTTTGAAATATTTGGAAATGTATTAAAAATAAAAAAAGGAAGAATTTCACATGTACATACGTAAATATTCACAGCCTTTGCTTAATACTTTGTTGAAGCACTTTTAGCACCAATTACAGCCTCAAGTCTTTTTGAGTAATGATGCTACAAGCTTGACAAACCTATTTTTGGGCAGTTTCTCCTATTCTTGTTTGCCATTTTCAGATCTCTCCAGAGATGTTGAATTGGGTTCAAGTCTCTGGCTGGGCCACTCAAGGACATTCACAGAGTTGTCTCCTTTGTTATCTTGGCTGTGCTCAGGGTTATTGTCCCGTTCAAAGATGAACTGTCGCCCCAGTCTGAGGTCCAGATGCTCTGGAACTGGTTTTCATCAAGGATGCCTCTGTACATTGCTGCATTCATCTGTCCCTTGATCCTGACTAGTCTCCCAGTTCCTGCCTCTGAAAATTATCCCCACAGCATGATGCTGCCACCACCATGCTTTATTGTAGGGACAGTATTGACCAGGTGGTGAGCGGTGCCTGGTTTCCTCCAGACATGACACTTGGCATTCAGGTCAAAGAGTTCAATCTTTGTTTCATCAGACCGGATAATTTAGTTTCTCATGGTCTGAAATCCTTCAAGAGGGTTGTCATGTGCATTTTAGTGAGGAGTGGTTTCCGTCTGGCCACTCTACCATACAGGCCTGATTGCTGGAGTGCTGCGGAGATGGTTGATCTTCTGGAAAGTTCTCCTCTCTCTACAGAGAAATGCTGGAGCTCTTTCAGACTGACCATTAGGTTCTTGGTCACCCTCCTGACTAAGGCTCTTTCTCTCTCAACCGCTCAGTTTGGCCAGCCGGCCGCTCTAGGAAGAGTCCTGGTGGTTCCAAACTTCTTCCATTTACGGCTGATGGAGGCCACTGTGCTCATTGGGACCATTAATGCTGCAGAAATTTTTCTGTACCCTTCCCCAGATCTGTGCATCAATAGAATCCTGTCTTGGAGGTCTACGGTCATTTCCTTATACTTCATGTCTTGCTTTGTGCTCTGACATGCACTGTTAACTGTGGGACCTTATATAGACAAGTGTATGCGTTTCCAAATCCTGTCCAATCAAGTTGTAGAAACATCTCAAGGGTGATTAATGAAATCAGGATGCAGGAGAGCTCAATTTTGATTTATTCGCAAAGGCAGGGAACACTTATATACATGTGATTTTTCCAATACATTTAGAAAGATTTCAAACAAACTCCTTTCAAGTTGTTGTGAATACTTTCTGAATGCATTGTACTTATTTATAGTTCAATAGTTTAGTCTAAGTAACATCTATTGGTACATTTTAGAAGGATGTCAAAGGCATTACGAAAGGAGATGAGGACATTTCCAGCAATGTTCATCTGGTTTTTATGATTCAAATACTGGCATCTGAGCAAGTGTGATGTGTGTCTCCCTGAACAAACTGTGAGGATAAAATTAATTTCATTTACATGGAGAGGGCAGCGTATATATCTCTCTCTCTCAATCTCAGAAAGCTTTTGCTAAATTTAGCAAATAAGTTTGGTTCAGCTCATTTCACTTGCTTTCAGGTTTGATTTCATCACCCAAGTAAGCAAGAGTTGATGTTTTGGCAATGTGGTTAAGGCAGCGGGAGCTGAAGATAAGTGCACATGTTCTAACTTGGCTGGCTCAATGTTAACAAAGACAGTAAATCTGTCCTGAAAATAAATGGAAATGTAATTATCAGTATGTTAGACTGAGCAGCAGTAAAAGCTCAAAATTTGTAAGAAAATATGCAAATATGTTACCTTGACGATTGGGTGACCACCGGATGCTGCCTTGACGGCTCCTCGGCTACCCTCAGTTTCATAGTGCGCTCGGTGGTGGGCTTTGGGTTGCACCTCTATCTTCAGCTCATATTGGCCAAACTGGCTTGGCAGTGGCCAGTCTAGAGGAGGCAGTGAGGAGGTCCTAGGGAGAGAATACCACGAACATGCACACACGAACACACCGACACACAGAGGATCTTTTCAATGAAACCACAGTAATGTACAACGTTCTCTAACAGATTTGGTAGAAAAAACAATCATGTAACACAAGTGGAAATGGTAATGGCTATAGCAATAGTGTTTAGAAATATGTCCTGAAGATTGAAAGTATAACAGCACAGAATCCTACCAATGATAAAGAAAGAAAATTTAACAGTACTAACAGTAAGAATTTCCCCCAGAAAGTCATTGGTACACACACCTTCATATTTTTCGCTTTTCTAAATATTCTACACAGATCACAGTAAAGTCAAGTAGGACAGCCTCTTCTCGCTTCTACTTTATGGCAACAACAAGCAGTCTGAAAGCTGTCTGAAAGTGTGCAAGGGCTAAAAAGTTGGTATTCCCCTTTTACGGCCTGAGACAGTATTATAAGCATAAAATTGGGGCATAACATGCAGTGCACTTAGCCCCAACAGAGAGTGAATCACTGGAATGCCCACATGCATTAATCCTGTTCTTAAACATGACACTTGTAATAGGTCAAGTTAAGACTTAAAGGGTGAATCACTTTCTATGAGGGACTTTTCTTCGTGAGTCTTCTGTGTAGGTCAGTGGATGGGTGGTAGGATGAGACTGTGTGTCAGACAGTGAGCAAATTACTGTGTGTATGTGAGTCTGCGTGCACACTGTACAAGTATATGTTTTATGCGTAGCCACCACAGGGGCTGGCATTGTGTTTTTTCTCCCTGCCTCTTTTTATTTTTTCTGTGTAGGCCACAATCATATTTGAACAGCTGCACTCGAAAATAAAACCCTCAATGGCCTTCTCCACAGAGAAACTAGGTATCATCACCTGAGTGCATTAGATCAGTTTGTCCTGAAAAACATTTTGTAGAATTTAATTACAATTTCCAAATGATACTGGAAGTAATGCTTTTACACGTTAGCAGAAATAGGAAGTAATCTGGACCTAAATGTATTTTATGAAAAGTGACCAATCCAAATAAAATCTGGGTAAATAAAAGCTGAATGTGTGTCATCCAGGTGTGTTGTCTGGCAGCAGATACAGAGCACTACTGTTTATATTAACACAGAGGTATAGCAGTCATACATTAAACGGTGCATGTCCACGTGTCCATGTACATTCTGTTTGTGTCTATGCATATGTCAGTACAGTTAGACCTGGGTCATTAAACTGACTCCGTACTGTAGGAACCTAAAAGTATGTGCTATCTTTGGAGGCAAGAAGCTGAAACCCTGAGACATTTCTACCACAGTTCTGCCCACGATGTGCTCTTTATGCACCCTGGCATACTGTGGCATAAGCTGTTACTTTGCTGATGGCGGCTGCAAACACTTGTAGCCGCATGTAGCCAGGAGTGACCCGGAATCGAACCACTGACCCTGTGGTTCGTGGACAACTGCCTTAACAACTGAGCGCCCTTAATTTTTAAGGGAAAGTTTCTAAACTTGTAGCCAGAGTGGCAGACTCCTTAAATTGTTCCCTGTTCAAATGTCTGCTCACTATGTGCAGATGAATCTAATCAGACTGAATGTTCACCCATCATATGACATGGAAATGTCACCTACAATCACTTTGGGTTGTAACTTGTAACATAAACCCTTACTAGCCTGGTTGAGGAATCGTATATTTCCTCTTCTGTGGAGCTATATTAGGAGTCATTTATTTGTTCTTTAGGTGCCATAATGAACATACAGCCTCCCTGTATGAATACACAGTCAAAGTAGCCACAACCTAACACGCTAACCGTGGGTAATAGAGGCATCCTAACCTTGTGCTTTCCTCCTAGCGCTCATGACATAACCACCCAGGAAGTGTGGGTTTGCATGGCTGCTACGGTAACAGGAGTAGAGGAGCACAGAGAAATATGAGCTTTGTGACAGAACAGTATCTCACAGTAGTATCTCATATGCTGACATAGCACAACCTTTTCAAATCTCTAAGCTGTAGTGTAAGTGTTTTCCATCGTCACCGGCAATGTCACTGTCAACTTTGTGTGACTCTAGCCAGGTTTTAGTGAGTGGAGCTGTGCATCCTGAGTTTGCCATTCAGTAATACTGGCCCATTGTTTGCAACCAACTGATAGGAGTTTTATTAATACTCAGGGAGCAAGGGTGAGCTGATTCTTTGTCAAAGAAACAGTCTGAGCACGCTGCCAATTTTAGTCCTTCAAATTCTAACTAGACCATCTGTTCAAAACAACACTAAAATATATTTCCACGCACAAAGGCAACATACTAACCTTTCATTTCATAGTAGACAAAACTTCACCCTACCTGACTCTGCTGTGACTAAGCTGACATATGAAATTGGACATTTAGTGCTAAAAAAATGAAAACAAGCATCCATTTTCGTAAAGCAGCTCGAGGGTGCTGTATGATATAGCAATGTAGACAGTACTCCGCTACGGAGGTCTCTTACAAGATCAAGGATGAAATGAACAAATATTTATCCATCACACCCTGAGGCTGTTATTGTCTGTGGAGTGATAGGTGTATGTGAGCAAGCATTTGTGTTATGTCTACAGTACATATGTGTATGTGGAGGGGCCCTTGCCATGTGTGCCCTGTGTCGACTTGCAGCGCTAGGGGCCAGTGCACACAAACATGGCCATGACTTCATATGTTACACGCTGAAGAAAAAAAACAGCAAGATGTCTCTACTAGAAACAAAAATAGAACTTTCTCTCCTAGAAAAATAAACTATGGGTTTGTGATTGCACCCATCAGCCTTTAACAGAAAGGCTCTGCCTGTCTATGAGTTCGTATGCGTGTGCATCCCTATGATTCACTCATTATTGCTCAACTAATCCTGATATAAATTAAAGATTGAAGTGTCCCCTTATTGATTCTGCACAGTTCTATCACTCAGTGTGCGACTTGATACTCACTTTCTGCAAAGCAGTTGTTACTTTTCTATTCTAGATTAAAAAGGGTTTCACATCACAAAAAACATTCACCACTGAGGTTGTTGTTTTTCGCTTTGAATTACTGATTGTTTGAGGGCTGACAGTGTGCTTGTCCTGTCAACCAGTAAATGCATTAATAATTCACAAAAATACTGAGAAGGAGGCTGTTATCACACCACTACCTTATAAACATATTTTAGGAGGGGAAATACAGATAGATCTTCAGTCAACTCAGAAATTAGTCCTCGCAGATGGATTAAATGACTGCAAATGTGAAATGGTGCTGAATTTTGTAAGTAAGTTCATTAGCAAAATTCTCAGCTTTTCCTGCCTATTCCTATTAATATGAGCTAACTTACCTGAATATTGGCGTATGGCCGGGCTTGGGCTTATTCCATGAGAAGTGGGAGGGCACTGAGAGGAACTGCTCCCCAGGCCCATCCTTCTTCAGGCTATGCAGGCCCTCGTCCGAAGGGGAATCTAGATTAGGAGACATATTTCCTTGATCATCTAGCCCCAGCTCCCCTTTCCCAGGTTGTATAGCTGTTCTGTCCTGGGAGGTCTTCCTTGTCTTAGAGGGGATGTCTGCCTCAGATGGGCAGCACTGAAAGGGTGACATGCCTACCCAGGTGTCCTCCGTCACACTGCCCCTAGGTGAAGGTCCCGGCGTGGGTGTGGGTGAGTGATGTGGAGACAATAAGCCAGGGTAGCTGATGTCAGCGCTAGAGTGGCGCCTCTTCCCACAGGGTGAAGTGGGACGCGAGGAGGGCCTTGAAGGTGGCCGCGGGCTGAGCCAATTTTCATCAGTGACACTGGTACGTGGAGAGTGGCAGGGGGACTGACGGGGTGACAAGCTGACAGAGTGGGATTGGTGCACAAAGGGGGGAGGGGGATGCGGCCAGTGGGGCTGCTCCTCCAGAACTCCACCACCCGTGTGAGGGGAGGTACAGCCTGGAGAAGTGAGCGGGGAGCCCAGAGTGAAGCGGGCAGCTGCTTCGTTTAGCTCTGAGTCAACATCGTCATAGATGTGTGAGAATGATTCACAGGAGGAGGCATCAGAGAACCAGCTCCTAGAGGAGAGGCTGCTGCATGGACTAGGGCTGAGTGAAGAGTCCCTGTATGAGTGGTCCAGTGTCAAATACAGGTGATCTCTGGATAGAGGTCTGTCACCATGGTAGTCCCCATCAGGGCCATTGGACCTCAAATCCTCATCATTGGCATCCATTTCCTGGGGGCAGCTAGGGGAGATAGATGTGATTTGGATACTGGGGCACTCAAAGGCCTTTGGGGCCTCCACAGGAGCAGGGGGCAGCAGGGGGGAGGTGCCATACTTGGAGTCTTGTGTCTCATAGCTCAGAGGCTCAGGTCCTGGTTTGTGTGGCTGAAGCCGCGGGGAAGTGTTGATAATCTGGCAGTGAGACTGCATGCCATGACGAGGCAGGCCAATAGACTGGTGGTTAGTGACCATAGACTGTGGCTGGCCTACATTTAGGATGTAGAATGAAGTGTTGTCATCAGGGTCCAGATCTAGGAGAAGAGAAAGTAGACAAGATTAAGATCTGGAGAATATTATCTCTGTTTATCATTACTTTCTTTGCTAATGTTCACAAATTAAAAAGAAGTAAAAAGCTAAGAAGTTTAAATTGTGTAAAACACAATGCCTACAACTGCAACTTTAAATCTTATCTTATCAAACTGTAAAGACTACTGTCGTGGATAAACTCAGACCACAACAAGTCCATATTTTAACAAAATAGATTTATTGCACAAGGGTACAGAGAGGTTCCAATTTGTAGCAGACAGGATGAAAAACTCACTCAGTCAAAAGAAGCATCGGTCGGAAAGGCAAAAAGCAAAAGAGCAAAAAAACCAAGACTCGTATACTCTTATGCAAAAGATCCTTCCCGTCACAACACATTCTATTATTATCCCAGTTCTTCCAACTTCTACCACACCATACTGTCACCAACTCTCCCCCAACTTTCTCCCCCTTTAGCAACACTGTCGGGGACAAACACCATTTCCCTCCTATTCCCAGAGTCTCCTCACACGTACCGTTTTTCAGATAATTGATAATTGATTGAATCCTGGGACAAACGCCAGGTCATCCTGACCCCTTCTGTAATACAACATATATATTATATTATAGATGAATTATATTTTGTATATTATACATCAACTCTACTATGTAATCTTTAACCACCACACTACACTTTACATTATGAGTCACAGCTCCTCAAGCTACGTTCATGGGATCAGTTACTGTACCCTGAAGTAGAACAGTACATCTAAGGATGTGTTTATACAGATCAAGTAAAAACACCATTAGGTATAAAGGGCAGGTCCACAAGTATTTGAAGAGTCATGCAATTTTTATAATTTACCATCTGTAAAATACCAATGTATTTAAAATGAAGCAATCAAGATGTCATCAAATTCAAGATTGTCCGTTTTCCATTTTTTTAAAGGTTTTTCATCCCCCTGTCATAACACTGCCTCTGCCATATTTTACAGCTCATATATGCTTTGAATCATGAGCTGTTCCTTTCCATCTCCATCCAAGTCAAATCTGGCCATTATGTTCTTGAGCCTTACCAGTGTTTTGCACCTTGTAGTAAAGCCTCTTTACTGTATTTACATTTGTAAAGTTCTTGACTCCTGACTCAAGACGTTTTCCGTTACAAGCCCCCTCAAAATATCCTTGGGGAGATGTTGTGAAGGTGTTTTTCTTTACCATGGACAGAATTCTGCAGTCATCAATTTTAGTAGCCTCCAGTGGTCTTCAAGGCCTTTTGGTGTTGCTGAGATAGTTAGTGAATTCCCTTCTGTTTAAGAATGATTCCAACTGTTCGTCTGGCCCCTCCTACACTTTAATGACATCCTAATTGATTCAATTTCAACAGTAACAGACACTGAGAAACAAATTATGACCTTATTTTTATTGTAAAGTTCAAACTGTGAATTACAAAGACTAGATACTAAAAACATACTAAACATGTAGCATATTACTGTGCAACTGTGCTTTGCGCCCTCCTGAAGCAGCACAGAGAAGTGGTCTAGATTCTCCTAATGGCCTAAAATGTCTGATCTTTTTGAAAAGGATAAGATGAGAAAATTTAGTTATTATTTCTTAAGTCAACCTGATACTACATTCCTCTTACTAGTAATGTATTCATCGCACTCCAGTCTTGTTTTCTTACAACCAGGATGGTTTGGTTTAGCCTCTAGTAGCTAAAATAGCATGTGTTTTAGTCACAGACCCATGTGCGGTTGTGAGTTTGCGTTTGTGACTGAGCCCAGGTTCAGGAAATTAGAGGGCAAAGTGTTGCTGGGTAGCAGGCATTCATACAGGCATTAATCCAGGAGGGATAACCGATGAACAGCACTACTCAGGAAACAAATTCACACAACGGTGCGTGCTGTCGGCTGTCATCACAGCTAGCGCCGGCAGGCTATTTATACCAAAGGTCATCCGGCAAAGGGAGCACACAAACACACACACACACCCACACAAACAAATAGACAAGAGCCCATTGTCTGCATTGGCACTATTCTGTTAGAGGTTATTGATAAACTTCCACTTCATATGCTCTGTTGCTCCCATTGGGAATAACCCCCCTCTCACTGGTTCACATGTGAAAAATTCTTTTCATTTTATCGTCAATGTGCGTTTTATCATACATTATTTATCATACATTAATCATTTTTGTTCTTTTAGAACAATACGATGCACCTAAGTGAGAATGCATATACAGTACGTACCATATAACCAACTGTAGAGAGCAGAAAAGACAGAACAGGTAAAACAAAAAAAAAGAGCATGTGACACTTATCTTCCCATCACATCCTATCTTTAAGGCATAAAGATGAAATAACTGATAATATCAGCTGGAAAATTGCAAAATGACGAAAAACAATGTGCGCCAATGGGCATTCATAAAATGTCTAGCTGAACTAAAACCACAACGTACCCTGCACAGGATAAGGTTGTGAAATTATTACACAACACTTCCCCAAATTTCTTAAATGTGCACACATATACCTGAAAATAAGAGACTGCTCGTTACATTACAAATGAGAAAATATTTAACTTTGTTATCACAGATCTACAACTGTCAAAAAACTATAAACAGGTTAAACTTTGCATATTCTTCTCTTGCTTTACCACATACCAGTGACATGACAGCGTATATTGGTCAGACACTAAGGTTAGCTTTGAACAAATTGATAATAAAAAAAAGGAAAAGGTTTTTGGGAAAGGACTAAGTCTGTTTCGGTCTTGCTCTCTATCCAACAGCAGCAGCATAGGCAGCAGCAGCAAGCTCTTTATTTATAGCTGCTCGGGTTCGCACTGGCCCAGCCTGCCTGTCACAAGACCTAGCAGTGGATCCTCTGACGACAGCATCTGACTGACTGACAGGGAGTAAGAGAAGGCAACAGAGATGAGAAAGAGGCTGTGAGGATTGGGGGGGTGGGGGGAAGGGCATCTTCCCACTAAATTATAGCCTCAAACTGGAAACAAAGTAGCATAAAGACAACTGATGTGAAAAAAGGAAAACATTTAACTATGGTTAAAAGAATAAAACTATATTTGCAGAAAAACAAAACACAGCTTTTTGAAAACAACTCTTTACAAAAAGGAGTATTACACTGCCACACATTTTCTTTTTACAATAAAAGCTGTTATTCTACAGACTAATTTAGAGCAGAGAATAAATGCATTATAACAGAGCTCTACCCTTTCAAAACTCTGTGTATCATTCTTTCATTTATCGGATTAAAAGAGATGGTAGTTCATTCCAACATTAACTATCATCTGGAGTTAAAGGCATGTCAAACTGGACTTCTTCCTTCTTAGCTACTCATCCAAAGAGCTTCTTCAGTTAGCTAGGGTGAACAATAGGGGAGGTTAGAGAAGGGGAGAATCATAATCACAACTCTTGACAAGCCTATTCAGGCCAGGACGACCCTGGAGGATATAACTAAAAAAGCTACTTAAGATAAGTAGTGAAATGTTCTAATCAAGAAGTTCAGTGTAGGTGACTCTGCCTGCAGATAGCTGGTAAACTGCTGGTTTATTGTGTGTTTCACCCACAGACAGTGTTTCTGATAACAAATAGCAAGAGCACTTTGTTAGTTACTGAAATTATCTGAGGGAATCCCAGAAAGTGGTGCTAATAAAAACTGGAGCAATTTAACCCCTGGATAAGGGGAAATCTTTACTAAGTTCTCAACAGAGATCACTCAAACTCTGACTCAGTTTCCATGGTAACTTCATCTGTGAAACTAACCTGCTCGCTAGCTTCTCTTTAACTAACCCAGACTTCGTTCTTCTGCAGACTGACATGACTTTCACTCCCTCATTCATTCAGTGCGTATGAGAGCACAATAATGTTTTCTTTCACAAAGTCCCAGTTGGATCATAACCTGATAGATTGTTATTCAAGACATGTCTCTTCTAACATTATTGCTCACATGTAGAATTAATGGACCCTGAAATGTGATGTATGAATAATGGAATGAAAGTTATGTCGGCCCACTTATTCAGACACGACTGAAGGGTAAGTTACAGAAACTCTAGTGGTCTGCATACAGTCTGTCAACATACAGTAACCTACCAGCAAGGTTGATAATGTTGAACATAACTTTGGACCGAAGATCAAGTTTTTAATCCGATATCTCTAATAGATGTAAGGATGTCAGGTCATATGGTCCTCCCCATAAATGTAGATGCTTTTAGAATTCCAAATATGAGGTCAAGAACCAACAGTTTGTACAGGAGTTTAACATAGTGGCCAGCTATCTCCCTGCATGCAAAGTAATTGCCACTTCCTGTTTATGCTCCTGGTGTCTGATTTTTTTTAATTTTTTTTTATTTATTTATTTTTGTCCTTTCAGCTTATCCTGTGAGTTCAGGGTCACCACAGCAGATCATTTGTCCACATGTTGATTTGGCACAGTTTTTATGCTGGATGCCCTTCTTGATGCAAACCTCCCCAATTTATACCGGGCTTTGGAGCAGCACTGCACGGCTGGGGATGGGGATGAGATGTTGGGGGTTCAGTGTCTTGTCCATGGACACTTTTTTTTTTTTTTTTTTAATTTAAATCCAAAAATCTTCCTTCCATTTCAGTTTATGAAACAAATATTGGAAACTTGCATGGTGAAATGTGCTTTTCCTGTAATGTTTTTTCTAACTATGAATTGACTTAATTGGCATGGTTATGACATTTTAAAAAAGGTGCATAACAAGGGGGTTGCAGAATGAAAAGAAGCATCAAGACAACCTGCCTTAATAAAACTCTCACTTGTCTGAGGAGCTGTTACCATTATGTAGTCCAGCAGAGGGGACACGTCATTTTTATTTACATAGGAGCAGAAATTAATTATAACTGTAGTAAAATCGAATTTTGTTTACTAATCTGTCTCCTTCAAAACTTAAGAGTTTAAAACATGTTTCACAACACTGCTATCCAGTGTATTTAAACAAAACAATTAAAGCATTATGTCGCTAATGCCTTTCATTAACCAGAAATTAAAGAAGAGTCTTGCTGGTTTTAAATAATACATGTGCTTTTCATTCTGAGTATTTAAAAATAGAATTCAAGTGTCGGTTTAAACCTGAGTGAGCTTTCATAATTTAAGTTTCATTGAGTCCATTAACAATTATAAAACAATAAAAGCATTGAGCCCATTACCTCTCCACTTAGTGCCTGGGTTTCTACTTTAATGTAACACCACACAGCTTCTGCATCTGTCAGAAATGTAGGTTGTAAATTACACCATCACATATAACATTAGACACAGATAGTTAAAAACAGCCCAGTCCCAGCTGTGTTTATTACAACTGGGTGCAATATTAAATACTTTAATTAATAAGATAGTAATGACATTAGTGAAAAAGGGCACTACAAATGTCATGTGTTTATGGAGATTCTGGTAATACTGTACATAGTGTAGAGAGTTAAAGAGACAATAAGCAGATTAATCTAGCACTACAATTAACTACCACTACTAGCACTCTCCCTGCTCTGCTGCCCTCTGCTATGCTCTACTACACTCTACCCAGCACTTAAGTTTATCATGGTCATAAAATTACAATAAAAGAGAATACACTAAAACGGAATTATCAAGCAGAAATAAATGACCTTCCATTACTGTTTAGAAGGGCAAGCCTCACTCAAAAACCTTTAGAAGCTAATATCTCTGCACTGGCAGTGCTATTCATTGAGTTTCTAGGCCTTGACAAACTGACCAAACTGTTAATCAGACGTCAGCCAACATTGGGCTGTCAGTGAACATCAGTCAGCCTAGTTTTTCTCCAAGGTAAGACGTGTTGGAACATATTTCTTGCAAATAATAATAATAATAAAATATCAGTCTTTGATTACATAGTGTATCTTTATGTGGCAGTGTTGCATAGATGAGAGACAGACAGCAGGATGACCGTGTTACCTCGCCCCAGCCCTCCCCTTGCCTTGAGATAAGATTAGCCTGTTACCTAAAACCCTCCAGTGTGGGAAAAGGGGTGAGTGGTGGGAAACCCCCCTGTCAGAGCCAGACATCAGTCACCTTAGGAGAGGAGAGGAGAGCAAACGAGAGGATGTATAGTGGACCTATTGACTATTAAGCCCCTGCACTGCCCCTGCATCACACACTCCTCAAGTGTCCATACATCAGCCAATCTAGTTAAATAAAGATCTCTAAGAGGCTTTGCTGTACCTAAGCTTATAATAGCTCAATCTCACTGAGAGATGTTTCAGTGAAGCGTGGACTGTAGGATGTTTGTGACACACCACAAAGACCTGTGTGTTCTCACAGCAACCAACGAACGGCTTGACCCTCTGGTGATGGTGGCTTCCACTTTGGCTCCTTCGCACAAAGCTCAATAGGCCTCTGGCTGACCGTCACGCTGCCTGGGGATTCTTGCTTGGGGGATAATCCTTAGAGACTCTGTTCCTCCCTCCTCTGACACTCACTGCACACAAAGTGTGTCAGGTTCCTCTGACAATCAGTGACACACAGGCCCAGTTTCTGAGAAAGCCCAGTTCACTACGCAGGGAGGGAAGGAGTTATATCTCCCAGAGAGGAAGATCATTGTCATTGCGTGTTCCTGTTGATGCACCCACAATCTTTATGTCTGCCTCTTTCTGTGCATCTGTGCATGTGTATGGGTTCAAGAGTGTGGGTGGTGTATGAATGTGTGTGTGTTCCTGCATGCCTGTGGTTGTGTCTCTATGCCTTCCTGTGTATTTTTGCACATACAGCATGGGTATATGTGAGTGTGCCTTTTATTTGTGTGTGTGTGTGTGTGTGTGTGTGTACATACTGTCTTAAGTTACCCACTAACCCCAACACCTAGTGCTGCTGCAGCTAGAGGGTAACATAAGCCAGGGTTCCCTTTGTGGTGGTCAAGCAGGTTGATTAGAATAGGCTCTGCTTACATCCCCTGTATAGAAGCCTTTGTGTTCAAGCCAGTCTCCTCTTTCAGCTCTCCTCATGAGCCACTGACCAACAGAGTACAGAAAAATTGTGCCAACACACCATGTACTGTACAAAGCCTCATGGGATAAATGGCATCTAAATTATGAATTAAACCATTTAAAAGAGTAAATGTGGTATGGTTTTTAATTTGCAGTCCTTAAAGAGCAAAACCTAAAGCATTTGAAGTAGGTGTATAAAGAATAACCAATATAGATCGGATAAATCGATACAGGAGTCAGAGATGTGTCCGCATTGGTAGATAGCTTTTCTTTAAGAGACTAGAAATCCAGATATGTGCGTGACAGTTTTTATGTTCTTCCAATTCCAATACTTCAGCTCAGGGTGTCTGGCAAAATTACCAATAGATTACTGATTAAATGTCTTCACTATTTATTCTTAAAGCTGCATGTTTGTCTGTGTGAAACTCCATAGGTTTCATTTTTCTCTTTTATATTAACTAAAAACTTAACAGGGCTAAGGTTGTAAGTTCAATTTCCTGATTCCATGAACCATGATTGTTCCAGATGAAGTCAGCCCAGTTGTCTAGCAGCTCTTCCATCAGTGTGTGTGTGTGTGTGTGTGAGTGTGAGATTGTCAGTCCGAAAGGCTGACTGAAAAGCAGTGTTAAGTGCTTTGGGTATAAGGTAGAAAACAAGTGCAGACCATTTCAATGAGTGTTCAATGTTCAACTTTTTTGATTTATTTAATAAATAAAACAGATAATAATAAAAACAGAAAGAGGCAGACATAAAGACTGTGGGTGCATCAACAGGAACACGCAATGACAATGATCTTCCTCTCTGGGAGATATAACTCCTTCCCATATAAAAATTTGCTGCACTTCCAAGCACAGCTCACATAGGCAAATTTAATTTCATCCCCTTCGGTTTTCTAAGAACTCTTGAGCTGGCCGATTGCCTACATTTCTAAACACAGAGTCTGTGACGCACATGCACACACACATTGTAAGGGATGGCCTACACCTATGGCTCTAAACCTTTCTGACTGGATTTGTGCCAAACCTACTGGTCGTCCTTTTAGGTGGATGGGGCTGTGTACACATAAAACCGAGTGAAATCCAAAGGCGAGGAAGAATAAGACAGCAAGATTTTTGTAAACCTATGAGCACAAAACACATTTACAACAGAATCCTGGCACATCAAGCACCTGTGGAGCCTTGTTGTTGTCTTATCCTGTAATGTTATGTTAGGGTTACATCAAAGAGCCTTCCTGTGCCATCACAGCAGACTCATAAGCCAGTAGAGGCTTAACAATGGCAGCCTAAGCCAATGTTAACATATGCCGGAAGCTAAATTAAGCTCCTAATTAACAATCTCATGCCGAGATAACATTATGGGATAAACATACAGTGCCAAGTATCCACCTAAACTAAATACCCACCAACGCACGAAGATCCCTTTCAAACACATCACTAATTGGATATATTATTTAGGTACTCTAAAAAGATCTCATGTACAATTAATAGATGTAGTAGTAGTAGTAGTAGTAGTAGTAGTAATGATAATAATTATTATAAGAAGAAGAAGAAGATTAATAATACTCTTTATTTAAATAAGAATGATATTTTAGCACAGTTTAAAGCAGGTGTTACCAAAATCCTTAAAGGGGAATTCGTCTGTTGAAAGAGGCACTTTGTTGATCATTTCCATACTCCATTATACTATTATACTAATTATATTATACTACACTATGGTAATTTCTTAAAAAGATATGTTGTACAAGACTGAAAAGCCAGAGGCTGTGACAGTCCGGTTTTCCTCAATTCTGTTTAGAATTCTTCAAAGTGAAGTAGACGCACATGCATGAGTGAAGTAGAGTGGAGTAGTGGCAACAACTCCGTGCTTCTGTTTCTGCTGGAATTTAGATGATCATGCTACCTCTGCCCTGTCACTCTGTGTTAAATTACATTTTTTTTTAAATATTCACTGTAGCGTAAACGTGCACCTTTTGAATCTCTTGAACTCAGCTTTGGGTCTTATTCACCTTAGCTCTGTGTACACTGCCAGGTATTATGACACCGTTTACTCTTTACTTTTTCCTTCTTCTTGTCAACTGGACTGTTACTTTGTTTGTTAAGCTGATAGCAGTGAATTGATTTGAACAAAAAGAAAGCAAATGCTTATTTTATAAAATGACAAGTCTTTTCAAAATATTGATACAAATAGTGATCGACTTCTTGCTGACTTTTAGACACAGACTGGCCGAGGTTGACAAGCAAAGTCTGTTTGCAGCAGCAACAACAGCAGCAGCAGCACATTGAATGTTTCCACAGAAATTCATGTAATAAGATTGCACACATTTCTTTCATTCTAATTTAAAATGCTGGGGGTTGCACTTCGAAAAGGTCAAATGTTACAGCAAGCTGTGCAAAACAATTTATCAGTTACATTTAAATGAAAGGATGGCAGTACAGAAATATGTAGCCTATGTTAACTTTTGGATGCCAGCCTCCTGCTTTAGATTTTATATTTATTCATGCACAATTACCAAAAAAATAAATGAAGCTGTTTCAAAAATAACATTTTATGGTACTTGTAATTTTAATGGAAAATTTTTTGCATGTACTCTGCGTTGGGAAGTACTCCTAGTTTACCAAACATTGTTTTGAAAGCAACACCAGTATGCCTCGTATTTCCAGCGTGGGAGTTCTATGTCACGGTGAGTATCACATACAGGGGGATGCCGGTAGCTGTCTAACACTGGGGCAGTATTCTGTTGGCTTTGTTTGTTTTACTATAAACACACAAGTCACGGTAAAAGGTCAATGTAATGGCAATATGTGTGAACAGTTTCAATGCATTACATGCTGTATAGTGAAAGCAACAACAGCAGATTCAATCATCTGCCGGTGTCTACAGGGAAAAAAAATCCACAGCCGAACACCCAGATAGTTCTAGACACATACACAAATTAAGAAAAAACAAGGGCTTTTAGTAACCAGGTTAGTCTACTTTATCAAAGTGTTGTATGCTCTGACGTCCTCTCTCTAAACGTGGCTTCTCTCAATGACATGGTGTCTTTTGTGCATGTAAACACAAAGTTTTTTAGACTGTATGTATTGGTTTTCAGTTTCAGGAAAGCTACCTCAGTGCATTAGAAGATTGGCCTCTGAGGCGAATGCAAGCGGCCTGATGGCCTGCAATAACCCAGAGCAGATAACATCAGAGGCTACTGCTAGCAGGGGTGACATTTAAACAATCTGTCAGGGCTGCCTGGTGCATGTGGCTGAAAAAGTCAGCCGAGGAGAGAGAGAGAGAGGGGGAGAGAGAGAGAGAGAGAGAGAGAGAGAGAGAGAGAGAGAGAGAGAGAGAGAGAGAGAGAGAGAGAGAGAGAGAGAGAGAGAGAGAGAGAGAGAGAGAGAGAGAACAAGGGAGATGGACAATCAGTGAAACACAGCTTTACTGTGCATTTACGCAAGAGAAGAAATGAGAAGGTGAGAGCTACAAAATGTATGACAGAAATACAGAGCAAAGACACAGGGAGACAGAAAAGTTGACATTTCCAAACGTTTGGTCTTACAGAGCATATTGAGACTTCAGCACATCACACAGATGTGCAATAATAAATGGACAATATTTGTATCATCAAAAATCCTAACCAACCACTAACAAATCACTTTATTTGTGATCACTATGATGTTTTCCTGGAACGTCAAAAATAACAATATTATATGTGCCCTCGTACAACCTTTGAATGTCAAGGTGTCACCTAAAGCTACTAGTATCTCTTGGCCTAATATCTAATATCTAATATCTATTGACCCCTTTTTACACAGACTAATGACGCAAGTTTATGAGGAGAACCATTTGTAGAACGACTAATGAGGTTGCAATCAGGTAGTAAAAAGAAAGACAATGTTCTCTTGTCTATCTGCTTTGCTTGGGGGGGCTTTTTTAATGGTCTCCACTGCTCTACTACTGGTACTCAAAGCGCTTTATACTCCTTTTCATTCAACCATTCACACTCACAATCACACACCAATGGGGGAGCTGGCCTACACTCACTGGGAGCAACTAAGTTGGGGTTCAGTGTCTTGCTCAAGGACACTTCGACAGGTGACCGGAAGAGCCAGGCATCAAACCAACAACTGTGAGATTGGTGGACAGCCGCTTTTTGTCACAAGCCTCTTTTATCGATCACCCTATACAAAGGCAGTGCAGTAATCACCATTTCTTCGTAACCCATTTCAGAATGTGTCACACGTAATTATTGCACACATAATAGGAGTGGAACAAGAAAAACTGCATGGGGAAGAGTACCAAGCATTATCCTGTCTGAAATATAAGTTTGTATGGCTGCCTAAAATAAAACTGAATTCAATCCACCCTAATCCACGAGTAGCGAGCTGCACCTCATAGTAAAAGTGGACCACAGAGAGAGCGAAAAAAAAAAAGTGGCAATAGATGCAGGAGTTCAACAGCTTTCTCTCTCATGTAATGCAGCCTCTGACATGTTGATACAGCGCAGCCAGCTGTAGCTTCAGTTACACTAAATTTAAACTAGACAGATGCCTCACATAGCTACTCATGCCTTGCCCCGGGAAACAAACGTCTCATTCATCACAGCGGGGGCTAGGACACCATCAGTTCAGTAAGGTCGGAGGGCACCCACATGGTGATCTAATCCCTCCCACGTGTACTTCATGCATGACTGTCTGACCTTTGACCTCTCCGGCTTTTACATTTTCATTTAAAGATGAGAACTTGTAGGTCCATAAACTCTTTTCTACACACAGAGACCATTCGATCAGAAGTTTTATGCCCTGAAGAAATTGTTTTCTCTACTGTTTTTTTCTTTTAAAAAGTTAATAATAATAATAATAATAATAATAATAATAACTGTAAATATGAACAATTATCAAAATCCTACATGTCTTACATGTCTAATCTCAACAACGTTTACAAATTTAAATTCAAATCAAATACTCAAGCTAAGTGGACACTAACAAAGTGGAAGTTAAGTATAAGATACTACCACTAAAATTATATCTGAATTTCACTCAATTGGCTGATTTTAGGGGAAAAAATCTGAATGTTTATGTTATTTACTGGAAGGTGAACACACTTTAGTATAGTCTGTGAGTGGTGGCTCCCAACGCTCAACCTGAAAGTCTACACACACGCACACACAAACACACACACGCACTCACACACACTAACACACCTGACTAGAGTCTAGAGTCTGGGAGTGCCAACACACTCACCTGGTGATGTGGCACACAGCATTCTTCCACTCCTCTCCTCGTTAAAATCACAGTGCTTGAGCAGTGACAAAGTTGAAGGCTGCAGGCTTGCTGAGACGAAAGGGGTTCTCCTGTTCTAAGTATGAACGAGTCACTAGAACCTGCTGCCTGCCCTCTGCCACTCTCTTTGGGAGCTCAAAATAGTCCACCATGAGAGCGATGTAATTTCAGTCTTTCGGTCTTTCCCACGACAAGGACTGAGAGGCTCATGCTCTTGGTTGACAGAAGCAGAGTAATGACAACAAGACAGATAAGGGAAAAAAAAGTAGTTTTCTGTATTTTGTGCTCTCAGTTAGATCATTTCATTATGATAAAAATGATATATCCTCATATCTAGGCACAACAAAGACAGTCCTACAGGTACAACATATGTCACTGCAAATTACCGGAACAAAATCAAACCTGACTAGTCACTAAGTGGTTGCAGTGACTGGTGACATCTGGAGATTTCATTAGCCTAGATCAGTCTCTCTGATGTAAGTGGTGGTCTCTTTCATATCCTGAGAAAGCAGTGAGAGAGCAAAGAAGCCTCAGTCATCCTGGTGACGAGTGTACAATATGTTGGTATGGCGTCAAACGGTAAACCGCAAAAACTTCTTTCAATGCACGAGATAAGAAAAATAACAGGAACCAAGTTGATGTATCGATGAAAATGAAGAATAACATAAATAGAGAAGGGTTTTGACAAAGTGAGCTGGTGAACAAAAAACGCTGTTCATGTTCCCCTTACCAGCAGCTAGAGAGCAGTGTGCGTCCCTCTCCTCTCATACCCCCTGCCATCTGAACCCCACATGGTATGTCTGGGAAGAGAGCCAAACACCTCTGCTATGGATCTACTACTCTGCCTCCTATAAAAGCTACTCTTGCCCTCCTCCTACACCCAATGAGGGCACTGCTCTTGACCCACATAACACAATACTCAACAATACCTGTTTCTCCAACTCACATTGTCACTTCACGAAAGACACTCTCCAACAAATAGGGTAAGTGGTACTTTAAGGGATAAGCCTAAATGCACGTTGTACCAAACTGAAAGGTGGATCACAGTGTGTTACAGTGTGGGTTCTTTTCTTATATGAAACCAAATTCAAAAACAGCAAAGGGAAATACGTTCTATAATTAGCATGTACAACCAGGCTTGCCCTGTGTGATATTATAGATGAAAGCATGTTTGAGGACACTTTCTGTAGCAAGCGATACTATCACACACAAGTCTCTAATACCGTCACTTTCACAATGACAGTTACATGTAGGCGACAAAGTGAAAAAGTCTGGGAGGGACGGCCGTTATGCCTTACGTTTTTCAAACCATGACTAATATAACTCTTAACACATGGATTTCTCTGCATAAGTAAATCTATGACAGGCTGCTCAAGTGTTTTCTTTCAACAATATGCCAAATTAAAAAAAAAGGAAATGATACTGTGCTCTGTGATCAAGGTAAAAACAATATAGTATGTAGCTACTTTTCATAGAACAAAAACTTTCCAAAGACAATTTTCATTTTTATTTGATAGCCCAAGAAGGTCTTGAGTAACATTAGTCAGTTTATTATTAGGTTAGTTTGATGGGTTTGCAATTTCATGTACCCAAGATTCTTTTAGCAAAATTATGACAAAAATAAGGACCAAAAAAAAAAGCTTTCAGCTTTAATTTAGTTATAAGGCATCAATTGTGCTACAAAGGGTTCCCACAATGATTGTCCTTAATAACTTATTCAAATAATATATTATTTAATTTTAGGGCTGGACACAAATATTTAACTGTTTGGATTTTAATTTTGTAGGTAGGTATTTTATTATGCTTTCATTTTTATACTAATGCATACAGATGACCTTCACTCTCCCAAGCACAGTGTCAGCTCCTAATAGATGAAGGCACAACCTACACACTGTTCATTTCTTTTGCAAAATCAGCACAAAAAGTTAAGGACAAGAAGAGAGGAAATATCAATAACTGTATCTGTGAATATTTCTAAATACTAGTATGGAGAGGAAACTATAGAAGGTACAGAGAAATAATCAGCTGTTTGATAAGCTTAGCAAAGAGCATCAGTCCCATACCAGTCATACGAGTGTCCAAAAATGTCATCTGGTACAGCCCTAGTTAATCTTTTGGCTCATTAAGTTATTCCAGAGCTGAATTTGAGTCAATGGAATTGTATTTGTGTTGCACAAAATAATGCAAAATGGCATTTAAACACATCAGGAGCTAGTTATTCGTAATCATTAACAGATCTTGGATCAAACAACTGTTTACGACGTAAGTTTTTACTACCTTGGGGGCACAGTTAAAACTCTGATCATCTCCGTTAGATCTAGAGGGTGGTTATATACTGTATCTCAAAGCTGGATATCTCAATATCTAAACAATCTGCCCTACTAGATACCACAAGTCTGTGAATATTTTTGTCACTTGTGTGAAATGAACCTTAAAATGACTAAATAAAATCTTTGATGAATAAGCACATCGCAACTCTGCATAAACATTAGGTTGAGGAAAACATGCCCACAGTACATGAGAATGACCACACACACAAAAATTACAAGGAACAACAACAACACTTTACTCAACCAAAGCCAAAGTGTGATGTGCTGCAATTTACCAAAACAATACAATAGTTGCAATAGCAACACCCAGGAAACCAAAGTAAATAGAAATATGTTACTGAATGTCAACATTCCTGTACGGACTAGAAATTGAAATATAAAAAAAAACCATAAAAAGGTCAAATTTAAGTGAATGTTTATGGTTTGTGGAGATGTATGGCACCATATTTGGAGCCATGGTTTGCATGAAACCAAACGCAATGGTCAAAAGTCTTATCGATTTTGGGTGAGTCTCACACCTGCACACAGAAACCAAGTTTTCTCCAATGTCATTACTAAAACTGCACAATGCAAATTACGATAGCGCTAGCATCACACCCAAATTCAATCCACTTTTCTCTGCCCAGCCCTTCTTCTCCCTTCTAAGCTCTGCCATATTTTGCACAGCCCTCCAGCTATCATTCAAATATAATAAATGATGACGCTAGAAAACGTACAAATCAAGCATTTTTGAAATTTCTAATTTGTTATAAAGTAAACCTCACTCAAATACTTTCAGACATAAATATTTCTACATTCCAATCAGTGCTATTTAAGCCCAAATTCACTGGAGTGGACAGCACATCTCTACATTTTGCCACATATTTCTAGCAAAAATTAAAAATACATAAAAAAAAATTGCACACTGTAGCTTTAAGAAAAAGAATCTAACAGTGAACCCAACCTAAGGCTGGTAAAAAAATATTGATTCATAAAATCCAGAGGTCAATCTATGCTGGGCCTGTTGTCAGTCACGTTAAACCTGAACATTACATGCATGGAGTTGTTACTTGTTATATATTATATGCACTGGGTGTAAAATGTCCACTTTGTGGGAAAGCATCCTATTAAAATTAGTGAGCAGGCTCAGTTTCTGTCCTGCCTTTGCTCAAATTGACCATTTAAGTGGACATGCTTGGTTGGAGCAACTGCTGCTGAAAGTCCAAATATTGGAAAGCATTTATATACATACGTGTTTAGATTATTCTTGTGCAACGGTTTTGCTTGTTAATGCCTAAAAACATAATAATGCAGCCCTTACTCTCAATCTCAGTCTTAATATCTCACAAACAAATAAAAACACTGACAACAGACCCATCTGTGAACAGCTATCTGTCAGTGGCAGCGCTATTGATAGCAGACACCCAAGTCTTCAAATAAGTTATTAGCAGCAAGCACATAAAGAGCCCAGGCTACGTAGCTCAATGTTAAGCTAAATCTTTGAAATCTTGGAAATGTTGATTAGATGAGTCAATGCCTCTTACGAGAAAATGTTGGGAAGAATTAAAGGAGAGCATAAGATGACTGAAATGGGATACACGCTGGCATCATGTTTTAAATAACTGAGGGCAATGTGGTTTAACATCAGATGCTCTTGTGCCCTCGTATCATATTGTTATCTGGAGTTTAAGTAATCAAGAGTTTTGTTTTGCCTGTAATTTCCTCTTGTGTATTTCAAGATTGTAAAGAATGACTGTTAATTATGTTTGTACACCATTGATTTAAAATAAACATTTAAATATATAAAAATTGTATAAATGCTGACTGGCAATATAAAAAAAATTAATAAAAAAAAAATCGAGAGGACCACCACTACCAATTATTAATTTTCATAATTGAAGGCCTGCTTTTTTTTTAACTATTCAATTATCAAATTAAATTCAGAATATTGGTTTACAACCCTAAAAGCCAGGTGAACTGTTTTGTCAACCATCCAAAACCATCTACTGAATCTAGACTAAATAATATAATATATAATATAATAATATATATTTTGTTTAAAAAGAGTGTAACAAAATAATTTAATAGGTATTTTTTTTGACACAGAAGCTTTTAACAATAATTTGAGCAAATTAAAAGCTACTTGTCTGTTCAATACATAAAGCTAATTATTGCCCTACTTTTTTTTTTTTTTTTTTTTTTTTGGCGTGGTGTGATTGGGGGGGAAGTGAATTTTGAATGACCTCATCAGACTTTCTAGTTAAGCTGATTCACAGAAGGATGTGTTCTTCACCTGGCCTACACTATACATATTCAGGGGAAAACCCTTACAGTAAGTTTGCCCAGTGCCTCTGAATAGAACAGTCAAATAATTCACCCCAAAGTGGTGACTATTTCCTGAGCAACATGAAAACAGAGCAAGAGAAAGAGGAGAGAAAAATCGAAAAAGAAAGACAAAGACACGGAACTACACCGCACCACACAATTACCCAGATTTTTAATCACATTCACATATGCAAGTTTAAACACTGAAAGACAGCTACATAACTGACAGCTGGGCTAAACGGTGGGAGTGCACAGGAAACCATTCACTAGTTGGCTTCATAAAAGAAACAGATAAAGGGAATTGAAAACAAATCTTTAAAGAGCTGTTGAAAACATAACCAGCCAGGTGCCATAACTGCACAGTTTCAGAAAGCTGCTTTACGTGCATCGAAGCAACATTTTGTAATTGTCAGTACTAAAAGAGGTTTATGGTCGTTTATTTTCTTTTATTTCCTAACTCTCTGTTTCACGGCACCTATATTAATCAACTAAAAAACTGGCTGCATAAATACTGGCATGATAACAACCACAGCCCAGTTCTGTCAGCGTGCAACAATAGGAAGCTTGGTGGAGTAGAAATTTTTCAAATATTCAAAGTGAAGGTTCTCTAAGTCGTAAGACAAACAAGCCCTGACTTGAGCCTTGCCTTCCGAGAAGGAGAATACCTTAGGAGTGTGCAAGTACCTGTTATTCTGGATTTGTGATTCTGGTTTACACTGTAGTTATTAATTTGGACAGATGCCTCGCTTCTGGGCCAAGTCATACAGTCTGGACCAGATTAAAACCACTTGCATAGTGGTGCTTTTATTCCTACACTTATTCCAACTGCAGTTTTCCCCCTCTTCTCATCTCCAAATCAAACTGCTTTTTTAAAATCTAAGGAAAATTTGATTAAAGATTGCACATGGCAAATCCTTAGAGTCACTGCTTTGCCAGAGTTTCACAAAAAGGACACAGCTGGAGAATTCACTGGTCTCAGTGGCTAAAACCCAAAAACACAATCAAATGAACAAAGCTGAACTTGGATGAACAGACCAAGGCAAATGAAACACATTCATTATTTTGTGATTTCAAAACCAGCTTATAAACCTTTTTTATATCACTCAGTCCCTCAGTATTTGTGCAATGTACTGTATATGCTTCCAAAAGCAGATTCATAAAATCCACTAAATGAAAAAACCCAAACTCAAAAAGGCAGCAGCTTCTGTCTTTCAGTAGAGTAACTAAGGATGTAATATACTGTTTTAGTAACATCAGTAACATATAATATATTTTACTACTACACCACCTGAGTCCAGTTTCTGCCTAAATTTATGTGTATAAAATTATACTACAAACACCTTAAAATCTCTTTTTGAAATATTATTATTATTATTATAAAGAAATTAGAACAAGGTATATGTACTAAGGATTAGCAAACATGTAACACATACTTTTTCTTGCACTTTTTAGTAGGTAATTCCTTGAAATAACTTGTGACATGCTGTTGCCTTAAATGACACCTGTGTCAAAAGAGTAAACTCTGCTCCTGTCAAATCAGATAGCAACTTTACCTATTAGCATGTGTCTAGACATTACTATTAGTGTAGCCAAAATGAAAACACACACTTATGTAGGGTGAATTTCATCTGTTCCAGTTACAACTCCATTGCCGATCAATTCCCTCTTCTGACTCAAAAAATAGTTAAATCACTTTTTAAGGATCTAATATTTAGTTAATGAAATATCTATTATTTTATTGTTGTATTGACGCATTTTTATTTCTGATGAAGATTTGTTTATTCCTGCCACCTATCTTGGTCCACCATTCACACTGGACCGTAAGTGGCAGTAGTGAGCAAATCTGCACCTGAACGAGGAGTAGAAGGCGCTTCACTGGAGAACACACTTTACAGCAAAGCAAGTCAGCTGGAGGCAGGTATTGTTAACATGTCAGCATGTTATTTTCAGAGCACATTAGCTGATAACTCCACTAACTGCTAATAATTGAAGCTATAAGCTAACGTTATTTCATACACAAACACATGCATCAGTGTAGTGTTCAAAATGTGGCATTTATGATGTTGGCTTACAAACCAAGGTAACATTGCAGTTAGTAAGTCTTCAGCTTTTGAACTGTGTGATAAGGTGAAGCAGCAGGTTGTAGTGTGCAGGAGTGTCTACTGTTTACTGTTGCTAAAAACGTCATGTTTTGGTTTTGGCAACACCACAATGTACAAAACTAGTATTAGTTTCAAATTATACTTAACTTAGCCTCCTAAACGGAAAAGAATGCTTAATATTCAATCTAAGAATAATGTGTATAAATCTTAGATTGAGGGTGATATTACTTATTATAATTATTGATATATTAACGCGTTAACATCACTGTTGCCGCGGTAAAGGTCTAGCTGATTTGCCCTTCTGTTCTGGGGTGTGGCTTTGCAACACAAGACAAAACAAGAGCATCATCGCGAAATGGAAAGGGTCACAATAATTGTTTTATCTTGTCTAGTATGTCTTAATAACTGTTGGAAGCCACAACCACAATTTAAAAAAAATATATTTTATTAATTGCACAGCCCTAGCTGCATGACCACGTATTTACTCATATGGACATCTCACACGAGGCTTCAAACAGAACAAGCATGTTGGAAGGCCAAGCTATCACCTTGAAAATTGTTTTAAGAAGAGTTAATCCTGGAAAAAAGCTTCTTCTGTCATTTGGAAATAGTTGGCAGCACACGTGAATCAAACATCTATAATTTGCAAGCCGGCCACAAACCTCAAAAAACAAACACATCAAAATTGTTCCGCCAACAACATAAGAAGGAGACGCATGGCAGAAGCTGGACCAACAGCAATAACTTTACTTTATTTTCAATTCCAATCAAGTCCATTGATTTTGAAAGGTTTGTCAGCATCTTTATGGAAAAAATACTGACTTCAATTATTTTGGGATAATTATTAGCAACATAAAAAAACATTGTGACCACCTGTGCAATTTAATGCAACACAATACAGTGGCTCTGCCATAAATTCTACTTCTACGGGGTTATAATTTCTCAGTTTATAGGTTGAAACTGTCATAAAGGTGACAATTCCACTATATGTTTATTACTGAAGTCGAAGTGGGTAGTGGAGTCAGACTGAATGCACTATAAGAAGACATGGTTCTAAAGTTTGGCCACGTCATTTATTTTAAAATCGGTGGCCAAGACATTTATCTAAGATATAAATAGATATAGATAAAAATATCACATCCAGATAAGAGGTTATTTTACCAACGTGCTAGTTTCTCTTGTTCAAATGTTGACAAAGCTCTTAGATATAAAGTAAACTAATAAATAAAAACATTAGACATCTGATACTATAATGTTATTAACGTTGTCCGAGCACATGACATATTAGTGTACCTGCTTGTTTCATCACTTCATTCAGTCAAAAACAATATGGGTAAGTGAAAATATTCAAATCCAAAGCTGCAAAAATCAGCAATGTTTTGTTCTTCAGTTTTAACTTACTAGAAATTATCCGGTATATCTTGAGTCTGCTGGAATCTTAATTATGATTTCAAACAGGCTGTGAAATTGTGATGACAGAGCTGCCAATTCATCTATGATGCTTGCCAGATTAAACTTTTCCAGTTTAGTCGTCCATTTAATCTAAAACATATGCCTTATTAAAATAAAGACATTAACTGTATTTTGTTAAATCTTTTGCTGTTTGCCTTCTTCATTTCTCCTCCATAATTCTAATACAATTGTGTTGATCTTTAATTAATAGGTAGGCTAATCAATAATCTGTAATAGCTGCATCTTTTTCATTACTTTGTTTTAACTTTCCAAGATAGTCTTCCAAATAAAATTACACGCTGAGCTAAGTTAGGACTTCTCACCTTTGTAGATGAGTTTAGTATGTGAAGGAGTATGATGGCAGCGTCATGCCACAAACGTCCTCGTCTAGACCCAAACCTGAGGCATCACATTTTATACACAAACTACTGCAATATGCCGATCCATCAAAAAAAAATGTTAAAGTTCTTGGTATTGTCTGATGTCCCTGCAACCATGGCAATATACAGTAGCCTGTCTTACAGTAACATTTTGTTTTATTTGACCTGAATTTAAAAAGGGTTGTTGTGTCCTAGGACTGGAAGAATAAATATTTATATCGTGTTTATATCCTAATATTAAAGATTCCTCAATACTGCATGTCTAAATCAACTTAAAAATTATGATGGTTATTAACATCCTTCTTTATGTCTAAAACATTTGTGATGTACAACACATCAGCCACTTCTTTCATTTGGCAATCACAGCAGATAATCCATCATGTTTTAGCTTATTCAATTAAGAAACAGATTCCTAAATTCAAAAGATTTTATAAATGAATTTTTTTTTTTTTTAATGTTCACATCGAGTGATGTAGTTGACAAACTTTCCAGATTTAAATAAACTAGAGATTAAGCTAATTTCAAAAACATTTATTCTGAGATATTATGCAAATTATGCAATCACCTCTAGGTATGCTGCTCTGTAAGTAGAGTGTTTGGATTCACCGTGGTAACAAAAAGATTAGAATTTGAATCTTTCAATATTTGTACTGTATTTTTTTTTAATTTTTGGTTATTTACTATTTCAATCAAGTCAAAGTCAAGTCAAACATAAATCAACTTTGCATAAAGCCATTTTAGCACAACGTATAGCGATCTTAGATGTCCAAAGCTGTATCTCAACTCTAACATTTAAATCTGAAGATTCCTAAATATCAACAGTGGGATAATATCTGAAGTTTTTCTCTAAGTTTTGATGTCCTGCGCCAACTTTGCAGAGAAGTGCTTCAGCGACATTCAAGCTGTTCCCTCTCTTGGCCATAATTCACTCATGCACATCATTTAACAAGAACAGAACGCACGCTAACCCTGCAGCATGGGGCTACACGGTGTAGGCGAGCTAATATTATCTGTTGTTTGGGGGGAAAAGAAAGAAAGAAAGAAAGAAAGAAAGAAAGAAAGAAGACATCACAAGTTTTCAGTTGATTTGTTGTTATGAAATTAACATACGGCAATATCAGCACTTGTGCTAACCTGCTAGCACGTCAAGCTAATGACAGCTGGTGTTGTGGACATTAGCTGGGCGACCATTATGGGAAAGATGCCTGATGTTTTAGCACCTAAGTCGGTCAGAAACACACTCCCGTTAGGCTCGGTTCCTCTTTCAAAGCGCACACAGTATCGAGACGGCTCACGAGCCAAGCTGCCGGGTTCAGTTGGTGCAACAGCAGCTGGGCGACCAACGTTAACTGACTGTTACAGCACGTTGTGCCATGAGTTTACTACCACTACAGACAGTCTGAAGAATCCCTCTGGACACAGGGGGAACCCACTGACCTGCGGGGCCTAACGGCTGCTGCTGCCCGTCCTCTCCGAAGATCAGTCTGAAGTCCAGCTCCTCAGTCCCGGGGCAGTTTGCAGTAGTCATCGGGTTTGACAGCTCGGGTTTTACCCCGCCACTCGACCGTCGACCGCTGGAGCAATTTCTGCTCTCCCGAAATGTCACAACATTTACCGACTGCCACAACTTCAACTTTCGCTCACTGAACTGCGGAGCTTTCGGCGAACCCGGTTCTGTTTCGCCTCCCCGCTCCCGTCGTTTGACAAATCCAAAACACGGGCCGTCGGCTCCCGCTTCCTCCGGCAGTCAACTAGCTAAATTCTGGCTGCAAGTTCAGAGAAAGTCGCCTGGCCCCGCTGCCTCTCCTTTCCCCTCAGTATTTCTCGCTACCTCTTAGTCGGCCACAAAAAGTAAGTGTGTGTGTGCCTCCTCCGCCGCTGTTAGCCGAGAAAATGCCCCGTTCCCGGTCGGTCTCCTGTCTCCTCCGGTCCTTTTCTCCCTCCGGAGCTCCTCTCCCAACTTTTACTAACCCCGCGTGACAAGGCAGGTCCAGCGGTGACGTCAGCAGACACAACACAACACAGGGCACGCACGCGCGCACACTGCCGCTGCTGCTGGTGCCGCTTGCTGCTGTTGCTGCTGCTGCTCGGCTTCAAACACTTTGTGAAACGTTTACACAACTGCGGGCCTGAAATGCAGAGGTTTGTAACGTGTTTCACGTGTTGGTGCGTGGCGGGCAAAGTAGCACACACGATGAACGCATTCAAAGCAGAATTCCCCGATTTTCTTCAGCTCTGCCTTCAAACAAACAGTGAAATGTATATCTTTATTAAAGATGTGTGGAAAGCTCCTAGAGCCCTTGTCCAATTTACAAATGATGAGGCTTCAACTGTCTAAGTTAATCCAATCAAGGCAATATGTTTGAAAAAAATAGCACAAGATTCCCCCTTTTTTCTGCTGCGTTATTAGAATAATAGTGATAAAAAAGATGGTGGTTTGTGCTAAAATGAAAGGCTGCAGCTCTGCAAGATCTCTAATTAATTTGGCTTTTGTTTTTTTTTTTGACAGTTAAAGGCTTATATTACATTAAGATTCCCTTTTGTGATGTTTTTTTTGCACAAAAGTGTCACCACTGATCTTGTTCCCAATCAGCTACAGGACTCATCTCTGATCACTTAAAAGCCAAAATGAACAGAAGGACGATTAGCAAGCAAATCCAGTTTCAGTATTAATATTAGGCACCTGACTACACTTAAAATGTGGACTTATCCTTTATGTGTTATCACTGTGTACTAAATTCTTTTTTTAATCAATATATACAAAACTTTAATTTGCATATAATGAACATTATGACTCTGCAATAGCTATTTCCTGCATGTCTAGCTACAGTCAGTGCTCCTACATCCATGTCCAGGCATCTCTGTTCATGTGCCCTTCTACTTCTTTGTGTGGTTCTAATCCAAGCCAGGACTGTTAAGTTTAATGACATTATGCACTCGTTACCTTTAGAACCCTCAAGCACGTTAGAACACAGGCAGATTCATTTCAGATTCATTTTTCAATTAGTCAATTTAAGCTTGTTTATGGGGCCTACACAGTGGATAGCAAAGAACAGACATCTTGATCATACATTTTTGGAGCATTTAGGATGCGTATGATGCAGCAACAATAGAACCTCAGTCTACATTAACAGTGGTTCCAGAGCACAGAGTTAAAATAACTGCAATTTCCACTGTTAATCTTTGTTGTCCTGTGCTTAAAATGTGATATATATATACATATATATACGTATATATATATATATATATATATGTATATATATATGTATATATACATATATATGTATATATATATATATATATATATATATATATATATATATATATATGTATATATAAAATCTTCTCTCTTCACAGTGGAAGGCATTAATAAAACTATTTGGTCATTTTAAAGATACACTAATCATTTCACCTGCAATGAATGTAAGAGTATTCTCTCTAAAGCAATAGTAAATCCTCCTATATCCTCCACTGCCTTCTTCCTTCTCTGCATCTTCATGCCTGAAAACATTCAGTCATTCCTGGATTTCTCCATGTTGCAGATATTAGTCCAAGAGGAGAGTTATGGGCACCCAACCTTTTCTTTTTCTTTTTTAAGTATTAACATATTTATGTATTCAGCTTCTTCTTGTGACCCCTTCCAGCCCAAATAGCCTCGCATACCTGGATCACACAATATTCAAATTAAAATAGTACGTTTTGGCTTTTATGTGCAATAAAGCAAACAAATGATACATATATATTATAATATTTGTTTCTTGTGTATAAATAAACTAAGCCTTCAGTTTTTCTATATTCAAGCTAAACATGTACATTGCAAAGAGAAAAGCACAAAACTGCATGTGTTGCATGCAATAAGTTTTTTGATGTAAAGCAGTTCCTCCCCAGGACAGATTACATGTACTGGAGACAACATGAGCTTATTTTTCTGACGCTGCTACATGTACCTATGCTAGAAGCATGTGGGCGTACAGAGGCGCTCGGCTCACAAATGCATCTGAAAGCATCAATATCACATTTCCTGTGGTCTTTATTTCCAAGCAAAAGCATGAGGTTTAACCCTTTTTGACTTATATGCCATATTCTAAAGCAACTCTCTCCCAACAGATTGAGTCCAGCAAGTATTTTATGTGTTTTTCTCAGAAATGTGTGACTGTGTCATACTGAGTTCTGAAACTATGCCAAATGTTCATGTTCCCTTCTAAACTTCATACAATCCTGCCACTGTAGATTGTGCAGACATGCAAGAAAAAAAATGAGCCTAATTCACTTCGACACCTTGCCAAATTTACATTTTGTACTCAAAATGCTTCATAACTTGACTTAAACAAATAATTTTACATGAATTGAAATATAGAGGACCAAAAGAGTGTTCATCAGTCATGCATTCTTATTGCTAAATTACTAATTACCTACATAGCAGTATCAAGCAGTTCAATTTTCTATTCAGTGATTAACTCGAATGAGGTCATTATTTAGATCTTATAAACCAAATCATCTGTGAAGGTAAACAAATTATTGCCCCTTTGCAACATACTTGAGTACTTCATCAAAAAACTATAAGAAAAGTTTGAAAGTAATAATTACTTTCTCATGAACATTCCCTAACAATGGTACAACCACATTAGTTCTTAGTTTTTAGTTGCCACTAATTTAAAACCATTTATAATTAGCTTAATATACATTTGCCTTTTTTGATTCATATATTTGTACAAAGTAAACTTATAAAGTTATGGTCACGGTATTGTGTGGCAATCACATAACTCGACTGAACTTTCTCCTGTGCAACAGTCGCGTCTCCTGACTCACCCGCGTCTAATTCAGGTTGCCTGTATCTCTTATCGTCGGAGATGACCTTTGAAGGGAGAAGATAAAGAAAACAAATTGTGTAGGAGGTTGTAGATGTGGTTGGTGATATTATGTTCTTGTAAAGAAAGTTAGGAAGGAAAACAAAAAACAAAAAACACATCTGCCCCCACACTGGTCCTGTTCGAGAGGTGTCAGTCTTTCAAGGATTGGGGTTTGCACATACTGCAGAAATGCAGCACACATGATGTTCTGTAAATGTCAGCGAATATCAAATTGCACACAGTCCTGTGTCATGGTGTCAGCTCATGAAGAAAATAAAGTTTTGCAGAGGCACTTACACTGTTGGGTACAAAAGAAATGTTCCTACATGTTACAGATTCAAAATCTGGCAATGCATTTAACTCTGTTTACTTAATAAATACTTTCTAATATAGAAGCAGATTGAAAGGGTGATGAATATACAGAATTCACTTTATTCTTCAAATGAGTGCTAAAGATGCAGTGTTTTTTTCAATGACCGTGTCATAGAAAAATTTTGAGATTCCAGCTCAGATTAGAATTTCAGGTAACTTAAATATTTCTATGTTGATTGGTGCTGCCCTCTCTTGTTCAGACTGGGGGACTGAATATTGACTCAATCCAATGAGTGCACGATTTTAAAGTTTCCCTTGCAGTGATAATGTACATTAAGCCAGTTTACTCATACACATTAAACCAGAAATGCTTCCAGCTCAGTTCCTTTTGGATTTCTTCCACAGCACTTCTGTGTCCGACATGTGACCGAGACCCTATTACTGGAAGTGTGTGTGATTGTTCTGAAACTACAGTAAATCAATCGGTGAGCTGATTCGTTCAGCACATGGGAATGGTAGCTGATGGACAATCAATATAGATGTGAGAGTAGCCAGTTAGCCAGTAAACTAAAATAGGAGAGACAGTGCAAAATAGAAGTGGCTTTGGTTTCCCTTTGAATTCTCTCTGGATGCATGCCTGCTGAGATTAGTCTCCTTTTTATTGGTTTAATCTCCCAGAGGCAAAGCAGCAAGACTGGATTATCCCCTTAAGAACTCCAGGAGAAACATGTCTGGTTATTTAAACTGGTCATTTATAAGTTAGGGCAATGGCGACAGACTTGAAAGGCTTAAAAACCAGGTGTAAGTTTTATAAAAGTTCAAGGCTCTTTTACAGTATCTTTGGCTGGGCCATTGCTGACCAGAACTCAGTTATCGACAGTCACGATTTTGTCATTGGCAGCCCTCTTTCTAACCCTTCTCTAATCTATTACAATCTCTGACATGACTGGACTGCAGGCGGTGCTGATTAGCCAAACCAGCGATCAGCTGATTGATTTACCCTCAGTACAAGTGCATGCAATGTACGAGACTTAAAAATAAACACAGCATTTAGGTTAGGAAGGGACACTATTCTTAGGATTGGCAGTTGATTTTGCCATGTTGTGTAATTTTAGAAAAGACAGATAAGCAAAACATTTACTGATGGCATGTTGTGAAATAAAATGTTCAGGCCTATGTCAGTTCATGTGGGCAAAGACCTCATAGTTACCGAAAAGAAAAATCAGTGGTATCTACGATCTGATAGAGTTGCTTCAGAGATAGTTCAAAACCCTCAAAGCTCTTTTGCACACTTTACTTAATTATACATTAAATATGACATGAAATCTATAATCTACCAATCTACAAGAAATAAAGTACTACAATACTTTATAAAAGTGTCATTGGAAGCAGTTATCATTTTTGAATCTTCTTGGACCAAGGCTCTACAAGTTTTGCAGCCCGGTTTTGTGCAGTATATCACTTTGTTTCTGGCAGATCCTTTCCAAATCCATCAGATTAGATGGGAAGTGTCTGTGAACTCTCATCTTCAGATCTCACCACAGATGATCTGAAGAGTTTAAGTCTAGGTTTTACCTGATTACTTAAAGACAGTCAGAGACACTGTCTTTGCTGCTTGCTTCAGGTCACTGTTGTGCAAAAGAATGGAGTTTTGCATTGAGAATAATTTCCCTTATGTTGTGAAGCTTTATTGAAGTCATTTTTTAATTTTTGGTCACCTCCCTAAACCCGGCCCTTCTTACCTGGTTTCTCTAGGATGAGTCTTGGTGGATTCAGTCCTGTCCTGACCTATGTCTTACATACAACATGTTATAGATATAAAGGTCTACAGAGGTCTTCATGGCTTGGTGTGAGCCTTTCTAAACTATGTGCGGTCAGTTCAGTCTGCCACACATAAACTCCTGTGCCCAGGTGAATGAAATTCAAAAGGCATCTCAAGAAAAAACAAAGCCCACAGGATGGTCTGACCCATCTATTGTAGGGAATGTTCCTTGAGAAGAACTGAGAACGCTTTGTGTATATAATATATTGTGGAGAATATCGTATATAGCTATATGCATATAATGGAACTAAGGTAAATTTGTGTTATTCATTTAAAATCCCCTACTTTACCTTTTTCAGTTAGAGTTTATATAATTATAATTATGACGTTTTTGTTTTCCTTATATTTTCTTGTGTTTATGTGCATATTTATATATTTGTATTTTTATATTTAAAAGAAATGATTTAGAAAGAAAGGTAATTTTGAAATGTGGGCGTTCCTGCATACGTAATCCCCACCCCGCCGCCTGACGTCATTAAAAGTCGTCAGGAAAGCATGGCGACACTTCTGGCAAGTGAAGCAACATGCTAACATATTTTTAGTGTTTTTGGACAATTCACAGTGAGTTTTGGAGATTTTCGAGCGGGCCAAACTAGTTTAATCTCAGTCTTCTGCTCGTTTGTTCTTGTTTTTATTAGTGACAGACAACTGTTAGCTGCTAGCGAGCTAGTTAACCACCATCATGCAGTGCGTGAAGGTCGGTTTTTCGGCTTTGGCTGCGTCCAGAGCTCTAAACTCAAGCAGATTTGTCTGCCCCGTGTTTGTTAAACCATCGGCTCGGTGTCGTGTTTTTTGCTCTGTCAGTCAGATTCGCTTCTGTCAAACTACAGCCGCGCCACAAGAGACCGCAGTTATACGGATTCCTCGCTACCTGAAGAAGCGCGTGGAAAACGTGAAGCAGACTCGGGGCAAAGTCAAGATACAAACTATCAAAGCTGGCAAGCTCCTGATCCAGGGCAAGAACCCTGATCTGAACCAGTCCGCTGGTTACGTACTTGGGAAGTTCGAGCAGCCCATTCTCTGCTCGAAGGGATGGAAACACAATAAATCCTTCGGTGACTATTTCACCATCAACAACACCAAGACTGTTGTACCTTGTGTTGTTGAAAACCAGAAGAGGGACGATGAACAGAAAACATTGGTGAAGTTTAACAGCCTGCATATATGCAAAGAGCTGGTGGAAGCTCTGGACAGTATCAACATTACCCATCCCACCACAGTTCAGCTGCAGACCATCCCAAAAATCATGAAAGGTCATAATATTCTTTGTGCCGCAGAGACCGGCAGTGGAAAGACACTGAGTTACCTCCTCCCTATTGTTCACAGGCTACAGGCAGATAAGGGATCACAGATCTTCACTGAGAGCGCACACAAAATTCGCACTGTGGTTCTTGTGCCTTCCCGAGAGCTAGCGGAGCAAGTAGCCGCTGTGTCCAGGACTCTGTGTGCTCCATTTGGCTTGCTGACAAGGACTGTGGGTGGTGGACGAGGTGTGGGACACATCAAGATGGTTTTCAAGAGGAATCATCCAGATATTTTAGTGGCTACACCAGGTGCTCTGGTCAAAGCCCTGAGGAGACACTGTCTGGACTTGAGTGAGCTGAGCTTCATGGTGGTGGACGAGGCCGACACCATGTTCGATCCCAGCTTTTGTGACATGCTGCAGAGCGTCCTGCTCCACACAAATATTGCCAGTGATCCAAAGGAAACACGGGGCCCGTGCCATAGAGCCCAGTTGCTGGTTGTGGGGGCCACCTTCCCTGGCGGAGTAGGGGAAGTTCTTAGCCAGGTGACAGATCTTGGGAGCATGGTGGTTATTAAGAGTAAGATGCTGCACTTTCTCATGCCACATGTCAAGCAGACCTTCCTAAAGGTGAAAGGTGCTGACAAAATCCTGGAGCTCCACCAAGCCCTAAAGCTGCTGAAGCATGAAAAAGGAGGAGGTGGTGTTTTGGTGTTCTGCAACAAGTCTGCCACAGTGAACTGGCTGGGGTACTCACTAGAAGAAATGGGGTTTCAGCATGCACGTCTGCAAGGGGAGATGCCTGCTGCTTTACGTGCAGGAATCTTCCGCTCCTTTCAGAAGGGCACGGTAGATGTGCTGGTGTGCACCGACATCGCCTCTCGGGGCCTGGACACATCCCGAGTGCGCCTGGTCGTTAACTATGACTTCCCAGAATCCCACACGGACTACATCCACAGGACCGGGAGAGTGGGAAGAACAGGGGGAGTGGAGGACGGGGAGGTGCTCAGCTTCGTCACTCATCCCTGGGATGTAGAGTTGGTGCAGAAGATTGAGACTGCTGCACGTAGGAGAACTAGTTTGCCTGGGATGGAATCTGCTATACACGAGCCAAAACCTAAAGTAGCGGAGGAGGAGGTGTAGAAGTGTTAGTGGGACGTGTTTGAATGAAGATGAATAAGCGATGTTGTGGTTACACACTCTACATGTGCCAGTAGGCTCAGCTTTTCAGCAGAAATTAGCTAAATCATACAGACGTGGAGGAATTTGTTGGTTCTCTTCAACAGAAACAGGAGAATCTGCAGCTCCTGAAATCACTTGAAACTGACACGTAATTAAAGAAAAAAGGAAATAAAGAAATAAAATGGCTTTCTTATTAAAGAGAATATTTTAAATGATACAGAAAAAACCAAAGAGCAAAGTGACCAATTTTTAAATGACTTATTAAAGATGTGTGATGCTGATTACGTACTTTGAAATATGACTATATTCATTTATGATCTTTTCTAACAACTCTGTTCAGGCCATTTTCATTTGTATTTGTTTTATTTAATACTTGATTTAAAAATGATTCGTGTTTTGTATGACCTTTTGTCCGTTATTTCAGAGAAAATTGTCGGCCCCTTTTTGTTTTTTGTGTGTGGAAAAGTACCAACAATTTCCTGCACTTCTGTAGACATGTTAGTCCACTCAAACAACACCCAGACTAATTTAAAGCGACGATTCATGGTTACAACACGTATTGTTACTTTATCAATTTGTATCTTGAAACAGGTTACCGCTAACCTCTTTCACACTAACAACACATGTACACAACAGCACTAGCAAATAGCACTGTATTGACTGGAGTGTGGAAGCGCAGCTGAAGGCCATATGTGACTGTCACATAACTTTGCCATGATTTCTAAGATTCTAAAAGTACGATGACTTTGCTCAGCATTAAATTATAAGACTGCTGTATTTTCTGTTTATCCAGTCCAGACTTTCTGTTCAAACCCTTTCACTTTAAAGTAAAGTCTTTATGCATTTTTCTTTCACCTTGTTTTATTTCCAAAAGGAAGTGAGCAGTATTGCAGCTTTGAGCATCAAAAGATGGGATTTGCAAGTGTGTGGGACCAATAGTGACTCGAGTTTTGCCTTTTTAATTAGAACTTTAATTTCTGAGGTGTGTTGGTTATGTTGTGGCTTTGTTGATGGGTGTAGAGTAATGAGTGATAAATGTAGATATTAACTGGGCATTCTAGTTGTAAAACTTAGTAGCCGTTTAGAGCCACCAGTTCTCGGCTGGGGATTCGAACCAGAGACCTGTGAGAGCTGTGAGTCTGCAGCACTAACCACTCTACCTCCATGCTGCCCTCAGGTTCAACATTAGTAGATTAAACCATTGGATGTGACTATAAAGGCACTAGAGCAGTTATTAGCTATTTGGAGAATGATCTCGATCCCAACCACCTCAATTTCAAGGAGTAGCAGTAAGATTATCAGCAGTGATGAGGAGTAACTACATTTCAAAATAAATGGAATTGTATGTATTTACAGTATTTGTGGAATCTAACATTAGTTCGTCTTTGACATTCAGATGCTTCTGCCATTCAAACCAATGCACGTTCCTGAGCAGTCGGAGAAAGAAGGAAATTCAACAATATTCTTTCTCAAGTCAGAACGTGGTAAATATCACTTTGCACTATAAGACTTGTTTACAGTTGGTCAGTTTGAAATCAATCCTGGGCCCAGTTTGTGTGAAAAAATTACTTTATAGTAATTGAAATAGTTACATTGTGTTTTAAAAAATAATCTGTAACCTATTAAACCCCATCAGTGAAGTGTACTGCATGCGTTTAGCCACAAGGGGGTGGTATTAATCTTTCAGTTTATGTACGTTACCTGCACACGTCACAACTTGCTCTATACAGATCTTTGTGCTTTGGATTCAGTGCAATTCATTTAACATTTTAAATACTAATACAAACGAAACCATGACATTTTTTACTTTACCAGACCTGAAACACAAACTACCACAGTAACAGTGAGTAATCTCGAGTGTTGTTGAACACAGAGCAAAGCTCCACATCTCTACTGTTGATGTGGTAGGTCGACTGTATTTGAAAGGACCCCCACCCCATTGTCCGTGTCTGCAGGTGCCCAGTGAAAGGAAACTTCAGAGGTCTCAACACGAAAAATCTGCCAAAGCAAAGAAAACATTTGGAGTCTCATTTCAAAGATGATTCTGTTACCTGTGACCGCAGTCCTATGGAAACGGGTTCTTATTTTCCTTAATTTTGGAAATGTAATTAAAACAAAGCTATTATTAGTATAATTGCTGAAACATGAAGTGTTCATCACCCAATGCTGCAGCTCCTAAAGGTGGGAATAAACATAACTCTACTCTCTAAACTGTGAGTAGTTAGTGACTGTTCCCCCGAGGATCCAAATCTCTTATCTCAACCGATTTGTGATTTTTGTTTGGCAACGTTATCTACAACTGCCAGAGGCATTTAGTGCAGTAAAAATGTGCAACGTTTCCCAACAAAATGTAGAGAAGCACAAATAGGGAACCCATCCCCCCCGGGGGGAGCAGGGGGAGCTGGCGCTGGGTGTCTCGCTCAGGGAAACACCTGGTAGGTAGGCTGGGATTTGAACCCGAAGCTTCGCCCTCCCATCCTGCTGCTCTACCCATTGAGTGCTCCTCTCAGAAAACCATGGGTCACAGCACTGTTACCTGCAGACTTGTCAAACAAAAATGTGGAGCTGATTTTAAGTTTTTAGCATCTACATCTGCAAAAAGGAATTAAAGTTCCACAAGTACCTTAAAACTGTATGTAGAGTTCTTCAATAGAATAATTACTTACCGCCTGTAACTACCAAACAAACAAAAAAGAAACAAAGGCAGGCTTTATTAATTGATTATCGATTAATAAGAATCAAAATCTGCTCAAAAGTAACTAAAGCTGCCCCTCTAAAGGACGCATTCACTGATTTTTAACTTGGTTCTTGTTTGGGTAGAACATAAATAAATGTCGTTAATTTTTCCCTTTGATTTCCTATATCAAAATATAGCTTTATGTCTAGTTAAAAAAAAAAACACCTCCAGATGACATCACTTGGAGGAGCCTTCAGTTCAGATTATGTCATCAAGTTGCTCACATTATGGAGGTTGTGATCATGGTCCACTCGCTTTTCCTGAGTTCCTGCAGCTGACATGATCTGAACTCCTTGTAATAAAAAACCTCCTCCGGCCGATGTCATCTCGAGGCGTTTTTTTGTTGTTGTTGTTGTTGTTGTTGTTTAAGCTAGAAGCAGAAAAATATTTTCTGGAAGTCAGAGGGCAGTTCAAAAGCATGAAGGCACCTTTACACCCTAAACTGGGGGAGTCGCCCTTTAAGGACGCACCATAGCGAACATTCGAGCTACTTGAGTTATGTTCTTCTCTCCTTTCTGCCTTTACACCAATTTGTTGTCCCCGTGGACATGGAGATTGACACATGGACTACAAAACGTTGGGTCCACTAATAATGACGCATTTCCTCTTCGCCCCACCGTAGGCCGTCTCCCCCCTCCTCCCATTCACACACGGCTGCTCACACACTGTCCGACCACTTGGAAATTTCCCCCCAACGCGGAGCAGATTTAGCTGCTGGGAAGCGCCGCTCTCTGCTAACGTGCGTCTTGTCGGAGCTGACCGGCTTCAAAATGCGCCTTTAGAGAAACCGAAGGTAGGTGTGCAGCCCTGCAGTTGGTTTCTCCCGCTGCCCATCACCCCCCTCGCAGCAGACGCAGAGATGTGTCTGACCTTCTCCCACCGACCAAGCTTTTAAAGTGTGTGCGTGAGAGCGAGCCCGGCGTGCGTCCCAGCCCGCTGCTCCTGCCGGATGGATGGGTGGATGGGTGGATGCATGGATGGAGCCTCTCTGTGGCTGCGCCTCGTTTCACTTCCTCCGCTCGGCGTTTGTGAGTGGATCGCGCTGATAAGTTGTGTTTTGAAGCTCGTTTGAATCAGAGAAACTTGTGGAGCCTTGAAGTGTTGGACCTCTCCAGGCGCACGGCTGCTGCTCCGGAGAGGGGGCGGGGGGTCGCCTGGTGAGGATTTCTCATTATATTTTAATGCGAAGCTGTTGGGGGTTGATCCACGGGGTCCAGCATAAGGACAACGGAGGCTGCGTTTTTTTTCTTGTGGTGGGTGTGCAGAGTCTAACAGGCGTGGAGAGTTCACGGAGGGGCTGGTAACCCAAGTCCGATCGCTGTGACCAGGGAAAAGCAGCCTCCGCCATGTTAAGTTGCCCCAGTCAAGCTGCCACCAAAGCCTCAGGCAACGCTCCAACTTTTGTCTCGTTTGTTTTTTTTTTACGTGCTGCCACAAGAGGAGCCGCACGTTGTAGCTTCAACATCCCGTGAAACACCGCGCAGGTTGCGGGGAAACACGCACAGTGTTTCCACGCACAGTAGGTGCATGTGGTTTTAGTCTACGGTAGTTAAGCCGCCCACCCCTCCCCGTGCTCATCACGGCCAAGGTGATAACGAGGGCGGCGTGGCAGAAACGTACAGTGCCACATGTAGAACAAGGTGTGTGTGTGTGTGTGTGTGTGTGTTTGGACTGCAGCGGCTCATAATGGCTATAACGTAAGGATCTCTGTCTGTGCCACACCCCTTCATGGAAAGCTGAGGCTCTTACATGCTCCCATTCTTATTGCTAATCACAAGCTGTGTGTGTGTGTGTGTGTGTGTGTGTGTGTGTGTGTTGGTGCTCACATGAGATCTTCAGATGTGTCCTCGTGGTTGGACAAGATGTAATCATGTGCCATGTTTATGCACAAGGATCAGTAGACTCCTCACTACTGTGGCAGTGAGTGTGGATCAGTGAGCTGTGTGTGTGTGTGTGTGTTAGAGAGAGAGGTTAGAGGGGGCACCATGTGAAGCAAGAGATGTTTGATGTCCAAGTGAGTTTCCTTGGCAGTTTAATGAGCAAAAGTAAATCGTCTCACACACACACACACACACACACACACACACACACACACACACACTCTGACCACTCCCTCCCTGGCTCTATAGACCCTGGCTTGTCAGAAAAGACACATGGCTTTATAGGCTGCAGGCTCCAAAGTGTGTGTAACGCCTCAGGAACGGGCGGCTGCTTTGTTACACGTCCCTCCTGGTCCACGGCACATGGTGAGATTTGGCATTTCTTGAGGGGAAAGCTCAGCAGTCATTAAGCACGTTCCCATCCTGAGAGCTAATAGAGGCGTGAGGGAAATTGCACAGCAGCAAAGAAAATGTCACATCTCCTCAAGTTGCCCCATGCTAAAAAACGTGTCCTTTCAAAATGGCAGCCCTCTTCTAATGAGCCTGGCCCCTGTTCTCCTGTGCTGATCAGCTGCACTTCTGTTTCATCTCTGTGAAAATGTCATTTTCTCAGCTGCTGCTCTGTATGCAGCTCCACCAGCGTGCAGTGACAGCACCGATCATTTATTAAACGGACCTAACGCGCTCCTGGCTCCACATAAAAGCAGCAGTCGCACGTCTTTTCATTATATTGGCTACTGTGCTGACCCTTTTTTTTTTTATTGCATTTTGGAGGCTGTGTCTGTGCAGCCATTATGCTATTAGTTTGAAAGCGATGTTTTCAAAGCAGAGTGATCGACAGGCTCTTTACGGTGCGTAGCCGTTTGCTGATTTGGTGCTGAAAGCAAAAGCAGCGTGAGTCGCACTCGAGTTCTTCAGGAAATGTCTGAAAGATTAAAGTCAATCTTTTGAGTGAAAAGCTTGACTTGAGGATGCTCAGGCCAACAGCTGGCTGACTGACTGTGGCACTCGTGCATCTTGGTGAAAGCCTCGGGGCACTAGCGTTTGACAATCGTGCGCCTCCTGCTCCTCCTCCGGGGCTGATGTTGTCCAACAGCGGAGCAGTTAGTCATCAGCTGCACATGGCTAATTTATTGATCTGTCACCCTTTGTTCTGCATGAAATCAGGCATCTGCTGTCACCAGCAAGTACAGATAGAAAGTAATGAGCAGCCCATAGTGACACTTTAATCACAAGAGGCACAATGTCAATGCATGGGACATTTTGGGGGTGATGTCATTACCATCACAGTCGATCAGTTACCATGTTTCCTGGAGGCCTGTCATCCTTTTCTGCTTTGCTTGTTTCCCACAGCAGCTCCCAGTTGCTCACATGAAATTCATTCCTCATTTATTTATTTATTTATTTATTTATTTAATGGATTTCAAGGCCTGAAAACGAACGTTTGTGTGGTTGCCAGTTAGTAACTAGGCACCGGTGTTTGGTGGCCAAAACTAGCCCAAAAAACCCAACAAACAAACTCCAAATTGGCGGAGTTTTGATCGTTTGAGTGGTTATGAGTCAGTATTAGCCACATTTAAAGTGACTCCATTCGTGCTTGTAAGGTGCTGTACATTATCCATGCTGAGGAAGGGATGAGGGATTTTTTTTTTTATTACATTTTTTGGATTGTACAGCTTAGCCAGAGCACGTATCTATTCAGAGGATCTTTCTAAATCAGCGAACTGGACAATTTTACTTCGAAAAAAGCAGCACAATTTGACACAATAGTCCTACAAATTGCAGCGATTTGGAAACGATGCGGTGATGTGTTTAACCCGTGGATTCTGAAGAGAAAGCGAACCATCGTAGCAATGTCTGGCCCAGTTCACGTTAACATCATGGCAGAATTTCCCACTTTCTTGTAACCAAGCGGCGGCATCAATAACCTTCTTACAAAGATTCGACTCAAGACTCCAAGCAGTGTTTCCTGCGTGAGAAGGACTCCTGTACTTGACCTTTCAAATTAAAGAGCTGTTAAGCAACAGGTGTCCAACTTAAAAACACTGGAGTCTTACAGCTTTTAAGGTCAAAAGAAAAATAAGCATGTAGCTCTAGTTTGTCGTAGATGAATTTTTAAAAGATTGTATGTGATTCTATCCCGCACAGCATGTGCACAAAGTGACAGAAGTAATGGTGGTTTGTACGTTTTAGAGGCTGGTCATTGTTGGCTAGATGTAGCAGCGGCTGCCTTCTTGGCTCATCCCATCTACTTTCAGTTTTTTCCCACCTCCCACTGAGTTCTAGTTTGCCTGCCTCCCACTCAGTCCACCACCCAGTGTTCACTGCATCACAAATATAAGCCGGTACAGTGGTTGTCTTCCAGCACCGTGCACGCAGGACTATTTCTGCACAAGTGGCCTTTGCTAATTGATTGGTTTAAAATACCCGGCGTGACTCAAGGATAGGCCGTGTTTGCTGTGTTCTTTTTCAGTCTATAATTAAACATGAAGTATGTTTCAGGAGGAGCAGTCTGTCTGAGCAACTGGTGTCCTGCAGCATTGTGTGTGTGTGTGTGTGTCTGAGTGTGTAAGTACCCATAAAAAAAAAAAAAAAAAAAAAAAAAATTTGGTCATGCTGAGCAGTCTGGAGCAGTGGTAGCTCGTATGGTTGTCATAGTGATGGCGGATGAAAAGTGCCTACTACTTAATAGGGATTTGGAGTAGAGTCCTATATTTTCGAGGTTACTTCCAGCAGAATGCAGCGCCACATTACGGTTGTGTTAGGGCCCGTTAATGACGTGTATTGGGGACAGTGTTGGGGCTTCACGATTTGCCTGTATACAGAAGAGTTTATGCTCATTTTTGCTGCTGTTTTGATGTATAAAAAGGCCAATTCTTCTTATGCTTCTAGTTTTGGGAAAACGTGGCATCAAACTTCCCTCTGCCTTCCACATATTAAAATATCTCTTTGCTTTTAACCTGCAAAACTCATCCAAATGACATCACCTGGAGGAGTTTTATTTTTCTGTCTGTTTGCTCTACATAAGCTCCAGATTACTCGTTTTGAACCAAAGATTGAACCGCGGGATTTTGAAAAGTTAATGTTGTCTATTAATAATATGATCATAGCAGGTTGAATATGACATGAAAAGAAAGGAGGTTCCCTGCTGCAGTTCATTATTAGCCTCCCAGAACCGCTGGTCACCGGGTCTGTTGCAGCTTGTAGGCTACAAATAGTTAAAGACAACCTAAATTTAATTGTCTGCTTATGATTAAATATTAAGTTCAAAGCAAAGAGAGATTATACAGTGACTCCACAGAAATTTTACACTTATTAAATGATCCACATCCACAAGTGGGCAGTTATTAAAGCTACCAGAACTAAAAAAGAGACTGGACAACACAGTTTTTGCTGGAATTAAAAAAAAAAAAAAAAATCTCAATCTGCCTTGTTTTAGTTGATAATTCTCTCACACTTCCCCGACATATGGAGCCTAAGCCCACTCATTTTGCCCGTGCAGTTGTGGAGCTATTACCGATTAAATGTGCGGACATTTTTTTTTTTTAATGTGGAATTTTAACAAACAAAGGGCTAAATGTACTTAACCAGTAACTTCAGCCAGGAAATGAAGATCCTTTTAGCTGCACAAACAACAGTAGGACGGATCAGTAGCTGTTGGGCCAAATCCAGGTCCACTTTAAAACCACAGCTCATAATTTCAGCGGTTCTGGCCAAAGCGAACCATCGTCTCAAACGCATTAGTATCTGCTCTGAAATGTGTTTCAGGTTGCAGCTGAGCTCTTCAGCTATTACTGGACTGCACGTCTGGCAGAAATCCCTGCTGCCATGGTTGCCACCTCGAGCCTCATGCCTCTTGGTCACCAGGGCAGAAATGTAACCTAATCAGGTGTCCGCTGTTCCCAGTACATAAGTGCACCCCCACTGCTATCAGAGCGTAGGTTGGCTGTTTTATACCCCACATATGAACCTTGTTACTACATGACACCTTGCAATTTTCACATTTGGCTTGGCCTATGAATGTTTTAATGGCTTTGGGCAGTGAAATTAATTTCCCATCATGCCTGCTCTTCCTTCTGCTCGGTGGCTGTTTGATATTCTCATAGTGGCCGGGATATGCAGTGCTTGCACTGCAGAAGCATGTCTGTTATATGAAGATGCTGGTTTGTTTCCTCCGTGTGCTCCTCAGCAAAGTGCTGAGTGTTCTTTCTGGTCCATAGTGTGTTTGCAAATGTGTAAGCGTTGTGATACAACAGTGGAGTCTAAACTCCTCTGGGGAAGAACCAGAGCGGTATCAGTTAAATATGCAGCCAACATGAAGAAAAGGTGAGCGAGTGCATGCAGATGTCATGGTTCTGCAGATGAAAGTTGTTCATCAAGGTTTCGGCCATCGCTTTGAAGGTCCCTCCGCATTTGGCCGTAACCGAATCGGTCCCCAAAGTTCTGGTCCCTCAAGTGTTTGTTGATGAATTTCAGCATTGTGTCACTCATCAATTTATTTTTGTCCTGGATAATGTTGTTGTTGTTATGTGAAAATGATCCCCTGTTGGAATTCCCTAGGATGTGACTCTGGAGCAGCTCTGAGCCTTGTCGAGCAGGGGTGGGTGAACATTCTGGCAGTGCTGGAAATGTATCCCACTCCTCCTCAGGCCTCCTGTAGCCCGGGGCAGCTATTCTTGGTTTTCCCGTAGGGATAAATTCTTGTTACAAATATTTGGCGACTAAGGCCCACGGGGAGTTAGCCTGATGCATTAGGCCTCCCTGCTGGCCGAGGAGCCGAAATGGCCCCGGTGTGGCAGAACAGAAAGGACAAAATAGTCTCAACTGTGATGAGGGTGGTGAACAAATTGGTGCAATCCAGGGTAGAACTTACAATAAATCATTTTAGTCTCACTTTTCAGTCAGGTTTGGCAGTTTTTTTGGTCTTGGAAGGCATTTGGTACAATGTATGCATTTATTAAAAGATTAATGGATCTATTTTTATTTTTTTAAGCTATCGTATTGAGAAATTGTGTTTTGGAACAGTACTGAGCTCAAGATTAACTTTGCAAAAGATGCTTGAGGACAAATGACAAAAATGCCGTTTATTCATTTATATGTGTTAGACATTTCACATTAAGGGCATAAAAACTCCCTCAAATCACTCCCAATACTGCAAGAAGCATCAGGAAGAAACGAGGGCTGAAAGCAAAACCACCAGGTGCCACAGCCGATAATGATAGTTTACGGTTTCTTCCAGTCCCCCGTGTCAGTCAGGCACCAAAGACTAGATCAAACACCTCCCATAATACCACTTAATGGCGTCTTTGTTTTGGCTGCAAAGTTTAACGAGTCCAGGTATATTACCAAGTTGGAACCAGATCCCAAATGGAACCTTCCATCAGAACCCATTCTTAGTCACTTTGCGGTGTAATCACCACCTTAGATCCTCCCTATGTGGCAAACACTCTTATCGCTCGCACTCCGTTCCACCACTTTCCATTAAAGCATTTAGCCTCTAAACATGGGCTTAGATAACACTGCTGGATTTACTCGGGTCATTTTCTCGGACAGAAATTTTTTTCCCAAGCTGTGTAGGAGTGTGACCACAAGGACGGAAAAAAGACTCCTAGACATCTACAAATTATGTAATTTGTTTTGAATGGACGCCTGTTTCCACCACTGGGGGGGGATTAAGATCCTGTATCTCCAAATAATGACTCACAAAGTCACAAAGCGAGAGACTTTCTCAACATTTGGTTTCACTAACTCAAACTATTGAGAGAATATAATTAACTTGGATTAGTAAGTAAAAATATTAGCATAGTCTCCCATTATTTGGAGATGCAGGATCTTGAATTTATTTTATTTTTTTCCTCAGTGGCAGAAACAAGCTTCAATAATTTTGAACGCAATTTGTCATGTCTCGTTTTAAAAATACATTTTCAATTGTTATCCTGCAATTATCGTTTGGCGTACACTCTTTAAGGGGTGTAATTTTGCATCTGTTAACCAGCAACCCATCCATGAATGACCTTTTTAAAGAATGAACAGTTTAATCGATGGAAAGATCTGACAGGTGTTTGCTGGTTCTTCATGTGTGTCTAGTTAGATTCACGGTGATTAGCGCCGAGCTCTGTCTGCCGTTGGACGAGGCATCAGGGTGCAATGTGCATGTTGACAAATGCCGTAGTGACATTTGAGCACAAGCAGCTGGAAATGTTTTAACTCTTAGTTTGAACAGGATGAACCTTGATTCAAACCTAATCTGTTTGCATATTAAATTAGAACAGATTGTGACTCCTTTCAAGATAATTGTTGTAGTCAGTTTGGTTATTGTGTGTGTGTGTGTGTGTGTGTTTGAAGCTTTTTTTTTTTTTTTTTTTTTTTTGCTTTTTTTTGCAGAAAGCTTTATGTTGGATTTGCAGCCTGTGCGAACCTGACGCTGCAAAATGCTGCACACGGCCCCAGAAATAGCCCTTTAAGTGGCTGTTAACGTACAACTGTTACACAATCGGATGGTCAGTGCTCTTTCGCCCTTGGCTGAAACCTTTCTGTCTGGAACAGCCTCGCTTTCACCCCTCCCCGCCTCCCTGCAAGCCTCTGATGTTGCTTGTGGAGGTTTCGGAGTTTGAATAGAGCTATATAAGGGAAACTATTCTTTGTTTATTAGTTAAGGGAGAGTACATGGGACTACTGCCAGGCCTTGCAGGGTAGAAAACGGGGACAGAAAGAAGATGAACTACCACTCAGACAGAGAGTACTCTGCTTTGCAGAGCTGTAAACATTGCTGCCTTTTTTTTAAAGGTGGTGTTAGGAGCACGGCAGCTGGCTTACGTTACATGTGGAAGGCTCAGTGTTAATCAAGTGGCTGAAAATAGCCTTTTATTTGTACGCCGTGCTATGGGCTGTGCTCGCTAATGCAGCTAGCCACAAGGATACAGTGGCTACATTAGATGCCTCCCAGTGACTTCATCTGGAGTCCGTGGAGCCATGAGCAGTGCAGGCTGCAGCAGGTGGAGGCCATCCAGCAGTTGTTATTTGTGTTGTGGAAGCCTGTAGTGGAGGTGGTGCAATGCTCGGTCACTTGTCACCTTTGTGTAACAACCACGGCTGCACCGTTTGTTGTCCTGAATTAGATTTTTCTTTAAATGCACTTTCCATGAACTGCATGCTGTTGGACGCGGCCTTGTGCGTTTTTTCCCTTTGTGTAGGATTAGTGAAAAGCACTGGATTTGACGCTTCGTAAGTGGCCTGTGCTTATTTTGGGAGGCCGCTGTCGGCAAACAGCTGAATTTAATTGACATAATCCAATGTCAGTATTTTCTGCTTTGCCAATTTAAAAGAAGATTGTTTATCGCCATCCTCGGAGCTTAAAGTTGGTGTGCACAGTGTTTCATACCAGCAGGTCTATGGGGAGCTTGTTCTCCAGCTGGCAAAGAGACAAATGCTGCATTGTCAGATTCCTCTCTTTAGATGGACTCGGGCGTTTTGTCTTTTGGACTGAGGATAGAATGCCAGCTCTGTCTTCACTTGGGTTACTTATCTCCCCATTGCAGAGCAAACCCTCAGGGAAATGACTTCACCTCCCCGACATTGTGATCGAATGACGTCTCCGCCTTTGAGGACCGAGTTCCCTGTTTGCTAGTTATACAGTTAAAGTCAGTTGCCCTCTCAATTAGCTTCAACATTATCTGTGTTTGTTGGGCTGGTAGGCAAACACCAGGTGGGGAATTTATTGCTGGCTGCTCTGAGGGGAATATTCATGCATCTGAATTGGCAACATGCACTGCTGCTGTTTAAATGCCAGTTACAAGTGGCAGATGGGGAAATGGGTTTTTTTTTTTTGATCTGTTTTCCCTGATGTCAAGTGCAGCTTCGCTCTTGATTGGAGTTTTGTTAACTGTGTTGCCAAGTCTTTTTCTTTTCCCGCAGCTGTGGGAGCAGGTGAACTCTCCTGAGCAGAGCTGGCATCCCTCGCCGCTGTGGGCTGCCAGGCATTCCACAACTTTCCTCGAACCTGCAGGACTTTATCGAGGAAGGCTGTGCTTACATGGCGCAGATGCACACTTGTGTTTCCTGTTTTTATGGGATTGAATGCTCAGGTGGCAGTTGGTACAAGGGGAGACGTAGAAAATATTATATTATATTATATTATATAAGACATGTATGCTCTCATCATAGATTCCTTTCTCATAAACATAATTATCATTTGCAGCTCATTGTTGTGGTTTTCTTGCCTGCAACTTTAATGATTTGCAGCTGCGTTAGTGCTCTTAAAACTGACGGCACACTTTCTGCCCAGCTCTAGAATCAGTCGGCCTCTAGCAGGTCGACACAACGCAGCAGCTTACAAGCTATTTCTCTCAGAAGATTTATGAAGCCCAAAGCGAGAAAGGTTCGGGAAACAGCCTTCAGGACGAGGGCGCGGGAGCAAAAATGCGAACCAATTTCTGGGATTCACTGGTACAATGCTCCGTGTTGCTCCGTAAATGCTGGATGCGTTTGCTTAGTTCAAGGATATTGACCTAAAAGGTGATGACGTGTCGGTGAGTTATTAGAAGTTTGAGTTCCTGCACAAACTTGGCACAACACAAGGGAAGCTTAGATGCTCTTAGCATAAGATCAATATACTAATTTAAGCCAAAAATATCCTGTCAGGAAAGCAGGTAAATGTATTTCCCCAAGTATCGAAACATTTCTTTAAAATAACACGATGGGAAACTCCGTATGGCATTAACACAACTTGCGTAGTTCACATTTGTTAGTGCTAAAATCGTTTCTATTTTCTAGCTGTGTTTGTCATCCTCACTGTATGATTGAATCCCTCGTGCCGGCTTCCTCCTTCCTTGCTGTCCCTGCCTTTGGTGAGGCTGTGGTATTCCTGCTGAAAGATAAGCCGCCCTGGAATCGACCGCAGTCTGCTGACCCTGCAGGAAACAGTAGCTGCCACCGACCACCCCCGAATGTAGCCTTCTCTTAGTTTCTCCCATCGCTATCGGTTTCACCACCCTCTCGGCTCAGCCCTGCAGCTAGCAAGCATGTCAACACCTTGGCTGCAGCCGTGTCAGGGAGATGAAATGACACAGGGCTGTAAATCAGCAGCACACATCTGGTAAATGGATGAGGAGCGGTGCAGTGATGGACAGAAAATTCACACTCCCTGTGAAGGGAATGATTTTTTTATTTTTTTACTGGAGTCGTCTGCGTATCTAAAAAATGGACTCGTCATGCATGATTTGTGACAAGTGGAAATAGGTTACCTGACTTAAGTATCACTTTCCTGCAAACACACGTCATAAGAGAAGGATGAGATCCTGCAGTAAACGACCAATAGTTTGCAGCTTTTACCAATCAGTCACAACTGCGGGACTGCAGTGAAAAGTTGATTTGAATTGTAACGTGTTATCAGTTCAAACCAGTTTTAAGGTATTAAAAGCTGACCAAGTTTTGAATCCAGCAGGGATTTTCCACAAATAGAAAGTGTGTTAGGTTACACGAAGGAATAAATCTGTGAGAGGACCAGTCAGATTTGAATCAGAATGATTACATCAGTGTTTGAGACTATGAGCTCAAGTGCAGGAGCCAAAATGGAGAGTTTGCATTATGACATAAGATAAATGTTAAAACTGCTGCAAGAATTGATTGGAAGCAGCCATTTAACCCAGTGTCTTTCTTGATTACACACTGTGATGGGGCTCAGTCTGTGCTCTGACAGCACCCTCACTGTGTGTCTGTTTCTTCACATGCAAAGACAAATCATTTGCTATTTAAATGCGGTGCAAACATTTCGAGTTATCTCCAAGCTCTGCCTTCACAAAGGGGAGACATTTAAAAGCAAGAGGTGTGTGTGTGTGTGTGTTGTGTGTGTGTGCAAGCCATTGCCATTTGACTCCCCAAACAATCCAGAGTATTTAATGTGCATGAGGTGAATTGGGAGCGGCCACTGCCTGCTCCTAACAATAGACCTGACAAGCAAGGGGGCCAGGCTTTCACTTTGCAGATGGCAAAAAAAAAAAAAAAAAAAAAAAGGGCCTGGACTAGTTGGATTGTTCCCCCACAATAGGCAGCTGGAGCCCTGTAGGGCAAGTTACCTCCTGTGTCACGAGCATTTTCCCTGCCACCGGGCTGCTTTTTAATTGGTTCTCAAGTGCGCCGGTCGTCGTACCTGTCCGGCATTGTCCGCATCAACTCAGCCTGGAATTGCATTTGACTTTTCAAAAGGGATTTGCTGAAGTGTCACGTCTAGAAAAGAGCTCGACTGTTTATAAAATCTCCACTGCAACAGCAGCTAATGGAAAAAGATAAGGAGTGGCAGAGCACGCCTTATCCTAATTAAAATATGTGCCAATCCATATAACCGTTGTCTAAATTGGGTTTTGAAGGCCAAAGCGGCCGGAGCTACAGTAGCAGACAGTTAAATGTCTGCTTGCAGCTGTCCACCCGACGAGCGGATTAGAGGATTCCCATATCTCCACGGCTGAGATGCTAAAGAAGATTAGCTCAGTAGCTCATGAAGTGGGCCGGTCGGTCCTAATCTACAGAACTGCCAGACTGAGACACTGCCTTTTAAACTGGGCTTTGATGATTTATTGTATCTTGCGAGTGATGCACTTCACTTCTGCTGCCTGCTGTTGGATTTGTTTTCCTGGGTCATCTGTTCGGATTAGTTTTAAAGGAATTGTTGAGGATTTCATTTTTTTAACGACGAGAGCCTTGTATGTGCTGTCGTCATTAGGTAGGAAAATTCCTAGGGTTTTGACAGTTGTAGTGATGCCGCGTCAGCAGCAATGCAGACATTGTACTGAACCACGGCAGCGAAGAGAGCGAGCTGAGAGTGTTTAGCGCTGCCGCGTTCAAAGTGAGAAAGTTTGTGGGTTCGCGCGTCTGACCGATCACGGCCTTTCTGAGTGGAGTTTGCATGTTCTCCCCGTGCTTGTGTGGGTTTCCTCCCACAGTCCAAACACACTGCCACCATCCTGAGATAATGGATGGATGCATGGACACTTTTGTTTTTTTTTTTGAGGGAGGGGGGGTTATTAGTTGCACTACAAATGCATCTGCAATGTACTGCATTCAATTTACCCAACAGTGACATTTTTATAGCCATATTCACAGAAATGTGGTCCTGATTGGATGTTGGAGTGTTTACAGTTGGACACTGGGCTCCAGGTGGTGCAAGGGTCCCATGCAAAGTGAAACCAGAGCACAGTACCAGTCACGCTCTACCATGGAGCATGAAAATGGGATTTGAGTCAAGCTGCTCTGCTATGTCACAACCTCTTGGCAGGTGGTATCTTCCCGACCAGTGTGACATGATTGAAACATTGGATGAGGTCCCAGCTTTTCTGGATAAAGTGGCTAGGGAACCCAGTTAGATCCTGCAGAGTAGACCTTTGTTCCACCCTGGCCTGAACAGGCTCAGTAAGGTGGGAACAGGGCGGAGTCATCAATATGTAACTATTACGGCACGAACCCCCTAAACCCCTAAGATGGGGGTCGTTAGGTGTGGCCCTGCTGGTGGATGTGTGAAGTGGTCTTGAAAATGGGAAACGGGTTGCGCCTGAGGCCTCCTATGTAGAGAGAAGGATTCTCCACGTGGACATAAATGGCTTCACGTACTCCTCTCTCGTACCATCTGCCGTCTGTCATCCTCAAACGAGTGTCCTCTGTCCTTCAGGTGTAGGTACACTGCTGATTCTGGTCCTGAGGTGTTGCTTCTCCTGTGCTCCTCTTTTGTAGAGGCTGTCTGGTTTCTCCAATGTAGAGCTCTGAGCACTGTTCTCTGCACTGGACTGCATGAACTGGACTGTTGCTCTTCTTATTCAGACTGAAGAAGCTGCTTGGATGAGTAACAGAACGTTTCTAACCAAGAAGTAAGAAGTCCAGTTGACATGATCCAGTCTTCATATGTTTTATGTGATTTCATCTCCAGCCAACGAGTGAATATGCTTTTGTTATTAGCTGCTGATTGTGGCTGTGAGGATTGTAAGTGGAGCTGACTTGCTGTTCATGTATTTACCGCTACAGACAAGAGGATTATTACAAATGCAGTCCCCTGAGACTATGAATGCACGCTTCAGCAATGACTTTTGTTTTCAGGGCTGTGGAGGACAGCTCAGATAATCCTTTTGATTTCTAATTTTGCATTTGTTTTCACTGTCTCTTGCAGCCTTATACCAGTGAATTTAATCTTCAGGGGGTTTGTGAAGTCTTTACTGTCTTTCCCCAGAAGTGCACTGGGGCATCCTGAATGCCTGCACCGATGCTCTAATGCCAGTTGACTCCTCCAGAAGCTCTCGAATATTTGCTTTGTATCACCTTTATATTCTTGTTCGACAGCCTGTGAAACTCTTAGTCCATCATGTCTCACGTGGTTTTAGTGCTCAGTCGAAGCACAACAGGAAGAAAAAAAACAACACAAGTGTAAAGCAGATGTAAATCCCAAATGTAAGCACATTGTTACCTCTTGCTTTGCACATCCCCCTCCCCACGTACACAAGCTCAAAAGGGTGGATGGGTTTTTCTTCCATTCATGGAACTGGGAGTTGGTCTGAGCAGGGACGAGGGCCTGTGTAATTGAATTAGTGGCTGTTGTCCCCCACTTGGTCTCTGGATGGGCAGGACTAGTCATGGAGAATCTGCCCTCCCAAGAGATGGCCGAATAGTTTCCTTGTATAGAAGAGAGGCAAGAGGAGCTCTGCCTGTTCTGTGTGTGTGTGTGTATTTATGTGCACAAATGTGGCTGTGTGGTGTTTGATTTCCAGAGATTGTCTACACCTAGACCAGATGAAATGCAGTCTGGAAAATGGTTCCTGACCCCTTAACCTCTGATGGAGAGCCTGTTCAACAACTGCGTTCATTTCTACGTATGTCTGTGCATGCTTGTGTGTGTGTGTGTGTGTGTGTTGCAGAGAAACAGCTGTTCGCCAGATGTCCTCATACCTCCCCCCCACCCAAAAAAAAAGGGGGGGGGGGAGCTAATGCAATAGATTCCGAACACCAAAGACGTATAGCTTTTATTGGTGGTGCTGGTGTCATTAGGGGATTGTTAATATAGGAGACGCCCTTATCGTAGCACCATGTGGGTGGTAACTAGCGGGACAATGAGTGCACATGTAATTTGGCCTCATTGGGACTATAGCTTTATTGATGAGTCAGCCAATCAAGATGCTAAATGGTCTGCAATTATAGAGCACTTTTCCAGCAGATAAAGCACTTTGCAGTGTTGCTTCTCATTGACTCATTCACACACAAACACACACTGGCCTGACCCACACTTCTGTGTTTTGCCCAGATACACGTGGACGGGAGGAACAGGGATTTGAAAAATGACTCCCCTTAGTGATGAATACTCAAAACTAGTTTGTAACCTAAGACCCTCAAATTTGGGGGAAAAAGGGGGAAAAAACTCCAAAAACCTGGAGCAGAAGGACCAAACAGGCCGAAACCAGAGAGAATAAGAAGTCTTACTGAGGCAAGACACAAACACAATAGTCACCTGTATGAGAGAAAAGACAGAGCGAAACAAAAGACCACTTGAACTGAACGGAACAGAGAATGACAGGAGGGAAAATCTAGAGCCAACACATCTGGTTCGAGCAGAGCGATCCAGAGCGATAGGACAGAACAGGGAGGAGGGACGTGGATGCGAAGAGACAAGCAGCCGGGATGGCTGTGAAAAACAGAGACACAACACAGGTAGAAGCAGTGAAGCAGCAAAGAATAATCCAGCCACTAAATCTTAAGACACGTGTGTTGCTGTAGAAAATCTCTCTGACTCATATTCGCGCACACACACACACACACACACACACACACACTGGAAGAGATAGTTTGCGTTGTGCACTAATACGGACGCGTTACAGTTGTTGGCTTCTGATGAATGTTAGTGTCATGAACTGAAAATCATTGAATCTCTTCATCGTTTGTATTTCCTGCTAGGAAATATGAATTTCAGCTTCCTTTTATTCGAATACTTTACATTTCAGTTTTTCCGGGTTTTGTGTGCATTATGCTGCATTCCACTCCAGTTTACCCCCTGCCCCCACCCGCCCACCGCATGTATTAAATCCAGATCCCTTGGACCCATTTAACTAATTGTATATTTGTGGGATTGTGGAGCACAAGGCTGAGCCGTGATGTTTGCCATAATTTAGGATTTTAGTCCTCGGCTGCACACGGCTAGGAAGCAGCAGTTTCTAATTTCACCCTCTGTATCCTGTGTGTGATTTTTTTTAAATGTGTTCACTGAAGTGAAAGTGTCACTCTGCATTTAAAGGATTATTCGTTTGCAGTGTTTGGTTTCATTGATGAAGTGTTAGGAAGCTAAGGGGGAGAGAGAGAGAGAGAGAGAGAGAGAGTTTGCTGATGTTTGTGGAATAAAATGACTGGATTGTCCTTGATGCTACAGTTTAATGCCCCAAGGACATGGTTGCAGAGACAGTTATGTCCCAGTAGAAAGACTGCACCGTGCCAATTGTCAGACTAATGTGCATTTAAATGAAAGCATGGTGTGGATGGTTTTCACATGATAACGCGCCTTTGTGTGCTTGAGGAGGTATTTTCAAAGTGCTTGGACCTCATGTACTGCAGGGGGGCTTCCCTTGATGCAGCTTGTGTGACAATTTTCCGTTTTGCTTTGATGTTGTTAAGGAAATTGGGAAGTCGCGTCACGCCTGGTATTTTTGTTGGGGATACGTCTTGTGACGTAAGCGCTCAGCCTGCGTTTGGAAAAAAGAAAAAAAGCTACATTTGACGGAGGTGGCGGCGAGGTTGCCGGCACACCTCTCCTACTGCGGCGACACTTTTCGAACAGCTGCCATGGACGGTAGTGGTGGCGGCCTACAGCGCTGAGCGTAGCACCCAGCACCCATTCATTTTAGTGGAGCTGCTCATTGGCAGCAACTGTTTGTGCTGTAAATCAGCTTCATGTCATGAACTGAAATGTTTATGTTTAATGTGCACAAAATGCTGTAGAGTATTTCACTCCCTTGCCCACTAAACAATATGCGTGTCCACTTTGACCTTTGGAATCCAGCTGTGTCGATGGTCTCATATGTTGAAGTCTTAGTGGGTAAAATTAATAAAGCTCCGTTTTTGGGGCCGGAGCAAAGTGTTTCCCAGGCACCATGTTGTCTGACCTGTCCCCACGCTGTCCTCCTCTGCTTTGTGTGATTAATGAAACTGCAGCACGGAGGGAACAATGAAGCCTCCAGCGGCACATTGTGCTCCCACAGATTGCCAGCGGCGATGTGCCCCTGTGCCCCACCTCTGGAAACCCCTATGGGACCTGAGGAGTTTCCCCACTCATTCAGTTTTTCACCAGCACTGTTTCCTGCCTTTTTGTTTTTGCTGTCACTCATTTCACAAGAGTTAATGAAACTAAGGATACTGAGAGTTAATTTTGGTGGTTAAGTACAGTTGCTTGTGGTGTCTGAGAGGCCTTAAACACCCAGGTGGCATTTCCCGAGCTAAGCATGTTGCATTTTTCCCCCCTCAGGCACAGGAGGAACTACAGGAATGCAAAAGCTTTTCTTCCTCCTCGAGCACGTTTTGTTTAATTCCGATGCTCCCGTTTGTTTTGCAGGAGGCGAAAGTCTTAGCGTTTCTCTATTGTCCCAATACTTTCGTCTCTTTTTAGGGATTTCATTACCACGGTGTCACAGTTGGAGCTGTGAGAAAGTTTTCCTCTGATGTCGGGAGGTGGGCTTACTGTAATATGAGGCCCTGCGATTTGGCATCTTAAGAACCACTTATTACTACCAAGTATAAACACTGTTCAAGCAATATTGAAAGTATTATTATATAATTTAAAGTAACACGGGATCAAACTGCTAGTTTGTCACTTTGGGCAAACTGCTTTCTTTCAAAAAGGTTAGTTCCTGTTTCTTTTAAATTAAAGGAAAACACCTTCATGCTGTGTCTTTTGATAATTACTGTCTGCTGGTTGAAACATTACCGATAACAGAAGCGAGCAGTCAGGTTAGGTGTCAGGTGATCGTTATATTAATCTATTTTTAATCATTTATTCATACACAATAGGGAGGAAACTTGATCCATCAGCCTGTCACAGTGTTAATTTGACATGTTGACACATTCTAACGGACTCTCAGAGGTTGAGTTGCATTGGGGATGATGCTCCGTCTAAGTTTCTTTGTTTATGGGAGGCAAAAAGGCAAAATACAAAAATCCAAGTTGCCCCTAGTTTCTTAGGATAAAAGCATCTGTGACCTGTTTAAATGTAAAACCCGGTACTTGTTAGAAATTGCAGCAAATTTGAAAGACGTGACAAATGACAAGAAATTGCAACTGTAATAAAGTTTTGATCAGATCTGGAAATTAAAACATTATTCATTGGAAACCCATGAACAGATGGTGTAAAACCGCACAGTAACCAAACACGGCCCTGCAGGACTGTGATTACAGGTTATTGTTCTTTAGACACATTCTAATGGAACCTCAAGTGGAATTGAAAGAAGGAGTCAGTGTGTGAATAAGCAAGAAACCTAAAACCGTTTTCTGCTCGTTGTCACTGTCAGCGAGTCAGTCATTGAAGCTCGAGGTAGAAATTGTTGCTGCTGTCTGCCTGAGCTGGAGCTAAGGTGGGGGGGGGGGGTGTGGGGGGGTTGGATTGCCAGGCAAGCACGTAATCAGAAGCTGGACAGGGATGTTTAGCAACAGTTTGAAGGGGCCGGTGTTTGCTTTTCACTCACATGCAGCTGTTTGGACTTGACCCCGTTATGGCGTTTGGAATTTCTGGGCCGATTAATTAGTGTTGATGGATTAAGATGCCGTATTCCTGTGTTCCTGGAGAAATATACCCCTAAGAAAGTTGAGAATAAAGTGGCTGTGGTGTTGTTGCATTGCTGCACACGGGACCTGCACGCTGGCGAGATCCTGCAGTGTGTTGCTTTGGCCTCCAGTGATCCGCCTTGAGAGCGTCTGTCACTTGTCCCCAGCATCACTCGCCAGCCTGTCAGTGGAGCAGCTTGGGCATTTCATGTGCTCATTGTTTTGTAGTTCAACTAGCTTGGAGACACAAGATTGGAACACAATTACTGAACATTTGCCAGCTACTATGACAACTGTCAGTCTCATTAGTTGGCCCAACTTACAACCCCAGTTGTGTAAAACGTAAATAAATACAGAAAGCAATGATTAGCAAATCTCATCATCCCGTATTTTATTCACAATAGAACATAAAAAACACATCAGATGTTGAAACAGACATTTTGCCCTCTATGCAAATCATTAGCTCCTTTTGATGGCAGCAACACATCTCAAAATATATGTGAAAATTTTGTCTCAATGTCAATCATTTGTCTTTACAGCTGTGAAGACCAGCAGACACTCGAGGCTGCATTTCCCTCTGCAGTAAGGTAAGGAAGCTGGCACCAGAAAACAGAATGGCTCTGGAAACGATGCCGTATGTCTGTAGACAGTTAGTTCCACTGTAACCGTAACGCAATGTTATTTTCCCACTGCAGCATCCAATTGTTCGTGAAGGAGACGTAGTTAAAATGTGTGATTTGGTTTTTTTCCTTAAATTGAACTAGAACTGTGAAATCACACATAATTGTAACAGAAACATTACACACTGGATGCTGTGACAGAGACGGTTGTGTTGACACAGATAATATTGTGTTAATTTTCTTGGCTTACATTAAATGTCGTGCGATGCCGTGCACTGCACTGTGCACTGTGCGCTGCATGTTTGCCTTTCATGGCTCCTGTTTATCCCGATACGGCACTTCAATAGCAGCCAGGGAGGCAAAGAGAGAGAGAACAGGGTGCCAAAGAGTTAAAGCTAAGAAAAGTTGTCCACGAGAGTCTTCGTGCTGCATTTCTATTTGCTTTTTTTCATTTGGTCCTAAGGTTTGAGGACTTGTCTGTTTCTTTTTCGTGGCACCAGCACTGTGAGAACAGGGTTTTGGCCGTGCGTCATTTGCACTTCATCTGTACAACTCACGATGTATATTTGCAGTCCGGGGGGGCTGTTGAAACTAAACTCTCCACTTCCTCCTCCTTTGTGTTTGCTCACCAAGGCTGAGTGTGTACCTGGTTTTAAAGCCACTTATCAGGTGCTCTCTATCGAATTTAAGTTCTCTTCTTGGGAGGCTAAAGAAGGTGGGGATTTTATTTATTACATGTTTAATGGAAGTCAATGGAGTTTGTGAACTGTGTGTGTGTGTGCCTTTTATCCACATCTGCACCTCTTTGTAACGCTACATCATAATGCACATCTTCAAGCTGAGTCGACGAGCAGTTTGCAGAGGGCAATTAACCGGCAGCATCTGCTGCCCGGCCATTCACTGTAACCATGCTCCACTCTCAAAAATGAGTTTACGGTTGCTGCGTGTTTTCGTTTCCCCAACAATTAATGAGCCCTGATGTTGCTTCAGTGAACAGCCAGATCTTAACGTGGATGTGCATTGGGTCTAAAGCTAAAATACAGCGGCATTACAGGTTTAGCGCGGGTTTTCAAAGATGTCAACTGGCCGCGCAGATATTTTAATGTAGGGAAGTCAGAGGGAAGTTTAATGGCATTTATCTACATTTATTAACAAAACTAGAACCAAAAGAAGCAAGTTCAAAATCAGTGAGGGCCTAATTTAACTACGGTGGCCCTGAGAGCTCAAAGCACTAAAACACATGCAAATAGACAAAACACCTTTACCAATTTGTCAACACAGGTGCAGCAATAAGAATTGTGCTGCAAAAAGCCACAACACCTCCAAATTGAGAAAAGCGCTGCAAAAGCCACAAAGTATCTTCTTCTTCTTTTCCTTTGGGCTGTTCCCTTTCAGGGGTCACCACAGCGAATCATGTGCCTCCATCTAACTCTGTCCTCTGCATCCTCTTCTCTCACTACATCCATAAATCTCCTCTTTGGTCTTCCTCTAGACCTCCTGCCTGGCAGCTCCAACCTCAGCATCCTTCTACCGATATATTCACAGTCTCTCCTCTGAACATGTCCAAACCACCTCAAACTGGCCTCTCTGACTTTATCTCCAACACATCTAACATGAGCTGATGTCCTCATTCCTGATCCTGTCCATCCTCGTCACTCCCAATGAGAACCTCAACATCTTAAGCCCTGCTACCTTCATTCCTCTGTTTTCCAGAGCATACATATATGGAACCATACGGAACCGTTCTAGACAGAAGTCATAGCAATGTTCCCAGGGGACACTAAAAAGTGTTGGACATTTACTTTTGTAAACGTAATTTTAGTTGCACCACTTTTTTTTCCAGACTGAGTACTAAGTACATACATTTGAGTACTTGCTGATACAGAGTACCGATACAAGTACTAAATTGTTTAGCTTCTAGTACGAGTTATTAGACAACAAAATCCTCATCAAGCCAGTGCAGTTGAGCAAATCCTGCTATAACAGGAATTCACGTGCGTTCTACTGCCAAAACAAATATGGCGGTGACTGGTGTTTAGTGGCTCAATGGGTAGAGCATTGGGCTGTGAGATGCAGAAGGCCACAGGATCGAAATAAAATATTCATGAGAAACATGAGTATGACTGTTTAGTGACAAGATCGTAAGACTTTAGCACAGCAAAGTTTGTTTTCAGCTGTACTTTTGTAAAGTAAAGCTGATCTTGCAACTATCATGTAATTTCTCATCAGTTTTCTTATAACCGCTTTAAATCACATTTTCCACCTCTGCCTATGTAACGTGGTGTCAGGCTCAGTATCGAAGGCAGGATCAGACCTGATGCCCAATACTAATCTAAAAGGCAAAGGACAGTGTTGTAACCCAAATACTTGCATTTTTATATATTTTGAGGGTTGAAAACAAGCTCAGCCAGCATCTCAGCTTTGGTAACCGTGGATCTTAACTATGCCCAGGTTCAGTGGAAATCAGAATTTTTTTTTTTTTAGATTTGGCCTTTCATCTGTTATTGTTACACTCAACCAGTGTGATCCGTCCTCTGCCAGCTGTCCACTGTCCACTCTGTTGACAAATCTGAGATGTTTTGTCACGGCTGATTAATCAGGCAGGGACTCGGGTTGTGAAAAGGAGAAACAAAGCACTATAAGTAAATCTGGAGATGGTATTTATGGCACAGAAAAGCAGTTTGGCTTTCCTCATATTTTATACTTTTGGCTGACGTGGATCATTTTGAAATGCTCATAAGGCTGCAAGCTTTCCATCGTTTTCTTTTGTTCATCAGCGAAAAACCCAAAGTGTCCTATATTAAAACGTATGTTCAACTGCATGATTTTAATGTCTAGAAAAGGATGAGGACGTAGCAGCAAACCTGCTTCCTTCATATCATTGAAACATTTTAAAAGGAATTCAAACAAAGACGTTCTCTAGCACTCAATTTAAAATGTGACCAAGAGCTGCAAACTTAATTCTGTTAATTGCTAACAATCTGTTTCATTCTTGTTGCCAGCAATGAGTTTTGTTTTTTTTGTTTTGTTTTTTTAGCCAAGAGGAATAAAACATTTATCTAGAACTGGCACATCTTTCTTTATCAAATTATGGCAAGTATAATTATTTCATAAGCAGGTTTTAGCCGTGAGTGGATCTATTTAATTGGAGGTTTTCTTCCCCCTGGATGGTGGTCTGCCACTCTCTTTCCAACCAGATTAATTCATTGTATGGACGTTTAAGAGCAACTAAACAGCCTGATGGTTAGATTTTTTTTCTGTGTCTGTGCTGTGACGAGATCCATTTCCAGTCTGGTCAATCTCATGTTTAGATCTTCTGGGTCAGAGCCAGTGGGACCCACTCAGGATAGATTGGGACTGCGCCCAGTTTCAAACTCGGATTGGTTGCAGGAGGATCAGAGCGACAAACTGTTGCATATTTGTTTCATTATGAATATTTATTTTTCTAGTATTAACTGGTCTTATGTGTATTCAAGACTTTAAATTGCTACGGCTTCCGTATTGCTTGAAGTGTGATTTGGAGCCAGGTATATTTGTTTGTAGCACAGAATAAGTTGTGTTGAATGCAATTAATGATTCTTTAGAAGAACTGATAACAACTTGGTCCATTTCGACTGTTGCTCAACTGTTGCTCAACTTTGAGGATGTGGTTCAATCAATCAATCAATCAAATCAAAAGGGGTCACACCTGGTGGGGTGGATTTGATGACGCGGCCTTCTGTATCCCAACCCGATGCTCTACCCGTTGAGCCACCAGGCCCACTGAGCACCAGACAATGTGCAATGTCAGTGATGCTGGTGGAAATGATGCTTAAGGGGGTTGTGTGACTAATCATTCGGTGTATCAACTTGCTGCTCATCAGTTTTATGAGAACTATTCTCAGTGGCTTCTAATAATCTTGGAAAATGACTGACTGACTGCTGACCACGTCTTAGCCTGACTCTCTACGCTATCACTGCATTCCTTTCGCTGACGGACATTTTATTGGGAAGCAGTGACTCAATCCTCCTGGTGGGCAGGCAACTAGGGCCATCAAGGCAGCTGGCTGGCACCGTTACAATGAATCATAGGATATTTTTTATTTTTTTTTCCAGGCAGAGTGGCCGAGCCATGAAGAAGGGCTGTATCTCTGCCAAATGGAGCAGGCTTTGGTGTGAAGTAACACGTTGATCTCTTTGGCATTCCGATGATGATGGGCATCCCCTTTTAGATCTTTCTCCTGGCATCACATGATACCTGTGTTCATACTTTCCAAAATTACCATGGAGACACTCAAACCAACACTGAATCTTCCCTGCTCACGTTTAGCGTCGGTCGGCTCCATTGTTGTCGTGTCATTTTATATTTAGAAAAATCCAATGCAAAATGCATAGAAATATCCAATGTTCTTTATTTGTGGTTTATCGCAGTTTTTTAGCAATTTATCTATATATTTGTAATGGAGTTAAACCATAAATAGTCTTAAAATTGGGGTTGTAAGGACTAAATGGATGTATGACATGTGACAATGCTAAACTACACTGGCAGAATTCTTCTGTGGTGTTAATTTTACCTATTCAAATCCAGCTGGTTCTTAATATTTACATAGCACCATATTTCTCTCTGAGAGAGTGTGATAGATGTAGAAAGTAGGATGCAGAGGAATTCAGGTGGATACTAGTACCTTAATGTGTACTGTAAGCACGTTACATCATTTCCTGCAACAAGTAACACACTCTTCATAACAACATTTGTTCACCTTTGTTCTCGTCTTTTTGGACTCTACAATGCCGGGAATCTGTGGCACTAATGTCCAGCTTGCAGGGTGGTCTAGGTTTAGCTTAGTGATGGATGAACTTTCACTGATGGATATTACTCTGTGCTCTTAAAACGAGGCACGTCCACGAGGCAGTGAGGGATAAGTGGTGCTTTCACGTGAGCTCTGGATGAAAGTGTGTCAGAGAGGAAAGTGCTTTGTAGACAACTGACGCTTGCATTTGTCTACACGGTCTTGAATGTGCTTTGTATCTGTGCTTTCAACTTGCAGGACATCTCCACTGACCCTTGATTTACCGGCGCTCACAATAAACCTGCAATGCAAAATGAACCAGCATCAACCGCAAATGTCGAAAAACTGACTCGACGTTGATTTATGCACAGATTTCACATTCTCAACACTAAAGCTGATCATGTGACACTCGACGCAGCCCCACAGATTCTTGGAATAAAGTGAAAGTAAGGAAGAAACGGTGGTGGGGGAAGAATTGAATGCACTGAGTGATTTATTGGCCTCAGGCAGAAGTGAAGGTTGGCTCATTACCGAGCAGCTTGTCACCGTGGTCTCCGGTTATGTGTTTGATGTAAGCTATAGGTGTTGGGCCACGAAAGGGTCTGTTTGCACAGTTACACATAGAAAATGTACCATCTGTACATTTTTTGTGTTACATTGCATATATGTCCTTTGTATCTTGATGTGGTTGTGGCGTTGTTGAACGGCGAGAGCGTGATACTTTCATCCTGCATCGTGTCCAGAGCCAACATGTGAAGAAGTCAGTTTGAACTAAGAACGATAATTTAATCAAAGGGACGGGGAAGAAAAACACACTTTTGGCATCAAGACTGTTTCATTGCTGCTTATTGCTGCTCTCTACTAGTGGAGTTGTTTTTGTGGCTTATTTTGAAACCAGGTCAGGTCAGTCTGCGTATGGAAGTTGGTAGCTTCCCCCTCTGATGTCAGCTACACTCTAAACTCTTTTGGAATTGTGGAATCAACTAATAGTTTTTCATAAACTTTAATATTTTTATACAAACTCCCAGAATTTATAAACATTAGTTGTTCTGACTTAAAAGTCTTTTAACTTTGAATTTGAGTTAAATGAACGAGCTTTTGTGAGTTCAATCAATCAATTCCATTTATATTTTAGAGAAGCAAACCCCCAACAGTCTGAACCCATAGCATCTCAACTCGGATCAGGTTCAGGTTGACTGAGCAGCTTTAACTATAAGCTTCATCAAAGACGAAGGTTTAAAGCCTAGTCTTAAAAGTAGAGAGGGTGTCTGCATCCCGAATCTGCACTGGAGAGGGGCTTGATAGCTAAAGGCTCTGCTTCCCATTCTACTTCTGGAAACTCTGGAAACCACAAGTAGGCCTTCATCCAAATGACTAAATGTAAATGTAATTTGGGTTAAGAGTCTTAAGAGGAATTGATTCATTCAGAAATCAGTGAATTTTGCCTACCAAGGATCTCCACTCTGATGATTCTGAAATGAGTGGCACCACAAGTATTTGCACCTATCATGTAATTTAACTACAGTTTACTCAAATATGTATCCATAGGTACTGTGGAGTTTTGTTTTGTTTTTTTTCTATTTTTTCTGCAGCGTCAGACTAATAGATTATAAATAACAGCCACATGAACACAAACACACATGGACACACACCCCTTCTAGGAAAGAAATCTACATGTGAAAGGGAGAAATAAAGCTCGTTCTGATGTAATAATCCATCTGGTTGGTGACGGGGTCGGGCGGCGTCGGCTGCCTGCCTGTGTGAGTTTGCCTGTACACATTTGGAGGCAGTGTGTTCATGAGTGCAACCGTGAAAGGGAGAGTGAGCTCGGCAAACGTGTCGGGCGGCCAAGTGAGGCAGGTGACGCATCTCTGGTCTGCAGGTGTCGACTTTCATGCAGAGAGGAGAGAGCTCTCCCTCTCACACAGAGCTTTGTTGCCAGTGCTTCACGCAGCCCAATGCAGAGTTAAGTCATACGTGCAAGTCGCAGTTTAAGGTAGAAGATATTTCTATGATGTGAGACACATTTACGAGCCGGCATATTACAACCTTCACGCAGCCTCACATGGCCTTTGTTTTCAATTTAGCATCAGAATCCAGCCTTTAACATTACTCTGACAGCTCCTTTGCTACTTCAGCATGTGTTCTACTACAGGTTACCATGGTTACAGAGGCTGACTGATGTCTGATGGAGCTTATAAGGCATGGAGATGAGTAAACTCCACACTTCAGCTGATACTTGTTTGTGGTATTTGTAGATTAAAGTGACTTCTGGCTGATGGTGCACTGACATTCAGAATTTTAACAAATGCTCATTTACACACACACACACACACACACACACACACACACACACACACACACACATAAAATCTGCAGTATTTGCCAGCAACTCTTGTGAGGTTGCAAAGCCACAAACACCATCAACAGAAAATAATGGGGCAATAATTGTTACCCAAAGTTTACTGTACTGTGCTGGTACACGGTTGTTACTCAAAAGTACACAGAAGGTTTTCTCTACTTACTCTGTAAGTCACGAGCTGTAATCTAAAGCATTACGGGCCAGTTGATACTTAACCCCCACCCCGCCTCTTCCTTTGTCACACTCCCTCCCAACAAGCGTTTCTCCAAACCTTTCTTGGATGCTGAAAAAGTGTATTTGCTAATTTGACTTGATTTATTGAGTCCACTGACATGTTTACCTTGGAAGCGGACAGATGCGTGCATGCACATGCTCCACCGGGCTTTCTTTGCTCTCTCTGCCACATCAGAAGCAAAGCCTGAACTTTGCATAAGCCTGCGTGGACTCGGAGCCACATCACTGAAGGCCGGGTGTCGCTGCTCGACTCGCACACACAGAGGCAGAGCAATATTTACTCATTTCCTCACCCTGTATTTTCTTTCGGCTCGACAGTCACAAGTGCACTCTCTTAACCTCCTGCTGCTGGAAGCTGATGACCTCACTCTGAACTGTGCTGGTTTAGTCCCGTGTGACTAAGGCTTCCATTCCATTTTGCTCTGATGAGTAGACGGAGGGAGTCTCGAATGATTTGTTTGCTGTGTGTGTGCTTGGATGTGACGACGGCGGCGATTAAAAACTGCTCCGTTCACAGCTGAGGTTACTCGGAGGAAGCGGTCGGCTCGGTCTGGATCTCATCGGGAAATAGTTGGAAAATAGTTCACGGGGAAAAATAAACACTCAGTAAATCGTAATGACAAAGCAAAAGCAAGTTTAGGGAAATAATTCGTGCTTTTGTTAAACGTCAAAAACGGACGTCTCGACTTAACAAAACCATTCAGACCCTTAGTTCAGTTTGTAGGAGCCCCTCTGGACGAAATGCCTACTGCTTGTGTTTTTGTGCGAAAGCCCTAAATCTCCTCGTGGCTTATTTCCTCAGGGTCCATCAGATCAGATAGGAAGTGTCTGTCTCCACAGACTCTCTATGGGATAGATGTCTGGGCTCCAGTGTTGTCCCGGTTGTAAGTTTCAGCCATTGTCATGCTGAAAGGTGAACACTGACCTAGTTTCCGGTTGCACGTGCAGCGGCTTCTCTTCCCTGTAGAGTATTTGGTTGCATTCATCCTTCCTTCATTTTCAAGCAGTCTTCCTGTTGGTGCTGCTGAGAATCCCACCCTCCCCGATGATGTTGTACCCACCAGGCTTTGTTGTAAAGGATTTGATCAGATGTAGTGCTCAGAGTTCTGCCCCATGAGTGAAATGCTCGTCCCATTAGATGAAACAGTGAATTGTGGGACCTTATCCGGTGTCTCTCTAAACATTGTTCTGTGTTCTGTAATGTGCTGACCCAACTCACACCCCAGAAGTCCTGTGATACCGATACAGTATCAGTGCCCTGTAGGACTGTACTGCAGGTTGGTGCTCGCCTGTTTGTTCAAGTGCATTAAAAATCTTCTTGTTTTAAAACAGATTAGCTGATACGCAAAGGCAGGATGGGACCCCGTCCCTGACACTGGTATCAGCATCAGGACATCCCTACTTTAAATGTCTGAGGTTTAAAGCTGCTACAAGATAATTGACGAGGAGAAAAGTAAAGCTCAATACAAATCTAGCTACTGACAGGATAGTTTAAAAACACTGACGTCAGCAACTAAAGAGGTTGTTGACCGAGCTTCTCCATCCAGGATCTCACCCTGAATCTGTGCTTTTTGAAATCTCTTTTCTTTTTTGGGGTCTTTCAGTTCAGCTCCCAGTCACCCCGATATGTATCAAGGCATGAGAACACGTGAGAATTTCTGTTCGTGTGTGATTTGCTAAACTGCAGTGGTTTGATGAAGATTTTACTGCCAAGCGACCACTTCTAGGAGCAAAACAGTTTAGTACTTGTATCGGTACTCGTATGAGCAAGTACTCAAATGTAAGTAAGTACTTGTAGTCAGTGTGGAAGAAAGTGTTATTAGGACATCCCACCTATAATGTCACTCAGCACAGCAAAACCGGTTCAAATTTTGATTGATTGTCGCGTGAGAAACTTGTAGAAGTGAAAATCGAATAGTAAGAAACACCATTCTTACTAATGTGCTGGACAATGTAACTTACAGCAGCAAAGAGGAAATGAAAATAGACCCAGTGGGTGCAACTTACAGACGCTGGTCAAAATAGCACAGAATTGTTCGAGGATTCACAGCGTGAATTCACCACTGAAGTCACCAGGAAATCATGGCGTCTGTTTTCTCGTGTTTCACAGCATTTCGGATCCGAGTCGACGTTACCGTCAGAATGATGATGGACTGAGTTTCCAGTTGCTCTCCTGAGGCAGTGGTGTGTGGTGTCACGGCTGAAGCCACATGATATCTTTGTAGTGTCCTGCATGGGAGCAGTTCTCCATCGCCGGGCTCAGCGGCATTATTTTAAGCCAGGAGCCCTAAACGTTTAACTGCAATTTAAAAGACTGATTATGCGACGCAGCTCTAGGAGGCAACAAGTGTCTGATTGGAACACAAAGACCCAAACACAAGCAGATGGACTAATTAGCATGTCTGTGCCTTGGCCCAGTTTGGCCCTGGTGTTGAAACGAGGGTATCGACAGGCTCTGGCCAAACACTGAATATGTTCCCTGGTCTCTGTTAGGTTTGGCCTGTTTGACTTGTGGGCTGCTCTATTATTGGATTAGAGGCCGTGTTACTGTAATGGGGCCTGGGTGTTCCCAGCAGGCATTGCTCTGCCTCATTGATCTATTGAACAATAGCTACATGTTCCATGGTCGCTCTCATTTTCCTTTCATCAGATGAGCTTTTGTCTGAGTCTTTGGCTGCAGCGTTTCTCTAAATGAAATCGAATTCGGGGCAATGCACAGTGGTGAAACCCGGCGTTCGCTGTCTCGCTTTCCTTCTGGTGCTGGTGATTACAGTGCTCAACACCAGCTACACCACTCACAATGTTGGACTTCTGTCTTTTTGCTCTCTTGGATGTTCATTTCCCTGCTCAAAGCTCAATTTTCATTCCTGACACTAGTGAACAATGTTGGTCGTTTAGTTTGGTTCTTGATGGACAGAGCTCACGTAATCAGTTCACTTAAGCTTGAGTCATACAAGCCTTTTAACATCAGTTCGTTCCAGCCGACTTGCTGTTGAATCGGTGGATTCACTCGCAGAAACACGAGATTTGTGCCCCATTTTGTTGCACTTATTTGTCTATTTGACTGACAGCCAAACTGTGGTCAACTTTCCATTAAACTGTAGTTTTTTTAAATCTGTGTTCAACTACAGTCGTTCTTCTTTAGCCTCTTTCACACATGCACTGGAATCCTGACATTCTCCTGATTTTGTCCGGAGGGGGTGCATGTGAGAACGACATGATCCAGGCTTTATCCTGCGAGACCCCTAGTACAAAGTCCACATTATGTGCGTGAGGAAGTGCTGCTTTAGGATTTTAGAGCGAGCGAATGGGCATGTCGGCGAGATTTTTATCACTCGACTGTGATGGAACCTTTTTTGAGATGCACGGCTCTGAAGGGCTGTAAACACAGCGTACGCTTGCTATCACGTTGTGCCTCCCGTGCGCACTGGCCACGCGACGAAATCGATTAGAACCATTAGAACATAATACCAACTCTTAAACAGATACTGTTTGGGGAAAAAAATGTTTTGAAGCACGTCCTACATTTAAGTTACAAAATTCATAATTCAACACTGTTAATAATCTTTGATTAATGTACATTTTTACATTTTAGTTAAATTTCTACACAAGTCATTAGGGTTAAATGCTCTGGAATGAACTGGCTGTATGTTAAATTGCATTAGGTCCACGCCTGCTTAATAAGGTGGGTTCAATATTGCAGCGTGCGATGGGACAATATATATTGTATGACCATAGAAAACCATGTATTATTTGATATGATGCACGTTTATGTCATTTTGTTGCCAATCACACATTTTGCCAGTATGATGCTTAGTTTTCATCCCATACGACGCAGATGCAGCAGTGTAGAAACACAAACGCACTGACCTGTGCCGAGCGAATGAAGCAGCATTAAGCATCGTTCTGAGGGAAAGGTTACGCTCATCTATGAAAACAAAGCACCAAAAGCTGCTGAATAGCTACTGGGAGATACCAGCAACTTTTAAAGTGGAATATTTTCCTATTAGTAACTCGATGCACGAGTTCACGTAACACCTGACAATTGCATGTATTTTTTTATTGCTTCTCTTGTCTGACCAACACTTTACTGATGACTAGATCGTCAAGCATTATTAAAAATGTAAATGACTTTGATCTGGAAATGAGAACCTTTCTCGTTTGGACAAAAAATAACAGGGTGGAGCCTGTAGCCCATGCACTACTGTGCTCAGACAGACTAACAGACTAAACAAACTCCCACCTCCTCAAGAAACTATAAGGAAATAATACAGAGTAAATAGTACATTTTGTGACAAAGTTAAATAAAAGTTTGGACAAAAGTTTTATGCCTTGCCTTCTCATGTTGTAATTTTACTTAATGTAGGATCATGATAAATATCTTTACAGAGATATGAAATCAGCTAAATCCGGTAATTCTCCTAGTGCAACATGCACATAGAGCCATATTCCCACCCTGGATAATGAGTTTATTACTGAGCAAATATGTATGAACTAGGCCGGTGAATCGGTTAAAGAAATGAGGCACGTGAGGGCAACTGGCCATCATGTAGCCTGATGGACCTGTGAAGACATCTAATGCGGAGCTACAATCACTATTTTAGAAAAATAAGACCCACCAGTCTTTTCAAACAGAGCGGCTCATTTACTTGATTCGGCCTGCAACAATTTTCCCAAACCCCATTTGTGACACAATAAACCGTTCCCATTCATCGCACTATTGTGAATATACCTCACATTAATTTTAGAACTATGCGATTGATTTGAGCAACTATGTAGTTCACACCAATAACAGAAACTTGTCCTTTTGATGAAAAATGCAGAGTGCTACTGTTGATGTTATGTGAGCCTTCATTAGATTAAAGCAGGTGTAGGTGGAACCAGTGCAGTTGGGTTTAAAGTCAGGAGGGGGAGGGATGTTTTGTGCTTATGCATTACAATGTGGGAGCAAACAGTATATTATTTAATGACTATGGATTTGTACTGGATGTTTTGTGTGTTACTCAGAGTTCAGTGACGATTCCCAATTTTCTCTGCTTTAAGGGCTGAGGTGATGTAAAAGGGTTGTAGAAAATGCATTAATTTGTTATGACTGCTGACAGTAAAAGGGCGAGGATGTGTAAAAATCATAATTAGTACTGATGGCGAGGAGCAGCTGAAAGGTCTGAGCAAGTGAAGCCGACAGATGAAGCTAGAAACCGACAGCATCCTGGTGCAGCAGGTGGATGAATCACGCGCCCACATAAATCAAGCAGGCAGGTAAACACGGCGTGCGTGCAGACGGGCCTGCATCCAGATGGATTTATCAGCATGGAGAGGGATGAAGATGAGTGAGACAGCAGGTTGCCGTAGGTGACGCTGCACTGCTGCGGTAATCTGAGAGAACGCAGCTCTTCTTTGTCTCGTCGCATTTAAATTGATGCAACGTTCCTGATTACTTCACACGTTGGTTGCAACGCACAAATGTTGTCATGTGTCATGTTTTAATTGACCCGAAGAGGCTGTTAAAAAAAAAACGCATCCGGGACTGAGTAATGGAGCCTTTTTTTTTTTTTTTTTTTTTAAATATCGACTTGAGCATTTTTCCCCGTTTGACAGTTTGCAATTCAAACTACATTTTTACATCTTCTATAGAAAGTGTCGGTTTGTCTTTCAAGGACTTGGGGCTGGACTATTTGATTGCCATGACATTTCTTACAGACACCATTGGTGAATGGATGTATGGATTTCTTGAACATTTCTTAGCACATTCCCTGTAATCACTGTACCTGCAACCTGCTGTGCACAAGAGGTCACGCAAGTCCTGCAAGTTGCATCCTTTGTTCAGGGATTATCCAGACTTACTTGCAGATATTTTCAAGCAACATGTTGCAGTATTTGTGCTGATGATCAAGCCTACAAAGTAACCTCAGTATTGTGATTCACACAGAGTGTTTTTACACAAAGTATTAGGGTTAAAGGTTCATACATGTACTAATGAGGGTTTGTTTCGGCTGCGTACACACTGGAGCCGTATTCCCACACTGGATTTGGTTTTGTTTCACTAGCTTTAAATCCACATTTGAGCTTTGTAAATCCCCTTTTCATCACAGGGAAGGGGAAATGTAAGATTGGCTGCTTTGGTGCTAAATCAGGTTCGGCTGTGTCCTAATGCAGAGTGAAGGAGACGTTTACCTTCGCTTCTTTAAAATGGGGTTTTCTTGCAGTGTCCTTGTTCGCAATCAAGCTTAGGATGCGATTTGTTCCAGATGATTGTGTTTAATACGGCGAAACGTTGGATGTTAAACAAGGTTTCAACTCGTACGTTTCTGAAACAAATCCGTCCTTATTATCGATGTGTGGCAGTAACAGACATTTTGTTTGACAGAGGATTCCGCCTTTTTTTTTTTTTTTTTTTTTAAGGCTCAACATAGCTTAAGGACCAAAAAATAAACCAACAAGTAAGACAGAAGCAATTTGCATAGAACTGCTAAAGAGGATTTTATGTGGGCTGACTGGCTAATTGAGTTGTTATTTCTTTTCAATATCGCCCTTTAGTTTACACACCGTTGAAATGATGAATTTGACTTGGACCCCTGGAAAGCAAACTTAGTGCTTATGGTTCGTCAGCTTTTTAGCTCCACTAGAAAGAGTGGTGCACTGTAAGAAATGGAAATATTGTAGTAGTGATATTACGTTAGTTGCTGTTTATCCCATTTATCTCTCTGCTTATCGTGAAAATCATTTTATTTAACTTTCACAAAAATTAAAGCAGGAGTTCAAAGTCTGACTCTGACGGCCTTCAGGCAAACAAAAATGAGCAATTTGGTCGAAGCTAACTTTAGCTCCACCCTTTGCTATTTTAGTCAGCATTTTAGTATCTTAGTATTTACTTTATCTTTTTCTTTCTTGGAAACTGCACTTGACATCGAGTCCTTTGTTGTCAGGGGTGAATACTCCTGTTTCACATACTGAGGATCTTCAGCACTGAGTGGCATCAAAAGTCCAGCATCTCACTCTGTCATCTCTCTTCTTCTTTCATGTTCTTCTCCCTCCTTCTTATGCAGAATTACCACACGCATACAGGCAACAAGAACATTTACAAAGAAAAAACTTCTTGGAGTTATAAAGTAAACTAAGGGCCCATTAAGAGAGGATTTGTCAGGCTCATCTGTACTGCATAGTGTTATTTTAATAGGTGAGAAAACCTGCGTCATCATGTGTCACCAAATATAAAAAGACACTTTGGAGGACGGCGTGTTGCAGCAGAATTGGCGACATTTAAGATGTTGTAGCATAATGTTAAATCCAAATGCTGTACAAGTCCCACTCTGTGGTCCTGCTGAGCCTGCTGGTAGTTGTGCTGCTAACCATTTCATCATGTTATTAGTTTAACGTACTCTGTCCCCTTATCGCTTTACTTTTTCCTGCTGCTTGTCGGATCATTCTTCAGGCTCGCAGAGGCTGATGCTGCAGCGATTACAGGCTAAAACAGGAATATTATATTATTCCTGTGGTTTTGCCGAGTGTAGGAACCAGACCACCGAGGCTCCAGATCTAATCAAAATTTTAAAAAAAGGAAGGAGAAAAACTATTACAGTTACTCTGAAACAGATGGTGATGCGCTGTGGCTTCACACAACAATGTAGTATTTTAACTGCGTTTATATACTTGTAAATCAGCCTCGGGCGCATAAGTGTTTTCAACAAAATCCCTTTTGTTATTTCCGTTAGCTGAATAGGCTTCAGTGTGTGGAATCGGTTCCTGTGAGAGACCCCTGTTCGCTCTGGACGGTTTCGCTTCACAGGGACACGATGACTATAAATAAGGGTTCTAACTGTATTAGGATGGTGTTTGTACTCTAAAGTAGGAAACGCAGTAGCCTCTGTGAAAGCGCTTGACTGATTCAGATGAAGCCAATGCTGAAATGTATTTTATCTGTAAAAAGCTGCATTAAGTGTAGTTTGGCACTTTTTAAAAATCTTAACACACCAAAGTGTGGTTAAACAGCACATGCAACTTGTACTACATCTTTAAATAATGTCGAGCAGCGTCAGCATGAGGTGCCAAGCGGATACCTTCACCCCTGTGTGTGAACCCATCACACGCTGGAGCCACATTCTGAACGTCTGGGTCAGGGTCAGAAGCCACCGGGGGAGATGAGGGGTCGCCCGTGTGCTTCAGCTGCGACCCCGACTGTCCTCTGACCTCTGAGCCCCTCCACTTGCACAGAGCAACCCATTGGTCCCAGACAGGAGGAGCTCAGTGTGGGGAGGTCGTGACTTTCTTCTCCATCCTCTTCCTGAGTTTTAGTCTTTGTGAAAAGCAGCAGTGTTGAACCCAAATGGCAACAAATTCCATTTTCTTTAAATTTCTTTATTTCGATTTAAAGGCTTGGTTCACATGTTTTCGAGTGTGTCATATTATAATGTCCTGAAGTTTATGTGGCAGCAGTTAACGGCTTCAGCCTTAGAGATTAGTCACATCACATGGATTATGCAACATTTTAATATAACATTCACTGTTATGCATTTATATGAGGAAGAAGGAGGAAGGAACCTTTTGAGACAAACATTTCAACTGAAGGACTTTAGGAGGAGACGAACAAAGAGGGGCGGCTGTAGCTCAGTTGGTAAAGGCAGTCGTCTACAGACCACAGGGTCAGTGGTTCGATCGGTCCCGGCTATATGTCGAAGTGCCCCTAACCTCAGTGCCGGGTTGCGTCAGGAAGGGCATCCGGCGTAAAAACTGTGCCAAATCGACATGTGGACAATGATGTTTGTTCAGGTGTTTTTTTGGGAGTTTTTTATTTTTATTTTTTATTTATTTTATTGCTACTTCTACAGAAACGAAGCTGAGAAGGACAATGTGACGGTTGTGAGTTGCTCTGTTACTTTATTTTACCATTTGAAGTCTTTTGCATTGGAACATTCAAAGACTTTCTCTTTGTCCCCTAGCGGAGTCCAGATGGGCCATTTGCAAAAAGTGGCGCTTTTTTAACTGCTCTTGTGTTTTATGAAGCATAACAATGGCCTCACTGTGCACACTTTAGCACTTTTTTCACCTTCATAAAATCTCATTGTTTATGAATTTTTGTCAGGGGTGTGTGTGTGTGTGTTATAACAGTCTGCTTTATTACAATAAGACCAGTGAAGAGCAGTATTATTGTACTTTGTCAAGTAGGAAAATAACCTTGATCAAGTATAATTTTTTTGGTCATTCAAGAGAAATGTGTATCAAACTATGGGTTAAAAGTGTGTGAGTCTCTCTGTAACAGCAACATTTATCGTGGGCAGAGAGTTTTATCAGTGTCCTTTACTTGTTTTTTGTTTTCTGTGTCCCCGCATTATGCAGGTGTAGCCACGACCCCTGTCCACGCCAAGATGGTGGCGCTGTCGTTGAAAATCTGCGTTCGCCAATGCAACGTTGTGAAGACGATGCAGTTTGAGCCCTCTACGGCCGTCTACGATGCCTGCAGGATCATCAGAGAGAGAGTCCCCGAGGCCCAGACCGGACAGGGTGAGACTGCTAAAACAAAGGAAGGATGCCGTATGGGGGTTTCAACCGAGGCACAGCCACGGTTTTACAAATTCCATGCAGATGGAGCTGACCTCCAGCTTGATTGTTACAGTTTAGAGCTCGTTTGTTCTGTGATTGAAGGTAAAGATGGAGACATTACTGGTTTTGGCTGAAATCAATATACGTATGTAGCCAGTTGGAATTGAAATAATCAATAAATCAATATTTGACATTTATTTACAGGTTAAAGTAAGTTTGAAGTGAAGACTACTGCAGACATTCTCATAGTCCCTCACAGAGCTTTGAGGGTCATGTCGTCCCTCTGGGATTTCCTCAACCTTTTAGTCATTGTTGCGACCTAACGTGACTGATTTAACAACAAAAACAGTATTTTCTTTTCTAAAAATACTAAAGTGTGATGAGTGTTGCAATGTTTGTCTGATGTTTTAGCGCAAGGTTCTGCAGAATTCACGGGGGGCTGGTTGAATGAATTGTTGCAATCACAGTATTGCACATTGCTGGGGGGACTGATCCAGTATGACCACAGGAATATGGGAGACTACCTGTGTGACTCAGAACAACCCCTGCTCTGCCACCTTAAATCAAAGTGGTGGTCATTTTTGGAGATGACGAGCTCTGACTGAGCTCTGACTTTACTGTTAACAGGTCATTTGCGCTCCAGGCATCAAGTGTTTTGTTCCTTTACTTCGGTCGAGTAACGTTCATCTCTACATTTTTTTTTTTTTTTTCTTTTCGTCTCCTCGCTCCAGCTTCGGACTACGGCCTGTTTTTGTCAGATGAAGACCCCCGAAAAGGCATCTGGTTAGAGTCTGGGAGGACACTGGACTACTACATGCTCCGCAATGGGGTAAATATATCCACCTGTTCCACAAATTAGAAATGTTCTGAAATATCATCAAATAAAAACCCTCTGTGTGTGTTACTTTGGGAAATGTGTGAAACTAAACTCTGCAGTATGATGTGTACATTTCATGAGGGCAAAGTACATTTCATGTACATTCGAATGCTTTGTACAGTTGTAGTATTAATGCAGACGCTCTGTAGCCTGAATCCAGATGTTCCCATTGAAAACTGCTCACTGATGATGTCTAGAATGTAATGATCTTTTATAGTGTGTGTGTGTGTATAATACTAACAGAATCCACTAAAGAGCAATGATATCAAAAACGGAGTGAGAGGATAGAAACACAGGATACAATTGGATGCCAAGTGGAAAAAAATGTGACATTCAATAGAAGCTTTTACAGGTGAGTTTAAAGAAACGCTCCAACCTGCTGTGGATCCTCTGCCAACCTGTTTTCAAGCCTCGGTGGATTCTGGTTCTCCCTGTGTTTGGGTAGCACGCCCTCTCACTGCATTGGTGGCTTTTGGTTTTGCTGCTTCAAATCCACCAAAGGCGACCCAGGTAGAAGGCATGACTGTGACCAGTTACTCTGAAGCAAATCTCTCCTCATTGTTGTCATTGGGAGAGAGCAGCAGGCTGCGATAGGCAGCCGTTAAATAAGGTTTTCTGGCCTATATTCTCCTTCTCGCTACGCGCAACCTGGATGCGTTTGATCGGTTTCTCAGCGGGAACTCGCAGCATTTCTTCCTCTTGTGCCGTTCTCCGACATTTAATTCCTTTTTGATTGATTGGAGGTTTTTTTTGGTTGTTGTCGTTCTCTTGTCTGTTGTCGTTGAGCAGGACGTTCTTGAATACAAAAAGAAGCAGAGGCCCCAGAAAATCAAAATGTTGGATGGGGCCGTTAAAACCATCATGGTGGATGACTCCAAAACAGTGGGAGAGCTGCTCGTGACTATCTGCAGTAGAATAGGTACATGTGTTCTTAGCTCCATGGTTATTTCTGATGTGCTGCAAACAGTATGTTTTGTTTGACATTTATGCTTTTTAGGTATTTTTCCATTATGTGGAATATGTGTCTCAAAGTTAAAACAAGCTTTCTGTCTAATGAAAGTGAGTTGAATTCATCTTCTATCTCCATAGTTGATCAGCTGATCCTTTTAAGTTCCAATGACTTTCTCACTGTCCAGCCTGCTTAAATAAATCAAGTGTGAACACATTAACATAAAATTTACATTTTAGTGATTTTTTTTTTTTTTCTGGTGAACAGGAGCATTTGCACACATGTATACAACTTCAACATGACTTCACACAATAAGTGTGTCGTCCAACACACTTGACTTTTGTTTCTGCCCGGTTCTGATCCCAGGCATCACAAACTACGAGGAATACTCCCTGATCCAGGAGACCGTAGAGGAGAAGAAGGAGGACGGGATGGGTACGCTGAAGAAAGACAGGACTCTGCTGCGAGACGAGAGAAAAATGGAGAAGCTGAAAGCCAAACTGCATACAGACGACGACCGTAAGTACAGTAGAATTACATTTGACCTGGATGGTCTGTAGCTGATCATTACCGACTCCAGGCCTTTATGTGGTTACATATACTGATAATAGCGTTTTATGTGATAATGTAGTTGGATTGGCTCTGTCCCCATTCGCTAGTGTTGTTATCTTTGCATCAGACATTTGTGAATTCAAGGGGCCGTGGGTTTTTTATCCTTAACTGAAGGTGGCAGGTGAGGATGTCCAAATGTCCATTTTTTTTTTTGTCAGAATCAGGAATTATACTTGGGATGTCCTGATGCGGATCCTGCCTTTGTGTACTTGTACTCGTAAAACTTCTCAGATACTGTGTTTGATACCAAGTTAGCCTCCAGAGGTAGATGAAGGTGTAAATATGTCTGTGGTTTAACGATAGCTGATTGTTAAACTGCCGTCAAATTCAAAATGAGCTAATATTTTCCATGAAATTTTAGTGTTTCAATGTCAGATTTCGTTTATTTTCTATTGTGAATAAATTATGGGTTGGTGACATTTTACACATTGTCCCAACTTCGTTTGAATTGGGTTTGTATTTGGTGTAAATGGCACTAATGGAACATTTAACCGACACCAACTGTAGGTGCAGTACTCATCTGACTAATCTGATCCCTCTTCGCAGTCAACTGGCTGGACCACAGCAGAACCTTCAGAGAGCAGGGGGTGGATGAAAACGAGACCCTTTTGCTCAGACGCAAATTCTTCTACTCGGACCAGAATGTGGACTCTCGAGACCCGGTCCAACTCAACCTGCTTTACGTCCAGGTCTGACCCCTCTATATCAGCTCCTCTCCACTTACGATCTGCAGAGGGTTGACAGGCTCATGGTTTAATGAAGCTGACAGAACTTCACTACTGCAGCCAGGTCCAAGAAACCTGACTCACCCGAGAGGACAGAGCAGCTACAAAACCAGAAGATGTCACCCTTTTCTCCTACTTGATACTTGACTTGAAAACCCTCATGAATTTAATTTAAGAAGGTTGTTTTGTCTTTCAGGCTCGTGACGACATCCTTAACGGTTCTCACCCCGTATCGTTTGACAAGGCCTGTGAGTTCGGAGGCATTCAGGCCCAGATCCAGTTTGGACCTCACATAGAACATAAGCACAAACCTGGATTTTTGGAGTGAGCATCTTTCCTACACGGAGAGTCCTCAGTGGTTCTATATGAAGAAAATTTTAGGATTTAAAGAAACAAAAAGTCAATTTTGTTTTTCTTGTGTGGAACTCATTTGGTTTGTGTAGACGTCATCAATCATTCTTCTCCTGTGTTTTCTGTCTTAGCCTGAAGGAGTTTCTACCCAAAGAATACATCAAGCAGCGAGGAGCTGAGAAGAAAATATTCCAGGTGTGGCCACATCGTCCTCTAGATATTGGTTGTGTTACTGTGGCTCGGTTTTGACAAGAGTAGATGAGGTGCTTGATAAGTGTATGCTCTGACCTCCAGGAACACAAAAACTGTGGAGAAATGACTGAGATTGAAGCCAAAGTAAAATATGTCAAACTGGCACGGTCTCTGCGCACATATGGCGTCTCTTTCTTCTTGGTCAAGGTATGTGGCAAATGTGACATTTATCTCTCTATTTTTTATTTTTTTCTTGGAAAATCAGGAATCAGACTTTGAAATTAGCTGAGCTGTAGTCAGAGCCTTTTTATCCACTGAGTGTGTAATTAGTTCCAAGGGCTCTGTGTTACATGGATAAAGAGGTTGGATGGGGGGGATGTCTCTGTTCACTGGAACCGCCCAAACACGTTTTGCTTATTAAAGGTGGTAAAAATTCTCCACTTTAAAAGGTAAAATTCGCTCTTAAAAAAACAAACTGAAACCAGCAAAAAAAAAAACAACAACAAAAAAAAAAAAACAGGTTAACATTACATTACGTTATTGACATGATTGTTACTTTTAATCTTTTTAGTAATGACAATTTGTCCATGAAGTGTGTGTGTGTGTGTGGGTGTGTGCATGTTCTTGCACCTGTGTTGGATGATAAAACACCTCATTTAAAACTCTTTGTTGTACAAATGCTGCTCTGACGCAAACCTTCAGCGACGGTAACGTTCACTGACTCGTTATCTAATGATGAACTAATTATTTTGTGCTTCAACTCAACTTAACTCAACTTTATTTATAGTGTGCAATAACACAACTGGAGCTGACCAAAGTGCTGTACGTAGATAGTCAAATAAAAAAAGATAATACTTAATAATAAAACATTTTGTCTTATTTTGGTTGTCCAATCCAACCGTGCAACCGGGGGGTTTGCACGCCATACACTGTCCTTCAAACAGCTCTTTCTCTGTCTCACTTAATTGCAAACACACGCCGGCAGCACGTCGTCTGCAGGGCGCTCAGCCATTTTCCTGGAAGGAAACCAAATGTTGTGTGTGCAGCCGAGTGTGGCGCTCACATTATTTCAGAGCGAGCTGGGGAGGAAGTGAAGTAAACGGGGGAGACCGTGAGACGCTGCAGCACAGGCAAAGCTGAGACACTTACTCTCCCAAATAAGTCCAACTGCCAGCAGAAGCCTGCTGATAGGAGCAATTTGCTCATTTCCAGTTGTAGTACCTGTGGAGCTGATATGACAAGAATGACAGATAACTCCTTTTTCTTCCCCTCACATCATTTGTTACCAAGAGGACATCCTGCATAAAGTCGCAGGAAATTTCTCTGTCTGCATCAATAAATTGCTCTGTGCCTGTCACTTCTTCTGACTTCATACCTCTGGTCTCGCAGAAAATGAGATGATTTCTGGTGATTGCTTGGAGGGAGGGGGGAAGAAAAAAAGAAATCACTCGTGCTGCTGCTACTACCGACTCGCTGCCAGGCTGCTCCTGACTTTTCATCAGTAGCTTTCCGCACCAGAGGATGAGGGCGAAGATGAAGCGTAAAAACAAAAAAATCTCTCTTAAACTGAAGCGCACCTCATCATTTGCAGAAGCCATTTCGTCTTTTTCAAGTCCAAGCGCACAAAAAGAGCTAAAACGCACCTAAATCCTCAAAACGCGTAGGTTTGCACGGTGCCTGTGCTGTGCAATTGTGCGAAAACACACAAAACCTGCTGTAGCCCGTGTCCAAACTTCCTGGGCTTGGATTCGTGTTCCACATTACGCATTTCCCGCATAGCAGAAACACAGTAAAAATAAACCTGGAAAAATGTCAGCGTAGAGCCTCGTCCCTAACCCATAACCTCTGGGGGCCCCGGAGAGTTTCCAGGCCCTCCACGAGTTTTGCACAGCTCACCTCTTTGCCCTCACGTCACAGCCCATCACGTCGTGTCCATCTGCTCCCAGACTGAAAGAAACATTTGTTTCGGGAGGTTTCGTGATTACAGAGGGGGGAGGCTGAGACGTGTTAACAGACGCACAAAGACATGATTAAGACGTGGCATTTTAATTACTTACTGGTTTTCCGCTTTTTGCTGGATAGACAGATGAACACCCATCGGCGCAGATCAGTGACAGCAAAATTAGAGCTCCACGCTGTGACGCCTCGGAATTGAAATTTGTGTTCCTGAACTGCTGTCCCGTTCCTCCAAATGTCTGTGATTCCCATGAAACTCTCAGCAGTCAGAGGACTGCAGAATTTACGGGACATTAAATGCGCGCAAAGTGAAAGTGCGTCTCGTTGGTTGATTGTCTTTTTTACGCGGGCTGGTCCATCAAAAGCAGATGTATAAACAAGTCAAGGAAAGGAAAATGTGATTTAAAAGGTGTAGAACATGGATTGTCGGACAGAGCGATGAATCTTGCCACATCCCTTCTTCACGATACTGATCTGTTGCCAATTAACCTCATTAATTGTTCCACTAGCTGTTTTTTTTAAGCAGCATATATATATATATTTTTTTTTGTTGCTTCCAACTTTTGCAAACGTGTAACTGCCATCACATCAAAAATAAGCAAATAGTAGAATGAATATTAATACAATGTATAAACCTAGTACATCAGCAGGGGGAAGACTTTGAGTCTTGAGTCTTTTTGCCATAGTTTAGTGCTTCATGTTTCGTGGGTATTCGTGTGTTTTGCAGGAAAAGATGAAAAGTAAGAACAAGCTGGTGCCGCGGCTGCTGGGGATCACCAAAGAGTCTGTGATGAGAGTGGATGAGAAAACCAAAGATGTGGTTCAGGAGTGGCCCCTTACTACCGTGAAGAGGTGGGCTGCGTCGCCCAAGAGCTTCACCCTGGTGAGAGACACGCACGTTAATGAATGCAACTGAATGTTTTATGTTTCATTCATTGTACAAAGGGCTTCTACACTATGTGGGACGGGCTGACGGTAAAGTCATCAGTTCCTGCATCTCGCTGTAGTGCTCAGTCGGCCTCTTCTGTCATTCCCTCCCGCTCCTCAGTCATTGAACTCTTTTTGTCCTGCCTGTCAATATCCCTCCTTTGTGTCAGCACCCAGAGTCGATGCGCGACGTGGATCTAATCTTGCAGATCTGGTAGATTCACTGCCTCCATTAAGTTAACACGACCCCTCTTTCTTGCTGTTAATTTAGTTAAGTGCTTTGCACATTAATGGGTGTGTTTTTGTGACACGGCGATTTGGAGTTTGATTTGTCATTCACGTGATGGACAATCGTCCTGGGCTGCAATTCTTTCCTTAGAATACGAAACATGTATACTGTGTAACTGTCGTGTATGTTGCAGCAGTAATCCTCAGAGTACACTACAGGTCCTGCGGTGGTATGAAATGCATGCTCTTGTGTGTCTGTAGGACTTTGGAGAGTATCAGGAGAGCTACTACTCGGTGCAGACCACTGAGGGGGAACAGATCTCCCAGCTCATTGCCGGCTACATCGACATCATCCTCAAAAAGGTGAGGCTTTCCTCTGGGGAGACGCAGATAAATCCTAAATGAATCGATATCCTCCCGTGACGGATAAAATCTCCGAGCTGTTGATGCTTGCTGCACTCAGGCTGCTGTGCTGCGCAGCTGCAGCCTCAATAGAAGGCAGATCAGAGCAAGACAGAGCGGGACATTTCTCACGCACTTTACAGCAATCGGATGAGTTTTAGCATCAGTTATAATTAAGAAGAAACCTGAGTGGCCAAGACGACTGAAAGAAAAGAACGAGTATTAACTTACTACACCCTAACATCCATCATATTTGACCCTCCTTTCTTTCTCTTCTTGGTTACAGAAGTAGAAACAGCATTATTTCTAAGCATGATGACCTCAAAATGCTGGAAAAAAATATCACCTGAAAGTGTGACAGGTGTGTCAAAGCATGACGAAGAATTAAAGGAATCTCACGTGGTCTTGTTTCACATGAGATTTCAGTCCTAACAACCATGATCTCGCATGTTCTCAGCCTAAAAATAGGGCCAAATATGTGCTAAACCAGGGCCAGATTTCCCTCTCGTAGCTACTCGATGAATTTAGCCTCAGGTTTTCTTTATGTGACACCGACAACATGGCATCTATTTAGCAAAAATAGCATCAGGGGAACTTTTTAAAATTACTTTTTAAAATGTTTCTTTCTCTCTGTCCTGCAGAAGCAAAGCAAGGACCGATTTGGATTGGAAGGTGATGAGGAGTCAACTATGCTGGAGGAATCTGTATCCCCCAAAAAGTATGTTCATTTGTACAGCTTATTAAAATACTGTGACTATAATGTGGAGCAGATGAGGTTAAAGGCTCTTTGGTTCAGCCTGAACTAAGAGGTTAAACAAACCGTGATTGTACCACAGTTCATGTAACACAATGCAACCCTGCAGAAATTGCACTGGGATAATCACCTTAACATAAATGTACACACACTACTACACACGGCTTCAATGGTCAAATATTTGTCGTCAAGATGTCGTCCAGTGTGTTTACGTGGACTTGTGTACGTAACCAGGTTACAGTCGTCTTTCTCAGGAAAGTGTCGTGTAAACGTGGAGATCTTAAAGGAGAAGGCAGATTTCTCTGCAACGTGTAACCAGGTTTCTACTCATCTTTCTCCAACTGAGAATGTGCGTAACAAAAGGCTGCAGACAGAAACATGCAGCTGAGTGAAAGAATGAATGAAAGGAGAACACACACAGTCATAAAGCAGCGTTTTCTGTCACTATACAGTTAAAATCTGTGAACCGTGCTTCCAAAATAAGTCGGAGGCGGAGGAGAGATCAGGTCGCTCCCAGAATTACAGTGACCATCCCATTCTTAGGTGCATGTAACCACTGTTCCCAGATTCCCAGACAATAGTGATGAGTCCTGTGAGTCACTGTGTTGCAAATCATAAAGCAGCCTGACTTCACAGACGTCACTCAATAGTTAGTCTAGTTATTTCTAAGGACTTTGTCAGTTCACCTGCTGTTGGATTTGGACTCTTGCGTAGCTCTAATGCAAATCAAATGCACATTTCTTCTTAGTCCTCCACTTCTTGGAAGAGTCTTAGGCTCCGTTCAGACTGCAGGTCTTAATGCTCAGTTTTCTGTGTGGCTGTTCACAGTATGGTTTGTGACATTTGTCGGAGTCCTGTGTCAACTGCCCGAGGCCCTGAAGTGACCCACATGCACAGAGGATCAAATATGTGACGTCACACACACAGGATGTCAAGATATGTCTGGCAGCATCTGCCCACAAGTCTCTCACCCCAACACACTCCTCTTAGTGACGTCAAAGTCGGATGCAATGCGACCAGACTGTTCAGACTCATCAGAACAAAACATCAAATGTGATTTAGGACCAGCGGCCTAGATCTGATTTGGGGAGAGAAAAAAATCGCATTTCACGTCATTTGTGCTGTTCAAACTTTCATTTAAAACACATTTAAACACATCTGGAGTCTTAGAAATAATTAAATTAATTACCTTCAGTGTTTTTTAAGGGCGATGCAGTCAAATAATGGACATTGTTTGACTATAACTTCTTTTATGCATCTTTGCCCATTTTTGTTGCTTCCTGGGATGAAGGAACATTTCCAGTAGCTGAATGTGCATTAAATGCAAACCTTTTTTCACTCAACTGTGGAGGAAGCTTTACAAATGAAAGTAAAGCTACTGAACAACAAACATGTGGCTTCATGGATGAATCTTTGAAGCTGTCCCCATGTGATTTCTGCAGGTCTGTCTTGTGTTATAGTGCAGTATAAATTGTGGTGTAATGACGGTTTTGTCCAAGAGCACAATGGCATCGCACAAAGTTATTGCATATCATTCCCCCAAAACACAATATCAGACCGGGTCCTTTTTCAATTTCCGCCTCACCGCCGCCCTCGACCACAGCGCTCACATCCATCTCCTACAACCTCATTTCGCCACATGAGCACTTCCTTAGCTGGACTTTATCCTGAGAGATAATCGTTATGTGAGGAAATTCTGCTGCACTGGACAAGCAAAGGCTCTATCAGGACATTTCCTGATTAGATGTGTATTAGCTCATTTGTCCACAGTGGACTGTCTCTGAGTAACTGAAGCCCTTTTTCCTGTCTTGCCTCTATTGATATTGCTTTCCTGCTTTCAACTGAGGGAGTATTTGCTGCAATTGGTATTGTATTTTTCTTCCCCCCCCCTCCCCGCTTTGGTTTTTATCTGGGCTGAAAGTGAAAGTCTTTAATACTGCAACAGCCATAGCAAGCCAAACTCTGGATGGCCTTATCAGAGGAAATACAAAACAAAGCTTTGTCATGCAGGAGGACACAGTGGGAAGACTGCAATGTGAGTCTGCTTTGTGTTAGGGGCCCATTGTGACAAATGCGCACAACTACAGTGCTGCACTGTGTTAAATGTCTCCAAGAAAAGCAGAAAATCAGTTGTTGTATTCCCTGAGTGACTGTTTGTTCAATATTGTTCTCTTTTTACATTTGTCTTTAAGCCACTGTTTCAACTTCTCATATGACTCAAATACAAAAGATGCATTTATTTCACATCTGTTTTGTTTTTTGTTTTTTTCCATCTACTTAAAACAGGATGTTTACAGATATGGGATTTATCCAGTAACATTTTGTTTTACGAACCACATTCGCAGAAAAGATGCTGTAAAAAATGTAACAGAAAGCGATAATTTGCAAATTATTAGAACATATCCTTGATTGTAAACAATACAAAGAAAGTTGATGCTTGTATTTGGGAAAAGAGACAAGGATGTTTTTACCATTGTTCTTTTAACACTTTGTTGCCCAGTTGCTGTTGGACCCATTTGCAGATTTCCAGCCGATTTAAGAGCTGGACACAGACAGAAGCTGCTGGAAGGTGGCACAAGCTACACAGATGAGCAGGGAGCGACATTTACAGTAGTGACTGTAGAGAGCACAACACAATTTTGTATAGGAAGGTTTGTCCGGAAGAAGTTGGGGAAAATGGGAGGCTCACCGAAGCAGAGGACTAGTCCTTTTGTTGTCACAAATGACGTGATGACAGTCACGTGGCACGTTTAACCTGATGCCTTTGTGCCCAACAATAACCAAACTTCCGTGTTTGCACAGTTTTAATTCAGGAAGCATTTAGCGTGAAAAATAATGTTGCTCCAGCTCCATCATGGTAAAAAGTATAAGATGGGAGCTATAATGTTGGAGGACTAGTAGAAAAGGCAGTTGGTCTTCATCACTGCTACTTCTCTGATGTTGGCTTGGTGTGTCGCGACTCTAAGGCTTAATTCAGTGGGTTACAGGTCTGGACTGCAGGCAGCCCAGTTTAGCGCCTGGACTCTTTTACGGCTGAGCCATGTAAAATATGCTGAATGTGGTTTAGTGTTGTGTTGCTGAAATAAGCCGATCACAGATACTGGCTTTGTAACTGCACTATGACAACAAGCGAGATGACCCCTTTACTCTTTAGCTTAAGGGACACAGCGTCCATGATTTCCAAAAAGGGATTACGCAGTATGACCGCGGGACAGTTTTCCAATTTGCCCCAATCCATTTTAAATGAGCTCAAGCTCAGAGAAGGCAGCGGCATTTGAGGGTCGCGTTAATGTTTGCTTCTTTGCGTGGTGGAGTTTCAACTTGAGTTGGTGAATGCAGTGACAAGCTCACTTTCAGAAGTCTTGCTGAGCCCATCAAGGTTATTGTAATTATTTTTAATGCAGTGTTGCCTGACGGAGGGAATATCACAGATTTTCAGCTTTGTCCCTTCCATGATATTATCCATGTGTAACTAACTGCCCATGCAGTGTTGAACCTCACAACACTCTTACGCCTGTTGCCTTTGTACTAAAAAATAGGTTCTGGATGATTTGTGAATCTTTTTCTTTTTTTCTTTTCTTTTTTGTCTGCTCATGGGGTTGGTGTTAATTATTGCCTGTTTGCCTACCTGCAGGTCCACCATCCTGCAGCAGCAGTTTAATCGCGTGGGTCAGGTGGAGCACGGCTCAGTGGCGCTGCCGGGGGTGATCCGCTCCGGCTCCGTTGGCGCAGAGTCACTCAGCATGGGCACCATGCCCTCTGCTCAACAGCAGATCACCATGGGTCAGATGCACCGTGGACACATGCCCCCACTGGTAAGAGCAGCAGAAACGTTCTCTATGTGAAGACCCTTGATTTACTTTTCAGTGAGTGATGATTTCCTGATCATAGTTGTTGCTCTTTTATGTGAAACTCATCCTCCACAGTGTGACCGTTTGTCCTTTTTTTTTTTTTTTTCAAACACATTGGTTCACAGGGGACACTCATGTTTCCTTCGCTAAGTTTGTTTAAAAATCATTCCAGGCCTGTGTTCTGTAAGACATCCAATCTGTTTATTCTCCTGTGTGTGTAGAGTTCAGCTCAGCAGGCTCTGATGGGAACCATCAACACCAGTATGCAAGCTGTGCAGAAAGCCCAGCTTGACCTGGGAGAGGTTGACGACCTGCCACCACTGGGACAGGACATGGTACTTTTACATTGCACCCAGTATAAATCCTTTTTCATTGTAGCAATAAATCATCTCATGTCCACGCATCCAGCCATAAAAAGTGAAGCTGCTAGCCACGGTTTAACAGCATTCATGCATGCAACTTCTGTGAACCTAGGCATCTAAAGTGTGGATCCAGAACAAGATGGATGAGTCGAAACACGAGATCCACTCCCAGGTTGACGCCATCACTGCAGGGACGGCCTCTGTGGTGAACCTCACGGCTGGTCAGTGCTCTTCTTCATGTATCTAAGTCTGTCTGGCAGCCCTTGACTTCTTTTATTATTAGTTTTTTAAGTTTATCAAGCTTTAGAGTGGAGCGAGGCTGCACTATACATTGCTGAAGGTTTGGCGTTTATTGAAAATGAAAGCCATTAAGCCTCCTTAATGAGGCTGGTGAAAGTGTCACGGTTTTATGAGCGAATTTTACAGCTGCTGTTTTGTGCCGAGTTAAAATGATCAGGCCAATTAGCGACTTTAAAGCTGAAGCTTCCCATCAGTCGGATGTTCATTAACAAAGCTGTAGGACCTGTGTAAAATCTACTAGTTCCCTCATTTCCTGCTGTGGTTTGGTTAACGTGCTGGTGAAAATGTCTATTAGCTCTCTTCTTGCTCTGAACCATTTGAGTTTTTTTTTTTTTTTCTGCTTTAGATAACAATGTGCTACTAATATCTAGACATTTTCTTTCTTACCCGCCTGGGCTTTTAGGGACTGAGTTAATTTAAAAAGGTTAAATGAGTTAGTGAATCTTAACAGAAGCTCCTAAGGATCAGTTGCATTTTTCTGTCCCTCTCTTTTTTCTTTTTCTTTTTCTTTTTAAACCTTTCTCTGTTTCTCTAATAGCCTCTCTTATTCTGTCACGTTCCGCCATGCTCAGGTGATCCCATGGACACGGACTACACAGCGGTGGGCTGCGCCATCACCACCATTTCCTCCAACCTGACCGAAATGTCAAAGGGTGTGAAGCTGCTGGCTGCGCTGATGGAGGACGACGTGGGAGGAGGTAACGACCTGATGAAGGCTGCCAGGACCCTAGCGGGCGCCGTGTCGGACCTCCTGAAGGCCGTGGAGCCGGCCTCTGGAGAGGTGGGCCTCAGACTCTGAAATAGTGACGCCTTGTCCCGTCAAAACGTGTGAAAATTCAACCACTTTTTAAATTGTCACTTGTTATGCTCGTCATTTTAGTAGTGTTTCTGTACTTACAGTCTCTCAGGTAGCAGGGATGCTCCCATGGCGCATAAAGTGAGGCTGATAAAATAGTTCACACGAGAGTGAATAGATGAATAGACTGTAGTCAAGCAAACATTTGAAATGACACATTTTGTGTGCACTTGGTTGCCTACACAACGTTTTGTTCTGTCCAGCCTATAAAGTTAATTCATTTTACCACGGAGACAGCGATTTGTGCTCTGCTCTGAGACGGTGTATCAGCTCTCCTGGTTCTTCAAACTACTCCCAGTTATTTGAGTGTCTGCTTGCTGCAGGTCGGCTTCAGCTAACTGAATCGCTCTGGCCAGACTGAAATAAGGTTTTGGAGTTGAGGTTGAGCCCATTGGCAGGTTCGTTCTTTATGGAAACACAGCTGCTGTAGCCAAGAACACTTGGTGAATCATTCAGATGTGATAACGTAGTTCGCATCTACTTAAATTGCAGGACTGTAAAGTTCCCACCAAGGTCAGTTGAGAGTTTGCTGTTGTTTTGTAATGGAGGAATTAATCATAAGTTACACACATGTGCAGGGGTAACATGCAGCCTGTAGGTTCATTAGGAAACAGACGTGCTGGTTGGTTTAAGTTACCTGCATCTTGGCGCAACAACATGAGGAATTCCTTTGTGCTGAAATAACACGACTTCACTGCACTAAAAAACAAGGACATTTCATCCCAATTGTCTAGGCCTAATCTGCACAGAGAGATCTCAGATGGCACCGGTGATTTAGACGTTGCGTAGGCAACAGTGACTGGCTTTAGAGGTTAAAGAGAAGCCAAATGTCAAGATGGTGCTTTTTTTCCAAGCCGGTGTCTAAATGCAGGTTCACATTCTGATGGTTTTCTGTGTGTGTGTGTGTGTGTGTGTGTGTGTGTGTGCGCAGCCCAGACAGACTGTTCTGACAGCAGCAGGCAGCATTGGCCAGGCCAGCGGAGATCTCCTGCGCCAGATTGGTGAGAACGAGACAGACGAAAGGTTCCAGGTACGTTGACGCTCACCCCCTCGATTTATCATCATCACCGTTTTTTCAGAGGGAGAGCGCGAACTCCGTGCTCAGGAACTGCCACTCACTTAATCAAAAACACATTGGAACCAGGGGAATGTGGAGGGAATTTATTTGCTTTTCTCCTATTTTTAAGTTGATGTTTTTATTGGAATTGAATTCCTTTGTAGCTGTTAAGTTTGTGTTTGTCTTGTTACTCACAAATGGCTGAATCATGATTTGATATTGTATTAAAGTTTTTGTCAAGATTATACAGTGATGACATCAACTTGACTCCAGCCTGCCTGTCACCACACACTGGAGTTGGCTCTTCAAGAGTTTCACTAATGATGAGTTGGTGTTTCTCTAAGATTAAGACTGAGATGGTCGATTCTGACCTTTTCTTTGCCACTTGTTGTGCAGGACATCCTAATGAATCTGGCCAAAGCGGTGGCCAACGCTGCAGCCATGTTGGTGCTGAAGGCCAAGAACGTGGCCCAAGTTGCGGAAGACACAGTGCTTCAGAACCGGGTTATTGCTGCCGCCACACAGTGTGCCCTCTCCACGTCCCAGCTGGTGGCCTGCGCAAAGGTAAGTTGAGAGTTTGATCGATGGCAGCGTAGTTGGTTCTGGGCTTTTCTGCATCATAGTGGCATCTAGTACAGATGCTCTGGTCCTCGGCCCCCCTGACCTTTAAAACAATTCATTTCAGATGCAAATAGAGTTAGAATATTACACTTGCGTTGTTGTCGCTGAGAGCTTTTGTTTAAGCCGTTCGGCTGAACTCATGACTCCCCATGCGCTGGTTCATCGCTTCTCGTAAGAAGACAGTGCAGTGAGGCTTAGTAAATAGAGATTTATACTCTCCAATGTGTGAATAACCTTTAATTTATCTACAGCTGCAATTTACGGGGGGAAAACGAGTATTTCAGGATGCACCGGGGCACTGTTGAATAAGCTGTGCCCTCATCGTGTTTGTGCATCCTGAATTGTACAACCCATGTGCCTCTAATTAGTGTAAATGCTCTCCTGGCTCCCAGTCTGAATGGTTGCATTTACTAAACAAATCCTCACCTCTCTGCACAGCAATCTGTCGAATCCCTCTCCACTCTAATTTCTTTCACTCTTGTTTTTCTTTTTCTCTGTGAAAAGTGATTTGCGATTTTAAAATACATCTGTTTGCTGTTCTTTTTTTAGGTAGTTCAGGTTAATTGAGTGTGAATTGCGTCCGTATTCACTTCCCACCTATTTTCATTTTGCTAAGTGGTTGAAACCCATTTCAACTAAAGAAATGTGTGTTTCTTCTTGGATGAGTTTGACCCGTGTCTCCTTCTCTTATTTTGTCGTTTTCCACTCTTCACCTTGCCTCTCTGTTGCCGTAGGTGGTTAGTCCCACCATCAGTTCCCCAGTTTGCCAGGAGCAGTTAATTGAAGCAGGCAAACTGGTGGATCGCTCAGTGGAAGGCTGCGTCCAGGCCTGCCTCTCAGCCACAGAAGATGGTGAGCTCCTCAAACAGGTCAGTTTTGTTGCTGTGTCAAGCAAACTGTGCACTTGACTCTAATCATTTTGTTTCCATGTTCAGGACAACCAGGTGGAAAACACTCGCTAAAAACACTGCGCACAACTGTTTGTAGACTCGGATGTTTATGTAGGAAGGTGCTATTCTATTGACTACCATGCAAGCAATGGTCAAAGCTTTGAACCTGATGTTGGTGGCCACTGAGATACAGTGCAGGTATGGGAACAAAGTAGGAGTCGAGACGAGATGTGGCCAGTGCCTGCCTAAGCAGTTGGGAAACATATTCAGAAATATAGGAACTGATCTTTCTGTTCTTTCTGGAGATGCAGTCAATCATATTAGTTCCTTAGTTGATACTGTGTGACCAGAACTTGGGTGAGTTGATGATGTCTCTTTCCCCCTGAAAAGAAACCTTAAAGGTTCATCCAGATAGGTAGGAGCTGAACCAGATGAGAGAAGATTTTCTTTTGTCCTTTCGACTTATCCTGTGTTCAGAGTCGCCACAGTGGATCATTTGTCTGCATGTTTACTCCAATGGGTGTTTTTGACACCGGATGCCCTTCCTGACGCAACCTTCCCCAAATTTCTAACAGGCTTGGGACCTGGTAGGGGCGCTGCACACATGGGGACGGGCTGTGGGGGGTTTAGTGTCTTGCCCAGGGGCACTACAACATGTGGTCGAGAAGAGCAGGGTTCGAACCTCCGGCCCTATGGTCTGGCACCCGGCGGCAGATTTACATTCAATTTTAATTTACGCTTTCATCCAAAGCAACTGACAAGTGAGGTACAAGGGAAGCAGAAAGTCTAGGTCAAGAAGAAAACATTAGAGCCATGTATTTCATGGAAGATATTAGCTCATTTTGAATTCGATGGCAGCAACACAACTCAAAAAAGTATGAACAGGGTGATGTTGACCATTGTGTAGCCTCCCCTGTACTTTTAACAACGTCAGAAGACCAGTTGCTGGAGTTTTAGGAGACAATTGTTGTCCCTTTTATGTCTGATACTAGCTGCTCAACAGTCCTGGGCCTTTGTTGCTGGATTTTTAGTTTTATGATGCGCCAAAGGTTTTCTATTGGTTTCTATAGGTCTGGACTGCAGGCAGGCCAGTTCAGCACACAGACTCTTCTCCTTTAAATCCCTGCTGTTGTGATGGATGCAGCATGTGGTTTAGCAGAGTCTTGCTGAAATATGCAGGGTCTTCCCTGAAAGAGACGTTGTCTGGATGGGAGCATACGTTGCTCTAAAACTTCTATGTACTTTTCAGCATTGATGGAGCTTTTCCAGATGTGTAAGCTGCCCACACCATAGGCACTAATGCCCCCCATACCATTACAGATGCAGGCTTTTGAACTGTCTGCTGATATCAACCTGGATGGTCCCTCTTTAGTCCACATGACACGTCCATGGTTTCCAGAAAGTATTTTAATATTTGATTTATCTGACCGTAGAACAGTTTTGCCTCAGACCATTTGAAATGAGCTTTGGCCAGAGAACAGGTTGTTTATTAAGAAGTCAAATGAGAAGTAGGAAGGGATGCAGCTTATGCAGACAGCACTAACGTTGATGTTCTCCTCGTGTAATGAAGGTGAGTGCAGCAGCCAGTGTGGTGAGTCAGTCTCTGGGAGATCTCCTTCAACATGTGCGTCAGTACACCTCACGGGGGGAGCCCATCGGGCGCTACGACCAGGCCACTGACACTATTATGACCGTCACTGAGAGTATCTTCACCTCAATGGGAGATGCAGGTGAGTCCAAAACGGAGAGTGCTTGGAGATGGAAAAAATGAATGGAAAAATTCCCTTTTATTATGATTAGGTACGTTGGTACAGTATGTGGCTTATAAGATACTTCTGGTTTATGGAGCATGAAAGCCCCCTGACCTACGCGCTCTCACACCCCTCACCTGCGTCATTCTCACCTGTTCCCTCTCTTGCGCCTGTTCTCACTCTAGCTTCTCTCTCACTCTGTCTCTCCAGTTATACTTCCTGTTTCCTGACCCTTACTTTGTAAATCTTCAGTTTCCCCTTTCTGCCCTATACTCATTTCAGCCACTTCACATACCTGATATATCCTAATTGTTTTCACCTGTGCTCACCTGTTACGCCGGATGCTTTTCCTGCCGCAACCCTCCTATTTTTTAATCTTCGTGGGATGGAATTCGAAACCCGTGGCCTTCTGTATCCCAACCCAATGCTCTGCCACTGAGCCTAAAGGCCCCCTCCCCATTCCACGTGCACCCCTTGTTAAGCTTTTTCCTGCTTATGATTAGCCCTTCCGATTTACGGCAGACCGCAGACAGTTTTTTGCTTCTGTTCGTAATAGTTTTACCCTCCTTCCTAGAGTGAATTTTAGTTGCAGGAGGTAGAGCCGTCATCCACCATTCCACCAGTTGCTGGTTCGATCCCCGCCTCCTCCGGTCACATGTCGAAGTGTCCTTGAGCCGGGGAGAAAACCAACAACAACAACTCTGGGATTGGTAGATGAACGCTCTACGTCCTGCATCACAGTCACCCCTGATGGATGCTTTGTATTTGGTAACAACATAAAACTATAATGCAGTGCTAAAATCATATCCAACGTCTCTGATAGCTTTCATTTAAAAATGTATGGTCTCATCGAATGCTACCTGAGGGCTTTGACGGCCTTTTCACGATGACAGTACCAACATGACTCGTTGACATAAGAACTGCTCCCTGAGATGTGCACCGATAACTCCCCCCATCCCTCTCTTGCACCGTGCAGGGCAGGTTCAGGGCCAGGTCAATCAAATAATGAGAAGTGGGGGGCGGTTGTTTATTATTTTCTGAATTTGCTCATTTACTTTCAAGACAGAGCCCGAGGAAAGGGCACCAGTCGGGAATGCAAATGATTTCGGTTTTGTATTTTTGCAGCAGCACCCCCTTCAGCAGGTTTCACCCTAGGCGTCAACCATATGATGTTGCTTGCAAACACATTAAATAGTCCTCAAAAGCCACGAAAAAACTAAAACAAATAAACGAAGCCATGAAACTGTGAATGATGGACATAAGATAGCTGATGGTAAGTAGAGCTCAGATTTGGATGTTGGGTGCAATCAGTATTTTTTGGATATTGGCTGAGTTAATACCTTAAACACCGGTGTACGGAATCACATCTGATCTTATTCTGAAAGTTTCTGCTTTCTGAGAGGTCTTACTGTGTTTTTTTTATACTCCACACATCGCATCTTCTCCTCAGAGAGACTGTTGGAATAGGCCGCTGTCAGCGCCGGTGAAGCCGCAGAGCAAAGCTGACAGCGTTGTTAATATGTCTGACAGCAGAGGAAGACAGCGAGACACACGGAGAGAGAGAGAGAGAGAGAGAGAGAGGATGTCTCGGGCGAGCGGTCAGCTCAGATAGATTGATTGGCCTGACAGACAAATAGAAATGCTGTTTGCTCTGCTGAAGCCTGAATCCGTGCCACATACAGAGAATGCTGCCTTTTAACGGGTGTCACATATGTCGGGTTATGTCACACCCCTGGGCAGATTATGAGAAAATGGGCACAGACAAGGGAACACGTAGTGTGTAGTAGGAAACCTTAGACTGGAGGTGTCTCTTGCATCCATTTGTATCATTTTGTGTCTGTTTGTGATTTTATTCTTGGTTTTTTTTTTTTTGCATAATTTGTGTCCTTTCTTAGCCATTTGTGTCTTCTCTGCATCATTTTGTCTTGTCGTCATGTCGTCCTGTTGCATTTGCTTTTGTTCATTCTTGTGTCTGCTTTTAGTCGCATCTGTCCCACTGCATTGTTTTGTGTCTTTTATTTCAACATGTCTGTTTTGTTTTACACGATTTGTGTCTGTTTTTGGTCTCGCGTCTTTGCTGCATAGTTGCGTGTTTGTTTCGCAATTTCTGCATTGTGTATGATTCGTTTATCTCATTCCGTCTTTCATTTTGTGTCTTTTAAACAACGATGTAGACGGTCTCTTCATTGAGACATCCAGAGGCCTTTGCCCATTAGACCAATTAGGTCCATCCATGGTCACACCTGGCATTTAGGTACAAAAATAAAGCACGAAATTGAGAAAGAGAGTGAATCTTTTTGTTGTGGAGTGTTGGCAGATTAGCTGAAACTTTCCCATGCTCATCGCCAAGTAGCTTTTTATGTGAGCCAGGTTCCTCCCTTATCATTTTTGTCTTACTGCAATAGTCCAATTCTAAAAATGTTTTTAGTGGGAGTCAGAAATACCAGAGCTGCTGGAATAGTTTCATCCAACTGTTTCTTAACAAGTCCTCTACAGGTGTTGCAGCAAATTACAGACCTGCTCTGGACTGCAACCAATTCAGAAATTCCTCTAAACATTTTTGCTCCAACCAGGTGCTGCTTTTATGATGCCGGCATTCAAACCCTGCAAAAGCTCACTATTGTCTCTGATTTGAAACATGAGTCAACTTGTATCATTATTTTTGAGGAAAGAGACATCAAGCAGAGCTTGTCTTATACTGGAAGCCATCTTTATTTATGCATGTCCTGCCTGATTCGGTTGCAGGAGAACAACTAATGAGGTTAAAAGCTGTTTACTGTGTTAAAACCTTCATTCACTCATTAATGGGACTTCTACTTGTCTCCTTTTCTCCCTCTCTCTTAACTTGTCCTCCCTCCTCTCAGGAGAGATGGTCCGTCAGGCTCGCGTCTTGGCTCAGGCCACCTCGGACCTGGTGAACGCCATGAGGTCTGACGCCGAGGCCGAGGTGGACGTCGACAATTCAAAGAAGTTACTGGCAGCGGCTAAGCTGCTGGCAGACGCCACCGCGAGGATGGTGGAGGCAGCAAAAGTGAGCAGCATTTTACATTGATATCACTTTTTTGGTCAACAAAAAGCAATAACACAACACTGTAAAACGATCTTCAGTCCGTGTGTAATTTAGCTTTATATATTCAACCCCAACGACTGGCATTTCCTAAGACCAGATAAAGACGTTCAGGGTCGGGCTTTGCTAAAAATGACCTTTTCAGTGACAGCAGAGGGGGAAAGCCAGACTCTCAAAGAGTGTGTGTGTGTGTGTTCGCGCCAAAACGAAGAAAAAGACCAAAGATGACAGTGTGGGAAGTGATTCTGCTCGGTCTTGTTGCTAAGGCGTTATTTCATTTAGAAATTCTGACCTTCAAAACTTTCACCAATAAATACAGATCTTTAATCTATTTCCACACGCATGCAACACATTTAATCATGTCCCTGTCCCAGTGTTTTGGAAACGTATTGCTGGCGTCACATTCAAAATGAGAATATATTTGTCAGAGCATCGTCACATTTTTTACTTTCAACTTTTGATATTTTGTAATATTTTGTATTTAAAATAAAAAAAGGTTCCAAATAATTGTTAGCCACAAGTCATGTGTGTTTGCCGGAGCAAATACAAACTGTCCCTTTTGTAAACAGCAATGGTCCTGACCACGGTCAGCAATGCAGGTCAGAATAAATGATCAAACAGGCACAAAATAATAATTGGTGCTCAGAATTATGATCCTGTTCTTATAGGACGTCAAACTCCTGAAGGGCAGGCTTAGCTTTGTCTCTTATCCAATCTTCCTCCATCCAAACTGTTTATCTGCTCCTTCTCCATATCAGTCTCATTATCTGTTTACAGAATCACACACTCATATTAATAACTCTCCCACTTACACCATAAAAAATAAATGATGCCCTCCAGCTGGTTTAGTCGAGTTTGATGCCAGACTTCTCGCTGTCACAGCTGTACATATATCTGTCAGTGGAGGTTGCGACACGTGCTAGCTGTTGCCTTGGTAACTGATTAATTGAGCTCTTCCAGTTTAGGTTTTGGACGGCTTTATTTTCTAGACCACTGTAAATCAGCTTTTTTTTTTATAATTATGCAAACGAGCAGTTTTGTTTTGAACAATGTCTACAGAGACCAACTGGCAGATGACTGCTGCAAACTCTGACTCAAACCTGGTCACTAGCAACATTTTTTTTCTGTAAATTAATTCTACGTTCAGTCAAAGATTGAAAGGCAACAGCACATCAAACTCTTGCAGTTGCTGCTGTTTGTGGTGGCTCCTGCCTGCAGCAGGTTAAAGGACGCCTTCACTCAAAATTTATGGTTTGTAATCGTGGTCAATCTGCTTTTTGAGAGTTTCCCCAAATGACATCATCTAAACTCCTAATGATGAAAAACTCCTCCGGGTGAGTTTTTCAGAGAAATGTTTTAATATAAGGACGTCAGAGGAATGTTTAAGAGCATTAATGTGCATTTACACCCTAAACCAAAGCCGTAGAGAGTAAGGTGAAAATTGGTGACGTCGCCCTTTAAAGGAGAAGGATAGTATCAGGAGACTCAAACCATGTTTGAAATAAAATAGGTGTTAACTAAGCAGATGGGTAAAATTCCATAATTGCTGCAATAATAACTATGTCAGTTATTGAACTCTAACTGATGCCACGAGTAGCTGAATATACTGAATAACAAGGTTTTTCCACCAGTGGATTTTCTTTCCTTCCCGATGGCATGTACATATTCGAAGATGACTATGCCCAAATTCATGGGGCTCAAATTGTGGAAGAGTGGTTCAGGAAGCATTAAAAAAAACAAAGACAAAAAAACAGAATCATATAAATTAAATCTATATTTATCTGCTAATCAGCAACGAGAGGCCAATATGTGAGGTTTACAGTATGAATCAAATGAGTCATAAAAATTCTTCTTGAACGATGGTCAGAGAATATTTTGTGGGCCTGTGTTCTCAGGGGGCTGCGGCGTACCCAGAGAACGAGGACCAGCAGCAGAGACTGAGGGAGGCTGCAGAGGGGCTGCGCGTGGCCACCAACGCCGCTGCCCAGAGTGCCATTAAGAAGAAACTGATCAACAGGCTGGAGGTCAGTGCTGCCTGTCCACACGAGCTCTGTTCAGGCAACTTTCTTTTTTAAATGTATTTATTTTTACACTTTGACTCCAGCGAAATGACAAATCTGTAAGAGGTAAAGCTGAAAATACGCTTAAGAATATTTACAGAAAAACATGACATTAACACAAAGTCCAATCCTAAATGTCACCGTCTCTAAAGTACAAATGGAGACATGACTCGGCAAGATCAACGAGGATTAGATGCTGATTTCGGCAGCGTGTCCTCCACCATTAAATGTCAGGGGTTTATAGACAGATTTGTTTTGGGTTTTAAACAATCATGAAAGAGAAAAAATGGTAAAAACCCTCGAGAAGCATTGAATTGAGGCTCATTTACCTAATAGGTTCTTTGACTCTTGGATCAGCACCACATTAAACTCGGATATCCAGCTCAATAGAAATGCATATTTTACTTTGTAGTAATATACAGTGCAAAGGCCTTAAACCCGATGTCTGTGTTTTTTGTGCCTTTTTAATAATCCTCAGAATGCAGCGAAGCAAGCTGCAGCTGCAGCCACGCAGACCATCGCCGCTGCTCAGAACGCCGCCGCCTCCAACAAGAACACTGCCGCTCACCAACAGCTGGTGCAGAGCTGTAAGGTGAGGATCAAAGCTGACCGCGGGGCCTTGTGTACTTTTTTTTATGTTCCCGTTGGGTTTCTTTCTATTTTCCCTCCCTTTGATGAATCATTGAATTTGTTCACGTCGCACTGTCTCTCGTTTGCATCCAGACCACTTCTTCACGCTCGTGTATAAATGGGATTTTTATGTCTACAGGCAGTGGCGGAACACATCCCACAGCTCGTCCAGGGAGTGCGGGGCAGTCAGGCCAAACCAGATGACCTCAGTGCGCAGCTAGCTCTCATCATCGCCAGCCAGAACTTCCTGCAGGTGCAGCACCTTTACAATCACTAACTTTAGCCATGCGAGTCTAAACAGGTCGTGTGGGAACCCATTAAAAATAAACCTGCAAAACCTGCAATCTCTTTTTGCAGTTATGGCAACACTGCTGTGGTGGTATAATGTTTTTAGTGCCTCAGTGGTACTTTTGAAGTGCCAGGGTGAAACATTTGTTTCTTTTCTTACACAGTCCCTCATGGCCACGAGGTAAAAAAAATATAAATTCAAACAATTCTATCTTTTCCATTTATATTCTTTTTCTCTCTATAGCCCGGTAGTAAGATGGTGACCTCGGCCAAGTCATCCGTTCCCACAGTGACGGATCAGGCTGCAGCCATGCAACTGGGTCAGTGTGCTAAGAACCTGGCAACCTGCCTGGCTGAGCTGAGGACGTCTGCACAGAAGGTAAAGCACAGAGACACAGAGACACTCGCATGGGGCAGCTTCCCAACAAAAGCAAACCTAACACACGTGCTTCTGTACCTCACTGGATCTCACTGTGTATATTTCACAGTGCTTGAGTTGTCGTTTTTCTGTTCAATTCCCAGTAAACGCACATTTTTCTGAAACAATTTGAAGACACTGACTTATGGTAAAAGAGTAACTTTCCAGCTGTGTGACCTGTGATCAACAGTAACACCCATTTTGTTGTCTAGGCCCATGAAGCTTGTGGCCCCATGGAGATCGACTCTGCATTCACGGCCGTCCAGAACCTGAGAAGTGAGCTGCAGGATGCCAGGCTGGCTGCTGCTAATGACCAGCTCAAACCACTACCTGGAGAATCCGTAAGACACATTTAAGACCCACAGGATTCATCAAAACCTCACAAACAGCATCGCACCTTTTCCCTCAATCGCTCAGTTACCTGCTGAATAAACATTTCCTACACAGCTAAATACTTATTTTGTATTTGCTTCTGTATAAATGTGCCTTTCCATGTGATTTAGCTGGAGAAGTGTGCTCAGGATCTGGGCAGCACCTCTAAGTCAGTGGGATCCTCCATGGCTCAGCTGCTCACGTGTGCTGCACAAGGAAATGAACACTACACAGGTCAGTACTGCTGATGTACTTTTGCCACAGCTGAAAGTATGTTTTACAGGAGCAGAGGTTACGGAGTTCATGGGACTTTTGTGTAGACAGATCTTTAGATAGAAAGGGAAGAATTCTTTAGATTTTTGCAATGCCTTTCAGTTTTCAAATATTCAAGCTCTTTTGACTCCTCTGCTCCTTGATCTCCTGTGAGCATTGATGTCCGTTTTAAAAAGCCGAATACTTAAGACTTTTCAAGTTCAATGTTGGAGTTACCAGCCTTTTTTTTTTTTTTTGCAGTACACACTGTACACAAAGCTCCTTTTTTATGCGATTGACCAATCTAATTACAGATGTTCCAGCGTCAAAGTTCAGTGAATATTGTGCCTTTGACTTCCAGTGTTCTGAATAGCCGGCTTTGTATGAGGTTGAGTAAATAAACCTGTTATCTTTTAAAAAACATTCTTACTCACTCTTTAGAGCAGTTTTATTACCTGTATAGTGTCATTGGTTGGTCCACAGTTTTCTATAGAACCTATTGACTTTACTTGAGCCGTCTTGTTGATTGCAACGTATAACATGGCTTTACTCTCTTGGTGTGAACCCATCCCAGGAAATGTCACCTTTCTGGTGGCACACTGATTTCCGCCTGTGAGACAAACAACCTTTTGTCAAGAAAGAGAAATAGTTTTTATGCATTAAACATAAATCTTGTCATAACTGCACATCCAAACTCTCTCTCTCTCTGTGTGTAGGGATAGCAGCCAGGGAAACAGCCCAGGCCCTGAAGACTCTGGCCCAGGCAGCCCGTGGCGTCGCCGCCTCCACCACAGACCCCAAGGCTGCAGCCGGCATGCTGGACTCAGCCCGCGACGTTATGGAGGGCTCTGCGCTTCTCATTCACGAGGCCAAGCAGGCGCTGGTTTCCCCCGGAGACGCTGAGAGCCAGCAGAGGCTGGCACAGGTGAGCGAGGTCCAGGGTTGCTCGGGGGCACGGAGTCCGCTTTCTGCTGTCTGTTCGTTTTAACATTGGGTGGGTGAAACTCACCGCTGCAGTCTGGCTGCTTCAGTATCGTCCTCATCCTTCTGTCGAGACTATGGCACCTGTGCCAAAAAGCCAGCACCACCAAATGTCGCTGCAAAACAAAAATATACTGTACTACATTTGTGTACAAGTACAAGTACAAATTAGCTTTTGATTAGAGTGGTTTTCCAATTCTGACTCTTCATCCTCCTACAGCTGTTTGTGCTCGTCTTTATTTATTCAAGAAAAATGTCCCTCCACAATTGTTGTGCTGTTATTAAAGTTAATTTTTACATCAAATATTACATTTTAACCGATGGATGAGTTCTTAATTAGGGCTAGAACAGATTGGCAGATTAGAAAATTTAGGATTTTTTTATTAAACATTTTATTCAGATTATTGAATCCTCTGTGATTTACTCAGAAATAAAGAAAGATGCTTCCTCCATTGCTCGGTACAAGTTGATCGATATTTTGGTCTGTGCTGTGCTTCATAATACATAAAAGTGAAACCCTGTCTAATAAAGAAAGGGATTTCTCTAATGAACCTGGAGACATATTTATAAGCCAAGTACCCTAATTATTTATTCATTATACGCTTTGTCTTCATCGTGGTTTCTCAGTGAAATTAATGATGCTCCGAAAATTCACTAATATAGTTTCAATAGTTTAACATTGGTATGGAAAACAAAATGGAGCTGGTTCTTGATTGAATCTCAGTTCATTGCATCATGTGCTTCTGTTTTTTCCTCTATGGTTTAAACCTCGTGTGCGATTTGCTGCACAATCAAATGGCCTTTATCAATAGCTTTTAGTTCCAAATGTAATTCTACTTTAGCCCCAACACATGTAGGTAGATAGAGAGCACGTTCTCACCTGGATGACTGATTCAAACCTGCTGTGTGGTTTAGGTGGCGAAGGCAGTGTCTCACTCCCTGAACAACTGCGTCAACTGTCTACCTGGCCAAAAGGATGTGGATATGGCTCTGAAGAGCATTGGGGAGGCCAGTAAGAAGCTGCTGATTGATACTGTGAGTTTGGACTGTGATGCTTCCAGCACTGACAATATATGCTCGTTATTATTTTCATCTCTCTATCTTTGAACTCTTGCTCTGTGTCCTCTCTTCAGATTCCACCAGCGTCCAAGTCCTTCCAGGAGGCCCAGAGTGAGTTGAACCAAACAGCAGCAGACCTGAACCAGTCAGCAGGCGATGTGGTCCAAGCCTCCAGAGGCTCCAGCAGCCAGCTGGCGGTGGCCTCTGGGAAGTTCAGCCAAGACTTCGACGAGTTCCTTGACGCTGGTATCGAGATGGCTGGACACACTCAGGTTTGTCTTGTTTTAAATCAGTTTCATGTGCTGTTATGTGATTGACGTCATTGTGTAACAATTTTTTTTTGGCCATCTCAGAAAAAAGATGACCAGGTGCAGGTGATCGGTAACCTGAAGAACATCTCCATGGCATCTAGCAAGCTGCTGCTGGCTGCTAAGAGTCTGTCTGTAGATCCTGCAGCAGCAAACGCCAAGAACCTGCTAGCTGCTGCTGCAAGGTAGCACATAATCCCATCTCCAGGACTAAACACAAGCCCAGCTGTCAGACTGAGGCAGTTAGGTCATGTACTTAGTACCACATTTATTCACCGGTGATGCTCTGGACCACTGGCTTTTGTGTTGAGCTTAATCGGCTGCCACGCTGCCTCTTCTGCGTGGTCTGGTTTCGATCTTCCCCACGTGGTGGGATTTTCCCTTTAGGAAGTTCTGTTACAGGATTTTAATCAGTTCATTTAACCCGACAGTGTCTGAGTGGAGAAGGGTTGGAGAATGTTTGGAAAAGGCCACAGTGCCAATACCAATGCAGAATGAGCCTTTATCCATCTGGTGATTAAGTTCCCTTCTCAGTTGACTTCTCAGTAGTGCCATCACCACTCGATGAGCTTTTCAAACCTGCGCTCACGCTGTTGCCGTAGCTTACATCTTCTGAGTTTGGTCAGTGTGACCACTTGTGAGTCAAGTGGTACTAGATCTTGGAAGAATTGTAGACAGAACTCAGCTTGCGGAACCATCTCAGTTTTAATACATGCCGGCATGGAGAAGAACACATGGATGTTGGGGTCTTTTGACTTGTATTTCTCAAACCTCTTCTATTTATACTCAACCTAAGAAAGGACCCACCCTCACAAACCATGAATGAAGAAACCAGGTGCACACAGTTGACGGTCATCATTCTTTGCCCTTTTTTATGTTATCTGTTCATTTCAGTTGTGAAGCAATAAAATCTACTTTTTGGCCTTATAACAACAAAGTGCCTACTGTGATCTCAAGCATTCCTCTAAACATGACGCACCCTGTGACTTGTCCTCTTTGTGACCTCTTCAATAAGCCCATCTTGTTTGCCTCTTAGGTAATTATGTAACTACATGACTAAAATGACTCTCTTCCCCAGAACAGACAGTTTAAAAAAATCCCCACAATACAAAACGTTGTAAACCAGAGAACTGCCTCTCACTGTATATTTTCTCTTTTTAGACCCTTCTTTGTGAACCCTTGAGCTTTTTGTGCATGCAAAACCCAGTAGATCAGCAGTCCAGCCCATCTGGCACCAAGAAACAAGCCACATTCAACGTCCCTTAAATCGCCTTTCTTCCCCATTCTGATGCTCATTTTAGCCCCTTAGCTAAAATGAGCATCAAATGTGTTAGCTGATTAGACATTTGTGTTAAAAGCAGTTGAACAGGTGTACCTAATAAAGTGGCCAGTGAGTGGATGTGTGGATGCATAAACAGGCTTTGTTATGAACGCTCAGTCTTAGTATCCTGCTCCTTCGAGGTCTGGATGGGGATTTATTTTTTCCTGTACATTTCGTTGTTTCAGAGCAGTGACTGACAGCATCAACCAGCTGATCACGCTGTGCACCCAGCAGGCTCCAGGCCAGAAGGAGTGTGACAACGCCCTCAGAGAGCTGGAGGTGAACACAACCTCACCACCTTGATATGAAAGCACAACATTCACCTCTTAAGAGAGTCGTACGATTAAAATCCCATATCAGTCTTAAATCTCTAGGTTTATTTACTTGAAGTTTTCAAGCGGAAGTAATAATTGAAGTTGTACTGGCTGAATATAAATAACCTAGGACATTCTCATCTCATCTCTCAGGCTGTCCGGGGAATGCTTGGCAATCCCAATGAGCCAGTCAGTGACCTGTCCTACTTTGACTGCATTGAGAGTGTGATGGAGAACTCCAAGGTAGGCCTTCACATCAAACATCCGAGTGATGGAAACGTCCCTCTTGTAGCGAAGCATCCTAAACAAGCCTCCCTTTCTTCTCTCTTTGTTCTGCTGGTGCTCTCTGTAGGTCCTGGGAGAGTCTATGGCAGGTATTTCTCAGAACTGCAAGAATGGAGACGTGTCTGCATTTGGAGACTGTGTGGGATCAGCCTCGAAGGCTCTGTGTGGCCTGACAGAAGCTGCAGGACAGGTAGGTTGTCGCGGGGCGGTTATAATTGGTTAATTTGGGTTTTTTTGTTGCTAGACGTGAAACCGATGATTGTTATTTTTCCACAGGCCTCCTACCTGGTGGGTGTGTCTGATCCCAACAGTCAGGCAGGGCACCAGGGGTTGGTAGATCCCATTCAGTTTGCCAAAGCTAACCAGGCTATCCAGATGGCTTGTCAGAACCTTGTCGACCCAGAAAGCAGTCCCTCCCAGGTACAACACACCTGTATTCTGCACCCAGAGACCAGTCCGTGAAATTAACACACATAGTATTCAAGTGCCCTGAATGATTTTAGATGTTAAAATGAAGCCAGCTTTCTTAATAAAATAGTTCATATGCATAATGTTACTGTTAAGCACACAAGCTCATAAGTAGGTCTGTGTATTGGCAAGAACCTGGTGATACGATACACATTACAATAAAGGGTATTGCAAATTTTTTTTTAGGAAATCTAAAGTTAAAAAACCACATGCATAAAACCCAAGAAAAAACTTTTGATGCAGAGCAGCAGAAAATGACCACTATCTAAATCCATCTATAGATCGTGAGTTTTAACAGCTCAAAATGAATTGTCCACCGCAAACTGTTGTATGTTTGCGGTAAATTAAAAATCTGTAGTTTAGGAGAGTTGATGGAGTATGACAAATCCTATTATTCCTGCAAACATCAGAGAGTCCAGTTTGTAGCTTTGATCACCTTTTTCCTTCTACAACATTCTTTGTTGACACTAAATCAATCATCGACTTTTGCCTTTTGACGTGTGCCTCCACACATCTTCTTAAAATAAATGCTAATACTACGAATACAATACTAACCGTTTGCTTGATAGTATAATAAATACATTCACGTGCCACTTCATTAGGTACACCTGTACAATCCAATGCAGCCCCCTCATTCCTTTTAAAAACGCTGGGCTTCGGCATTGTTGTCCTCTATAGACTGTATATCCCTGAGATCTAATTTTGGTTTCTAATTGTTGTTTGTAACGGCGCAGGTGCTATCTGCAGCCACCATTGTTGCTAAGCACACCTCGGCACTGTGCAACGCCTGCCGCCTGGCTTCCTCCAAGACTACCAACCCAGTTGCCAAAAGACACTTTGTCCAGTCTGCCAAGGAGGTAGCCAATACTACTGCCAACTTGGTCAAAACCATCAAGGTACATAAGGTTTCATTGCCAAGCTTGTCAAAAGCTTGCAGTCTTGCATTTGGGGGATTTAACGGTTGCAATAATATATAATCAGTTTTGATTCAGCATTGTCATATTCCCCCTGTCTGACTTTCTAGGCTTTAGATGGGGATTTCTCGGACGAGAACAGGAACAGGTGTCGAGTCGCCACGGCTCCGCTAATTGAAGCTGTGGAAAACCTGACAACTTTTGCTTCCAACCCAGAGTTTGCCAGCATCCCAGCTCGAATCAGCAGTGAGGTACAGAACACAGAATATCAATATGTATTATTGTTTATTGTTGTATTACTCTCATATGTATTAAAAGAGTAATACAAGGCCTAGTGTTATGATAATGCAAACACGTCTACTGTATATTCTGCAGGGCTCTGCAGCACAGGAGCCCATCCTTCTGTCAGCACGCTCCATGCTGGACAGCTCCACCCATCTGATCAAGACTGCACGCTCATTGGTTATAAACCCCAAAGACCCTCCCACCTGGTCTGTCCTGGCTGGTCACTCTCGCATCGTCTCCGACTCCATCAAGAGTCTCATCACAGCCATTCGGTTAGTGAGCAAGACTTCATTCAGACGTAATAATGGTCTCTGTGCGGCACATCGCTCTCTAAACCACCCGTGAAATTAAATCAGCATCCTTGAAAAATTGTCTAAATTCTGCACCGTGGTGCGACAAATGATTGCTCTTACATCTCCGCAGTTTACAGTTATGATTTCCTTTTTCAAACCTTTTGTATCTGACCTTGATCACTGATGTCCACAAGGTTTTAATTCCCAGTGTCAGACGCTCTGAATCCTAACGTTCCTTCTCAGCTCCGAACATCTGCACATTAGCATTCACACACACCAGCATCTCTTTTAGTTCTGACGCCCTTATCACGGCCGGTCTTTTAGACTGCAAATTGAGTAGTGGGAGTTTGTCCAAGGCTTTTTATTGGAACACAAATAGACAGCAGCAAAGGCAGACTTCATAGCTTCACTAGTCTCATTACAGAAAGACACGTGGTCTAATTTTAGCTTTGCTTCTAGTGTGTCACCGTGCATCAAAATGGACGTTTAACTGAACTTATTGTGCCCATGAGGCCACTGCCCCAGACTCCTCAAAGGCTTCAGAGCTAATTTGGCTGCACCGCTTGATCTCCCTGTTTAGGGATGAGACCCCATAGGCTGCATTTCAGCAATGAGATGAAAGATGTTAAAGTTTTATTAAGTCATATTAACGTTTGCACCTCTTTCCTCAGTTCCTGTGTGTAACCTTTCCTTCTTCGTAATCCCTCATCTTCACTATGACATTTGTTTCCAACCACTTTACTGTTTTTCTCTTTCTCCTGTTCCCATTTTATCTCAGCGACAAAGCTCCAGGCCAGCGGGAGTGCGATTCCTCGATTGATAACATCAACAAATGCATCCGGGACATTGAGCAGGCCTCTCTGGCAGCAGTCAGCCAGAATTTACCCAGCAGGGACGACATTTCACTAGAGGTAACAACCATCAGAAAATGACTCAACATTTTCTGCTTTCCGCTGCTGGACCCTTCTGTTTGCATTCGCTCGCCTTAGCCTGTTTTTGGACCTGTAAGTTCCACTGCACTCACTTTTTCTCTGCCAGTTTGTTTGTACCATGTTTGTCCATTGCCGGTCGAAAACCGCTTAAAGATTAAAAACGTTTAACTCTGCACGTCAGTGTTTTAAATGGATAGTCCTGTGCTTATGTTTGGATGCTGCTAGAAACTTGTACTCAATCCTCAGACTGACACAGTTTTCGAATGCCGAGCTCATCATATAACATCCTATGAAGTTTTTGACACTTGCAGCACTTTTGCTAAATTACAAGAGTGTAAACGTAGCAGAACCCTGAGTAACTTTAGCAAATTCCATCGGATTTGCTCGATTGCACCTCTGCCACCCATGAAAGCAACACAAAAACTAATTTCTTTTTATTTCCTCACTTCAGGCGCTACAAGAGCAGTTGACGTCAACCGTTCAGGAAATTGGCCACTTAATTGACCCCGTTTCCACTGCTGCCAGGGGCGAAGCTTCCCAACTAGGACACAAGGTATATAGGCCAATGAGTTCATTTACTGCAGTACCCAATGTTAGGAGTGAATTAACAAATTTCATATTGGCATAATTATTACAGAATATCAATATCTTTCTTTGTGTGAAAAATAAACAAATACAAATGTAATTTTAGGTCGTTTCGGACGTTTTTGTGTCTCAGTTAAATTGATTTGTCTCTCTTTGGAATCACTCTCTTTTTAGTCATGTTTATGACTATTCAGGAGGCTTTAGCTCAGTTGGTAAGGCAGTCGTCCACGGACCACAGGGTCAGTGGTTCAACCCCTAACAGCCCCTTCCCATCCCCAGCTGTGCAGTGCCGGTCCAAGCCCGGTAGAAATTGGGGAGGGTTGCGTCAGGAAGGGCATCCGGCGTAAAAACTGTGCCAAATCAACATGCTGACAATGATCCACTGTGGCGACCCTGAACTCACGGGATAAGCCGAAAGGACAAATAAATAAATAAATAAATAAATTCAGTTTAGCATCTGACCGTTCAGAAAGCAAAATGTTTTATTTTATACTTTCTTATCTCTATACAACTCACTAAAACTGTTCTCTCTTTGCCTCAGGTGATCCAGCTGGCTGGTTACTTTGAACCACTGATCAAGGCATCTGTAGGTGTTGCGTCCAAGCTAAAGGACCACCAGCAGCAGATGACTTTCCTGGACCAAACAAAGACTCTGGCCGAGTCTGCTCTCCAGATGCTCTATGCTGCCAAGGAGGGTGGAGGGAACCCAAAGGTATGAGGACATTCACAAATTTCACAAAGCTGGTTTATCAATTATCTTTCAAGTACAGCTCAGTGCGGGAAAATGGGCTCAGTTTAAACTGGCCTACTGTTGTCAAAGGGGTGCCACAGGGTTCTGTGCTTGGGCCACTTTGATTGGTGTGTTTGATGGTGCATTGTCCTGTCTGTTATCTTAGACAGGTGGCTGTCCTCTTTGGGTCCCACCAGGTTAAACACCTCGATGAGAACAATGTACTCGGTATGCAAAAGTACTACTTTCATTCATTCACGAATATTTGTGTGTGCTGGTGCTGTGTCACACCTCATAGGCGTCCCATACCCATGATGCCATAGCAGAGGCAGCCCAGCTCATGAAGGAGGCAGTTGATGACATTATGGTGACACTGAACGAGGCAGCCAGTGAAGTGGGAATGGTGGGAGGAATGGTGGAGTCCATCGCAGAGGCCATGGCCAAGGTGAGTGCTGCCGTGCCTTTTTGAGCGTTTGACGCTCAGCTGCCGAGTAAATGATAAGAGTATCATTGACATTTTTGCCAAAAAGGCTAAATGCTGTTGAGAGGACAAATGGGATAAATGATTAGAAGTTAATGACTAAGAGGAAAACTGGCAGAGAAGTTTTTAATTTTCGGAGAGTTCCTTTTATTCTTATTTTTTGCAGCTGCAGTGCGTAATGTCTTGATTAATGTCTCCAATAGTGTCTCCAGAGCGCCATAAAAAGTGACTAATTAGCATATTAATACAAACCACAAGCCACTGAATCACAGGAAAAATGACCATCAACACAGCCTCCTTTAGCCAGCGTTGGGCAATTCAGGCTATCTTTCCAAGTAACAGTGGAACTATCGGCAGCCACATATTGTGTGAAGCAAGAAAAAGCCTTTAATCTCAAGTGCAGGCAGAGAATAGCATCAACTAATTACATCCCTCTTTGCCTTCCTGAGTGAGAAATATTGCAAAGGTGGAAAAGTGCCGCAGGTGTACTGTGGGTCACCAGAGAACTTTGTCTAGCACATGATGAATAATTCATGAAAGTGGGTTTGCATCACAAGGTTGTAGGTGTGTGTTACGTCCGCTCGTCACTCAGTGTTAGTTACCGTTAGTACTTGATTAAATCGACATAATCTTCTTGGATTATCCAGCAACATAATGGTCACTCTCTGCTGCGGTTTCAGCTGAGCTCATTTAAAAGAGTTTCTGCTGATCTATTAGTCGCATAACCAAAGGCCGCAGATTCCAAGGTAATATTTCGCTCAGCAGGCGAAGCGAACCAAAAGTACTTGCCATGTTGCAGATGGGGTTCGGTAGCAGCAGGCTTTCCCCACATGGCGTCAGGTCCCTCGTCTCCTGAGATTGCACACAGATGTGTTGAGCACGGTGTAATTTGGTAAAAATGCTAGAAACATAAAGTATGCGCTGCAAGCTGCTGATCAAATGTCGTTGCTATTTTGAAGCTGTAATTACAGAACACATTTGGTAGATAATTTATAATGACTGTTGATCATTCATACTGTGTGTTTATTTGAATGTAAAATCGCATTAATGTTGGTTTGCAGATTAGCTGATGATTGCACAGCCGGCAGAGTTATTCTAATTGAAGGGTAGATCAGATTAAACATGTCAGTGCAGCTAAAGAGCTGAGTGATTGATTTTCCCCATGTTAAGTAAAGGACAAGCGAGTCACACCTGAAATAAAAAAAAAAAAAAATGCAGTTTTGTTTTTAACTGTGCGTTTGGTTGTATCTTTCTTCAGCTGGATGAAGGTACTCCACCAGAACCAGAGGGCTCATTTGTTGATTACCAAACCCGTATGGTGAAATACTCTAAGGCCATTGCTGTCACTGCTCAAGAAATGGTAAGTCTCGACGATAAAGGGTTTGACCACGGGGCCATTTTGGAAATGTGACTGTAAGATTTTTATATGCTGGACATATTTATTTCATAGTGAGAGCCCAGTTTATGATATTACGGAGCACCAACGTGTTGTTTACTTGCCACAGCCGCTCTGAGAGGATTAATGAATTGGGTTAAATCACAGGAAATTAGTTTTGAAAACTTGCATAGTCAAAATGGCTTCTATACATTGTCACTGCCGCGCTCTACATTCACAAAACGATCAGCTCCAAAGTGAATTCCGCTTGTGCGTTTTGACACGGGTTTGACAGTGGGTGTGCGCTTATCCCTCAGATGACTAAATCAGTGACATGTCCAGACGAGCTCGGAGCACTGGCCTCTCAGGTGACCGTGGACTACAGCCAGCTGGCCGTTCAGGGGCGACTGGCTGCTCACACAGCTGAGCCAGAGGAGGTGAGGAAGACCAGGGTGCCATTCAGAGATTGTCTCACTCTTTATACAGCTCTGCTATTTGCTGCCTGCGCAGCTTTATTGTAGCTTATTTTCTATGCGTTTATTATTATTAAGAGACAATGAATGCAAATGAATCAGCATCGCTGATGATGACTTCAGTATAAATGTGCTGGGGTTACTGTATCTTAACAGCTAGAGTCTAAGGGTTCAAACCAGTCAGTCAAACAAAGCCAAGGCTACAGACAAATTATTACATCAAGGGCTTCCAGATCATAAATAAATAAAGTCTGAGAAAATATTTTAAGTTTAGTTTTAAAGTTCAGTGTGTTGGGCCACTCTTTCTTTCCACAGGCACAGTATTTCAGAGATGTATTGCTCTCAAAGAAAAGGGTAATTGCTGGTATTTGCTGTATCTCAATGGAACAATCCAGTATCCTCTTTCATCTTTTAAGTCTTTCATACTAAGTAAATTATATCTCTGAATGATGTGGCAGTGATTAGGTTACAGAGGTTCTTAAATTTTTTTTTATAGACTGAATTCATTGGCTTTAATATGTTAGACTCCAGTTAACATCCAAAGTGGAAAACTAGAGCTATGAAAGTGTGAAAGGATCACTGCAAAAATATATGATGAAAACTTAACTGTCTTAAATGATATTTTAAATGATCAACAAAACATTGAATTGAGAGGAGTCATTGTGTTAGAGAGTTCATACAGACAGTTTAGTATTATTGATATGCAAAGAGGATGCAGTCAATCATTCATATACCCGACCTTATGTCATTTCTTTAGTATCCTTCTGTGTTATTGTGCATGAACATACAGTACAGCATCATCAGCATACACCAGCACTGCAGGACAAGTTAAGACATGCCATTTAGAGTAAAGGTCCTAATGTGGAGCCCTGGGGGACCCCATCATTACTATATACTCACAAGTAAAGAAAAGAAACAATGTGATACCAGAGGAAGTTCTGTTATTCAACCGTCTTTTCACCGTAATTATGACTATTTAAATTTCTTTGACTCTGGTTCTTCAGATCTGAAAATTGTGAAATTACTAAAACTGTAAAAAAAACAAAACAAAAAAAAACTTTACTTAAATCACAAAATAGTGACTCACAAAGCAAGAAAATGCATAACTTGGCATTTTTATTTTTACATATGATTCTTCTCTCAGTGACTTTGGTTCCATGTTATTCAGATTGGGTTCCAGATCAAGACTCGAGTGCAGGAGCTCGGACACGGGTGCATCTTCCTGGTCCAGAAGGCTGGAGCCCTGCAGGTCACCCCCTCTGACAGCTTCACCAAACGAGAGCTCATTGAATGTGCCCGTGCAGTCACAGAGAAGGTATTAACACTTGAAGATTCAGGCCAAAAGAATTTTACTCCCTTCGTCTTTTTAGTATATTTGAGTAGTTATGTGTGTCAGTTACCATTTTTTCTCATTTATTTGTTTTCAAATTATTTTGTCCTTTTTTTTTTGCCAACTTTAATTCAAGTTTATTTATATAGGGCCAATTTACAACATAGTCATCCAAAGGCAATATACATAATAAGGTCAGGACTATAGCAGCATAACTAAGAGCTAGTCCAGAGTGACTGAGGAGCTCAAACTATCATCCCTTTATGAAATTGCAAAAATAGCTGTACTCTGTGTGACATGCCGTCTTTTTTTTTTTTTGGTTTTTTTTGGATCTACCAAACTAGTAACTCTTAACTTTCCGAGTCCAGAAACGCAAGTTAATTAATTTCTGCTGCCACTTCAGCCTCTGTGAAGAAAATGAATGGAGGCGAAATCAGTTTGACGTGTACTCGTTTCATTGAGTGATTTTTGTGCACTGCTCCACGCCAACATGGTATTTCGCTGTCGCAGCAAATTTTTTTTAATCATCTGGTGAGTAGTGTATTGTGCTCCTCCGTGGAATGCATTATTTATCATTCTCCAAGTAAATGCACACTTCAAGCAATCCATGTTTTTCTCCTCCGTTTTGACCAATATTGGTTTCAGTGCACAAAATAGTTATACTGTAGAATCTAATTCAACCTATGCAAAATCCACACCTGTCTGTGATGCCTGTCTATGTCCACAGGTGTCCTTGGTGCTCTCAGCCCTCCAGGCAGGCAACAAAGGCACGCAGGCCTGCATCACAGCGGCCAGCGCAGTGTCTGGCATCATCGCCGACCTGGACACCACCATCATGTTTGCGTCAGCAGGAACGCTCAACACAGAAAACGACGAGTCCTTTGCCGACCACAGGTTAGAGCTGAAAATGTGCCTGATCGTGTCATCATACAAATGCCGACTGTGAGAGTGCAACGCCTGGCAGGAGTCTAAAATCCAGCCTCTGGTTATCATTCATCCAAAACTGACAGAATGACATATTAGCTAGTGAACAGAGGCAGGAAATCGGTTAGAAACTACAAATTACCCTCAGGGTTTGAAAGATGTGGGGGAAGTGTCACATTTTTTACTGCTATTATTCTCAGACTAAAGGCTCCTCTCGGAGGCAGGATCCCCGTTGTGCTTAAAACAGGAAAAGATTTAAAAGTTACTGTAGAAGTGATTCTGGTTCTATTCCACAAAGTCCCACATTGTTATTTGAAAGTTTTCAGAAACTAGCAGTTGGCTTAGTTGATTTAGAATGAATAGACTTCAAAGAGAAACACGTCTGATGATCCAAAACAAGGTTTGGCACTTTGCTTGCATTATGATCAGAAATCAAAAACCTACATCCTGACAGATAATTGTTAGTGAAACTGTACTTTACCTCACTGGAGATTCATGAAAGTGGTGGGGAAAAAAATAGCAAAGCCCTGTCAGGGCAGGATGAAAGGTAATGGATTTGCTTTTCATTTGAAATCATTTCAGGGCGCGCTTTTAAAAATCAAAAGGAAACTTTGCAGCAGCTTCCTCAAATTTTCCTCAATCAATTTGTAGAAATAACTAACTTGACTCCTTACGTAACCTCACCTATCCTCTTTGTGTTTGCACAAGCTTTGATGTACAAATGCATGAGATGTGAAAAGAGGCGTGTGCCTGCGTGCATCAGTTCCGATGCTTGTATTTCTTTCTTATTATTTATTATTTATTATTTCTTCTTTTTCATCCTTCCCAATCTTTCTGTGTCAGGGAAAACATTTTGAAGACCGCTAAAGCTCTGGTCGAGGACACAAAGATGCTGGTGTCCGGTGCAGCTTCCGGTCAGGATAAACTGGCTCAGGCAGCTCAGTCTTCTGCCAAAACCATAACACAGCTCACAGATGTGGTCAAACTCGGAGCTGCAAGCATTGGCTCAGATGATCCTGAGACACAGGTTAGCCGTTCTTGTTTATCTTCCCCTCGGTTCCCTGTTTGCCCTTTATTCACTTTGTCTGTTATCACGCCGAAATATGGAATAATAAGCCGTGAATGACAATAACCTTTCAGAGTTTTTGTCTCTCCAAGACTGTGCGGTGATAAATGTGTGTCTATCTCTGTGTCCTTTCTCTAGGTGGTTCTGATAAATGCTGTCAAAGATGTGGCCAAGGCGCTGGCTGAGCTCATTAGTGCCACCAAGTGCGCCGCTGGCAAAGCAGCAGATGATCCATCTATGTACCAACTGAAGAGCGCTGCCAAGGTGAGGGGGGATCAGGGAGTCTGCAAGTGCTGAAGCTGTCATCTGACTTGAAAGGTTTTTGACAGCTTCAGAAATGTTAAAATAGTGGATTTTTCTAGTAGTTAATTTTTGAAAGAAATTTGCTCCTTTATGTTGATTTGTTGATAGGCAACAGTTTTGTTACTTTGTATATTTCCATGACGAAAATAGTTTTTGTCTGCGCCTGATGTGGGTTTTTAAAACAATCGGAAAATTGAAAATGTATATCCATGTATGCATAGCAGACATCCTCCTCCTCAGGCTGGGCTATTAATCAGCTGCAGCGTCCCCCCCAACCCCACATCATTATGAAACGTTGTTTACACAAGTCGAACTCACGAGTGTCTCAGCAACACACACAGCCAGTGAATTAATGTTGAGTGGAACAGGAAACTGTAATAAATGAGCTGAATCCGTTGCTTCATCACATGAACATTTTCACTTCTCAAAGTCACAGATCATAATCTGCTCATGACACTGTTGTCTGCTTGTTATCACCTTGAGGTGTGAAGTGAAAGAGGAGAAGGGGAAAAAAAAAAGGTAGTTTCACAGTATGTGGAGCTCAGTGTGACATGGAGTCTTTCAGATGGTAACAACATGCAGTTTTACGACCTGAGGTGAAGGAAATATTGTAAAGCACTTCCAGTCGAGAGAACTGTGAGCTTTTGTGTGTGGTTGCTGTGCACCCCCTATGTCTCAGTTTGATGTAGTACAAGTGTTTAAGCAATCTACAGATGTTGTCATATCATTTATACTGAGTTAGTTATGGCTTTGTTATCTGTTGCAGCCAAACAATTAGCAGATTGGATTATTATATTAGTTCCTGTGTCGTCATGCCGGTGTGCATCAGTGTCATTAAGAAGTTTGATTTGGCACATACAGTGTTTCGTTTACAGGATTAGCCCCACAAAATACTATCTACATCACATCTGGCTTTTGATTGACGGTGGATTTTTAAGTCAGGAAAATTCCGCTGAGTTCTGTACGTTTTCTGCCAGGTGATGGTGACCAATGTGACGTCCCTGCTAAAGACGGTCAAGGCTGTGGAGGACGAGGCAACTCGGGGCACCAGAGCACTGGAGGCCACGATCGAGTGTATCAAACAGGAAATGGTGGTGAGCATAGTTTGCAGTGTGCGTGGAAGAGCAGTAATGTAAAATCCCCAGTATGATGAGGATTACCAATGGGTTACATTGTCATTTGTGATTAGTGTGTCATGTTTTTTGGACTTTTAGGAAAGCAGGGAACCAGTAATGTCTAATTACTGTGACCTAGACCTAGACTAAGGAATTTGGATTTAACACGATGCAATAATGATTTAAAAATTTAGATGCACTGGAGGCTTTTTTGTCAGTCTCACAGTCTGATTTGAATTCTGCTCGTGTAATCACACCCACTGACCTTGTCCCCTCCAGCTGTTTCAATCCAAGGATCCTCCCAACAAGACAACCACACCTGAGGAGTTCATTCGCATGACCAAAGGCATCACCATAGCAACAGCTAAAGCGGTAGCTGCAGGGAACTCTGCCCGGCAGGAGGACATCATCCATACAGCCAACCTGAGCCGCAAAGCCATTTCAGACATGCTCAACACCTGCAAGGTTCTTTTTCTGTCTCTCTAAACCGATTGTCACCGCATGAGGTCTCATGTGTTGTTCATGTGGAGGAAATAACTGGCAAAGAAATTGCTTATTTGAATTTGACTTGCCTCAGTTATTCTCTAATTAAATTTCCAGTGCATTGTAAACTGAATTTTCACAGCAGGACCAAAGCCTTTGCAAGTTCAATCAAAGCCCCCCCAACTCACTCCTGACACTCACTTTCTACTACATGTATTTGCATTGCAGTGACCATAGTCCATAATCTATGACACTTACTGCTTCATTGTAGCAAGTAAAGCAACCGACTCTTGAGCACTGTTTCCACCAATGGGACATTTCCCCAGTGCCAGGAACCTTTTCTAGAACTTTGTTCCCCTACCTGTATCATCACCGGAAGAACCAGCATCTACACTTAGCTCTGGGCCAAAGTTCTACCCCTTAAAAATGTCCCTACTCTGGGGGTAATCCTGGCTGAAGGTTCAGGGACTTTCAGGGTGGGGCCTGTAGTAGTGAATGTACAGTGGCTGTTTGGTCAGATTCCTCCCAGCATGGTGGAAACTCTCATACAGGAACTAGGTTCCACAAATGCTTTCGCATCCTGGGAAATGCAAATCCCAATTTTACCCCAGGAAAGATTCCTGGACTTTAGTTCCTGGGAAACCTACAGTACCAGAAACCTTCAGGTGGAAAATGGCCCCTTGTGTTTCTGTCTTTCAGCAAGCGGCCTACCATCCAGAGGTCAGTGAGGAGGTGAAGAATCGGGCACTGATGTTCGGATCAGAGTGTACAACTGGATATATCGATCTACTGGAACACGTGTTAATGGTAGTTTGACATTTTTTGTCAGGAAGTGTCTGGATGGAGAGATTCTGTACATTTTACATTTCCATTTAGTCGTTTAACAGACGCTTTTATCCAAAGCGACTTACAAGTGAGGTACAAGGCAGCAAAACTCTAAGTCAAGGAGAAAACATCAAAGCAAAGTCCAATCAGAAAAGTGTTCAAAGTTCACGAGATGAGTGCGAGAAAGAGCAGAAAGGAAGTTTTTTTTTTTAAATAGATTTAAGTGCATAGGAAGATTATGTAACAATTTTACATCCATACATTGTTTTCTGGTATTGGTTTAAGCTACAATACTGCACCATGATTTTTGTCAGCTAACTTCAGTTTTTCTTCTTTTGTTGTTTACTATAAACCATTTTGTGAGCGCACAATTTAGTACGTTTGAAATATTCCAAATATAATGTTATAATGTAATAATGCTTTGACACACTTTTTTTCCTTAATTCAGCTTTGGGTCTTGAGAAACATCAACTACAACAAATGTGTTGTGGGTTTGAATGATTCTCGACCAAACAAGTATTTGTAAGTAGGGAGCCAGCTTTGGGTCTCATAAAGTTTCAGTTTAAAAAAAAAAAAAGATGCTCATCTAGTCAGTGAAAACCACTTCCTCATGGTTTCAGAGCAGACAACGAGAAGTATTTTGACTCAGACATTACACTGTGTGTGTGTGTGTGTGTGTGTGTGTGTGTGTGTGTGTGTGTGTGTGTGTGTGTGTGTGCAGGTCCTGCAGAAGCCCACTCCGGAGCAGAAGCAGCAGCTGGCGGTTTGCTCCAAACGAGTAGCTGGAGCCGTCACAGAGCTCATCCAAACTGCAGAGGCCATGAAAGGTAGTGACGCACAGATAGAAGCTCACACACAAACGCTCTGACTCCTTTTACAGTTTTATATGTGATGAACTCAAATCTACATCAGTAAACAGTAACACATTTTTATTCACAAATGAAGCAAATTTGTCATCTGCCAGGAAGAGGCTGCTACATTTATAAGAGGGAAAATATGTCTAAATTCCAAACTAACAGAGAAGCAGAAGCTTCCCTTTAAACATACTTTTGGTAATATTCCTCTCCTCCTTCTCTTGCCACAGATGGAGGTAAGTTTTATTTTCTGTCCTGCGACTGACTTCACCAGTTGTGAGCCGTTCAGCACCTTTTCTCCTCAGCGCTAACATTGGTTCATTTAATCTCATCTTGAAATCCAGCTGCTCTCAAGCATCATCCATCAGGCTTTGTTCTGTGTGCCATCCCATCTTAAAATTAATCACTCCATCTTCATTGCAGTCAAAACCAGATTGATGCCTCCATCAGCTGTGCATGGAAAGAGATGATATGCGGCACTTTTTTTTTTTCTCTCTCTCTTGTGTGATCACGTTGTTGTTGTTGTGAGGCATGTACAGTTCACACACTGCTTTGTGAAGTTGTTCTTTAAGTCCTGGTTCACATGTTTGAGTCTTAATTGTAATTGTGCATGCAACAGGTTCAGAGTGGGTGGACCCCGAGGACCCAACAGTGATTGCAGAAACCGAGCTGCTCGGGGCAGCGGCTTCCATCGAAGCGGCAGCGAAGAAGCTGGAGCAGCTCAAACCGAGAGCCAAGCCCAAGGTGGGTGACTGCGTGACCGATGGGTTACCTTTGGACAGCTCAGTATATAGGTATCTAAAAGGAGATAATTCCATCACTAAAGAAAAGTTCCTAAAAGAGCCGCCATGAAGAGAAGATACTTTAAAGGATTTGATGATGTGAATAAGCTTCTTTTTATTTTTAACACCGTATCAAAGGTGGTTATGAGCCACAAAGGCAGTTTTGTACAGATAGTTTCATTTAACAAAACTAAGAAAAGCTACCATACCACATCTGACAGCAGGTAGTCATTTAAACCACCCTAAATGGGACGGGACTTTAATATTGGCAAATTATTGAAGTGTGAAAAGTAAAAGCAGTAATTTTGCAAAGTGACTGCCTCTGAAATAGTGTATCATCAGTGTTTCAACTGGAAAGAAGTACAATCCTTTACTTCCTAAGTACAGTAAAGGTACCAATACTGTCTGCTACACTTCTCCATGCTCTGCACTGAATATTAGTTATTATTAAATTACCACCAACAAAGAAGCTGCAGAACTTACTAATCAAGCGGAAATCATTGTAATTCTCTGATTGGTCCGTTGTGCGAGCCTCCCTCCAAAATGTTTTGAAGGGGACTTCTGGAACATTTTCCACCCAAAAGTACAAACCCGATTCCAAAAAAAGTTGGCACAAATTGTGAATAAAAAAGGAATGCAATCATTTACAAATCTCATAAACTTATATTTTAGTCAGAATAAAATATACACATACATTGAAATAAGTGTCATACTGTAGCTTTAAATAAAAGTGAAATATAAAGCATTAAAATACTTGCTACCTGTGACTGATGAATGAATAATAATTAATAATAATGTATTAGATTTACATTATTAGACATAATACACATGTAAATTTCGTGGCATGTAGCAAATAACAAGTGCAGCGTTGGTTGAAATCTGAGCACTGAATGAGCTTTGTACAGCAAAGATTAACCCACCTCTTTGCAACTTGCAAGTCCTCGTTGCTTTTAGGATTCGAGCTTTTATGTATTTACCTTACTTTTATTACTGCTCTGCACCTCTTTGTAACCCTCCCTGTTGTTTATCGTGGTTTGTTTCAGTGGTAATATTGAAAGTGTGTGCACAGTAACAAAATGACACATTTTGTTGTTGTGAAATCATCATCTAATGCAGTGTCTACTAGCCCCATGTTTAATGGTTCTCACCCGATCACACCAACCTGTGCTTGTCGTAGCTAAAGTTTGTACCGGTGTGTGTCCTCTGACTCCCAGTTAACCCCCCCTCCCCTCCTGCCCTGCCTGCCCCCACAACCCGGAGGCCTTCTCTGCAGGGCTCTGTCTGATATGTTTGATATATTAGGTTGTTATTCAGTCCCAACTATATATCAAACATATTCCTACAGTGTCCCGCTCTGTCTACAGACTTGTGGCATGATTGTGTGAAAGTGTGTGTGTGTGCGTGAAAGTGTTTGTGTCTAGACAGGCTGACTTGAGTGTGACTGGGTGTGTAATACTGACAGATACTGTTTGTGCAGAGTATTGCTTCTCCTGCACTTGCATCTAGCTGCTGCAGTTTGAAAAGATGCTTCATTTCTGCCCGTGTGAAGCTTTTAAATGGCACATTTAGTTTCTCTTGGTCACAAAACAATTGAGTATTCATGGGAAAATGAAATAGTTGCACATTTAGGAGGTGAAGTGGTGAATCGTTGCTTTAGTTTCAATGCAAAAACCTTAACTTGAATGGAATTTGTACGGGTTAATCAGAGTAAGTCAGAGCTTATTTGAATATGGTGGAAGTAAAATTACTAACATGACTAACAAATACTGTAGATTAAGTTGGAAAATACATTTTAGCCGAGCCCATCTGACTGGTTTCTACCCCCCTTTTAGCAAGCAGATGAGACGCTGAACTTCGAGGAGCAGATCCTGGAGGCAGCCAAGTCCATCGCTGCCGCCACCAGTGCTTTAGTCAAATCAGCCTCAGCGGCCCAGAGAGAGCTGGTGGCTCAGGGCAAAGTGGGCTCCATCCCTGCCAATGCCGTGGATGATGGGCAATGGTCCCAGGGACTCATTTCAGCTGTAAGTATCATTCATGGGTCATTTCTGGGAGATGCTTTTCCAATTGAATGAAAAGTCCTTTCGTTGAATTTTTTTTTCCCTCTACTAGGCACGTATGGTAGCAGCAGCCACCAGCAACTTGTGTGAGGCCGCCAACGCATCAGTGCAAGGCCACGCCAGCGAGGAGAAGCTCATCTCTTCAGCCAAACAGGTGGCGGCTTCCACTGCCCAGCTGCTGGTGGCCTGTAAGGTGAAGGCCGACCAGGACTCGGAAGCCATGAGGAGGCTGCAGGTACAGCTTGATTCTGTCAGCAGTTAACACAGCTTCTGCTGTGGCTTTTTATAATTATAGCCATCAAAAGTATTCTTTTTTTAGACTGCTCATAGCTTTACATTTAATCATTACTATACATAGGTAGAGTAGTTATAGTATTTTCATTGGGGTTTTCCATGTAATGCTTACTCACTACGTAAGACACGTCTTCGTACAGCATAGATTCCAAAATAGGTTTCAGCCTTCTCTTTATTCATGTTTTACACAAAGTCATTGGTTTTCTGGAAAGTTGCTTCCTGCTGCTGTGTTAACTGATCCCTTCAATCCCGCAGATTGCTGGGAATGCTGTGAAGAAGGCATCAGACAATCTGGTGCGAGCCGCTCAGAAGGCAGCGTTTGACAAAGCAGACGAGGACAACGTGGTGGTCAAGACAAAGTTTGTGGGAGGCATAGCACAGGTAATGATTTCAAGTAGGGGTGAGGAATGAGACAACCGGCTAGATAAAAACCCATTGGAACAAAGTGTCAGTATACTTCACTTTCAATAAAGATGTTTTCTCGTCTGTCCGTCCAGATCATTGCAGCACAAGAGGAGATGCTGAGGAAGGAGAGGGAGCTGGAAGAAGCCAGAAAGAAACTGGCTCAGATCAGGCAGCAGCAGTACAAGTTCCTGCCCAGTGAACTTCGAGAGGACAATAACTAATCATTCAACCTAACCACCGCTGCTGCATTCGCGCAAAGCAGTGTGAAGCACATATGTTTGTGTTTGAATTTGGGTCCTTTTTTAACAGCACACAGGTCAGGTACAGTATGTGTGGCCTTTCAGCAACTTCAGAAGTGAAACCAGTAAAGCCCAAGTCTGCAGTGTGAGTCCACATCAGATGGAAACACTTTAACTACTAGCAAGTTTGAAATACAACTGCGTGGAACTGACTACTTTCTAAAAACAGCATAAAGATTGTGGTGATCTGCCTGAAGACCTGCTTTTTTTTTTTTTTTTTGTCCCTGTGTATAGCGTGAACTACTTGGACTGATGTGACCTGAATCAGAATGTGACGAGCTTGGGACAAACGGCACAGCTCATTCGCTCTCATGTTTTCCCATAAGCTACAGTTTTTGTTGTTGTTTTTTTTTATTTTACAATTTGCAGCTCTAGCTCATAACCTTTTTAAGACGAAGAATTGATTGTATTGCTCTTCATATAGCCATTGAACTGCAGTGTCACTCAGAGAGCAAGCAGATGTCAGCGTGGTACTCTGATACTGTATGAATGTTGGCCTTTATGCTCCAATTTGGCACCTTAATATCTGTTTGAATCACGTGACGTGTCTTGGCTGAAGGTAGGATTTGGCGTATTGGCGTTTCTTGGACCATACTGTACATTTCTTCTAATGCAGAAGCATCTTTGCTTTTTTTTTCTTGTCAGTTCTGGGCTAATCTTGACGGGCTTTACATGCAAAACGTCCTTTTCAAGAGGCAACAAATTCTACATGTGAATTATATTAGCATGCAGTTACCCATGAATGCTTTTCTACACAGGACACATTAGCATAGAGGGAATATCTGTTACTCTTGAGGTGTGGTGTGCACACACAAACTTGGGTATCTTCAGACCCCTTCAAACACCTTTTTTTTTTTTTTAAATGTCTTATCATTTTAGGTATTAAGATCCACATATAGTATAAACGAATCAGACCACGATTCAATAAAGTGTCTGGAGCTTTAGGGGCAGTATTTGTTTCTCTGGCACCATGCAAACTTACAGTAATAATATAAAAGATGATATAGTTTAATTAAGTGCTCTTACACTTGACATGTAGGTTTTGGGTGTTTGGCAAACACCATCATGCAAATAAGGGGATTTTTGCAAATACCTTAGGCTTCTTTAATTGATCCAGTTGTGCTTTCGTGCACATTAAGCTTTCCCTGATGGTCACTACTTCCTGCCTACTTTTACTGTTCCACTGTTAGGTAACAAGTAATTATTTCCCCAGCAATACTCCATGACTGCCAGGGATTGATTCAAGTCTCTTCACCTCCAGCTCGGAAAACAATCTGACAGAAGCGAAGCAATAAGCCGATTCTAACTAATAAAACGTGTAAGAACAAAGCCGAAATAAGTGAAGTGACTGCAACACTATTCACTGCAGTTATTCTTACTTTTGTCCGTCAGTGTCTGAATATAAGGGTGCTCCGTGTGACTTCACTGAATATACTGTTTGCTGCAATAGAAGAACTTTCTGTTTACTGAGTTTGATTGTAGTGTGTTTGGTTTCTCCGTCTTACTACACGGGCTGTGTTTCAATAGTAACATTAGTATTTTGTACGATACGGTCCTGCTGTGAAAATGCATGGCTTTGGTTTGTTTTATGCCGCCACAGAGTTAGAATTTGTGATTCTGGCCTCCACGTACAGACAGTACACTACAGCTAAAATCAGACTATCAGCTTTTTGTTTTTTTTTTCCCGGAGAGATGGGTCTGGATTCAGAGGTGTTGGGTTTTTTTTTTTGGCATTTTATTTTGTGTGTGTTGGTATGGGGGGTCCACCGCTCATCAGTCCAGTCTGTAGTGTTATTATTAGTGCCTTAGTCCGTAGTCCATACAGTGTCTGGTCTGCTTGAGTGACAGCTTCACCTCATCGATCAGTAGAAGCAAGTTAATTGGGAACGTACTGATCCTCTCAAGTGCTGAAACGACTGCGTCCCTTTTCCCTTTTTCTCCCTCTGCCACAAGTAAGGCCTTTTGTGGGGGGTAGGGGGTGTGGCAGATGAGCTGTCCACCAGTCAAAAAACTAAAAAAATGTAACATGTTAAACATGTTAAAACAAAATGAAACATGTTTTTGTACTGCATTCCATGCATATACCCCAGTGCTTCTAAGCCCATTTGACAGAAATGAAGATCGGGTCTGTCACTTGCTTTACTTCATGTTACAAAGTCACAGAAATGATATGAATGGGATTTTATTCTCTTGTGCTTTTAAGCCTCTGTGAAAGATAAATGTGAAAACAGCATTTCACCATATCTGTCACCATTAAGATGTTGTGACGCTTTTCAATGGCGTGGAGTAATCGAAGTATTCTGTATGTTTTTCCTTCCTTAACAGAAATCAAATAAAGTTAGTACAATAAAGATAACGTACAATATAAAAATATTTATCTGGCCTCGATAACACTATTTTTTGTATTCACTGAAAATAAAGCATTTCAATGTAACTGAGTGTCGTGTATATATTGTGGTTTTTCTTTACACGGAGTATTTGCCACTTTTTGGTTAATCGACTTAATTTTTAAAGTTGAGATCTCGGAACTTTTAAATTAATGTTGTTGAGATTTCTCGCCATTGTTCAAATCCCAGGCACAATGGTACTCAGGACCTTTATACTTGATGCACACTTCTTGTTGCAATTTATTTGGAGCTGACACTCAAAGTACTGCAAGAACACAGAGGTGTGTACTCTTTATTTCCTGCAATTGCATTTAAAAGTGTAAAAATTGACCTAAATTTGACTGCTACTAGGCAAATATTCAACATAGTGCAAATAGCTTTGTTTTGGTAATATAAATGTAATTCAACATTTAGACTAAGAGGGATAAATTGAAAATTAAGATTAAAATCTGAGAATATTTAAAATAAATAAAAAATAATAAACAATCCTTGAAAAATGAATCCTGAATTTAAAATGCACATTAACATTAGATACCCAAACACTCAACCCAAATTTAGTTGTTGACAGTTTGGCTTTGAAACTGGACTTGCACACTGTAAATCATTTTAGTCCATTTACCTAAGAAACCTAAGGGGGTCCTGGTAGCTATCCCACCCTACTAGGTGGTGCCCAGCCGCCAAGGGGCCACCATGGCACCAGGCCCCAGCCCGGAACAAATTGGAACGGCTCCGGCAGGGAGGGCATCTGGCGTAAAAACTTAAATCAACGCGCGGAACACGTTGATCTTTAGTTCCCTGCTCCTTCAAATCAAAAACTGAACTTCAGCCCGTTTAACATAATTTCTTCACTTTTTAAAATTCAAAACTAACACTGTTAACTGACTATGAGAATAAGCATTCAGTTAAATCAGTTGTTTGCAAAGATTGAAGTCAAAATTAACGTTCAATTTACACAAGAGGCTCTAAAGAGTTTTATTTCTCACCACACTAATGTGATAATTTTGTTTTAATAAAACCTTTATTTAATTGGTTGAGTGAATTCACAAAATTTCATAAATTTAACTCATCAATTCAAATTGAATATTTACATCAAACATTTACAAGTTTGAAGTTTAACACAAAAAGTCTACTAAATTCCAGCATAATGTTTTAAACTGAACATTCAAAATGTACAACGTTTTGTAGAAACATTGAGAATAAATAATATATATTGCAATGTTTCAGCATCAGTACTAGTAGGATTTAGAGCAAGTTCTGAAGTCCAAGTGAATAACACAGAGGTTTGCTCAGGCAAGTGAACAACATCTCTAAGTGTCTGTGCCAGTTTAGTGTCAGGACGAGATGGCATTTCTGAGTCAGCACTAACCCTAAAGCTATATTGAGTCCAGGCTATGAACCGAGACGTGCGCTAAATTTGTCCAGCACTAAAATTTGAGGAGGCAATTTCAATTACAGTGGCACAGCTGCTCCCAGCTCCGCTTTTAAACCTGGAATCCATTTTCTGTTTAAGCCTGTGTTTAATGCTACTCCTGCATTTGCTTTTCAGATGAGGCTTTTTAACATTTTCCAGTTACTGCTGGATTTGACTCGTAGCAAGATGTCCTGATACACTGACTCAAATGAATGAGGGCATTGCATTTAATGTGGACAAGCAGCAGATAGAAGACAGCTCATCCATTATTTGTAAGCCCTAAATCTAACTGCAGTAATAGTCAGAGTGGGTAGAGTTACAGGTGACTGTAGCATACAGCAAAGTTAGAGGCTTTGACATAACATTACCTGCCCTGATTGGTTAAACTGAAACTAAAATCCTCTCATCTCAGCCGCTTCTTTCACCTGTCACTGCCTAATATCAGCGTTGCATCACATCCACTGTTGGAAAGGACACAACACTGTGACAAGCACATAAACACACTCATCACACTGAAATTTGTACATGATCTCACATAAGAGTCGTCATGATGAGCTCCATGGGGCTGACTAAGAAAGACTCGGACGGACTGGGTGCAACACAAATATTGCTCAGCCTCCAAGCATTTAATTATTCTGACCAATCTTATTTTTTGTCTGTAAGCACTGAACTGTCTCAGCACATCTATGATCTAAGTTCAAACAGTGCTGGCTTTTATTTGTGGTCTGACACTGAAGTGTGAAATAACCTGAATACTTTCGGCATTACGGTAAAGTACCCAAAATGCATCACCAGACAATGGTCACGACATTAAGTGAAGTTTAAAGGCCTTTAAACATTAGACGCTGCTCTGCACAATGGGACTTCCTTCATAATTAATTAATAGATAAAATGCAACAGTAACATGTAAAAAAACGTGTAAATAATACTACAGGCCCCTGAATCAAAGACTGTCGCTGTAATTAACCATTAAACGTTGGACAGGTACAATGTGGCAGTGCCCATGTATCTGTCCAGGGTGCTAGGGTGACACACTTTGCACCATGAGCCTGTCTGATCTCTGTGCATGACTGGCATGTCTGGCTGGCTGCTCAACTATCCACAGAACACATGGTGGGATGACAACACAGTGACAGCTGACCGCTTTAAAAAAAGCACTGGAACATCAAAGAGGCAACATATAGGATTAAAACAAAGCAATTTTAAGGTAACTTTAAAAAGTATAACCCCTGAAAATGGCTTCTTAAAACAAGTCAAAGTTGAAGTTTGGGATCCGGCACTAAGCCCCAATTCCTTCCGCAAAGCGGGTGTTGGCTATGAGTCCGAGCTCCAAATAATGTGCATTAAACAAAGCATAAGCACAATTGCAGCGAGGACGGCTCCTGAGAGAATCACCAAGGACTGTCAGCGTGGGTTCATATTATGTTACAGAACACTGGCGCGAGTGTGTACAGCAAATCTCAGATATCATCCCAGTAATCTTATTTTCACTTGTCACGTTGTCTTTCATTAATCTTCTCAGGGTCCAACTGCTCCAACATGTACCAAAATGAGTTACTGTAGTCGACAGTAAACTTTTGTTACTTGATCATCCAGCAGTCCTGACCACAGGTTATGTGTGACAGCTGCGGCCCTGCCAGGGGCCCTGTGAACTATCACACAGCCAGGGTGTGTGGGTTGGGGTGGGGGGGGCTATTGAAATGCCAGAGCTGCTGTATCTTCCACTGTACACTCCACTAAATCCACTGTGGCCCATTTGAGATATAATTTTCAGACGAGCATTAGCAGAGAGAGGAGTCGGACAAGCCCGATGATATACTTCTGAGGGTAAAGCCTATCAAATGTTCAACTATGTTACGAGGAAGCTGCTGAAATGCTCCCTGGAAGACAAACAAGCTCCACTTGGCTAATATGACACCCCACAGAGGGAGGACAGGGGCTTATCCAATCAGATACATTTATTTTGTATGAATAGCTCTGATGCTTGAGGTACTATGACAAATGATTGTGGTACCAATCTGTTGTTATGAGTACATCATTCATTTAACAGTGTCTGAAATCGTTTACCCAAATGTAGAAAAGACAAAAGCCAAACTAGGTCTTTAGCTTTTGCTCACATGTAGATTCTGATAATCTTCTTGGATGAATATTAGATCATTATCATTATTATTATGACTGTGTTTTTGCTAAATAAACCTACCACTTGACACTTCCTGCATGTCACTTGGAGGGTGTTAGAAATAGGAGTGGAAGTCTTGGCGTGTGGAGGGAGGGACCCTCCTGACGTACGTACCCCATGTATAGTAAAAGAAATGGTCAAATGTCTTGAAGGAGCGAATCAGTGAAGAGTTTCGGGAAAAAGACGGGTCCTGCTTTGGCAAACAGCTGCAGCTTCCAAAAAAGTATTACGTATCCAGTAACTTTCCAGCCAAATTGCATATTTGACTCACTAGTGCCTGTGCGAGCTCGCACTCCAGCTTGGCGTTCAGTGTGGTTCAGACGCTCCCATCCGTCCATTCAGTTTTAGTTTGCGAAGACACACGCTAAGCAGCCATGGATGCCATCAAGAAGAAGATGCAGATGCTCAAGCTCGACAAGGAGAACGCCTTGGACAGAGCTGAGCAGGCCGAGTCAGACAAGAAGGCAGCTGAGGACAGGAGCAAACAGGTCGGCATCCACTGTCAAACTCTCTGGCACTTTTACGCAGGTGTGCTGCCGTGAGTTACTGTGCTCGCTGCATATCAGGGATCCTGTCACTTCACAAGATTACATTAACTTTTGAAGTTAAATTGCATTTATTTAAAGTTATGTAAGTCATGTTTAGGCTGCATAAAGTTGGCGAATTGGGAATAATTCACGTTTAAATCAGTTATTATTGGCTTTACAAGTTTTGTTATGCATTTGGTGCTGAGTCTGTGCGTAAATCTCATGTCGCTTCTCCGTGTCCTCAGCTTGAGGATGACCTGGTAGCACTGCAGAAGAAGCTCAAGTCAACTGAGGATGAGTTGGACAAGTACTCCGAAGCCCTGAAGGATGCCCAGGAAAAACTGGAGCTCGCTGAGAAGAAAGCCACAGATGTAAGTGTGGGCTTGACAACACCCCAGTTTGACCTTGAACCACTCATTTACTCCTCTCAGGAAACTAAGATTACCAGCCTCTAATAATTGGGTAATACAGTAGTTAATTACAGGAGGCCCATGTGATGAATATATGGATGGTTAAATTTAGCTTTCGTGCTCTATATGGTAAGGTCACCGCGCACTGGCTTTACCAGTGCATTACGCTTCCTGTTGGACGCAGCTGAGGGCCAGTGTAGGGTTTCATTTTACAAGCATATTTTGGTCAGTAACATCCTTGAAAGATTTGTGGTTGTACTGGTGGCACTTTACAGTTAAGCCCAGTCCGGATGAAATTAGCTGTTTATTGGCTGCGTAATGTTACCAACCAATTACGCCTAATTGATCACCAACATTACCGTTATTCACACTGAGGTGATTTTATTGCAGTGTAGAAGAAGTGTGCAGAAACATTTGTAATAAAAGTATAAATACAACACATCTGAAACATAAACTGCACTGCATTGAGGATTACTTAGCTATAAATGTGTAAATATCGCCAGGAACATGCCTTGAAAATGGAAAATGTAAACGTATTAAAAGCAAAAAGCCGAAAAATGCTCGTCGTGAGAGTTATGCATTCTCAAAAGTGAGAATACTATTTAAATACTGCAGTGAAATACAAGTACCTTAAAAATCTATTTCCGTACAGTATTTGACTGGTGTAACGTGGTTACTCGCTGGGTAGTCATGTGACGTGACGTCACTACGCCCAAGCCCGAGAACAGGTAGAACTATGGCGAGCGGCTAGAACCATAAACACAAGCTATCTGTAATTAAAGTTTAGATATACAGTACAGTATTTCTACTAGTCAAAATGTTTTTCCTGTCAGAGTGTTAAAGATATCCACAATCACAATCCTACTAGTAGAAATTGTATTTGAAAATATCTACAACACCAAAAGTGCATTGAAGATATCTAAAACTCATTGAAAGGTATAGGTTCGCTGGATATGTATTGCAAATATCCATACTCAGTTCTTGCTAGTCAAAAAGAACATTTTAGATATGCATGAAGTCATTCTTTGTAACCACAGTAGTCATTTCAAAAATCAACGTGTATGTATAATATGTGTATTGGGCTTTTCAGTTTTAGATATCTACAACGTCATTTTAGATATAGACATTCTGGATATCTGCAATAGATTCCTATGAAAATAGGAATTGTGGCTATTTTTATTAACCACAATGTATTTTGGATATTTCAAATACAATTTTGGACATAATTTTTTTCCTGAGATCTGAAATAAACATTATGATTACTAATAATATGATTGTATAGTATTGTATAATAAGAAGTGTATTGTAGATATCCATAATATTCCAAATATCCAAAATGATTCTGTGAAAATTTGAAATTTAAAACTCAATATGCATAAATGGCAAAAGTGACTTTATTTGTGTTAGGAAAAATTATGTTGTAGAGATTCTTCTTTTTGACTAGAAAGACTTGAATGACAGATATCTACACTATATGGTATATTTAGCCTAGCTGTTAAATTTTAAAGTGGCTACTTATAATGTTTAAGGCGATTCATCATGATTTATTATTTTAAATGTAGTTTTGAGAAATCAGAGTTGTATATCCTGAAATACAAACACCACTAGTAAGAATGGATCACAGAGAAAACTATCATCAACTATCAAAGACAAACAGGAATATGGCATCGGACAAAATATGGCATTCTGAACAACAAGAATATGAATTCAGTGAGCCACTTTTTCAGAAAAATGAGCCGACATTGACATTACCGTAACCCTCCTCACAATAGTGATAATGAAGAATATTTTTATTTTTATTTTATTTTAGTAATGAAGTTGTGGACGTTGCTGTGATAGGACGGGCTCAGTTTACCAGCAGGGCGTGTTCTCCAAACACATACTGACAGTTAGTCAGACTGATAAGTGACAAAAAGTATTTTAAAAAACGAGATTTTACATTTAAAAGAGCCAATATACAGAGCACATTTAGTGTTTTTATTCACTTGATAGAGGTAATAATTTGAAGGTATAGATCAGCTACTTCCGGGGTTGGTGGCACGTTCCAATCCTCATCAGCCGGTTGATTAAAGGCGGTGGGGGCAGGGATCAAACGCGCCGCATCTCAGAGTGTCTGCGTGGAGACATCCCGCACCGAGCTGACGGGCAAACTAGCTTAGCTGGGACAAACGGAGAGAGAGAAACAAAAATGGCCGGTGGAAGCTCCGTGGAAGCCGTGAAGAAAAAAATCAAGTCTCTGCAGGAGCAGGTGGTTGCGGCAGAGGACCGGGCAGCGTTACTACAGCGGGAACTGAATCAGGAGAGGAGTGCGAGGGAAGCAGTAAGCCGCTGCTAATGTTTTAAGGCAATTAGTCCTTTGGCTGCCGACGGAATTAGCTGTAAATCTGGTCAAAAATCGTGGCTGCTAGGCCCAGACAGACACGGTTTTTTTTTCACCCCGTTACGGTCAGGTTTGTGCTAGAAATAAGTGAGCAAAGGATGGGGGGTGATGAAAGGACACCACCCGGTGCATCCTCAATAAACAACCCCCCCCCACCCCCGGAACCATTAGAGTAACATCACAGGACATAGACTCCTAAGACAAAAAACTAGCTAGGTCTAGCACAAGGACCTGGTTAAAGTGTGGACATGCTTTGTAGCTAAAACGTTTATGGGACTAAATCACTGTAAAATTTGTAGGGCTGAATGCAAAGAGGGTCTGGAGACTAGAACAGCTAGTCCAGCATTTTCTTTCGCTAACATGAGTTAGGTTTGAAAAATTAGTCACCCATCCTTTTAGTCTGTACTTTGAACACTACCTCCCTCCCAACCCCGCCCCTGCTGTCTGGCCTTTGTCTGGGATGCTGTGAACCAGCACAGCCAAGTCAAAGACTGCACATGTTGGGCTGTACAAAGAAATGACTGCGTTATTTTTTTTTTTTAATGCTCTCCTAGGCTGAGGGTGATGTAGCTTCCCTAAACAGACGTATCCAGCTGGTTGAGGAGGAGTTGGACCGTGCTCAGGAGCGTCTGGCCACAGCTTTGACCAAGCTGGAGGAAGCTGAGAAGGCTGCTGATGAGAGTGAGAGGTGGGCTTCATACACCAAACAGAAACGCACTAAACTCCTTTGCTACTCTTGTGCTCCTTGGTATTTCACCAAACAAACAAACAAGAAAAGACATTATTTTATTTTATTAGCGCCCATAGAATTACACATTTGGTGAAATGCTTAGTTTCATATAATTTCATTATTTATTACAGTGAACTGTAGTGTGAATCAAAAAGAGGCATGCGGCAGGGTTATGCTGTATTTGGTCTCATGAATGCAGTTGCCCAGCACTTAAATAGTGATTTCTGCTAAACGCCACTGTATCAAATATCAAAACATATGACCGTTACTACTTGTAAATTCTGATTGAGACCTGCACACAGTGGCTGCAAGTTATGGTTCACTAATGTTAGTAGTTCATTAGCAGAAAAGTAGCTTTTTCTCACATGGTAGTGTGAGTACGTTTTCCCTTTTTGAGGTGTTAGGATGGTTGCTATTGAAATATCTTCATCACTGATGCAGTACAACTCCTGCAGCATTTTATTGGAAACTAGTACAACAATTAAATAACCTAAAGAGTGTTTGATGTTCTGTTTAGAAATATCCATGTGTTGTCCAGAATATAATCCAACTGAAGCCTTTTAAGGGGAAAACACCGGTTTCTTGTCTGTCGTACAATGGGGAACTATTTTCTACATTCCACTTTTTACACACTGGGGTCTGTTGTTGTCCTTATGGTGCTCAAGGGAATTATTCTGCTATCTTTCCCCTCAGAGGGATGAAGGTCATCGAGAACAGGGCAATGAAAGATGAGGAGAAGATGGAGCTGCAGGAGATCCAGCTGAAGGAGGCTAAACACATTGCAGAGGAGGCTGACCGCAAATACGAGGAGGCAAGTTTGTCAGCTGTTCGCTGAACTCTGGTCTTTGAACTTAGCATTCTCTACATTCTTTTACTATAACGCAACAGCTGACATCAGTATGTAATTTTTTTTTTGGTCAGATTTAAGTTGCTAACTAACTGATTACAGTTAGAGTAAATATATCAAGGAATTTAATCCCGTCTAATCTTTGTATGTTGTGATTACAGGTGGCTCGTAAGCTGGTGATCATTGAGAGTGACTTGGAACGTACAGAGGAGCGTGCTGAGCTGTCTGAGAGGTAACGATTTCCCTTCGTTCCCCATCCATATGTGTTTGCACTACACAATTTTGTAATATTTAATCTGTTTCCTTCACATTTCTCTGTCTGGGCCATCTTTTTCTTGTCTTTTTCTTTTTTTTTTGTTAAATCAATAGCAAATGCTCTGAGCTTGAGGAGGAACTGAAAACCGTGCAGAACAACCTGAAGTCTCTGGAGGCTCAGGCAGAGAAGGTAACATGGCTGCGCAAAATCCGTTTGAAACTTGCCTTGTATTAGCATTATGATGCTGTTCGACTAACGCCGGCCCTCGTGTGTAACTGCAGTACTCGCAGAAAGAGGACAAGTATGAGGAGGAGATCAAGGTTCTGACAGACAAGCTGAAAGAGGTGAGTTAACTGCAGCCGAAAATAAGGAGTGGGTCATGTTTTTCATAGATTTTCTTAGCGTTTCTTTGTGTTTGGATTTTAACTGAGATATGCTTGCACTGTATTTTCTTCTCCTATTTTACAACACTTCAAGTGTGTTAAGTGCTCTGCAGGGCTGTGGCTGGTAATGTACAGTAATCCACTTTATGGAAGTTGATAATGTTTCACTCTTCCTCCACTCAGGCTGAGACTCGCGCTGAGTTTGCTGAGAGATCAGTCGCCAAGCTTGAAAAGAGCATTGACGATCTGGAGGGTATGAACCTTTTCCCACTTGATTTTTAAATTCTGGCAGCGTTTATTTTCACATTTGTCACAGTGTGCACAGGGATGCTTGTTGTTACTCAGACACCCAGCATGAAGGAATAACAGGTTCAGGTTTTATTCTGATGTCATAAAAAAAAACGTGCAGTTTTAAAAGCGGAGAAATTGATTCCTCCTGGTGTAACGTAGTGGGGTTATTTGTCTGCTCAGCAGGTTGTTAAACAGTCATCAGGCTAAATTTCTGCATTGTCAGTTGTCTGCTGAGAGTAGGGAAGAGAAAAAAAAAAAGCATCTAGAGGCCAGCGTGATATAATTCATGTTGGCAGCGACGTTTCTCACCACAGTGCTGTTTGGCATTGCGGTGCAGTGACTGTTCAGGGCCAGCTAGTCTCGAGCAGCTCTCACAGGGTCATGGAGGCAGTTTCTCAGTGACTCCTTAGGAATCTGACACAACATTAGCAGCTGTTCCATGCGCCCTTCCTATTTCTGTCCTGCCTTTTTTTTTTTTTTTTTATTTTCAGTTCCTCCGTTTGTCTTTTCCTTTGACTTCCAATCTCTGATCACACTTAATTTTCTTTTTCATTTTTGTTGTTATTTTCTTATGTTTTCCATCACTGCCACTTCATCATAATCACAACACAATAGATGAGCTGTACGCCCAGAAACTGAAGTACAAGGCCATCAGCGAGGAGCTGGACCACGCCCTCAACGACATGACCTCCATGTAATTTCCCAACTGCTTGTTTCTGCTCTGTGCCTTTAGTTCTCAGCACCTCTAACTCCTCTTATAACGTACAATAATTCCATCTTAATTCCGTGAGTGCCGTGATTTTTCCTGTTATAGATGTGTGGATTTTTCTAGTTTTCCGTAACTGACTTGCTTAACATTGATTTGTGTGTGAACTAAAGTTGCTTCTAGTTATACAGGATTAAGTTCATAGCCTCTAAGTCTCTTTATTAGTTTCTCAGATTTTCTTTAACGTTTCTGGCTTAAGTCTGCATTTCTTTTCCTTCTTTGTTTCTGCATGTCATTTTATGTTCCACTCCTCCTTTTTTTTAATTTCTCCCAACACTTTTGTTCTTATTTTTTTCTCACAGCTAAAGCCAGTCGCTGGTTGAGCTTCATCACCTGTCTCTCTCCTGTGCAGCGCACCCTAACTTTCCGTCTCATTTCTCTCCGTATTTCTTTACTGCTGTACATTGGGCTATTGCTACCATCAGCCATTTGTCCATCTCTTATACAGACCTTTTAAACCATGTTACTTTGTGTAAAATAAACATGCTTTCATCTGTGTCAGTCCTTTCCATTTTCTCCTGCAGTTTTTCTTAATTTCCATTTTACCTTTTTATTTTGTTGTACGTCTGATTTTATTTTGTCGAGTCGCTTTTGAATAAATTCTGAAGCTTCTCGTCCATCCAGTCTTCATTTTTCTGTTGGAGAGGACATGTTTTCTGGTGCAATGTTAGTATTTGGACGTTAATGGTATTTACTTGTGACAAATTAGTGTTTGCATGAAATACACTGGTTGCCCTCTGATTTCATTTGAATTAGACACCTTAGTTTCCAGAAAAGTTGGGAAGCTGTGTAAAATGTAAATATTTGCTCTTTTTGAATTTAATGGTGCAGCACACCTCAAAAGTTGGGGCAGTGGCATGTTTCCTACTCTTTGCTTTGTGTAAGTGAAATGTGTTTGTCGGATTTAGGCTGCTCGACAGTTCAGGGTCACTTTTTTCACTTTGTAATGCTCCAAATATTTTCTGTGGGTGACTGGTCTGAACTAGTAGCAAGCCAGTCTGAGGCACCAATCTCACAGTTGTTGCTCCTTCACAGATGTGCAGGTCACCCACCCTGTGTGTCTTAATGCACACCCACACCACCGCAGATGCTGGGGTTTGAACTGTGCCAATAATAAGTCAGATTGTCCCTCAGCAATTTGACTCTTCACATCAGGACAGTTTTCCCCTTGATCTCAATCAATTAAAGAATAAAAGAATTTGGATTCAGAGAAGGCAGCGTTTATGCAGTGTTTCTTGTTTATATAGGGTTGTTTCTTTGCGTAGTTCAGATTTAACGGTTTACTGAGTCCATGGAGTGGTTTCAACTGCAGAATAGTTTCAGTTTTTAATTCATTGCTGCCTGAGGCCTCAAATATCACAACCATTCATTGTTGGTTTTTTTGGCCTTGTTGTCGTCCAAAATAGGTTTCAAATAATGATTGCACTGCATTTTTTATTTTCCCTTTTACACAGTGCCCCAGTGTTTGGAAGTGGGTTTTTTTTAGAAGATTGAAAAAATGATTATGAGATGTTAGCTGTTTTTGCTAATTTGTGCTGTAATCTGTATTTTTTTTCTGAGTAGGATCAAATGAGTTTCCTATTTGATTAGGCAACACCGAGGGTTAATCTAGCAACAGGAAGTGTTATTTAATGCCACACAAACACTCTGTACACAGCAACTTGGACTGTGATTTTCTTTGAAGCAGCACTATTCTGTCTTTTGTACTAACCTGCCTTCTGTCTCTTTCCCTTGTTTTCTTACCTGCTTTCTGACTGTCAAGACCATCTATACAAGCAGCTTGAGAAAAACCGTCTTCTGACCAATGAGCTGAGAGTAGCTTTAAATGAGGCATAAGCTGGAATGGGCTCTCGTGTACTTTCTCTGAAACCCAGATGTGCAGGCAAAGCAGCTATTGCCATTATTTAAAAAAGACACCAATCTATAACAAAACCTTTCAACGCAAGCAGCACTTTCAACAAATGCAAAAGTTTTCTATTATGCGCATGTTCAAAATGCATTTTCATCTAGGAGGTCAAACAACCTCCAGAATTAATGATCACAGACAGGATTTGATCAATTTTCTCAGTTATCGTCAGGGCTGTAGCACGTGAATCAAGTTAAACTCTGCATGGTGCTGTTATTTGTGAGACAGCGACTTGAGGCCCACAGCAGGGTGTGGGAAAAAAAATGCAACAAGCGATGTGGGATTCCTTCTAAATCCATAAATCCACCTTCCATAAAGTAGGACTAGACAGGTTTTCATTCAGAATAATCAAGTGTAAATTGAAAAAAAACCTGTAGCATGTTCAGCAGTACTAAGAACCAAAGGACCCGTTGTTTTGGTTTAGTTATCTGACTTGCTGTATTTATAAAGGGAATTGGTTAATATTTATCTGTATAGTAGCAGGTAATGAAGACACTCACACTAGTGTTTGGATCATTGATAAAACAAAGGATTTTAGGGCGCAAAAGTTTGCATCTCCTTAGTTTGAAATGGCAAAGAAGAGTAAAACAAGGAGGTTTTTTGCTGTAAGTAAAGCATTTTATGCTTTTAAATTTCATTACATTTTTATTATTTTACTAATTTTTCTTTGCGCCCTCCTTGATCACTTTTGTCACTTCTGATGATGAAAGAACATTTGTACTAGCTGAATATACATAGTTATGTTAGGTTTGGGTTCAGTTTTCATCCCCTTTCAGTAAAATTGTCATGTATGAGGATGCAAACTTAACCCTAAACCTGAAATAATAATAATGCACCGCTAGTACAAAAGTTAATCTTCTCATCAGAAGTAACAAAAAAAAAATGCTCAAAAAAATTAATCGGTGCAATAGTTTGCATACTTTTTGATAGAGAACATTTATTTGGTTTGAATCCTTTTGCCATTTCAAACAAAGGTGATGCAAACTTTACACCCAACTGTATGTAACGTTTAAATGATCATGGCCACTAAAAATAAAGCTCCTCAATGCAGCTAAATATACACAGTGCTACTTTAAGACAGAGCAGGTGTGTAGAAACGCCAACCCCACCATGTACTGATCACCTAGTCCTTTAGATTGTGTCTATTTAATATGTAACTCGTGCCTATTTAACTGCCTACTGCAAGGTAAAGTTGCAGAGCTAATGAATTGGTGAGATGTAAAGGAAATTCAAATTAGGGCACGAGGTATTTTAAATCCATTGCCAAAACCAAAGACGCCATTGCCCAGGCATGTTTTTCTGCTAAACCCAGCTCATGCAGTCGTGACTACAACCCTGTCAATACCTTGACTCTAATACTTGGGTCAACTGCAAGTGTACTCTTATCAAATTTCCATTTGTGCAATTGGCTCACAGTATCAGGGCTGAGACAATGTACTTCTGTCATAGATGACATTGTCCACACTCATATGGTAACAATATTCAGCAAGTCTTAACACTGTAGAGCTTTGTCTGAGTTTTCTGTGCACCTTTTTGCTGTTTGTGTCCTTGTGTTTTTTTTTAACTGATGCAATGCTGTATTAACAGATAAAATCTCACGTGCTAAAGAAGAGAACCTGAGAATAAAGCAGATAATGGATCAGACTCTAATGGAGATGGTTGACATTTGAACACACTGTTCCTCTCCTCACGTTGCCTCATCTGCTCTGACTATGGCTGGCTCCCATATATGGCTGCTACAGGTAATGTGGGGAGTTGTGTTTGTGTCCCCTTTGACGTTGTCATCCTGAAGAAGCAAGCTTCGCACAAGGTAGCACAATCAGTACTGGTGAGCTACAGCTAAACTACACTGTTTCCATTACACACTGTAAGCAAAGGTCTGTTCAAATTCATTGTGGATTTGTAATGGGTTGACATGGCCGCTCCATTGGTGGTTTTTCAGCCACATCTAAGTAAAAATGTAATACAGTTTCATGCAAGACTGCCTTAAATCCTCACTCATGAAGCTGATGATGTTCAATTTTAGTGTTTGCTGCTATACAGAGATGTCGATTCAGCTGTGTAGTCATTGTGGAGGCTTGGGTTTGTGCTTCAGTGGAACTGTACTGCATCACACACAGGTGTTTATTTAGCCCTATTGATGTAAATGGGGTGGAAAAGCCTAATACAGTTGTAATACAGCTCAGCGGCACCGCAAACCACCTCATCCAAAATTGTCATAGAGTTGAATCAACGCCTGTCGGAAACAGTTTTAACCAAACCTGAACATTATCTTCTTTGTGAAAGAGGATTTATTGGAGGACTGTTGCATTAGACTGTATTAGTTTTAGCTTGCTGTGTGTAAAACTGCCACCGTGTCAGGAGAATTTGCACTTTTTCAACAACAATACTGCACATAATTGCTGTGAACAACGCCATAATTTAAGCCAAGGTTATGTAAAAGGATTTTTATTATGTGTACTTTTGTAAAATTGTCTTTGTTTCTTCTACATTGTACACACTTATTCAGTGTCAGCGATGTTGTACGCTTCCAGTTAAGCAAGGAAGGAATTCGTAGCGCAGTTGCTTGAATGTACTGTTTTGTTTCAGCTAAGTCAAAGTAATGTTTGCACACTATACTCACTTTTCTGTTTGTTTTTGAGAAACTGATTTGAGTTTTGTCTGACATTTTATCTGGAAATGTAAATGATCACGGATAAATGTGTGAATAAAGTATTATTTACTCAAGTCTTATTAAAAATGTTTCTGCTTGAATATTTAGTGTAGTTCCGCTCTTAACTTCCACTTACTTTAAATTGAAAGCGTAACATGATAGTGTTTATGGGCTTATGGCCCTTATATGTATTACTGAATATGTACCTTCATAATCTGAGTTAAAGAAAACCCAACACAAAATGATGTTATCAGTTTTGTCTCACTGTGGGGGTTGTGTTTGGTTGGGATGCATTTAGGACCAGAGGGATTCCCCTCAAGATTTGTTGTGTTTGAAGAACAATTAAAATGGCTGAAGGACAGCGGTTATTCATAATTGTTGCACCTTGCACAATTCTCCAAGATAAAGCAGCAAGAAAGCGAGCAAATAATAAGCATAAATTAAAAAAAAAAGTTTAACATTTTGTGTGTTTTTTTTTTTTGTCCTTTCGGCTTATCCCGTTAGTTCAGTGTCGCCACAGCGGATCATTGTCCGCATGCTGATTTGGCACAGTTTTTACGCCGCATGTCCTTCCTGACGCAACGCTCCCCAATTTCTACCGGGCTTGGACCGGCACTGCACAGCTGGGGAGGGGAAGGGGCTGTTAGGGGTTCAGTGTCCTGCCCAGGGACACTTCGACATATAGCGGGGACCGGGGATCGAACGACTGACCCTGTGGTCCGTGGACGACTGCCTTTTACCAACTGAGCTACATATGAGCACCAATAAAAGAAACCGTCAAAAATGCGGAGGAAACCCTGAAGTGCATTAGCGCTTCCTCGCCGCAGGGGGCGTCGCGCCACTTTTAGGCAGCTCGGCAGCGGCGGAAGAGTAGAAGGTGAAAGTTTGAATCTGCGCATTCGTAGAGGAAATCCAGGACTTGAGAAGCAATTATGGATGATAATCAAGATTCGACAGCGTCTTTAACAGACAGCAAAGTTTCTTACGTTCTTAGCAATGTTGCAGAAGTGGTTGAGCGGATTCTGATGTTCGTACCAACCAAGTCGCTTCTGCAGATCGCCAGGTACCGGGAAGTGTTTGTTTGCTAAACGTAGCTAGCTAACGCTAATGGCTGTAGAACTGGAAGTGCGACTATTTTCATGTATTCAGTCGTGGTTTTAATTAGAAACCGACTTTGTGCTCATGTTTATACGTAGCTGGTGAAGCAGAGTGTGTGTGTGCTTGTCTTCAGTGTGTGCAGACTGTGGAGAAACTGTGCCCGCAGGGTGCTTAGGACTCGGCAGCAGCCGACATGGGTTTCAGCCTCGGGACCCTCCAACACTGAAGTTCACGTCCTTTGCAGCGTCCTGGCTGAGGAGGTGGAGGTAAATCATCACACTCACAGCACACAGGGTGAATACTTGGGCAAAGGTGCTTTGGTCTGCAATTTCGCGTTCGGTTCCGTTGGAGGAATTTATCAGGTAAATGGTGGATCAGTGGTAGAGCATTGGATTTGGATGCAGAAGCCCGCGGGTTCGAAAGCTGTTGATTGACTATTGATTATAGTAAATAAGTCAAGTACTAATTGCTTGGCGAGTTGGCAAAAATGACTGACTGGTTGTTTACTTCCATAGCTAGACTCTGGGTGAACACTTCAACATAAGAGCAGGAACTGAAAGGAAATGTTTAAAGGACAGGTTTACTATATTTCATAGTGTATACATGTCTTTGTGGAGTTGCTTATACAGTAGCTGTGTTGCCACGTTATGATTGACGGTGGTGACATGCTTGTGTGCAATGTGCACAAATCTCAGCCAAGTGTCCCTGTCTGCAGCAGAGCTCAGGTAAAGTCCAAGTTATACTCCTTAACTGGCCGGACAACGTCAGTGCTCGTTCGAGTGGATGTTAAACTGTTCAGTTCAACGTTTAATGTGTCACGCTCAGTGAATGTAGGATCATTTGATTTTTCACAATTCTTCTGCACAACACATTACAGAGAGAGTATGGGTGTGTCCAGACTATGGCTTTACGCATTGAAATCCACCTATTTACATAGATGCATCGTAGATACGTCGGTGCATTGATGCATCCCGACAAGAAGGAAGTAAGAGGATTGTAGTGAGTCATGTAATGAAGTTCAATGGATGTTGATGTATTTGTTTATCACATTCTGAGGAATAAAGATTAAAGACTGAGGAAACTCTCGACAGCGCTCATCTAAAGTACAGGAGTATTTTAAGCAGAGACTAAACAGCTTGGTGCTCTGCTAATAGTTTGATTCATTTTGCCGTTGAATTGCAAAATGGGGATTGTACCACATTCTTTCAATTTGAATGGAACCAGCCGTTGCTTTAATGATATTGTGTAGAGACTTTTATATTAGTCTGTAAAACACAGATCACCAGTTAAGACCGGCCTATTATTTGCTTGGGGAAAGTCCTGCTGTGCAGACTTTGTCCTATTTTTTTTTTCTTCTTTGTTTAACGAGAAGATGATTGAAGAAAATATTGCTAAATTTAAATTATTAATTTTTTTTGTAAATTAATTGTTGTATTAATTGAAGAATAAAAATAGCTCAAAGGAAAAATAATTGCAACATTGATTGACAAAAAAAAAAAAAAATCATAGTTTGCAGCCCTGGTAACAGTGTTGAGTTGTATTGTCCCTGTAAAGTAAAGTAAAATAAAATAAACAACATATCAACACCTGAACAAGTTTGGTTTTCTGTAATCATTCTTTCCTTAAATACTCCCTCCAAAAGATACTTTTTGTTCAAGGAATAGGAGCAAAAGTCCAAAGGTCTTTTGTGAAATAATGTTTTAAAAAGTTCATCTGAATACACATTAGTACCAGTAAGGGGATGTGTTTCTAAGTGGGAGGCTTTTTAGTGTAAATGTCCTCCTCTTGTCTTTCTTTACAGTACAACTCAACAGGGAAACACTGTCCAAACAAACACAAAGAGGCAATTTCATGCCAAAAAAAAAAATGAATCCATGAATCTATCTTTGCTATGGATGTTGGCCCAATCACTTCCTTTCATAGGGTTTTTCATAAGTAATCTCTTTGCCTGGATAAACAGAGCAACTGATTACAGCATGTACGCTCGCTTTCAATGTTCATTTCAGCTTCATAATGGATCCCACGTTTTTTTTTTTGTTTTGTTTTTCAAACATGCATCCGGTTGCAATTTAAGAAGTTTAGAATTACGGGTCTTTCAGAGACGGATGTATCTTTAGCAGTAGTCATCAAAGATGTGCTACATTTTTAAGGTCCCGCGTCGTAGCTGTATTAAAAAAAAAAAAACTACTTGAATGGTTTTAAATAGTTTTACTGTGTGCACTTTGCTTTTCTTTTTTTTTTCTTTACAGAAAGTGTTTCTCCTGCCTAAAACAGTACTGGCAATGGTCGACTGTGAGACTTTCAGTGGGCAGGCGTATTACTACCGACAGAGTAAAGGTATTGTAATCATGCTTGTTTTTGTGTTGGTTAGACAGAATTACATTACATCCCATCGCCCTTTGAGCCGTGTTTGTAACTGGCATGAGGCCGTACTTCAAGTCGGGCAGAAGTGGCTAATTAAGGTATTTCATCAAAATCTTAGGGCAACAAAACAAAAAAGCCATTTTGAATTGCATCCTGCATCTGCTCTTGTACACAAAGTGCAAATATTTACAATCTGCCATTTTCAAAAAATCCCAAATCACATATATCCACATTAACAGCATCACATGTGTATTAGAATATTACAATCTCTTTCCCAAAAAGGCTAAGCTTGGCTCGGGTGTACTGTATTTCTCTGAATTCACATGGTTTTTTTTTTTAAAGACTTTTAAAGACAGCAATGTGTTTGTGATAACTGATATATATATATATAACATGTTTTTCTCAACTACTCTGAAGCAAAAAGGAGCCGCTACAGCCCAGACACAGTTGAAGAACTGAACCTGCTCTTCCCTAAAGGCTGTGACATCATGGGCATTACTACACCGGGCATAGTCTGTAAGTTTCACTCATATCGTGTTTCCTCGTTTGTTGAAAAGAAATAAAACCGTGGCTGGACACTTACAGGGAGTTGTTAAATTGAACGTAAAATGTTGCTTTAGCGCTATGATGGTACAAGTATGTGGACTTGTTCATGTTCACCTAACAGGACGCTCTAGACAAAATAAAAGCTAACCAGGTGTCTTGGTATTACGAAGAGGAATAGTTCACCTTTCAGCAAGGAGAGCTATGCATAAATCCCCACTGCTGTGGCTTCGTTGGACGGCGCCAGTGTTGGCTGCCACCTCACTGCCTCTCCCTCTGATAGATGGCCTACTCTGCCTGTTGCTGTGCTCCCTATTTCTCCGTATAATCACAACCCTCTGGAGAAGTGACTCCCCGTGAGCCATGATCCCTTTCCACAGGATGATTGCTTATCGGGCCCCGATCGTCCGTCAGCTGTAATGGCGTGGCTGTTTGTGATAACACTCATTTGGTGCCATTGCAGCTGAGGGTCAACGTGGGGTCACCACACACAACTAATTCAATTGAATTAAATCTTTGATTGGATAAGGTCAAACCTATAGATTTCTTGTAGTAGTGTCAGCCAGATATGCTAGAGTACAACTAATCATTTATGATTGTTGGTAATGGCATTGCACTGTAGACAAAGACATACTATTCCTGCACAATCCTTTATGAATTTCCATGAAGTGGAGAACCGGGATACTGTTGTACATCATTTGTTCATCTGTGATGAAATTTAACTGCACACCAGTAGTTTCCCTCAGCAATATTTGAAAGTTTGGAGGAGGTACATGGAGCTGCCAGTGCTGATGATTCTGTGTATTTATGAGGGCGCAGCCTAATGTTTTCTCATTTGCATCGTAGCTCATCCATCTACGTAACTCGGAGTTTCTTGAGTGCTTTTGGTTGTGAGTATTTTTCTTACTGATGCTTTTTGAGGCCGTACTGTGTCGTCTCACGTGTGGTTAGTAAATGCGGTTTTGATGTAAAGAAAAAGCCATTTGACTGGCAAATCCAAATATGAAGTACCATAAGCCGCAGTACCTCTAATGGCCACTAGATGCTGAAACCTACATATTGTTTGTACCAAATGAAGAGAAATCTATTCAAACGTTTTCCTTTTTTAAAAGACAAAACAGTTTGTTTTTAGATGATATTACAGTCTAGGTAGTTAATTTCACTTGCGTCTGTGGACAATCTCAGGAATCATTAAGGAGATGATGAAACTGTCTAGTTTCATCAAATCTAGTTTGTGGTGCTTCTCATTCCACTTGTAGTGAAATACTTCAGGGATGAGTGTTCTTCAGAGTAATCAGTGGACTAAATATCAAAGGCTACTACAACCCTGTATTTGGTGTTCTGTCAATGACAGTGGGACACTGTGTGACACTTCATCACAAACTATTTAAATTATGTCCCACTGCTCTGAAATGCTCTTATTTTCTTCTCAGCACATTCCCTTGAGGTTGGTTTAATACACACGTTAATGTTAATATCATAGTTTTTTTTTCTTTGCAGGTGTCTGTAGTACATGGAAGATGAAAGACAAAATTGTTTAGGTTGGTTAGTTTTTTTTTTTTTATTGGGACCAGATTCAAAATGGAGCCCACCCATGTAGGGCAACATGGTCCATGGATGTTCGGTTTTTCTTCCTCTGTGACTCATGACATGTTTAAGTTACTGTATAAAACGTAATGCACTATGATGCCCCGTTGCTTACTGTGCAGTGACTCCCACTGGCTCCTGCTGCAGCCCTCCTCAGGAATACCAAGAAGGGGAGGCTGGATTTGCAGTCCTGTTTCCCGCCATAGAAGGCGTTCACATCAGGCCCTTTCACTTCTGCAAGAAGACCATCTCCCCAGCAGCCCTAAAAGAAGCTGGTGAGTATGGGCAATTATCTACTCATCCAAACTGAGAAATCCAAAGCTAGTAAAGTATTTCAGAACTTACCCTTTTATATTTGTTGTACTTTTCGCACCAGGGTTAGTTGACAATCCAGAGCTGCGTGTGGTGCTGCTGTTTGTGTATGAGGCATATAAATCTAGTGGAGCACGCTTCCTCAACCAGATATTGGAGCCACTGGCTAAAAGCAAAGCTTTAGTTGCTGGAGGACTGGTAGAAAGTGTCTTCTCTCCTCCCCGACACTGGTGAGTTGGTGACCTGCAGCAATAGCGAGACTCTTTCTGGGTAAATATGGGATGAAGCATAAGGGTATGCTACAAAAACATAACCAGTAATTTGTTCTCAGATATTGTGAAACGGCAATGTCAGTCAATCAGTTTTACTGTTTTTGAACTTTACTCATCTGCAGTAGCACAAAGTTTAATACCCGTTTGCTCTCAGTCTGATTTTGCTTGAGTTTGATCAACGCTCGCAGTGTTTCAGCTAATTATCAGAACATTTGTACTGCACCCTCTTTACAAACGTCACACTGTCCCTCTCCTATCATATCTCACCCTGTAGTTGTAGCCAGGGTGCATACGGCGCGGTGGGCCTGGCCCTCAGTGGACCTAAGGTGCAGGGAGCATCGGTGCTCTTGGACCAGGACATCAGCAACCCAAAGGCGGCCGAAGCCACGATCCGGCGGTTAAAGGCAGCTAAAATTCCTGAGAGGAACACTCTGGGCTTCATGTTTGCCTGCGTGGGAAGAGGCTACAACTACTACAACAACCAGAACAACGTGGAGGCCGAGGCCTTCCACAAGGTCTTCCCTAACACCCCGCTCTTCGGCCTGTTTGGCAACGGCGAGATCGGCTGCGACCGAATCGTCAAAGATGACTACACGCTGTGTGACAATGACACAGACGGTCTGCAGCACAAGTACACGACCGTCATGACCCTGGTCCATCTAGGCTAAGCGACTGACGGCTTTAGCAAGGGGCAAACGTTCTACATAACAGAACAACTCAAAATATTGCTGTCTCCATTTCTGCTCGTAAAGCAGACAGTGATCCTTTAGCCATTGATGTAGTGGCAACATTCCAGAGGTGTGTTTCTCAGAGACTGTGTGCACACACACCTTCATAATTAAACCAGTTTCATAACAAGGACCATAAAGACGAACCCATCACGATGGTTAACACTCCAAGTCGGTGCAGCGCTCTTGTAAAATATGTTTCTCCCCACATTTGCACACATTCAAAGTGTTTCTTACCTTCTGAAATGACCCCCGTGATCTTTTGCTTTGCAGGTAAATTATCCAAACGTGTGCATCCCAGGCAAAGGCACTTTTATTAATGTAAGCAGGGGCAGTCGTCCTCCTTCCACACAGTCAAGGTAATCTTGATTTGAACAACCCTTCCTCCTAATATGGGTTTTACACTTTTGTCTTACCAATGAAATCGTGTCAGCCGACAGGCTAATGGTCCAAGGTAACATTTATCTGTTGTGGTTCAGCTGGGCACAGGGAATTCAGTCCGAACCTTATGGTGCTGCTTTCGTATCGACGTGTGAGGTCCTAGTGCATCCCCTGGTTGGGCTTATCACCAGTTAGTCTCCTTAGCTTTTGCTGCTTGGAGGAAAAATTTCACTCCAACTGGCAGAAACTCTCAACTTCAACTCAATTTAGTCTCTGCTCTTCTACACTTTCTGACGTCAGGAGGCATTTGGCGGTAGTTGGAAATTTGAAGAACTGTCTTAATGTCAGAAAAGTGAGTTCTATTTTAGGGTCCTTAGATGTTTAAGAATGAGTATCTGGTGTTCGTTGCTAAGGTCATGAATTGTAATGGTTCATAAAAAAAATAAAATAAAAAAAATCCTCATCACATCGAATTAGTTGTATATTGAACAAGCTGTCAGTTGTACAGAAGCTTCTTTCAAAACAATAATGGTTTAATATGTTTCAATGCTGCACATTTCTTTCATTTGTTTCTCACTAAGAGGAACATACTGTTCTTGGTCAGATCATTACTGTTGAGGTGATTCTAGGTGATGGTAACTTCAGCTTTTCTTGATTGTTGCAGTGACCTTCCAACATTTTACTCTTAAGAAAACAGAGGTAAATTGCAGAAAGTATCTTCCTTCTTTGTATCATCTGCTCCTGTAGCTTTGAAAAAGAAAATGGAAAGTAATTTTGCAGCTCTGCTTATTTCCCACTCAATAAATGACGTTCAGTGTGTGGATATGTTCATGTTTCGCCCTTGTTTTCTCCGAGCTCCACCGGTGAAACCACTACATCAGCATCTTTTAAAGCCAGTCCACTGGGCGCCGCGCGTCCATCCTACTCCAGTTAATTCACATGTCCCCCACTTTTCGGTATTGGTGCGCACCCTGAAATGTGAGCCTCAGCCTATAACATCTCCTGCAGCCCACGTCCAGGCGTGTTTTAATAAAGGGAAGAGGCGCTTGAGATTGATGGATGTGCGCTTTAACCATCGACTGGCTAATCCCGATGAATGACAAACGGTTAAGCCAATTGCTGTAAAGGCAATTTATATTCCCATAGTATCTTTATTTTGGGAAACCATAAAAACGCTCCTGACACAGAGAGGGACGACCTCGCAGGCGTAAAGCTGATAAAATCATCTGCAGCGATTTTTCGCACTCGAACTGGCCTCAATCTACTCTCGGGCTTTCTTCCACGCACACGCACGGCCGTCATTTCTAGGCTGCTATGTCGTGACCGGAGCGATGCAAATGTCACACGATTCGCTGGCTACTGTCAGTCTCCGGCACGAAAACCTCTATGTTTCCATGGCGTTTGGATGAAAATCGCCCCGCGTCGCCCGGCTGCTGTGGTGGAAAAGGGGTCGCTAGAGAACCGGGGCTTCGCCGGGCTCGCTTCAGCACCCGGACAGCTCCTTTCGCAGGGTTCCCCGCTGCGCTCGCCGGGGAAACCCTCGGCTGAGGAGCGGAGCCTGCACCTGAAGCAACCGCACACACGCACAACCCTGCACGATCCCAGCCGGGTTGGAGCTCGCGCTTAAACCGGATCGTTATTTGATGGCCCTGGTAACACTTAAAGGCCAACATGATCTCGCGTTCGAGCTTCAGCCTGTGTTTGGTTTTGCGCAGAAACCCGGGCAGCGGCAGCGGTGGTGCACGTCCGATGCACAAGCGCTGAGCAGATCTGCAGCCTACACACAGTGGAAGCCTCCTCCTCCTCCTGCTGCTCCTGCTGCTGCTGCTGCTGCTGCTTCACTTAACTGTGATCAGCACCGAGGGAGACATTACCGTCAGCAAGGCGGCAGCGGGACAATGTAAATCTGCACAGGTAGGTTCCTTTACTCCATGCGAGTCATTCCGCTGTTTCTCCTTTTTAGTTTTTTTCCTCTTCAATCTGCTCCCAGGAAGTGAGTCTGTGCAGGTTTTGTACTCGTAGGAAAGCGACCGTTTGTGGCGTGCGGGATGTTTAATCTCACTCAGGACTGTGAGCAGATGTAAGGTAGAAGTTTTGGAGTTGTAACAGTATTTTGGGTGTTTTGTTAAGTTTCCTGCGTCATTTCCATTTGAATGTAACTTTCTAATAGTATTTGTAGCATTAAAGCTGTGAGGCTGAGGGGTCTTTGAGTGAGATGCTCATCATTGTTCACATTTGAAGCCAAGGACAAGCCCTTAAAGTGCTGGCAGGCACCTGAGAACAAATGTTTGTGTGATAGGAGCTATTTAAACCCGTGTTTTCACAGCCAGGGCACAAAGGGACTGAATTAATACTGTGGATACAGTGGATGTAACTTTCTTGGCCGGTCCTCATTATTATAAATTAGGTGGGTAAAATTGAAACTACAGCCATCACTCAGACCCACATAAATACCAAGCTGTGTGGTTTTTTTTTTTAATAATCTGGCATTAATGTGTGTGTTTGTGTGAGCTTTTCACTGACCATGTCCCTCACAGGTTTAACATGAAAACAGCGTGGATCAGGTGAAAAGGTGAACTGCAGCACTACACCCGGGCCGACTACCACATCTCCCCTCTCTCCCATCACCCAGCATCATGGCTAATGCTGAGTAAGTACAGTCCACACACGATGCACACCACAGATCCTTCCTCTTCCTCCTCCTCCTCCTCACCCTCACCATCTCTTCATACTGAAAACCATCGGAGGTGGAAAATAGCTCCAGCACCACCAGTGGAACTGCGCAGGCAGACGACAAATACCTTTTTACTTTTCTACCCCAGCACCTCCCTTTCGTTCTTTTCCTGATTTCTGCTTGTCCATTCCAACAGATCATGGTCATTCAAACACACTTGCACAGCCATAAACACATTTCACTATGCTGATGCTTTCTGTGGAACAACACACAATATGGATTATTGTTATTATTACTAATAAATTCTTTAGTAACCTTTTCAATACATCCAATTTCCCACCAACTTTCCATGTTGAATCTGCATTTTGCCTGTACTGAGAACAGCTGATGCATTGCTGAGGGGACGGTGTGTGTGTGTGTGTGTGTGTGTGTGTGTGCAAAGACAAAGTTAGAGGTAAGGGAGAGAAAATCCTTATTCTCTGTCAACTGATGTTTCTGCTGGTGTAGCACTGCTCTCTAATTTGTCTCATCTTAACCAGCTGCACTTATTCTCTTGACCTAGATGAATAGCCCTAAATCATTGCTCCATTTGGGCTTTTATAAGAGAACCAGTTCTGCTTGTGATCCCCCGTACAGAGCTAAGCCCAGTGGGTCTCGGCAGCGATGCCACGTCACGCTGTGTTTAAGGTGAAATGCATCCTGACACACGATCACTACAGCTCACTTCTAGACAGTTCAAAGCTTTGAAGAGAAATGATCATCACGCCTACTCAAACTCATCCTGCTTTTTCGTCCACCTTTTTTTTCATTTTATACAATTCTGCAACAGTTCTGCACTGGATTTATATTATTTATATTCTATTCAAGCTACAATATGCAAGTTAAAATAATCAGAGAATTTGAGGAATTTCTGTAGGCTTGGTAAATTTGGCAGCTTCCGATTTATTGTGATGACAGTGGCGACTACCTGAAGGGCTGTGCAGAGCCTGGTGTGGTGTGATGGGTGGGGCTGAGCAGATTCTGACCTGACTCTGAAGTCGCATTTCAGCAATATTAGCAGGTTAACCCGAGTCAAATATGCAGGAGGTCGATCAACAACTTAAAGCTGCTGGTTGAAAGATGTTTTTGAGTTTTATCCAAGTCTGCCAGTTTGAACACTGGTGAGGAAGTAAATGAAAAGACTCAGGTGAAGCACTCGAGTAACTCTACTGACTTATTTTGCACTACTGCTGATTTTTAGCCCATTACTCCCCCGAAGGGTGATTCAATCTTTAAAAAATCGAATCTGAAATGTCCAATTTCATGGAGATATTCTAAAGAGCTCATCACAATTTTGCGCTGATTTATATATTGCATATAGTAAACATACTGTAAGGATGCTGCCATTGGACAGAACCCTTTGTCTTTGTTCCCACGTTGCTCTCGTTTACTCGACACCAGCCGGAGGGTGGATAGGTTAGATGCCCTTGCCTCTGTTAGTCTGAGGTGGGAGTTTATCATGTATGCTGGCAAAAACTCAATGCAGTTTCTTCTGTTTTCCATGACACGCGGAATCGTGGATATTTGTGGCTTTTCAACATTTTTTTTTTTTTTTTTTTAAATCTCATACAGTAGGTAAATCAGAAGGTTTCTCCCTCAACTGACATTTCTTTTAACAAATGAACACCTACTGCACTAGTACATCCTCACCATGTTCTCCACATATCCCCATTTTTAAACTAATCAGTCTTATCTGCAGTGAACTGTTTGTGGAAATGGAATCATAATTAGTCACTAACTGTTAAAGGACCTTCAATGACTTAAACCTGCTTCTTTCTAGTTTGGGGAGTAAATGCCATTAAACGTATGTCTGATTTCCCCATCTCTCTACTTTTAGCTGAAAAATGCCTACAGATGACATCACTTGGAGGAACCTGCAGTTCAGATTATGTCATCTTGTTGCTCTTACTATGGAGTTTGTAATTATGGTCAAACTGCTTTTCCAGAGCTCCCCGAGATGACGTCATCTGAACTCCTAATAATGAAAAACTCCTCATGATGATGTCATCTGGAGGAGTTTTTCAGCTAGAAGCAGCTAAATATTTGAATATAGGGAAGTCAGAGGGAAGTTTAAAAGCATTAATGTACATTTACAGCCTTTAAATGAATTAAACATTCAGAAATGAAGAAGGTACAAACCTTGCACCACACATAAGATGCAGCCGGCAGCACCTTAAATAAAGACAAATGGAACAGGCCATATGTTTCTCCTAAATGAGAAGGAAAAAGCCAAACGGTAAAATCGTTTTCACAAGTCCATCTATTTTTGGATATGGACATATGTAAAAAGGTCCATGTACTTCTCCCTCATGAAGAAGGCTGCTGTACAGCTGCTGTCTCCGTCCTGCCCACGACGGTCTGCGCGTCTCCCGTCTTCAACAGCTTGTTTCTGTAAAGGTCAGATAAGACACTGGTCACACCAGGGCCAGAACAGCCCATTGTGCAGTCCACCAATTCATCATAGTTTAATCTGTAATATTATTAATGAGCTAATGTGCCCGGGCAGACTTCATTAATATCCACTGGCATGAAATTACAAAAAAAGTTTCTGTGGAAGTTCAATTGGGTCTTTTAAGAAATTACTTGAAGCAATTTGTAAATTGTGTAAAAGTGACAACATGAATGTTTTGTTTGCTGAGTTATTGCCTAGGAAAGACTGAAAGGTGGCTTCACTGCAGAAAAGGATAGTAAGAAAAAAAGAGATTCAGGATTTTTTTTTTTCTTGCTGGCATCGTTTTTCTAACATGGTTTAATCTGGATGCTGATAAAGTCCCTGAGGTAAATGCTTGCAGTCTTTGCTTTGCCTCATCTTTATCTATTGATGTGAAATCCATATTACACAGTACGTGGGGCAGCGGCAATGACGAGCCATGTCTTTACTTTGAGATCAGCATTCTCTCTTCATTTCCATTTCCAATGATTTGCAAATCATTTCAAACCAATTTGTGATTGTAAAGTTTGCAAAGTCAATGTTGAAATTAAGAAATTGTATTTATTTGTAAAATATTTGCTCATTTTGAATTTAACACCAGCAACACATAAAAATGCTCCAAATATTTTTAATTGGTGACAGGTCCAAGCTGCAGAAAGGCCACTGTAGCACCTGCACTCTTTTACTACTGAGCCACGCTGTTGTGACACAAGCAGGATGTGGTTTGGCACCATGTTGCTAAAAAAACGTCTGAATAAAAGCATGTTGCTGCTGTATGGTTAGCATTAAAGTTATCCAAGCAATATCCAGTATCTTACCCCCACACCTTGGTTTTAAACTGTACTGACACGGCGTCCATTAAATATATATTTAAAAAGCGCAGTTTGACATTTCACCTGAGTTCATTGTAAATGAGCTATGAGCTAAACAACTATGAATTTTCATAGTTGTTCCTGAGCCCATGCAGTGATTTCTACTGCAGAATCTTGTCTGTTTATTTAATGCAGGACTGAAAGATCTCAGATTATTTGCAATTTTACACTGAGAAACATAAAGATTTTCAACCTTTTTTTTTTTTTGGTCGTTTTTTATTATTATTATAATTTTTTGGGGGGCTCTGTCCCTAATTTATTAAAATGCGTTGCCGGTATCGATTCAAAACGAGCAACTATTTGTCAAAAAACACACTTTTCTTTTTCAACCTTTGATTTGTTGTCTTTGTACTATTTAAAAATTCTGTTTATTTACATTAAATTATTTACAATGTCCCAACTTCCCTGAAAATGGACATTTCTTTACTTCGTGGTGCCACAACAAACACAGGGCTGTATGAATTATTCCAGGATTGCGTGTGACTGTAGAAACTGTAGCATAGTTTGCAGTTAGCTATTCCACCAACAGTTTACATACACGTACACAATGTGACTCTAACACTAATACACAATGATTCCCGGCTTCTGCAAAGTTCTCCACAGCAGCTGGGATGAGCACGGAACATCTGCTGTGTGTTCAGTGTTCAAGCCAAATTTGGGTGCGTTTTAGATCCTCGGGCGAAATGCTCACAACCGCCTAATCGAACGCGTGTGTTGATCCTGTACCGAGGCTTTGGATGGCGCAGCGTGTGGCTCGGGATAAAACGCTCCTGGGTAGCAAAGACGTTTTCTCGACGGATTTTCCAAGCTGCCGCTGGGCTTTTTAAGGGGGAGGTGATCGGCAGCTCTACACCTGTTTGGAAATCATAACTTCAAAGTTAACACAGGTCTGGTTTGTTAATGATATTTCCATGTGATAGCACAAAGTTTGGAGTATGCCACACTCCCTGGTGTGCGACGCAGAACATAAACTCTATTACTGCTCATATGAGGACACCAGACCAAATTTTCTAAATGCAGGAGGAAAGTGGAGTTTAGGATTTACGAACAAGCGTCCACTAAAACTTTAAACCCATTATAAATGTAGTGGGTTGGCTTTAAAGCCCTCCACACTCGAAATGATGCTAGGACAGAAATCAGTCTGAGTTTTCTTTCTCTGTAGGTTTTTAGCAATTTATTTAAGGGATTTATACAAAGCAATGACCCTTTAGACCCTCAGGGCTCCTCAGCTTCAGCATGCTATTATGCAGATGATTATTAGGTATAATGTTTACCATAATTCACCATCTTTGTTTAAGTTATTAGGATGGTAACCTTTGCTGAATTTATTCCCCTAGTTTTTCTGTCTTTTAAGTCATAAGCGGGATGCTTCTAGTTGCTTACGTGACCTTCTCCTTTCGTCATCGAAATCCCTTGAGCAACTTATGTCACATTGTGACCTTTTCTACCTGGTCCACAACTCTACAGTGCACTATTTAATTTTATCTGCCACCCCCGAGGGAATCCAGCCCCCCCGAATATCACCTCTTTCCTGTGGGTGCTCGTCTGAAGTCTCGTTAGTCTTTCTGTTAAGCTTTCGAATACATTTGCAATTGCAATTTTCTGTTGGATAAGAACGTCAGAGGCACTCAAAGGTCAGTGTTTGTGTTGCATGTACAGTATATTTGGTCTTTTAATAGATACAGAAGCAGATTTGTTGTTCGTGTTTGCCATAGATATTCCCTGAATTTAAGGGCATTTAAGACATTATTATGTTAATGGCTTATAACAATATTACTGCTTTAATAGCCAGAGGTACTGAGAAGTACTCGGTTCACAACGTACCAAAGGTCAAAGTACTCCTCATGCAGAATGGCTCATTTAATGTGAAATAAAATTATTACTATTCTTGGATTATAATTATTAATACATGAAGTGACTTGAAGCTGGCAACTTATGTGCTGTTGGCGTTAATATTTCATATCTTACATTTATAATTTGAAAAAAGTGCAAGTTTCAAAACATTTTCATCCTTTAAATTGTATTAATAATCGTATTATTAAAGTAAATGGTTACTAAAACTATCAAATAGGTGAGTAAAAGTATGAAGTCAGAAAATGAACTATAAATAACTTAAGGACAGTTAAACTTGGATCTTCAGTGTGAGACCCTATGATGCACAGTTCTCATATTATCAGTGCAGCATTAATGTAACTTACTAATGTGACTTTAATTAAAATAAGTGCACTATGTCATATGACTAAGCCTGGTGCTAACTTGCTGAACGTTGAATACTGTAAATCCGAGGGCTGGGTCAGCGCCTTCTTCCGACGTCTCCACTGGCAGAGCGGGTACATCAGTGAAAGCTGCGAGCCGGCGGCCTCTGGACAGCTTGTGTCTGTCATGAGTAGTTGTGTATGGCCCTGATTGTTTTGGGGAGGGAGCCAAACCTGCTGCTGTGCTGTAGATGAGAGATGGTATGGATGAGATGATGTGTTTGCAGAAGCGTGGAGAAAACGACTTTCAGACCCGCTGTGGCATAATACACTGTATCCACCGTTGACGAGTCTTTTCAAAGTCTAAGATGCACAGTGTGACAGCATGTCACTTATTACTGACATAGATTTGTCAGCTGCAGAACTAAATCAGTAAAGTGCTGCTTCGATTAGTTTGATTTATTTATTTTAGCTTTTAACAGCACCTCCATGTCACTCTCTTACTTTCTTTTACATCACAGAAAACATATTTACACACGCTGAATAGACAGAGTGCGGCTTCCTTGCATAGCAACAGTCTGGGTTGTTGCTTAATATTTATTTATTTATTTATTTGCTAATACAATATATTGCATTGTACATGAGTCAACACCGCAGCATAGTCGCAGCTTTTGACAAGGGAAATAATTCCATTAAACTGGGAGAAGCTCTTGAGACCAGGCAGCAATAACACACGTTGCTGAAAGCAAAGGAAAGCAAAATTTTATTTTTTCAACCCAAAAAACCCCAAAAGGATGCCATACGTGTTCTGATGCCAGACCTCTTGAGTACCGCTGCTTTTTATTTAATTTTTTTTTTTTGAAGAAGCTTTCACACCTGTCTTCCATCATCACTTCGGTAGAAACAATCTGTAGGCTCTATGTGATTCCATGTTGTGATTGTAAATTTCAGAAATTTGAATTGTAAACTTTCTGTCAGCCTTGTTTGGTCCTAGTGTTTATTCTCCATCACAATGTGAGGCCCAACGTTTTTTATACCACCACCAGAGGCATTAGGTTTTCATGTTGTCTGTCCATGTCCAGCTATTCATCCTATTCTCATAAACACTTTGAAGGACTTATTTCACCTCATGTTTGTCCTTTATCATCAATGTAACATGTCGGTAACACGCGAAAGCAGTTTCATTACATCTATAACAAACGTCCATCTGGACTCATGGGTGAAATGATTAGAATAGGAGTCTGTACACACATGCATGGAAATTGAAACTTGACTCGCTGGTGGAGGCTGCAAACCTAGTCACTGTTATTTGGGTGTGTTATGCTAATTGTGGCTGAATACATATAAATAATATTGATTATGTACATTCATAGTGGTCATAGTTTTAGTTATTGCAAGGCTTCTTCTAATAGAGAACCGTCCTATACATGTCTCCTGCATAAGAAGTTGAAAATGGCTTCTAATACAGCGTGTGATAAGAAGTTGAAAATGGCACTACAGCCGTCGTGAGACGTTGGTTTCTTCTAAGCTGAACGGACAATCACATCGACCTCACCGATTGGAGAATTTAAAATGCTGAATGTACTGAGAAGTTCGACTAGTTACAACTGTTAGGCCGACAGACGCTCGCCGACGGCCGACCGTCGGCTTGGGTGTGAGACACAGCCCTAATATGTAAACTGACTGAAGACCAGTTAGTTTATTTTCATGTAGTATTGTATTTATTATTCAGCCGTTTCCAGACATTTTTTTTTTTTTGAGAATGCACAACGACCTTTGAAATGGACAAAGAAAATTGATAGAAGTTGACGACAACAAAGTGTTGGACCTGGCTGCACCATAACAGTGCTGTCAAATCAAGGGCTCATTCGTGGTTCGGTTTGAAACGGTTTACTACTTCGAAGAATCTAAAATAAATGTTTTACGCTTGTTAATATTTTACCAATATTAACACGGCGTTTCCACCACCAAACACACCTACACTCGCCCTCCAGACGCTCAGGTCATTACAAAGTCTTTACTCTTTGACATCGCTGCATGTTGTAAGAAAGTGTGGGTGTGTCGTGGAACTGGGGGGTGGGGGGTCACAGTGTGTGTTGGGGGCATTATCTGTTATCTGTATCTGCCTGCATGTCCGTCCTTACTGGTCTGTTGACCTGTCTGTCCTCTCCTAAAGGTATACCTGTCTGTCAGATAGCGTGTCTCTCCTCTGAATGTTTGAGGTTACGCTGCAAGATTCTAAGATGAGTATCGGAGGGAAATGGGCAATGGCTGCTGGGAAAACCATTAATACAATCGCTTCAGTCCCATCCATGAGGGAAAAATAGGGGGAAACGCTATTTCTACTTCCTCTTCCTGGTTCTGTTATTTCCTTCCTCGACGTCCACTTCTTTTTTCTTTTTTATTCAATAATTTTTCTTACCTCCACTTCCCATCCTTCTCCTGAGGATGGGGCCTTTTTTCCTTTTATTGCTCTTGTATAACCCCTGATACCCATCCACGTTTTCTTTCTCCTCCACGTCCCCCTTTCCATCATCCACCTTTCTCCTGACTTCCTTTTGGCGTTTGAAGGAGAGTGGGGATCCACTCAGATGACAAAGAGCGAGGTGATGACGTCACAGCAGACATCATACACCAGCATCTGCTCCGGTCTACACACACACACACACACACACACACACACACACACACACACACACACACACACACACACACACACACAGAGTCAGTCTGCAGCTGCACTCAGCATTTGTTTCCACCTCCACGCTCTGTTGAGATGGCCCAGCTTTTACACAACTGCGGCTCGTGGGCACGCTGGGTTTCATGCTGCTGGCCCACAACTGAGCAGTCTCAGTGTGTTTAGGTATTATAAGACTTCTGTGCATGAGGGTGTAGGTTTGCAAATATGATCACTACGGTGGGGAAGCTGGTTGTAATTCTTCTGCCACATTGCTCAAAGCCCTTACTGTAAACTCTCTTCACTAAATGGAATTTGTAGAGAAGAGCGATACCTTGCCATTTAAAGAAACTGTTTGCTCAACTAGAATTAATTTTTTGATAATTTAGTTAATGCACGGATGCCAATTTTAATTTAAAAAATTTTTTTAAAAAATGTAATGATGGACACCAGGAGCGAGATAGAAAACCTTTTTTAATTTCAGGAACCATCACGACACGTAAACCCTTAGACGCAGAGACTTGCAGAGGCCTCCACACCTACACCTCCCAAATCTTAAAAACCTGTTGTGTGACGATGCGCATTCAACGAGCTTATTCAGCCCGATCTCATTCCCGAGGCATCAGAAAGCGCCTCTTTGTCCAGTCCCTTCTCCGTTACATGGTGATGCTCAGTGTACCCATTCGCCTCGGTGATCGATGCTCGGAGCTTTCAACGTAGTACAATGGAGGCCTGACGCTACAATACTTGATGCCTAAAGTAATGACGTAGTATGTAAAGTAAAAAACACAGTCTCACAGGGAGGTGGATGGTGAAAGAAGACACAGGACTTTTGCACAGGGGACCAGAGTTCTGCTCTAGTGTGAGACGTGCGCTTTAATTCATCTTGTTTGTAATTTGAAATGTGTATTCAAACTTGACCGCAGAAAACAATGGAACTTCACATACTTTCTCTTGTCGTTGTCATTTTGTGCTCGCTACTTCTGTGAAATTCAGTTCAGTAGACCACATCTCGGCAGAGCCGATCCTGCTGGGGTCTGGTTTGTCAGGTCCACTCGATCGTTGAAATCCACCGTTACCATTACAGATGCTGAGTGTTGTGAATTGTTTGCACGTGCTTTTAATTTCCCGTTTCTGGATTGTTTCTTCATTTTTGGGCAAATTGAGGTTTGTAAACATGATGCTGCCCCTTGTGGACACGAACGTCTATCGTACAAGTATGAAAGAAACACGTGCTTTTGTCCACATACAAATATACCTATAGTTTATTTGAGGCAGTGTATAATGTGTTATTGCTCTGGTGATGTACATCGTGTGTGTGTGTGTGTGTGTGTGTGTGTGTGTGTGTGTGTGTGTGTGCCCCTTGGCATGTAGGGAAGCGGAGCAGGCAGGTCTGTCAGACTTGGAGATCATCTCCCAGCCAGTGGAGGATGAGAACCAGTGCTTGGCTCCTCCAGTCCAGCTGGTGAGTGTTGGCTACAGAGATCTGCCCCTCATGGCTCTGGACCTCTCGCTGGCCGGCTCGCAGCTCATTTCCAATGCAGATGAAGACGAAAACAGGGAAGGGTGAGTGAAACTAGATTGACAATGTAGATTTGTTTGTTTGCTATTTAATGACACATGTAAGTTACACAAAAACTCTTATGGATTTGTCCAATTTGTTCCAAATCAAATGTTCATCTGTAAACAATTCGGCAACACGGGTGTTTTCACACACACACACACACAGTGTTGGGTCAACAGATTCCTGCAGCTTATGAACACTTTTTTTGTATTTTTATCCCCAAAACACCTTCACCTACTTGAAGCCCTGTTGAACGTCGTTCAAGTTGTACAACAAAAGTCCGACAGATGATCAGGTTGTGGGTTAGTCCTAGTTAACTCAATAGCAGGATAACTGTTTGCAAATGTCTGGATAGTTTGACCCTTTGACATAACAAGGTCAAGGCAGAAGCATAATGTCAGGAGAAACAAAGCTTCAACCCCTCCCCCCCCAAAAAAAAAACCTCCCGTAAACACACTTCACGCACCCCTGCTGCCCAACAACTCCTCCAGTGATGAAGTGTACAATTTACATTCCACCACTGCAAAACAGACTGAATAATGTGATTTTAAAAAAAAAAAATATAGTAAAGTGAGATGATTGGCAGACATCGGTTTCTCAGTCACCCCGTTTATATCATCAGTGTCGACCGTAACAGATGGACAAAGTGTTGCTTGTCTGTCTGTTTGTTTGCTGGAAGATGAATACAATCATTCTGCTTCCTAATTTGACATGTTCAGGGCATATTTGTTTCTGACTCATGAGATAATTCCTTAGTCCAAGATGAAGAAGAGTTTCTGTCTCCTTACGACTGTGTTCACTTTGCACTTCAGAGATCTGCTCGAATTACCTTGAACATTTTTGCCTGGATAGTACCTCCAGTATTCACATAGTATAAATTAAGACTTTGCAAATAGTCCAGCCCCCACATTCTGGCACAAATCCTCAAAAAACCTATTCAAGGTGAAAAAGCATGATTATTGAAGCATCATCTGATGTATACATCTATACTGTATATGTCTCCATATGTTCTGGATATTTTCCTAACAACTTTCCATAACTTAACCCACTCAGAAGCTATACTTGCATGTTTACATAATTTCCACAAACTGGACCTGAAATAAAATGAGTTTCTGCTGGATGCTGATGAGTGTTAATCAACAGCTTATTTCTGCTACAAATCGGTTTTTGCTTAAAGACAACTCAAATATAATGATCTGGCAAATAAAACCTTTTCCTTGACGTGCGTTTGTCCTTTGTGGAAAATTCCGCAGAAGTTAACGGCTAATTATCAGCCAGCTTCTTGGAAATGAAGAGGAATGTTTATAGGAAGTGATTGGGTACAGGCCCTGTATTTCCCAAAAGAGGATATCAGATACGTGGTGTTAACATTAAACAGTAATGTGTATCCTGACATCAAGGACTGTCGCTTAACAATAATTAGTGCACATTCCCACATTTACGTAAGAAAAATGAGCCACGGTGAAATAGTTAGCATTCAGAAACCTAACTTGGTGTAGGAGGTGTTTATCATTCAAATTCTGCTTTATAGCATTTGAAATGAGGACCTGACTGATGCAGAGCAAACTCTGCTGACCCCCCCCCCCCACCTCTTTTGCAGATAATGCAAAGACGGTATGTAGATGTCAGGGGCCAAGAGGTGCACGTGCATCACGCATAGGAAGGAATGTGTGCTGAAAATGCCTTCTTCTCTGTTGGTGTGAAGAGCTGCACAGAAACAAACGTCTGTGACGAAAGATCGTACTGACCACAGATTATTTCTGTGACATTATTGCTAGCGTCCAGCATGGAGCCGCCGCTGTGCAGTCATGAGCAAATAGCGTGCGTGGGAGAGCTGCGCTTCCAGGAGAGGCCGAGGGCGCCAAGTCCGCTGAAGTCGCCTGTAACATTTCGACAGTCTTTATCCCTTTAGGATCCACATTAGCACCAGCTGAAGCTTAGCTATCGCACAAACACAACCAACTCATAGTTAACATTACATTAAGTGCAAACCATCTATTACATCATTCAATTCTTAATAGCCTGACATTTTTTTAATGTTGAAAGCATTTTTATAAATCAGTATGTCATTGCATTGTACAATAATGTGTTCTCCGTCTGATGGTAACAAATTACAGCAGTTTTTCTTTGTGCTCGTATCTTTGCTCAGGCAGTTATTTCTAATCAGTGAAAGTTTCTGTTGCATACGAAGATGAACAAAATTTCAAACGGATTTTTAATACTCTTGTTAATTGTGCTAGTTTTCCCTTTAACTGACATAAACCTTCTTTGAGTTGCAAATTGTGTTTTATAATTTCGTTGAACCAACTGAAAAACCTGACATCACCTCTTTCTTGTAGTATCTTTGGTAATTTAGTCACAAGTTTATGTCTAGGCAGACTTCACAAAGCATAAATGGCTCATGGATACATTTTACATTCAGTGTGTATGAACACTGTAACATGCAGCTTTTTCCTCTTACAAGTGACAGAGACCTCTGCATTTTTCTCACAATATTATCAATATGTTTAGTCCACAACAATTCATTATTCGAGAATATACCACGTTTTGTCTAGTTTAAGTGCTAAGTGCTAACCGTGTACTTTCTTATTGGTGCATCTTTGTACTTTAGCTCACTTGCGGTACTAAGTCATTTGGGGACCTTTTACCACCACTTAAATAAATGTGTGTTTCCAAGATAAAAACTGGGGGGAAAAAATGGTTTAATTTAGGGCAGCAAGGTGGTGGAGTGGTTAGCGCTGCTGCCTCGCGGTTTGGCGCCTCCGCCGGCCGTGGCCTTGTCGTGTGTGTCGAGTTTCCTCCCACACTCAGGAAAACGTGCATGTTCGATTAACTGGTGAATCTAACGTTGCCAGTAGGTGTGAATGTGAGTGTGAATGGTCGTCTGTCTCTGTGGCTCTGTGATTGACTGGCGATCTCTCCAGAGTGAACCCTGCCCCTCCTCTCATGATGGCTGGGATAGATAACGGATGGATGGAATGTTTTAATTTGAAAACGGAGTTGTGTTGGAATAATAATGTTGGTAATTAAGGTAAAGTTTTTGCTAATCTAGAGAGAGATTTTTATTTGTGCCACAGGGACAAGCGTTGGAGCTTTCATTTCTATGGAAAAAGTAATTTAAAAAACAGTTTGGAGTCGTCAACTTAAGTGTAGATTTTTTAATTTTTTTTGTCCTTTCGGTTTATCCAGTGAGTTCAGTGTCGCCACAGCGGATCATTGTCTGCATGTTGATTTGGCAGTTTTTATGCCAGATGCCCTTCCTGACGCAACCCTCCCCAATTTCTACCGGGCTTGGACCGGCACTGCACAGCTGGGGAGGGGAAGGGGCTGTTAAGGGTTCGTTGTCCTATAGCCGGGACCGGGGATCGAACCACTGACCCTGTGGTCCGTGGACTGGCTCTACCAATTGAGCTACATCCACCCACTACTTAGGTGTAGATAATACACCGAATTATGTGGATAGTAAATAAAAATGCATTTATTTATAGTAGAAATGCTAATTCGCTCTATGCTATGTAGGTTTTTTTTTTTACCAAATATTGTCGTTACTCAAAAAGCTTGACGCAAACTGTGTGTGAATTACTTTGGTTGAGCAAACACATTCGCTTTTAGAGTGAACCAAATTGAAAGTTCAGCCCTTCCCTTTGTAACTTAAATTAAAATGGTGACATATTGCACTTTATGTGCTGCTTTCTGTTCCCTTTAGTTTTTTTTTAAACTAGAGTTGATTAAGCAAACACAACCCTACAAGAAAAAAGGTTTTTTTTTTTTGATGAATTCAGCTGCTAAATGTTGTGCAAGGTGCTGAAAACCTAAAGTATTGATGCCGGTGTCAGAACCCTTTCACCTGCATCCTCATTAGGTTGCTGCCTCAGCTGATGCACAAATTAGGAGCTTGTCAGTGATGGAGCCATGGTGGGATCTTGCTTGAATGTTCACTTATCGATTGATGGCTGGCAGCTCCCACTCCTTCATGTTACCTTTCTCTGACTGCCTGCAGTCAGTCTGTACAATATACAATGTACATTTGTACAATATAAACTTTCAACTTTTATGGAAGACCTGGTAATTTGAGTTCATTTATTTATTGTGTCAGCGATAATGCAGCTGAACTTTGCTATAACTAAGCAACCGATGCTGTGCACAAAAAGCTAATGCAGCCCCCTGCCCGTGGTTTGCTGTTAGATTAAAACAATGACGAATAAAACTCTAAATCAAAAAGGTAAAAACAACAAAACTGTTCATTTTGAGGGACATTTCCAGGAAGTTATCTGCATAATTACAAGATGTGTAAAAGTGCTAGAAGTGCACCAAATAAGGGAAAACAACCCAAAAAGGTTGTGTGTTCTAGTACACTCCTGTGTTTTAGCGTGTGGCCTTTGTCAGGGTCATATTTAGCAGACTTGCATTCACACAAACAGTTTTTTAGGTTATTGTGTTTATGAAAACTGAATCTGAAATAAAAAAAAAGATAAACTGAAGTGAAAATTAAAACTAAACTCACTATAAAGACAAAGAATTTAACTCGAATTAATGCTACTAATTCACTATGGATCAGCGGATTTCGGCTTGTCCCTTCGGGGGGGGGGGCGCCACAGCGGAACATGTTCCACATTTGGATTTGGCACAAGCTTTTAGGCCGTTTGCCTTTCCTGCCGCAACCCTCCAATTTTAAACAGGCTTGGGACCGACACCAAGATGGCCCTTGGTGGCTGGGTGGGTCCACACCTGGTGGGGTGGGATTCGATCCCATGGCTTTCTGCATGCCAACCCAATGCTCTACCACTGAGTCCCCAACTAAATTCACTATAGAGACCAAAAAAAAAAAAAAAAAAAGAGAAACTAATATACCTTTAACCAATTAAAACTAAACAAAGGACAACACAAAAATTAAGACTATGAAACAAAAACACGAGGAAAAAGTAACATCAGTCCAGTTTACCAGCTGGTTTTAGAATGAAAATTTGCACATTTGCAAAACGCTTTTATAGACTAAAATAACATTTCTTTGAAAAACTCCACAAACTGAATAAAAGTACACTGAATAGTTTCAAGAGGAAGACGAAATAAAAACTACCTAAAAGGTTACAGTTATAATTACACTGGTCCTTTGAAAAAGTAAAAGTCTCATATTTCACTTAGAGGGACGTAAAAAAATATCATGCAAAATATTTTCCATGTTAAGAAGACACTGACACGTTTTATAGTTTTATCCAAAAAGCATCTACCACACAAACCTACTGAACAGTGTTTGTGTGTCTCACACACACACACACACACACACACATAATGCTACACTGTAAGCATGATTATAATCCATCATGTGTTAAATCTCCCTCCCCAAGTCCTTGACTCACTGTCCATGTTGCTCAGCATTACGTGCATTTATCATTAGGTGACAACCTCGGGGTTGTCTCGCATCCATAAACTAACAGAGATCAATTCATCATTTCAGAGTAAATATCCACCCTCCTCCCTCTGCCGGCTGACAACGGCAGCTAAGAATTCCAAGGGACATTTTACAAGACGTGAACGAAAAGCCAATAATATCACACTCCTACTTTCTGCTTTAAAGTCCCGGCTGTTTAAGGTTGTACTGCAGCACACTCCTAATTATTTCACAAAGGCGTTGTTACACCGTAGTGCAGTCGTAGTAGTAGTAGTAGTGGGTTTAGGTTCCTGAGTGAGTAGTATTTTGTGTGTTCACTTTTTGGTTTATCCTCCAAGTGTGAATTCTGTTGGGACGCAGGAGTTTAGTTCCTACTGCACTTTGCACACGCAGACCTCAAGAAGCTCCTTCAAACATCAACCTCATTATAAAGCATCCACCACAAATACTGTAATAAGCTGCAAACCTTTCGAAAATCGCTAATGACACGTTAAGCTCACGAGCTGCTGATTGTGTGCAGTGCTGCTATGGCATATGGCTGTGAGGTCACATCACAGCTGTCCTTTTGATTAGTCACAACATTAACAGATTTTTTTTTTTTTTTCTTTCATTATGCAAAACCTGCTCCCTGCCCAGTTTTTCCATTCTGTCCAGCAACCGTGACTCAAACCTGGCTCTTTGCACAAGCGCTCACCAGGATGCACATAAACACCATAAGCTGTAGCACAGGGTTCTGCACACATCCACCATATTTATACACCCTACTTCATCCAAGTGCTCAGTTTGACACCAAATCAGGTCTCAGTCCATTGGTTCCCCTCAGTTAGCCAGTCATGGTCAGAAACAGATGGATGTCACAGACGCTGACAGTCTCACTGCACTTGCATCACAACCAGAACCAGCAGTATATCGGTTTCAGTGATGGCATGCATTTCTGTCTTCACTGGGATTCTGAGGTGATGCCATGTGCTCAGCTTGCTGAAAGTTATGAATTATGCATGCGGCATCTCCTATTGTAGCTCAACCTGTGAAATACCTGTAAGGCCGCTCAAATTTCGGACTTATGCAATAACCGCTTCACAGGCCTGCTGTCGCAGAGTAATTACAAATCGAACCAATATGTTCAAATGAGCTTGGGTCCGAGGGGGCGAGAGACAAAATTTCTCCTTCTGGTCTCCGAGGCTGAACAACAGTGAGATCCTCTGCTGCAAAAAGCTCTAACGGCTGATTCTCCAGTCAGTGTGCTGAGGTTTATTTTACCATGGAGCTCAATTTACTCAAACTGCGCTTAGTGCGATGGGGGTCACTATTTCATATTCAAGTCATTAGTGCGAAATGTCTGCCCGTAAAAATGCTGCCAGTGGGAGCGGTAAAAGTCATCATTCTTTCTTTTAGCTTTAATGAAATTCCATTTAAATCCACCAGGCCTGAGCTCCAGTAACGTAACATCTCCACTATACCTTAAACACTGCACTAATCCTTCACATTAATCACTATTACCAGGCCTGGTGTGTGGCCTCGTATTGGGAAGTTTCATTCGGATGTTCCTACATCCGTTTGTGAAAGTTTCACAAACTTGTTGTACAGGTTTTTCCCAAAGACGCGTGACGTTTACCTACAAAATTCAACACTGTCAAGAATCAGCACCTGGAGTCAAAACTGAGAATGTGACGACCGGAGGCCTCATCGCAATCAGTCGGATACAGCGAGAGATTGTCCCCCAACACCGAGTGGTTTCTGTGCCTCCGTCTCCTCATTAGCGTATTGATCTACCTCTCAAACCGACAGTGACCATCATCATGTTTTAGGACTCTCATCACTGTCTGTGTGTGTGTGTGTGTTAAATCGGTGCCTTAGCTACCTGTGAGTTGACTTTGTTGGGGTCATAACAGCGTGTAAGCACCGTCAGGAAAATGTGGAGTGTGTCTTGCAGAGAGACCGATTGCTAAACTCACCTTTAGGGAAATGGGGCAAAGAAAATGAACCTTTTTTTTTTTTTATTTGTTTTAATGGCTGTGTGCAGTGATGAAGTGAAGCTGAGAGGAGGCAAGACAGCGGCAGCGGGACGGCAGCTATCGAGGTGAAAATGTATGTGGGAGAGGAATCTGTTGGCTTCTCTGCTGACTCCACCTGAGAAAGTGGATCGCCCCATCTATCCCCCTTTACCCCCTTACCACCACCGCACTCGCCTGCATTAGCCGCCTCATTGGCTTTCGAAGATAATGAAGAAGCATCGTGACGAAAGCTGTGCACGCGAAGTGTTTAGGCATGCTCCGTAGTGCTGTTTGGCAGAACAGGAGTGTGCGCTCGTGAATCTGACAACATCACGAGCACGCTAGAGGTGTTTCATCAACGTGGTGACGGTTCATTGGGTGAGGAGTGAAGTTATTTTCTCTGGCACTTTGGGAATGACTCGCTGTCAGCAGAACTTCTACACATCTCCTCATTCCAGAATGAAAGTGGGTGTAAACTTACCGAAGTAGTCTGTTGTTGATGTGCATCTGAAATAGAAATTCGGAGGAAAAGTGCAGTGTCTTTGTGCTGTCGTGCTTTCATAGCCAGAGGCGAACAAAGGGGATTAATCAAGAGAAAAGGCTCCTGTGTGGAGATGCCACTGTGTGATGAAGAACCCATCGTCAGCCATGTTTGCATATCATTGCCTGTAGCACTGTGAAGGTGGAGCTGACCTTACTGCTTGCTGTCGTACAGTGCGCTGCCCCCACTTCACTGGACGGCAAAGTCGTCACTTACACACACACACACACACACACACACACTGTGCATATGAACAGAAACGCAGCATAATGATAAGGAGAGGAAACCAGGCCCAGCCTGAAGAGCCCTGCATGCTGCATGGTGCTTGTTATCTAATCCTCTGTAATCATGGGTCAGTTCATATTCCAGTTTATACTGGGCTGTCGCACCTTATTAGGAGCATCGGCGTTTCTTCATTGATGCTCCTGCACATTTAGCTCTTCTCACTCTCTCTCTTTCACCACCTTTCTATGCGCAGTGATTGTCTCCTGATTTTACTTCGTGTTCTCTGCTTTTAGTCCTTAAGTGTAATACTTTATTTTTTACACTCACCATCGCGTTCCGTCTTCTGAATACCATCGCTGTAAATCTCACACGCTCGTCAACGCTAACTGAAACCGGCAGAGACACCTTCACAGGTTCATGCAGGAGGTGAAGATGGGTGGACTGGTTTGAGAGTTCCAGCATCAGTGTACTGCATTGTTGCCTAACACAATCTTCCTATCCGGAGAGAGAAGTGGGCGTTGTGGGAGGTGGTTGTTCTAACCAGCATCAGGGGGCAGTTGCAGTGTTAGCGGTTTTGGCGCCACGGTAAGTGGAGTGTAGTTATTAATAGATTTGGGCCCATCCATCTTCCTGTCTAGGAAAAATGCTGGAAGGACCAAGGCGGTGTGGGTTTGTGTTCAGCACTTTCATGGCCGCCCACTCTCCTCCTAGTCATCAAGCTGCTTTTGTTTGTTTGCCCACTATTATTATTATTTTTTTTTTAGTTTGAAGGGTTCTTTCGATGTATTTCAGCTCGAATATGTGTAAACTGCTGCTGCTGCTGCTGCTCGTGTGTGGACATCAGGGATGGAGACCCTGCAGCCTGCACCGTAGGTTTAAACGGCAGCCAAACGGTGAAGAACGAATGCTTTAAATAGAGCATTTAATCAGAATCGGGGGAGAATAAAATAATAACAATAAATAATGTGCGAGTAGTCGTAAAAACCGAATTGGATTCTGTAGAGTTAAGCTGTGTAGTTGCAACTTCTACAATAAATACTAACAGTAAAATTTTGTATTATATAGAACTTTTTTGAGGCCCAATTTTGTTTTTTCTGTTTTACTCATTTTGTTTACTCATCATAGGATCATTTTTACTCATAATCCCAATACCCACCTTCTGAGGGATGGCCAACACATTTTTATTTGTTTCTTCATTTCTTCTGCAGGGCCCTGGCCCCACTTTAGCTGCCTGTCCAGAATGTATATTGTGCTACTTTTTTAAGATTTAAGATTTTTAATTTATCACATGATAATGTAACAATTTTAAAAATTGCAACCTCGTATTTGTCGTAATACAGTAACGTAGCTATTAGAATCACGTGAAGCGACAAAACACACAAGTAAACAGTGAGCCAGCCATTCAAATATTCACTGCCTGCTGCTGAGCTGTTCCAGCAGGCCAGTCAGAAGTTGGTGCTTCACTGAAGGCCACCTTGACATTAGTGCTTGAAGGTGAGTGGGTTTACTCATTCACCCTCTGCAACCACATTTTCCATGAGACCCGGGGGATTCGCACCAGTCAACCTCCAGTAATAACCTCTCTAACCTTTACAGATGTGTGGCTTCTCCTAACACCCTGCAGCAAGCTCCTCTATCCTGAGACCTTTGTTTAGGTCTTTAGAGTACGTTTGAACATTGTGTCTGGGATTTTCAGTTTGGTGAGAACATAAACGTATAGTTATGTCCTCGGCTGCTAATAATGCAAGTAATGTAGTAATGTATGACTTGGAGCTACACAAATGTTTCGTTCCTTTAAACATTCGACAGAGGTTAGGATTCAGCAAACGCACTGTAAACAGTAGGATGGGATGTAACTTATGTGAAATATTGCAGGATACTATTGACACAGATGTTGATTTTTAAAGTGAAGTGCATCTGTGACTGGGTGTCGTTAAAATTTTTCAAATTTTTCAATTCAAAACCGCTACCTTGACTTTTATTTTCTATTTTCTGGTTGTTTTGATATCAATTTTATAAAATCAATTTTAGGGCAGCACAGGGATGGAGTGGTTAGCACTGTCGCCTCACAGCTAGAAGGTCCCAGGTTGCAGTCCAAGGTTAACTGCTGACTCTAAACTGCCCGTCGGTGAGAGTGGGAATGTTTGTCTGTCTGTGTGTGTCTCTCTGTGTTGGCCCTGAGATGCACTGGAGACATGTCTTGCATAGGTTCCAGCCCCCTGCAACCCTGAACGGGATAATCGGTTACAGATAATGGATGGATGCAAAACCAATTCACTGAAGAGCAGAGGGAGGGGCCGTCTCTCTCTGAGCACCCCAACTTGCTTAGTGTTAAGATGCGATGTGGGCGTGTTCTTAGCAATTAGCTAGCTGTCATCCACCGCCCTCTATGCAATGTGTTACTCCCCAACAGCTGAGCGTCGGCTAGATGTGTCATGGCCCTTAAGACATACAGTAAAATAGTGTGTAGTGGCACTGTGGTACCCTTTTGGTGCTGTCCTGGTGGGGTCAACAATTGCTTCTTTGGTTTGTACGCGAGGGTACAAACAAGCAACCTGTACGGGCCTTTAGGTTGGTTTGGAAAATGGAGAATTAACTGTCGCAGGTGGCAACAAGACTGCAGAAGGTTTTGTTTAGTTTGTTCTCGAGCTTTAAAAGTGCAGATTTTCTTTCTATTCTTGAATAGATCCAGGTTATTTTTTTTTGTGCTGAGCTAAGCCACACGGGCAAAGGCTACAGCTTTAAGTTTAGTTTAAGACATGAGCTTTTACTGTTTTTGACTGTCTAAGTCGGATTTTCCCCAGATGTTAAACTAGGCCTTTATACCTTTTAAACCCTTGATGGAGAGAGTTCTTCTGGAACTAAGTGAGTCTGGATCCAATGAACATCCACTACATCCAGCACACAAAGACATTGATGACTTTGTATTCGGGTTAAAGGACAAATACCATAAAGTTCAGCCCCAATATGGTCCCTTTAAGCAACAGCATCTTGCTCATTCATAGTCCTGGCCCAGATCAGATCCACCATCTGAGGATAATAGAAATGAGTCAACAAGGCAATAAACCAATGAGTTACGATCTGCTCAGCATCTATTACATGCGCCTTGTTTTTAGAGCGACTAAAATGCAGTGCACAAGCCAACACACACACACACACACGCAGATGAATATAGCATGTGAGTTCAGATAGTGTGGACATTCCTTTGATATGCACTGTAAGACAAATGGACTAAAATCCGTGAATGTGTGTGTCCTCGCTTCATGTTGTGCCAAAACTAGCCCAGCCCAGAGGGGACGCAGTCAGATGCTGCTGGTGACACATGCGGTATATTAATGAGTCTTATTAAAGCAACAGAGCAGCAGCAAATGCAGTTTCTCCGCTCGGCCCTGACGACTTGACAGACCCACCTGGGCCACGACGTACAAGGTCACCTCTCAGACCGCTTGTTTTCGCTTTGGCTATTTTTACAACCAAATACAAATTCACCAAATAGCAGCCATATTGTGAATGTAATTTTAGTCGAAACTGTGTTGTTACTTTCTCCTTCCTCCTCATTTCTTCTGCCAGGGTGTATTGAGCTGGTTGCTATAGCTGTCAGTGCTTCCCACTGCTGGGGAGATTGAGTGGAGCTGGACAGGGAAACACAGGAGGGAGAATCAGGGAAAGTAATCAATGCCAGGATGGCCAACGAGCCACGTAACACCGGGACTGTCAGACTCGTGGCAGCTGACGTTCTCATCGGATCCTATTCTGCCATCGCCGAGCTTAAGATAATGTAAACGTTAGTCAATGCACAATTTGTAGTTATGTACTTGGGTGCAGTTTTGACTAGAGTTGAGTGTGAAATGCTGTACTACAATCCTAAAACCATGCTGATACATCACAATGATGTGTTCCTGTGGGAAACTGGGACTACACTATTACATTTATCAGTACTGTTTAAAATATGTAGGCTTTTTTTTAGCTTGTACTTTTGTAATGTAACACATTTTTAGCATTTAGAGTATGTAGTTAGTACTTGGTTTAAGAAGAGCGCAGACAAGTACTTGCATATTTAAGTAAAGGGAGCTGTCAGGAAGTGGTTGAGGAGGGTTGTGGGTGTATAAAGTATAGGACTGTCCAGCCAAAGACCCGAGATTGTTTCCTGAGTTCCGTGTCTGGCTTGGGTCAGGCAAAAAAAAAAAAACCCCACTGATGTTTGGGTTAGAGAAAGATCTTTTTCATTTTCCTGTATTACAGTATCAGCATCAGTATCTATGTATTTGCAACTCACAATTTACGTTCCGTGTCAACATATTCTCATTATATTCGCAGGAAACGTAATAGGGGACCTGAGGGCTCAATTTGTAGATCATCGGGTTGGGATGCAGAAGGCCGCGGGTTTGAATCCCGCCACACCAGGTGTGGCCCCTCCCAGGGCCAGCTGGGTGCCGATCTTGAGCCCAGATAAAATCGGGAGGGTTGGGGCAGGAAGGGCATCCGGCGTAAAAAGTCATGCCAAATCAAGGTTCCGCTGTGGTGACCCCAGAAGGGACAAGCCAAAAGCCGTCGATCTTTGTTCGCAGGAAACGTCATGTGGCTGACATTAGGTTTCTGGAGTAAACGTCGACCCGTTTGAACTTTAGTTGTATAGGAATGTAATTTGTGAGACAGTGGACAGTGTTGAGATATTAGTACGTGAATACTATGAGTATAAACAGGAAAAATTGTACTGTACACATTTTCTAGCAGCAGTTTAAGTTTATGTAGCCATCAAGTGTATTAGTCTCTTTGTGATTTTGCCACAATCTATAAATTCCAGACAAACGTAGAATAATTTGTGTCCTATACCTGGATGGCAGTGTCTTATTTGGTCTAATTAAAACCTTTTTTTTCTGTTCTCAACATTTTGTTTGACTTCTTCGGTTATAGGTTAATCATGATGACAGCCATTCCTGGCATGAGAGGTGTGAATGTGAAGTCCTCTCAGATTATTGCAACATATTTATGCTGCACTGTTGTGCAAAAACTGTGTGTGTGTGTGTGTGTGTGACCTCAGTGGGCAGAAATCATTTACACAAAGCAGGAGAAGAAAAAGAGACAGAACAGTGCATTGGAGTGTTTAATTAAAATGTTTTAATTCAGCATTTCATTTAATTGGTTTATCAGTTGAGGCCAATGATCATCAGATTTCCAGGTCCACTAAAGGATGAGACTATTGACTTTAGTTACGAGATTTTGCTCCATTCAGTCAACAGTTGTTAAATGCGTTTTAATTGTTCTTACTCAGCATCTGTTTCTTGACTAAAACACCATTTGAAACGATGGATTTGTGTCCTTTGATATTAGCGACAATGCTCAGTTTCAACGTGTAGTGGTTTTGCTCAACATTTGTTCAGAAAGTGACTTGAAAGCAAACTCATGAACTCAAGGTACCAAAGAAGTAGAGATGGCAGATTTTGAAGTACATACTGTAACTCATGGAATATGCATGTTGTCAGGAAGGATGTCGGCGCCTGGGCTTTGTTTTTAACATTAAACAAGAAAAGGGGTGGACATGAGAAGTCTTTCGAAGTGAAATCGGCTTTTGGCAAAATCCACCTCACTTGACAAATACAACAAAACCGATAGCAGACAGGCAGGATCCTACAGAAAGAAACGTCTCCAGCATGTTCCACATTTCAACATTCCAATAGGCTGAGACACACTCTCTCAAAGCGTCATGCTAAAGAACGTGTGGGAAAGAAGGAGCACCAACTAGGCATAAAGTACATGCTGAGTTTCCCCTGATGCTGTCAGATTGCAGGTAATTAATTTTACATCTGAGAGGTTCCCTATTACTGATGCTCGTGCACCATTGATCACAACACATCAGCAAGGAAGAGGCAAACCCCTGCAGCACTGTCAGTAGAAACACAGCAAAAAAAGAATATACGACTGACCCTGGAGCCAAGATATAAATCTCTGAGGTAGCTGACAAATGTCTGCTCAAAGGTACAGGAGCTTTAAATGTGTCTACACCTACAAAGAATTGAGACAAAGTGAATTATTTGTCATCAGTATTTGTGCCAGACAAGCAAATAATGTATTCAGATTGATATAATGAATGTATGTGTGGTACAGCTTCTCATTTCATGATCTGATACTGTACTAGCTCGTTCTGCACACACTCATATCCAGGCCTCTCTGATATTTAGCGTTGAGAAGAATGTAATGACATGGATTGATGAGTTTACAGTGACTTCGGCCTTTGACAACCAAAATCTAATCATTTCATCCTTGAGTCCAAATTGATGTTTGAAGAGAAGGGAGACACGAAGAGAAGACAGTGGATGTTTATGGCGGATTTTAAGAAATTCCTTCCAAACAATTCATGTTCGAGACAGATGGGATGTCACCATGACGTTCACCTTTGACCTAGGGCCACCAAAGCCTAAGAAATTTCCACTCGAGTCAAAGTGGATGCTCGGTTCCAATTTGAAGAAATTCCCTTTAGATGTCCCTGTGACATTGTATTCACAAGCATGAAAAGAACATGGGGCCACACCATGACCGTAACCTTTGACCTCTGGCCAACAAACTGTAATCAGTTGAGTCAAGTGGGTGTTGCATTCTTGTGATATTGTGCTCACAAGAATGGGCAGACAGGGGGTCACAGATAGCTTCATCTTTGACCAAAATCTAATCAGTTTATCCTTGAGCCCAGTTGAAGGTTTGTGTAGAATTTGAAGAAGGTCCCTCAAGGCCTTGCTGAGATTTTCAAACGGGACAGACGTACGGACAGACAACCCGAAAACATTACGCCTCCGGCCACTGCTGTGACTGCTGCAGAAAAAAAAAAGCATTAAAATGACCATGTGATGTTGTAGTTGCTTTATCATTTTTGCCCTTTCACTAAGTAACCAGAAATCACAACTTGTAGTACTTATTTAAAGTACTTCTCATAGCAGTCCAGTGAGGCGCAACTACTGTAAAAGAAAGTTGTGATTCGGATTATATTTAAGCTGCAGCTAGAGGCTGAAGTTACTGTGAGCAGCTCCTCGTGTGCACAACACAGTGAACAAGGGCAACTGGTTGTTCCTCACAAGTCCTGTGGGAGCTCCGGGGAAAGACTCATTTGTATGTTACAAGGGGACAGGAAGGTCAGTCTGTGTGTGTGTGTGTGTGTGTGTGTGTGTGTGTGTGTGTGTGTGTGTGTGTGTGTGTGCAGCCAACTAGAGCCAGCCTCTATCCGTATACTCTGAATATGCAGAGCCATGCTTCTGTAGCAGTTACTGTCATAAAGAGCATTCATACATTCTTCTAATTATGCAACGTTTATACAGTATAACATGCACAAAGCACGAAATGTCTGTGAAATTAACAGGAAATTGCTGTAAGTCATGACGTCCAAAAAATGTAAACAGAAACACTAATGCAACGTTTCATTTACAGACAACTGTACCTAAACACAGATAAACGTGCAACAAGATGGTGTTAATATAAGGATTTTGTCCTTTTTTTTTTTTTAAACAGACTGCATAACTGCATAACATTTTACAAAATCATATCTGCAGCACAGCAGTGGAGTGGTTGACGCTGCCACCTCACAGCTTGAAGGTTGTCCCACAGTAGAACAGTGTTCGATGTCGTGCGCTGTAATGATGATCTTTACACAGCGTAACACACAGGAAGTATGTGTGTGACTTGACAAGCTGCATGGCAGCCATCGGTGTGTGTGTGTGTGTGTGTGTGTGTGAATTGGTGAGTGAGAAGAAACATTGTACAGGGCTTTGGAAAGAAGCACTATACTGAACTAAACCTTAACCTGAAGTTTCAGCGACTAAACCTAACGGATGTTGTTTCTTAACGCAACCTTCCCCCGAAGTTGTTTTCTCTAACCATAACCCAGGTTTGTGTGTATGTCAGGTCACTGCCCACGAGTAAGATGAGCGACCACTGCATGTATATGTTACTGAAAGAACTAGTCATGTTAATACAGCAGAAACGGGCCGTTAAAATATCCATTTTCTGTAGAATTTCAGCCGTTTTAAACTGTATTTTATTCTGGCAACCACAGCTGCCAGTTTTTCTCCAATGTGCTTGCATGTTGTTACATACCTCAGTTAGCATTTATGTTCATCTGACATTTATTAAATGCATGTGGTAATATCATAGTTAACATGAACACTCTTAGTAAATATTTAACTATTAGCTAATGCTTATTACAGAATGAACTAATGTTACGTTTTATTGGGGAAACACTTTACACTTTTTTTTTTTGTCCTTTCAACTTATCCCGTGAGTTCAGGGTCGCCACAGTGGAACATCGTCCGCATGTTGGTTTTTTTTATGCCGGATGCCCTTCTTGACGCAACCCTCCTCAATTTCTACCACTGCACAGCTGGGGAGGGGACTGGGCTGTTGGGGTTTCAGTGTCTTGCCCAGAGACACTTTGACATAAGGCAGGGACCGGGGATCAAACCAGTGACCCTGTGGATGACTGCCTTTACAGACTGAGCTACAGCCGCCCTTTCACTCTTTTCTTATTCTTTTTTTTTTTTTTTTTTTTAAATTTCCTTATTTGGAAACAAAAAGTAATAATAAGGTGAAATACACACCTCAAAACACAGTGAAAACAAAATGAAAACACTAAAGACTGAATAAAACAGCAGTACAACAACAGAACAGTGTGAACATCTAGACTATGTGTGAATGGTTACATTTCTTGTAACCCACCTCCCAACATTATCCTATCAGCTTGGTTGACGCGCACCTACGCACAGTGCGTTGTTTAAATTTGGGATGTGGGCACGTCGGGGCCTCTGAGAGCCTCTGCGACCTACGATTGCCCATAATTCCCTTCTCTGCCAAGCTCCGTATCTACATTTACGTTTGTCGACGGAGAAGCATAAATCGGCCTTTAGTGGGAGCATTGGTGGCTCAGCAGTCATTGGTTCTGCACGTGAGACTCTTCGCGGTTGTTTTCTCTTTTTAGTAATTTCACACTAATCTTCTTTGTTATTTTATGTCTCCAGGGGCCTTCCAACCCCCAGGGCCCCTGCATGTGTGCCCGGTAGGCCCATTCAGTAATCTGTTCATGAACAGGCTGCTGGGAACCAAGGAGCATCTAGTGTAAGTTTATGGTTGATCCACATCCGTCTGCTTACTGTAAATCTGCACCAGTGCCATCAAGCTGGTTGACACGAATATGTTCTTCCCATGGCACTCGTTCCCTCTTCCCCACTTTTTATGTCTGTATATTAACCACTCTGAGACCTCTGCTACTTCTGGGCAGCCATCGGGCGGCACCCAGGGAGCTAGCGGTGAGTGCCTCGCTCAAGAACACACCTGGTGGGTAGGCTGGGATTAAGGTACCGGGCCGCGAACAAATTATGCAGTCAAGATTCCCATAGTTGGGGAATTTGCAGGGGTCAGCGCAACAGCAGTGCGGATACACATAGATCTGTCCTCACGGAAGAGAAGGCAAAATCTATTTGACAAACATTAAACTTCTTCAGTATGTGGGCCTGCAGCCAGCCCTGTGGCAGAGGAATTAAGAAGCCGTCAGGTAGCCGGGAGGCCAGGCCAGGCCCTCCCTGGCCACGGGTCCAGACAACTTCCTGTGCTCTCTAATTAAATCAGGCCAAATTGGCTCAACCAGGGGGAAACCTTAAGAGAAGGCCTTATTCCAAAGAGAGACATTTGACTTTTTTCTTCGCTTCTTTAAGAAAATACTGTATCGGTGCAGGAGTGGAAGCCACACTAAGTGGTTTCACAAATCTGTGTTGCTTCTGCTAACAGAGAGGTACATTGGAAGGTTTAGGTTACAAAAGCAAAATTTTAGAATTATTATTATTACTTTTTTACCTTAACATTTTCCAGAGTGACTCTACATGTATCTACATGTAACCTCTTCACTTCTTGCTTTCCAAAACTTGCAAATGAGCCAGTAGTTATTTGCACATTGGAACATTTGGACCCTTGGCCTAAAGCTGGTGGGTGACACGGTAAAGGAGCACTTGGTCCCCACCCCCCCACGTCCTCCTGCACACTACAGATTTAGATGAACCATCTGGTGTCGGTTTCTAGCTGTGGACTCCTTGCACATTTGGAACAGCTGAATCGGGGACATATGCTTCTGTCTCTGCATCTGGTAGCCACACACCAATCACTAGGCTGCGAGGTGACACTCCACTGCTCACGTGTGCATGTGCAGTGACAGTGGGTGGGAGCAGTGCTGGCAACTTGAATCTTTAAATTGTTTTACGGGGCATCTTTTTTCCTTCTTCGTGAGGCTAAAAGAGGCTCAGGTACTTCCTGTTCTTCCTGATCATACTGGACAATTAGCTTTTTAGGAAGCCTTTTATGTGCTTACCAGCACTACAAAAAATCCCATTTAAAGTTAAGAACATGCTCAAACTTTCATATTAATTTTGTTCTCAGCAGCTTATAACAATATATCATGAAAAAAAATATTATTTTGGTGTCTTATACTGTTGCATGTTCAAGAATATGTCTTCACTTTGTCACTTGTGTTCTAATTTGGTGATATATAATATTATATAATATTTAAACTATTTGGGACTTTTAACATCAGCAAAATAAAGTGGACTGTTCTTCTGTGCCCTGGCATCCGGGCCGGTAAGATACCCGACATCCTCTCGTCAAGACTCTGGCGGAGCAGAGTCCGCACCATCTGGAGCTTGCACACTTGTGCAACACCACCCAAAGCCAAGGAGATGATTGCTATCAGCATGATTACGCCTTTATTAGATTAGCCGTGTATTGTTTACAAGCTTGCGGCTTTGCCCACACCAACCTTGAACGAGTACTTCCTTCAGAGAAAGCCACAGAGGGGCGGAGGGATCAACAAGGCAGCTGTCGCAGCATTTCCCCCGTTACGGCACATGTGTTATACGCATTTATGATGATACTTTTATAAAATAATTTACATCATGATCTTTTGCAGTGTGTAGTTTAGAGGTGACATCCTTTGCGGTCCAACACTTTAATTAGGGACGGAAGAAGTCGGTTAGCTGTTGTTGCCCTAAGATCCTTCACAATCCATGCCAGCATGCAGTAAATACATGTGTGGAGCACTTTACGTTACAGCTCGCAAATAAGGGAGTAATAGTGGAGTAATATTTTGGAAATGACAAGGTAGCATAATGCTATTATTTAGGCAATGACGATGTAGTGGGCAATATCTTGGTAGTAATGTGACATTTTATTAATAAGGTAATAGTTCTGCAATAACAATGTAACAGAGTTAGGTTAATAATAAATTAGTAAAAAGTAGAATTGTAATTACTAAAGTATTAACTAGGTAATAGCTTCATATAAGCAATGGATTTCAACAGATACCAGCAGGCTGAAAACAGCATCTGTAATTAATTTTGCTGTAATATTTGTGGTGATCTTAAGCCACAGTTGCAGTATCTAGGACATAAAGTGTTTCCAAATAATTACTGGAGCTCATGGTTTGGTTTACACGTCATACGTCTTCAGATCCGAATTGGTTTTATGGAAGTGTGAACAAAATTAAAATCCGGTCCATCAAGATAGTTGGATCCAGATCTTGACAATGTGACCTCTGCCAGAACAGCTGGAGTGAAATTTGTGTTTTTTTTTTTTTCTCTTTATCATTTGGTTTCTGAACTAGAAGCGACTCGTTGTGACTGAGCCGTCTTTAATGAAAACGTAAATTTGATCGTCACATAAATGACACGGTTGTTCCTTTTAAGCATCTGGCTCACGTTTTCGTTGCATTTTCACGTGCGTGTCAGTTTTGGGCCACAGTTCATGGCAGAGCTGTTAAAACCTGAACCTAAAAAACACTGAAACTGACGGGGGAAAAAATGCAATTGAGCTTTAAGGCCTGTAATATGAATAACAAACTCAGGAGTCGATGACTGATGCTTAATTTCCCGTTAAGATGCAGCTCTTCTAAAATAATTTCACAATCTTCATCCAGCAGTTTGAACGTGAGGAAGAGAGTTGGTTGAATCATCCAGATTCTCCCGTGACGAGTGCAGCACAATCAGATTTGCAGCCACAGTGAAAACCAAGCAGTTTTGCCACAGCGGTGGCTTATGTTAGTGCCACACCAAGGATTGAAGACGTGATCGGGGGAGGGAAATGCTCTGCTCTATGCCAGTGCATGGGGAGCACGGAAAGGCAGGGAGGCAGAGCCAACTTTCCACTCCAGCTGGAGACGTGGTGAGAGGACGTCGTTCCTCTCGGCTCCTACTGTCAGCGCCTTGTGGTAGCCAGTCGCTAAGACCAGCCCAGTAGTACAAACAGCTTTCAGGGCCTAAATGCTGGAGAAAAGGCTTTTGTGTTTCTAAATGCAGTTGATAAAAAAAAAAATAAAACATTTCAGGTGCAGAGGAGATGGACTTGGTATCCACTTACTGATTATAGTTTGTGAGCCCTTCGCTGCCGTTTCAAAAAGGAGTTCATCCTTATTCCAGTCACACCTGCAGCTGACGGTCAAGTCACTAGTTCACAGAGCGTCACTGTCCCCGTCTCTGTCCACACTTAGCCCTTCACGCTGGCAGACATCAACTTTCTTCAGTGTAAACTGCCCCCCTCTGTTGGCCATGTCAGGGAGTTCACATATCTGCCTCAAACTGCTACTCAGAAAGCCCATGTGTGTTGTGCAGCCGTGGTGTAGTTACTTATTTCCAGGACACATCTCAGCTGTCAGTTAGTTTCTGTAGAATAATTAGGACACATAGTTCTAGTTTTCTTCGGTGTCCATTTTAGACCTAAATACCCACCTGATTCTTTGTGTTCTTTCTCTTTAGGTCCAACTGGCTGAAGCCGTGCTGTGGCCATCGAGTGGCCCTGTGGCAGGTCTGTCTGCTCAGCGCCGGCTTCAACTGTGTCCTGGTGGCCTGTGTCGTCCTTGTGGTGCTCTTTCTGTCTTTGGAGCTGCTCATAGACACCAAACTCCTACAATGTAAATAATGTGCATGGCTGCTTATTGATCTTTATTCTCTCTCTCTCTGTCTCGGTGAGGGGTTTGCTGAGTATGCACATCCACACTGGCAAATACTCACTCACACTGGTGAAACACCTGGGGGGCATCACTCAGCACCTGCACCACTGGAGCAGTGGGAGGTTCTTCGCTGTAGTGTCCTTGAGTATTAAACTGAGTCGTTACTAACTCCACCCATGCGGTTTTAGCACTGCAACATTAAAAATACAATCAGAATCAGAAATATTTTATTAATCCAAAGGGCAAATTGCTTTGCATGATGCAAGTCATAAAACATAAGAAAAACGTAAGACAAAAAAGACAGAAAGTAGGAAAATACCAGCAGGAAACAGGCCGCATACACCTCTGTGTACATTAATATTTTTTTTTATTTACCACACGTCAACTGTACACTTGTTCTTAAACCCATGGAATCAATTAGAACCTTAGAAGTTTTTACTACAAGTCCTCCAAATACTTTACTTTTAGATGTAAGTTTTACATAAAAAAAAAAAAAAAAACCTACAAACTGTAAATGTGACAACTTTTTAAAACATAATACGCATTTACAATCATAAACACTTAAACCGGTGGTTTAAGCTTGAGGTAAAATGATCTAATATTTAATAAAAAAATAAAGTGATTTTATTTTGCTTGGGGAGCTTCAACGCATAGGCCGGAAAGAACCGAATAAACAAGGCACTGTCCCCCAGAGTCAGACGCTGGTTGTATGTGAAAATCCCAGTAGATCAGCAGGTTCTGAAACACTCAGATCAGCTCGTCTGACACCAACAACCACGCTACGTTAACCTTTCTTCCCCACTCTGATGGTCGATTTGAACTTTCGCTGACTGTCTTGACTATGTCTACATGAGGCCGGCAAAGGAGCCATTAAGGCTGAACAATACATACAGGTTTAGCAGCCACATATGCTCCCGTCCAGGCGACGTGTTTTTCAGGAAAGGCGTTGCTTATTTCTGCCACCTCACAGCCGGAAGGTCCCATTTTGAATCCCCGGCCAGTTGCAGGCTTTGTGTGTGTGGAGTTGCCATGTTGTGCCCGTGCACGTGTGGGTTTCCTCCCACAGTCCACACACATGCACGTTAGGTTAATTGGTGACTCTAAATTGCCTGTATGTGAATGTTTGACTGTCTGTGTAAGTTTCTTTGTGTTGGCACTGGAGACCCGTCCAGGGTGGACCCAGCCACTCACCCAATGACAGCTGGGATAGACTCCAGCCCCTCGTGACCCTACACAGAATAAGTGGCTACAGACAAGAGGGGGTGGGTGGACGGATGACCAAAACACATTGGGCGTGGTTTGGCAGTAACTGTCTGGCTGCTAAGTTGTTTGAAGAAATGTGTTTCTGGCATCGAATTTAAGTTGAGCAATAATTAAAAAAAAAATCTAATTTCTCAGTTCCAACAGTAAAAATGTTCAACAAAATACAGGTTTAAAAGATTTGTAAATGATGACGTTGTCCATGTATTTACATTTTACAAACTGGTCCAAACTGTACAAAGATTCTCGTGTGTGCATCTGTCCCACGCAAGTGTTCTGGAAATCATTAACAATTATTTTCCAGTAAGTTCTTTCAAAAAAAGGCCTCGTTAAACAATGTTGTCTATGTACTTATTCCCAACTACGTCCATCGCTGTGTGTGGTGCTGCCAGTCACAGAGGAGCCAGATGGTAAAAGGCTGAGATGGAGAGAGATGGAGAGCAGTGATAATGAACCAAGCGTATTCGGTCAATGGCAGCAGGGACACGTGCCCATCGATTACTGGCCAGCATCCAGCTCTGGTGACACCTAAATCTTGCTGCAAGGACTCTGTGGTCACTTCAGATCTGTTGTCATCTAGAGCTTTGTCCACTGCCAGTCCCGCAAGACATATCGAAGAGTGGGCAGTAGGTCCCGAGTGAGTCAGTGAGTGCGCACCGATTAGTGGGACATGGGTGGAAGGAACTGTGGATTAATGGATGAGCGGTGACTTATGGAACCACCTAAAAATGCTCACGGATAGAGCGTAAACGTTGGCGGGAGTAAGAGGTTCTTCTGCTGTTTCCTGTGTGTAAATGTTTGTCTTGTTTCTTCTCTCAACAGTTTCCAATGCTTTCCAGTTTGCCAGCGTCATCCACTGGATCAGCCTTATCATCTTGTCGCTCTTCTTTTCAGAGGTAATTGATTGGGGAAAGCTTTATTTCTAAAGCTTTATTTCTAGCACCAGCGGGAAAATCATTCTTTGTAAGGTTCTCGTTAGATTGAATTTGCGAACTCCCCTCAAATGTATTGGAACAGTGCGGCCGTTATTTTCCTTGGTCTCCCAGTTCAATGTCTTGCTACTTGGTACACCAGTGGTTTGGTTCTTCTTCAGTCTTACTGGCTTGGGCCAATGTTTGTGCAATGGCTCTGATTGATTTTTCCATCTTCTCTCAGCTTCACAATAGCTTGTTTTTCACCCATAGACAGCTCTCCGAGTAACTATAAAGTCAGTCCAAACAGCCAAAACCCAAATCTAAAACTGCGTGTAGACATTCAGTGCTATTTATTGTTTGAACAATCAATGTCATAGGACACAACATCTTGGTAACAAAACACACGTATGGGTTCAAACAAGAGGTGCTATGATCTAAGCTGTGTATCCGATCCAGATACCTGGAAATAAAAGCTGAAATGTCGACCACTTGTCTCATCTTCATAAAAACATAAAGGACTTTGTCTATTGCAGGGGAGTGTATGTTCTGTGTGCAGCACTCCAGGGCTGCCATTTAACTTACATTATTGTATAACTATCGTTGATTTAGTTTCAGCTTCAAACTTGCTACCTCGGGGCAAACAGTTTGAATCTAACTCATTTGCCTTAATACAATTTGAGCTATTGTTTGATAAAATAACTGTCTAATCATCCCTCTGGAAATGTGAAAAACCAAATGTAGAGGGGAACATTTGGCCCACAGGTTGCCACTCCACTGCAAACCAATTATCGTAACAGCTTCAGCCCCATTGGCCTAAACCGCACGTTAATTAGCAGCGAGGCAGCAGGAGCGATAATTAAAGCCGAGCATAATGAGCAGTGGTCTGATCCATCTGACAGCACAGAGGAAGAGGTCAGGTAAATGTAGCTCCTCACCAGCTGGTCCATCTGCACCAATCACAGAACAGGGAATGTGTGGGCGAGGCACATGTCATTTGACAGCATCACCGTTGTCCGACACGTTTTCCCAGATGATGGATTAGCAGAACAACTCGGACGTCACCCTCCCACATGCAAATTGGAGCGAAAATCAACGATGCTGCTAAACAAAGGGCCGAACAACCAACGGCGTTTAGAGCGTAATGCAAAATGTGATAGACGATCAGATTTTAGGTCAGTATCATGGAAGTGATTTGCTACAGATGTAACTTTTTCAAACACTTTACACAGAACTAAATTAGCTATAAATACCTCAGCAGGCGAGAATAATGTTCCAACTTTAGGTGTTTCTGTGTGATTTCCTTTTTTAAAAACTATTTTCTACTAATCAAATACAACGGTTCTTTATTTTTGGCAACTTTCAGTGGCTTCAGAAATGCCATTCCTGCATAGTTATTAGTGTAATTATTGAGAAATGAAGGAGATTTAAAGAAGATAACTGCACTGCACGGGCCTTTTCTCAGTTTTCAGACTGCAGTCTGTTCACAGATCTTGACAACAGTAGTTGGACGTGATGACAACTCAAAAGGCTGCGAATTTTACAGGAGCTTTTTATGTGTATCAGCATATTTCTTCACTTATCTATTTTAACGCCTTCATTTCTCTCTCTGTCTGGTTCAGACTGTCTTCAGAATTGTAGTGCTTGGGATCTGGGACTACATAGAAAACAAAGTTGAGGTTAGTGCTTGTGATGTGTGTGTGTGTTGGTGTTGGCTGATTATTACGATGATGCCAGGTGGGAATCTTGTCCAAATATTTATCATGTAGCTATATTTACTTTTCCAGTATTCAAAATTAAAGGATTATATGGATTTGCCACACCCACCAAGTTAAATCCACAGGTGGTATTAATGATATGGCTTGTCAGTATCAGAGTCCATTAACCTCTTGCAGAGACTTGGATAAGAAAAATGTCACTCTCACGATAGTAAATGAAGTTGGCTGCATCTCACAGTGACTAAATGTTTTATGAGCAGTTTTTGTACAGATTAAGTGAATAAGTTATAAAGCATTTACCTGGGATGCTAAACCCAACATCAGCAGCTACAAATGGTAAATGGTCTGCACTTATTAAGCGCTTTTCTACCTATTGGCACTCAAAGCACTTTACACTTACGCTTCTTATTCACCCATTCACACTCACACACACACACTCATACACCGATGGGGGAGCTGCTATGCAGCTGGCCAACACTCACCAGGAGCAACTAAGTTGGGGTTCAGTGTCTTGCTCAAGGACACTTCAACATGTGACCGGAGGAGCCGGGGATTGAACCAACAACTGCGAGATTGCCCACATACAAATGTTCTTTTAGCATCACAAGTGGTCAAAGAGTGCATTAAAAAAACATTTAAAATTATATCAGTGCAAAAGTTTGCATTTAACTTCTTATATGAATGAAGAAATAACTTTAATTATCGTTGAAGGAACATTTGGACTAGCTATATGTGCATTAAATATTATTGAATATTATATTAACATTTGCGCTCAAATGCAACTGGCTGCTGTCAGTTTTATTGTGCAGATCTAATGCAAATTAGTAAATAACACGTTTCATCTATTAAAGCAGCTCAGTTATTAATGCATGCTACAATTTAATCGCACGTCTTATTGCATAATGTTATATCATTACACAAACAAACTTTAATAGTGATGGATCAGAAACCAGTGAAATTGTCAAATTCTTCAAAAACTTAGTTTGTTAAGTTTTGATAACTTTCTAAAAAAATATTCAATTGTATTAGGTGTGGTACAGCTTAGAGACAGTGGCACTGAAAAGACAGGAGACAGAGCTGGAGGTAGCAGAGCTTAAGATGTTGAGGTTCTCTTTGGGAGTGACGAGGATGGACAGGATCAGGAATGAGGACATCAGAGGGACAGATCATGTTAGATGTGTTGGAGATAAAGTCAGAAAAGGCCAGATTGAGGTGGTTTGAACATGTTTAGAGGAGAAACTGTGAATATATCTGTAGATGGATGCGGAGGTTGGAGCTGCCAGGCAGGAGGTCTAGAGGAAGACCAAAGAGGAGATTTATGGATCTAGTGAGAGAGGACATGAAGGTAGTTGCTGTGAGAGAAGAGGATGCAGAGGACAGGGTTAGATGGAGGCACATCGCTTAGTTGCAGCAATGTTTAGCTTTTTTTTTTTTTTTTTTTAACAGGGAAAATACAAAGTCCTTGTGTTGTGTGACCCTCCCCTCAGGTGTTTGATGGTGCTGTCATCGTGCTGTCACTGGCCCCCATGGTGGCCTCCACGGTGGCCAATGGGCCCAGCAGCCCCTGGGATGCCATCAGCCTCATTATCACCTTACGCATCTGGAGGATCAAGAGGATCATTGATGGTGAGCCACGATCTAGGTGCAACACGGGGAAATACCCCATCGTTCTTAGCTTGGAAGGATCACCCACATACATGGAAAGCAATGGATTTAAAAGAGCTAAATTACCCATTCACTCCATAATTATACAAATGATTTACTATTGAACAATATAGATATTGATCATCGCTCAGAGTGAATTGCTGCCACTGTGCTACTCTAACTTGTATTGATTGTAAGGAGCTGCTTTAAAAGATTCAGAGAGCCTATAATGAATATAGTGGTTGTTCTCCTATATGCTAATGCAGACTGGTTCGATATCTGTTCGGAGGTCACCCTCACCACAGGCCTGTGACTGCATACAGGATCAGCTGCACACAGTCCAGTGGGAAAGTGGACAAGTAAAAGGATGTTTTCTGTAATATTTCACCCTAAAGTAAAAGTCTGACATTTTAGGACATCTAAGTAGAGCAGAGGCCCTTTTCCCAAAATCTGCCATGTGTTTACCGCAGCCCAGAGGACAAAACCAAACACTGGAAATGGGAATTTCAATGAGCTAGAATTTAGTGACGTCGTAGCTGACTCGGTCAGACACTGGAGTCTCTCTCATAGTCGCAGAGACGAGGTGCGGGGACATTGCAATGGTCGCAATCCGCCATCTTACTGCTACAGTAGATGCCACTAAATCTCACACGCTGCACCTTTAAGGCCACAGGCAACAGCAGGTTAGCTCGATTTAGGACAAACACTGGAAACGGGGTGAAGCCGCAAGCCTGGCTCTGTCTGAAAGGCAACTAGATCCACCTGCCAGCACCACGAAAGCGCATTAACCGACATGTTACACATTCTTTGGCTGCACACCTCCACCTCAACCATTGGGTTTGGTATTTGAGCCTGATGGAGTGTTGTTATTCAGGTTGCAGCACATGTTCAAACCAATGGTCTGTCTTTGCATCACACCGTCGCATGTAGAACTGCCTTGATATTTTATTATAAATGTCTTGGATGATTTTCGACTTCTGCCTCCTTTAGTTTTATTGCTCCAACTTTTGCTCCAACGCATGAGCAGTATGGATGGTAGAAAAACGGACAATACATGTGCAAAGTGGACTTGAAGCAAATACTTTGATGAGCTTGTAGAGATACAAACGGATACACCACCATTCTGTACAATCTGTTTGCACTGGCTTAAACACAGCCACCATAGCTGAAATGGCACATATGAAGCTCTGCGTTCATAAAACGCAGCGAGGCAGAAGTGTGGGACCTGGGATGTCATGTAAGTGATGCAGGTCTGTGAAAACTTCCACTGCGGTTGAGAACAGAAGGTGGAGCAGGGCCACGGGAAGTTGTGGGATCAGGCGTGGTGTGAATTGCACGTGTGTGTGTTGCTGATGCAGATACAGTCTTCAGTAGCACAAATGCATTATTACTTTGCACCGTGGATAAATGGTGAACGCCTAATTGAGCTTTTTATGCTTGCTTGAATTCTGACTGTGCTGACCTCATATGTTGGTCCGTACTTGTGCAACGTGTGTGTGTGTGCATGTGCGTGTGTGTGCCAACATGGCTATAAATAGGTATGAGGAGGATGGTGATGATGGCTGTGTGCTTTGGCCTGCCCACCCTCCTCTCAGCGTTTGGACAAAGCTGGCAGCTGAGTCCCATAATAGCTCCGATAAACAAGGGCGACAGAGAATAAGATTACAGATTATATTTGTTCCTAGCAACCCTCCACACAGCTTTACTAGGTGTGATATCATGTGGCTGACTTACAAATGTGAAGACACAGACGTGTGAGACACTGTCTGCCAACTAGGATGACAACAGGTATCCAAATTTACTCTCTGTATCCTTTTTTTTTTTTTGGTGCACCTTCCCATCCTGCACCAGAAAGTGTGTCATGTCTAAAGAAAACATGTTGTCATATTGTAGGAGCTGCTGGGTGATCCACATGTGAATGTTTGTATTAATACACAAAGTATAATGTAAAAAGTTCAAACTATCTTTGGTGTGTGTGTATTTGATGGTATTTAGTGATGAGAGTGGATGAAACCACAGGAAATGGGGACGAGCGATTCAGGGCAGGCACACGACTCGTACTGTACGTCACTGAATTTCAGGTGACCCCCTGCAGCGTACAGCGCGACAGAGGCACGTCGGTGCTGGAGCCGTGCCATCATACCGTCAGTGATGCTGTGATATTTCCTGCTCGCGATGATGCTTGTGCTCATGCGCAGCGACATGAATTGGTTTATTCCGTCTGGTATTTTAAGTGGAGTGGTCGGCGCTTCCGCCTCGCAGCTAGAAGGCCGCCGTCCGACCGCGGCCTTTCTGTGTGGAGTTTGCATGTTCTCCCCGTGCTTGCGTGGGCATGTTACGTTAATTGGTGACTCTGACTTGTAAGTGTGATTGGTTGTCGGTCTGTGTTGACCCTGCCTCTCGTCATAGCTCCAAGCCCCCCGAGACCTTACGGAGGAAAAGCAGTTACAGATAATGGATGGATGCTTAATATTTAATAGCATCCAGTCTCAATATTGTCGATCACTGATTGTTTCTCTCTCGGCTGTAAAAACTCAACACTAATGTGACTTGTAGGTAATAAGATTTAAGATCTCAAATGTCAGTTGTTTGCAGAAAAACTGGAACTTAACAAAGGCGCCGTCCAAACGACACGATTCCCTCGTCTGAAACTCACTGCAGGAGATTAGTCACAGCACTTTTCTGATTGTCAGAGGCAGAGCGGCTTGTTGTGCTGCTGCCTTTTCCTTCATTTTCCCTTGTTTGTTCAGAGCAGGCTCTGTAGTTTGTTTTCGGTGCAGATAATTGATGGATGGTTTTGGAATTGTGGCTATATTTTAGTTGTTTAAAAATTAATTAATTCAGCCTAATAATTATTTTGCACAGTGTCTGTTATCAGAGAAAAACCTTCTCCTCCCACATGTGAAAGCGAACAGGATAGAAAACATGATTACTTTTTGTACGTTTTCGAATGAGGCTGGCGCTGGTTTTCCTGCTTGATTAGTACGTCTTTTCATACCTTTGTTTACCTGGAGCACTGGGTGGAGCGTAGCAGGGCTGGGAGAAGGAGAGAGAGAGAGATGGGTGTAGCAGAGTGGACTGATTTCAAGTATCACTAACTTAAGCTGCATATTTTACCTTTAAGTACTAAACCACAACTGAAACCTTTGTCTTAAAGGGTTTTTCTTCTGTTTCCACCGTATAAAACTGACAAACACATTTTTTGCTTTGAAAAGTTAAAGTTAAATATATTTGGCTCCACCCATCCTGTTTTCCAATCGCACCACCATTATTTAGACCTGTTTCTAGGACTATGACTTAAGTTAATCCAGAGGTTATAAACAGAACAGCAGCCACTTTTTGCAAGTGGTGAAATTGCGTATTTCCAGAATAAATCTGGGGTAAAAACCTATAAAAAACAAAACAAAACAAAAAACCTTTTTGCTCCATTTACAGCATCTTGCTGAATTCATTCAGCAGAGGTATTGTGTTACTAGCTGCCAGTAATTGATGTCGATTGACAGACAGAACTCACGGTCCACCAACACAACCTTTGACCTTGGTTTGACCACACTGTCTTTCACCAGCTGTCTTTCTTCTCGAAGCCTATGAACATTTACCCTTTTCAGGTTTTTTTTAAATTACTAATTGATAAGTGCGGATCTAGACAATTATAATTACTTTATATGTCTCTCTCCTCCTGCTTCCATGTTAGCATACGTGCTACAGGTCAAAGTAGAGATGGAATTGGAGATCCAGCAATGTGAGAAGACCAAGGCTGTGAGAGAGGAGCAGCTGGAGCGTCTCACTCAGATCTGCCAGGAACAGGCTGTGAGTACTTAAGTAAATGCATCTTATTCTGGGTCCACGATAGAAACCTGCTTAACTTCTCTTCACTAAGTCACCAGAGGAGGTTGGAGTACACATAGTAAATACCGACGTTAAAGTGTACGGGAAACATCAGCATGATCATGAAAACTGTCCAAAAAGTACGTGCTCAAAAATGTACCTCCTTTAAGAAAACGGTGTATATGAAACTGTATTTCATTTGATTCTGCTGATAACAAATGGACAAGTCGAATCCACATTTCTTTAACAAACTCAAAAAAACAGCATAGAAAGTTTGCTGTACATTAATAAAAAAATTATTAGTTCACTTTGAAACTATTAAAATATCTTTTACCTGTTAACCGCCCAACTATGTACTAATAGGATGTATTGAGAGTTGGTAAAGGCAGTTGCTTACGGACCACAGGGTGAGTGGTTTGATCCCCGGCCCTGGCTATATGTCGAAGTGTCTCTGGGCAAGACACTGAACCCCTAACAGCCCATTCCCCTCCCCAGCTGTGCAGTGCCGGTTCAAGCCCGGTAGAAATTGGGGAGGGTTGCGTCAGGAAGGGCATCCGGCATAAAAACTGCCAAATCAACATGCGGACAATGATCCGCTGTGGCGACACTGAACTCACGGGATAAGCCGAAAGGAGAGTAGTAGTTTTGAGTAGAATGAAAATATTTTCACCAGAACTGCAGTGCAGTAGAACACAGAATGGAAATAATCCAGTAAAGTTCAAAAGTTAGGTACTTATCATTTCTCTGATTGTCAAATTCTACCGGTCTTCAAAAACTGAGATGCTACAGTTTCCATGATTGGACAGTCATTAAACATGGCTGTGAAATGTATGTGTTATTACAAAAAACGGCTTAACGGTGATTCAGTAAACACAGTCCAAACATTTCAGTAAATTGCGCAAGAGTAGCTTCAGTTTAACTTTACAACTACCCAATTATCTTCTAAGATAAAAAGGACAACAAGAGAAATGTGGGGTTATTGCTTCCCAAGAGCAATATTTGGGTCTTCATGCACAACCAGAAGCTATGAGATAGTTCTGCTTGAGGATATTTTGACCCAGGGACTGTGTGTACAAGTTCAGCTTCTCGGTCAGTTTCTAGTTATTTCTACCTTCATGCTAATAATCCGCTTTTCATGAGTATAGAATAGTTCATCACATTAAGGAAACAACAAACTGTCAGTTCCTCGACCACCAGAGGAGGGCAGCAGTACATCACAAACAGATCCACATATTTCATCAGGATGCTGCCATAGGAGAGATTATAGTAGAGATTGAGTAAATGATGACAAATGTTCAGCCTTTAATTGAACACCAGACACAAATTCTTAATAAATAAATCATAAAGGAAGTGATCAGTTCATTAAAAGAAAGCTGTTAATTAATCAAACTCGTGAATGGTGGTGGAAGATTTGTAGAAACTGTTAAGTACAGTAGCAACAAGAGTAGGACGAACCCTTTTCTGTGAACAGGGGATTATTTTCGGTAGTAACAAGCAAGAGAAGATATTCAAGCATTGCGAACTTTCAGTGTGCTCCTGTGTCTTTGCAAATACCTCCCTTTCTGCAAGTACCCGATGTCAGTGGGTCATGTGCTCAAAGCCGAAAACACTGTTTGCAATAATGCAGTTCATCTGTAACTTAATATTCTAAAGGTTTTATTTAATCTTTTAAGTCAAGACATATGTATGTATGCATACATGCATGTACTTTCTTTCTTCCCACCCTACACATGGTCTCTGTCCTTTCTTATTCGGTTTTCCTCCTCATTCCCCTTCATAATCTTCTGTTTTGTCCACCTCGAACGGTGGACCTGCCCTTTTTGGACACTCCTAACCTCCTGCTTTCCTTATTCCCAAATGCACAAAACATGCAACTCAACCACCTCCAGTTTGAGATCAGACAGCTGAGGGCCCACCTGGCCCAGCAGGACCTGGACCTTGCGGCAGAACGCGAAGCAGCCATGCAGATCCACCACATGTGGGGCAAACAGGGCAGGAGTTTTCAGGTTGTAGAAGGTTTGACTCCTGGGGAGTCGGATGATGAGGGCGGCCAGAGAAACTCCAGGGAGCCCCATGGCACTGCAGGTACAGTATGGTTTCTATAGCAGTGGGTTAAAGGATGCGTGCATCGGTGACAACAGCATCTAATTTTAATATGTGCAATACTACACCAGATGCAATGTTTGCTTGTTGCAGAGAGGTGCAGCTTAAGGTTTGTGCATAATTTTGTGGGACAAGAAGTCTCTAGTGGTGTAACATCGGGCGAACTCGATGCCACAGCAGTGTACGGTTAATCTGGAGCAGTAGCCCTGGAACATCTTTGAGGCCAGGCTCCACAACACCCACCTGACCACAGGTGCCCGGGGATGAACACGAGGGCGAAACAGCTTTTAGGATTCGGTGAATCCTGGAAAAAACAAGCGTGTTCCCCAGCGCCATGTCAGCCTGCATGGGTGTCTATGCAGCCTCAGCTATCTCTCTTATCCCCCCTCTGTGGCGAGACTGGCCGAGGCCACTCGGGCTATTTCAGGTACAGAGTGCTCTGTGCATTGGGCCTTGTTAGGAAAGAGTCAACATCTGTTCCCCTTCACCTGCAAACCACAATAGGGCACTAGGAGGCTCCACGGTGGCCACAAAGTTACCCCAAGGGCATAGTGGGAAATCTGGCTCTCAGAAACAAATGGGGCTTTTTACAGAAACATGCTCGCAGAGATGAAGACGCAAGCCCACAGAGCTCAAGTCAAGTCAGGTCAACTTCAATCAAGTCACAGTTACTCGTACTGGCCTGTATTGCACAAAAGACCTCACGTGGGCTTCTCACCCGCAGAGTGTCTGGTTTGTTTTCCTGCCTCGTGCGACTCGTTGGGGCAGGTCTGAAGACGGCGATCGTTCTCTGCTGCGGACCAACATAAATGCATCTAGACCTTTTACTGGATGTTGTCCCAACTAAACTGTGGAGAAGTTTGTTCGGGGTGAGAACGTGATCCAACCTGGATCCAACACAACAGATTTCTGCTACTGGTGTAGGGTTTTCTAGGCAGGTTTTTTCAAAGTGCATTCAACATATTACCCAGACAATCAATGGTTGTGAGAATTTTGACCGCTACAGAACAGGATCTTCTTCTTGTCTTTACTTTCTTGTTCCTGTCTCAAATCCATTAACCAATGAGCCGACAAAGACCCTTTCGTGTGACTTTTTGAGACTAATTTTTTCTAGAGCCTGTATAGTTGAACTGTCCCAGACCACGAGGGTTTAGTCTTATCAATAAAAGTTTTGTTCCTTTTTAACCTAACATACATTTAAATACCATAAAGCATCACATTATGATTAGATTTGAACTAAAAGGACCTCTGATAGCCTACTAACTTGATTGTCACAGACTAAAGAGGAGAGTTTTTTTTATGTTTGCTGGACAGTCCCCCCCCCCTTTTTTTTTTTAAGACTCATGTGTTATTAATTGTGGAGTGATTGTCTCAGTCTTGTTTCAGTGAGTGCAATGCTTCCTCTCTGGGGGTGGCTCAGGGATTAATATTTTAGACTGAAAAATAAATGAAATTACCCATCAGAGTCTGCAGCATGTCCCGGGGGACAGGGGCTAGCACTCAGGGTACTCTGCCTTCGCACTCAGCCCGTGGATAGTGAGCTCAAGACCAATCAAGCGAGCAAAAGAGCACAGCAGATCGCAGCCGTGCACCACGCACGGCGAGGCCTGCTCCCCTGGAGTGATCAGAGCCTGAACAAAGAGCTCCCACTCTATCAAGCCTGAAACCAACCCCACCCTGTTTCTGTCCCAGTTTATTTCTGGTGCACTAGGGTGCAGCTAATGCACAGCGGAGCAGTGCGTGATCCTGACCACTTGCCTATAAAGTAGCTGTGGCCTGGGGCAGAAGTCATCTCTGTCAATATTATGTTGTAAACATATTAGATTTTTTCCATTTGGACTACTTTTCACTGTTAACATGGAAATGGACCAAAGCACCTACACACAACAAGATGTAAAGTCCAATTACAGTCATCGCTACAGACAGCATTAGGCTCTTACTCCTAAAATTCACGCTTCAAATGATATAATATTAAACGATATCATCAGCATGCTACTAATGTGCATTTATAGCAACAACATACAGTTTGTTACACATTTGTATACACTTAATAAAAAGAATATGACAGAGCATCCGAACCCGTACAGTATGGACTGTGGCTCTGAGTTTCTCCATTTGGTTGTGTTGTGACTTTCGGCCTTTCTTAATGCTGCACCTGTTTTATCAAGTTGACGACGTTCTTTGTATAATTTGCTCGGGTTTTCGTAATCTGCAGTGCTATGAGCTTTCAGGGCCACCGTAGTATACAGAAAACAGAACACATATTTGCATAAAAGATATAGGGATTAGTAATAGGAGACACCAGCTGTGTAACTAAGCGTACTCAGAGATGGAGAATGGTTTGGATAGTGGGTGATGGCAAAGATGTACTGTAAATGGTGTAATAACGGACTCTTTGCTTTGCCCTTAACGATGTTTTAGTGGCAGTAGTAGATTAAGTTTTTTAATTATCTGCAGTGAAGACCAGACAGCTGAAAATACTACTAATCATTGTATTCGTATTTATTCTTTACCTCAGACCCAGTGGTACATGATGACATGAACAACTACATCAGCCAATACTACAGTGAAGCAAGCAGTGGTAAGGAACTGTGAACACAGACATATGCAGCTCATGTTAATGAAATTCTGAAAGTCACGGTATGTGGTCGACTGGGTTTATGGTACTTGCACTTACGTAAGTATCCAGGTTACTCAGGTGATCAGGGAAGGAGTTTAGATGCACTTAAGAAACCTGGTTACTAGACATGTACACTTACTGGCCACTGGGTATTATTGGGGTTGAAGCGGGAGGTGGAGTTGTACTGGAGTGGTTTTAATAATATGGGCGCCAAAAAAAAAGTTAATGAGGTAACAATGTTATGCCTGATTGGTGTATACGGCAGAGAAAACTGCATTCTTCAGGAGAAATGTACCTGGGGAATCAGGTTTCTCTAAGCTCCTAACAGTTTCGTTCACATGGTTAATTATAATTATGTGAATGTTAGATTTGACAAATTATTCATTCACAGGTTATGAAGTTGTAAATGAGGGGCTCATTTGTTTTGTGTGTGTTGTCTACCTTTTTCAAAAGCTGCTGGGGCTCCTGGCTTAGGCTCCCGGGTCATCACCACCGCAGCCATCGATGTTCACCTCCCCACTACTACAGGTTCCATTCAGTCTAACCTGATGCTATCTATGGAGCGGTTGGGCAGCGCTGTAAGTGACACCTCCACTAGCATATCACGGTCCAGCGGCAGCGTGACGGCCCGCCCCCACAGCCTGAGCAGCCACACCCCGGCTTCATCTATGACAGACTGCAGCAGCAGCGCAGTTCCGGACCTCAGTCAGAGCTACAGCTCTCACCGCCGTTGCCCTACTTCCTTCTCAGGCCGGGATCCCTGCCGAGACCCCAGCGTGGTGGTGCAGGAGCTCCTCTCCTCCCTGTCTGAGGATTCCTGCCTTGCTCAAAAGGGCCTGACAGTGGACCCTGTTAACCTTAAATTTCCAAGTCCCACAGGCTCCGAAAAGGCCAGTCCTGAGCTGGACCACCGAATAAACATATTCAACTGCAGGAATCAAGAGGAGAGGCGAGGCCGGGGAAGGGGATGTGTGCTGTTGCAGACCAAGCCACTGATCCACCTGCAGGGCAGCACCACTGAACCCTCCCTGGAGGAGAAGTACCGGCTCCTGGGACCAGCTGACACACCTCTGGGGCAAATGCCTGACACATAAGCTACATTTACACAGAAGTTTGTTTTCCCTCCTTTTACTGCCACTGTGTTTGGCATATATCTTATGAGGACAACCCAAAAGCTGGATTTTTCTGTTCCAATCCAAGTCAATCCAGAGCAACTTGAGCCATTGCTTCCAGCCAACACTAACGCTCCTTAACTTGACATGTTCAGGCGTCAGTTGTTGAAATGACAATAAGAACTCTTAGGCCCTTTGCCGTAATGTCCAACCTGTTCCTCTGTGATGAATTTCTAAATCAGAAATGCCCTGAGATAGCACAAAAAGACAGTAAGATGCCCAGATACAGGGAGTCTAATGTGTTCTTGTACACGTTCTTCATCAGGAATTCTCACTTTGAGTAGGTCCTAAATGCACTGAACTTTACATGAGTTAAAACCAGCAAGGGGCCATTAAGCCTATACTCAACAAATACTTAAACGCTGAACAGTTTTGGAAACCAAAACACTGTTCTCTGCAGTTCAAATGAGTGATTTGTCTAAATTGCATTTTTCTTCTTATTTCGATTTTTTTTTATTTGTACTAAACTTTAAACGCGAATCATGCTGTTCTTTGCTCAAACAACTACAGGGTACATAAGCCTGGCTTAACTATTCTAACCTTTTTTTTTTAATTGTAGCTTTATGTTGCTGCCATTATGTTGTCCGATTTGAAAACTGTCATCAAAACTCATCAAATGTTTGTTTGCATCGGGTGTATTCGTGTGGGTGAAGTGAAAAGGTAAGTGAGTGGATTCTGCAAATGAAATGATTGGAGTGCTTGTAGCATGAACCTTTAAAAAGACGTGTGCCCTAAATGGCAAGCAAATTCTTTGCACTTTCAATGTTTACCGACACTTTTATAAAACTTGATATGAAGGAAGTTATTGCCAAATGCAAAACGGTTTTGTCATTTGAATCAAAATAGCAACAATAAAAGTTAGTATTTCCTTAACTGCTCCTAGTTTACTGCCTTTTGTTAATATGTCAACTGCTACTCATTGAAAGCTTGGGTGTTAATATACTGGTACCAGCTGAACCATCAGAACCAAATGCCTAAACCTTGAACCACCATAAGACCAATTCTAACCCTAAAGACTAAATCTTAACCCTCGAACTGCCCTTCGAACTTGTTAGGACCGGCAAGATGCCCTCGTTTAATCAAAAAAAAAACAAAAAAACTTTCGGCCCTAATTAGTTAACAAATACACACAGCTGCAGTTTGTGGTCACCACATAATCTTTCCTACCATCACTAAATTAGTGGACTGTCCTCATCAGAATAACTACCCGGTTCACAATCTGAGGTCTGAGGATGTCTATTATGTCAATGTGCAATCTGTCTGTGTTGTATCATTTCATGTTTTGGCAAGCACAGCAAATCTATTTACATGAAGTAAAGCTTAAGCTCTTCTCGGGTTTATGGGTATGGGATGTATTACTTACACTTATGTGGCATCGACTGTGACCAAGTGAAATCCTCAAGCTATGAGCTAATCATGGAACACACTTTGGGTCACTTTTGTGGGTAAAAGTGACGGCATGGTCACTGCACCCACCATTCAAGGTCCAATTTCTGTTGGTCTCACCACCAGCACCTGGTCCACACACACACACACACACACACACTAACTGGCTCAGTAGGTTATTATGCCAAGTTATGCAATGCATTGTGGTTTGCTTTTGGCGTGTGCGGACAGACGCAACCCATTTATGGCCCGGTTTATTTAAAAAAAACGAGAGGATTAGGAAAAGATTGTGGTTTGGATTAAAATACAAAAGCAACATTGACTAAAAGAAAAAGATTGAGTAACTAAATCACATTCCTTAACTCCTGTGTTCTTCTACCCCAAGCTCATGCTATCAAGACTGCGTGGACTTTAAATTACATCTCCACCATAACAATGGTTCAGACGACTGATGCCAACCACTCATGACATGATCACATTATGATCAGCTGATGTGTGTGCTGTCACAGTTTCCTTATACTTTGCATTGACTTTATTATGAAACATAGATTTATATTCGTTACATTTCAAATGCAGTTAAAGATTGTTATTTGGGAGTTGCACTTGATATAAAAAAGTTACAACAAATTATACTAGTATTAACTTCTTTATAGCATGAATTATCTCTGGGACAACCACATATAGAAAAACCTCAAATTAAACAAATTTTAAAACCTTTTCACTGTATAAAGCTGCAATGGTTCACCTGCCAGACTGTGCTATGGCTCATTACAAAGGAGACGACGTGTAATTTGACGACCCGGATCCGAGCGTTTACTTGACCGTCATATCAATCTACTTTACAACACAATGGACACGGGGTCCTGACTCAGCCTCCGTCACAACTGCCCTGGCAGGAATGGCTCCGGTGCTGCGCCTCTTATCTGAACCCTTTCCAGCTCAACAAGCCATGAAGAAGAATGAACTCATGACTCCCAGCTCTTAGCACCTCGACTCAGTGATAAGGCTCAATTACATTTACATAGTTATGGCAATGTGGATGTAAAATGTCCCAATAACTGAAGACACAACATGTGAGGCCATATATTTTTCCTTTAGCACTAAAGCGTAAATGAAAAATGTGCCTAAATGATTCATATGAACCTACTCTGTCAATATGCATCACACCAGGTCAGACTGAGCTAAGAGTTGAATTTTGACAGGCAAGGACGCTGAGCAGACCTTCAGGAGACGAGCTAAGACGTAAATTGCTTTTGGGACCTCTCCGGCGAAACCAGAGGTACAGTCCCCGCACACACACACACACTCAGGAAGTTAAGTGAATTAACAGTGACCATTAGACACATAATAATTGAAATGTTTTAATAATGGCACAGAGGGAGTCACTTTAATGGCATTAACATTACATGATCATTGTTTTCATTCTCCGCAACTGAGGGAAACTGGTGAGTTCAGGTTTACATCTGTGCCAACTTTAGGTACGATAAGATAACGACTTCCTTCTTCCTGGTACAATTATTAAAATCACTGTAACAACAGTTTCTCTGCAGTTAAAATAAACAGATCTAGGAGAAATTATTTTATTTGTTGTTTTTTAAGTTGTTGAAGCCCAAAGTTAAAGCTGTGTCCAAACTGACTTTGGAAAAGCAGTTTTCTATTTAACATTAAATTGTTATTTGATGTCCTTCATAAACGAACACCACACGATGCATATAACTGACGTTTGTGCCCTTTGATACAGTCCTGTCTTTTCTGTTGAGTCTCAAATACTATTTTCTCAAGTTATTGTGTTACTTTAGTTTTGTAAGTGTTTCCTCTTTATAAAGTAATTCCATCTTCATCATCAGCATCACCTGGGTTAAAACGTATGTTAATGTTAATTTTTCAACACCTGTTACCGATTAAGTGTGTCAGATAAATTATTTGGCAGCTTCTACTTTTAAAAGTCGTCTATCAGCTTCCTGTGCAGAGCTCGGGCTGATTGTCAGTTCACTGTCAGTTCACGTCCACTCAGCTGTTGTAAATAATGTCAACTTGTTAGTATTAATTGATGTGAAGTCAAACCTGCAGTGTTGTCTGTGACTTTCCACGAGTGGCTGTTTCTGATGCTCTGAATTACCTACAAATCTCCACCACTATTAAAAGCTGTGGTGCTGTGTAATTTACTGGCTACTAATATCCTAATTGTATTTATTTTTAACGTATTTATAATTTTGTCCCAAGTAAAAACAAAAAAAGGTCTTTATTTGTATTCAAAGTTGTCTAACAAAGGTCTTAAACAGTTTGACTTCGACTTTTTGAGGCCTGCAGAAACATTAAGGTTTGCTCCCACTGTCACCAAAAATAAGGTTTAGTGCTTTATTTGTCATCATACATACAAGGCAGCAGAGCCCACAAATTACTTTCTATTATTACTTTTGATGATTTTGATTTATAAATAACAATAATAGTAATAATAAATAGTTATCCTGTGATTTTTGAGAAGTGGCTTTAAATTATGGCTATGTCTTGCTCCAGGGGGAATTGTTGGGTTCTCTTTATACATCTTTATAATCTTGACTTTATTCTGTAAAGTGCCCTGAGATGACTTTGTTGTGAATTGGCGCTATATAAATAAAGTTGAATTGAAAGTTGAATTGAAAATTAAAATAATAAACATCAATTTTTTTTAACTAAATTTGAAAATCAAGTTTCTGACGATGACCAACGACCTATCCATCATCTCTCTATTAAAACCTGTCACCTGACAATTTTCACGTGTCACCTTCCTGCAGGAGAAATGTGCTTAATGTCCAGTCACACTTTCTGTTTCTGGTGAAACAGCTCTCATCACAGTAATCTTAGCTTAGATTTATTTATTTATTTTTGTTACAGTTTTCTTAAAGTTAGAGGTAATTGCAGCATGAAAAAAAACCACTTTGTTTTTAAGTGACGCCAACTTAAAAAAAAATCAAGTACAGAAGCAATAAATGAGGCAATGGCACCACTTAACCTGTGAGAAGCAGCAATTCACAAAAAGGTTCTTACAGGGTCATGAATGAACGTATTAATGGGGTCAAAGAATGTTTGTGACATTCATAAACCCAGTGTATAGAACGTTTTCTGTTTTTGGATAATTACAGCTAATTGAAAAAAAGAGTTCTTAGATGGAACGGCTGGGAGGTTGGGGTCTATCTACCTTAGTACTATAGTATCTAATTGCATAATAAAGTTTAGTATTGTTACAATACTAATGTAAGTTCATACATTTTGGGGCGAGGGGCGTAGTTAGCAAACCATGACTGAAGACGATGTGACCAAAGTAGAAAGTTATGTGTGACAGAGGTTTGGAACCCAAAAGTTACACAAGCAAACAACTACTTGATCTTTTTGAGGCAATGGCCTCGCAGGGTTATAGCGAGTAAAGGAGACTGCTGTAAAAGTGACTGCACCTCAGACGTTTAAAGGTGTAAGAAATGTCACGTTAGTCGGCTCAACTTAAATAAGTGCGTCGTTTGAAAGACCGCACACAGTACACTTAACTTAAAAAATGTCTCCAAGTACTCCATACTGTGTATTTATTGCTTACAATCTATTGGGTGAAGCTACTAAAACTACTATTAGAAAAGAACTGCACAGTGTTAAGTTTTACCTTAGAAACTTTGCAATAGCACAATGATATTAGCCTATTGCTTTTGATTAAGAAATAATTATTAAAAGGTTTTACTGTGATGGTAATGATACAGGGATCATCAGAGTTTAAGCTGATCCCACTTTTGGAAAACCTCAGTGTTGACAAAAACAGAGACGACAAATGCAACAGGCCAAAATTTGTTCAATATTTGTTACCTTTTCACTTCACTTCCTGTGTATTGCCTCATATCCACATTAATAATTTGACATAACCTTTGATGACTTTTAGGCAAATTAAAATGATTTGGTTTCAGACAAGGTGTTTTTGGACACAGACACGTTTGAGATTGAAACCGATTTCTTTAGCAGTTCAGATATTTTAGTTTAAACAGAAACCGTTTTGTCTCAGTTCTTACGAATGATGTATTGTTGGTTTATTGCTTTGCCTGTCATGCTCCAATGTCATGTTTTTTTCCAATTGTTGCCATATGACTCAACATGTTGGCAAAATGTGGCTCAAGGACTGGGTTCTCTAATTTTAAAAAGGGGGCGCCCATCAGCACAGAGCTCATTTGAACTGTTTTCTAATAATATCACATCAGCGCAGCATATTCACATAATCCCCAATCAATTACTTTCTAGTACCTTACAGAATTAGAGTAAACTTAAGAACAATAAAGCTGATGCTGACATACACGTCAGCATGCAGACAATCAAGTCTTTACAACAATTACATTTCTGATATAGCTACTAAAATTACAGGGGAAAATGTTTTAATTTTCTATGTACCGATTCGCTCCAATATTGTGGTCTCGTTTATGAATATGATTTGTGTGGAAGAGATTTAGAATACAGCCCTATGGCACCGAACAGCTGGGTATATATTAAAAAAAAGAAAAAGGCTCCAAACTCACCGAGAACAAATAAACGTCGTGAGTATTATTGCATTGCTGCTGTGGTCTGACAGATTCAGAACATGTCTCACACAGGACACTGTTCCAAGAGACTCTGGAGCAGGAGAAAAATACAAATAAATTATACATCACGTCTTAAAAAGCTTCTCAGGTTCTCTTTTTGAAACATACTTCTTAAGTGCACAGGATCCAAAGGGTCGCTTGGTGGAAGAAACCACTCAGGAGACTGTTGTTATGGCTACAGAAGATTTTCCTTCTTTTGCATTTACATAGGGTTGTGTTCTGGTTCCCTCCCCTCAGATGCTTGGTTCACGTCTTTGGTCAGAAGTGGGTCAATAACTCAATCACTTCAGTCCTCTAAAGACAAACATTAATATTAATTGTTGAATCAATTTTTAGTGGATAAAAAGCAAAGTGGCTGATAACAGGAATCATAACATCACCATCATAACAAACCAACTTATTTACATTTTTTTTCAAACGAAACACTCGTCTCGTTTCTCCTGCATGTGTCTCACCAGCTTTCGGAGGAAGACGTCTGCCACGTCCTCTGGGAGACGGGACACTACATCAGTTTTTGCTCCAAAGAACTAAATAAAATAAATCTACAGAACATCAAAATTAATTCAACAAATCCGACGAGTAAGTGTGTAGTTATGCATGACTTCCTACATTGACGGTTAAATCAGCAAACGTTTTTGAGTAAAAAAGCACGACTCCTCTGGGAAATGTCTGCCGCACATCGGACATTTCCTGGAATCTGACTCAAGCCACATTTTCACATTCAGTCTCTTGTTCATTTTGACCAAATACCAACACTAACTTATAGTGTAAGTGCCTGTTGAGACAGTAAAAATTAATCGTGCACTAATTTGTACTGCAAATGTGAAGAAATATACAGTATTTTGCAGTATTTACCGCTGATGCGGCTCGTTTTATATTCTAAGCGCATATTTGTTTTTGAAGAAAAATGTGAAACGATCATGCTTTGTTTGAGCTGGAATACACTGTATGAATATTTATGAGCGAGCCAACAATTAATGGACATGTCCAAATACCATTTTTATCAACTTTTATTTGTGGTGAATACAGACTAAAATGAGTTCCTGCTTTACAAAAAACCCGACATTTTACCAGAAATAACTGCTCCGTTAGCGGCTAAACCTGCGTTAAATAAATGTTTCACAATGAAAAGTAGCTGTTTCACAACTGACATCATTTATTGATGCTTTTTGCATCAAACCGAGTAGAAGTTTGGTGGGCTGCTAAATGTCTCTATGCTGCTTTATTTTATTATCTCTCCTAAAATTCTAGAGAGCTTTAAAGTGGCCTGCTGCACACCAGCTCTGCAGCAGTGTCTCTGGCCACTAGTGGTGACTCCGACACCCTGAAGCCCTGAATGCAGTAGCCTTTAACTTGGCTCGGCTAAAATCACAATGGCGTCCCGGCCAGAGCTTGGGGTGTCTGCCAGCGTGTGCTGGGGCCCTGCAAAATTTCCATCTGGCTTCTGGGGACTCGCACATCAATTGCTCTCAGCTAAATGCACTCACATATGAATATTTCAGTACAATTTAATGTTTCAGCTACAGCCCCAAAGGAGCAGAGCATCAATTTGTGAACACAGTTCTCCTGGAGTTAAAAGCCAGGCCAGATAATACAGTATGAAAGGCGCTGTCAATCTGGAGGGGCCTTTTTTCACTTGGGAGACTTGAGAGAGAGAGAGAAAAGAAAAAGGGAAAGCACAACCCTTTGCTTTCAGTGTCCAGCTGCATACAAACACTTTTTAAAGTTTCCTCTGGAAAGTAGCCGACAGAGGCAGCAGCAGGCAGCTTTTGGTTCACCAGAGCCACCAGTCGATTTGCCAGGCTCAGTCAGTTTTCTGTCTCTGAGCACTGGCTGTTTGAGGCGCACACACACACACACACACACACACACAGCTGGTGGAGGGAGCAGGTCAGGGAGTCGTGCACCTGCTGTCCTGTTAATAAAATACCCCAAAGTGATGCTGAAACCTCTGCCTTCACACAGAAAAGCTTCCCTCAGGTGTGAGAACACGCGTGCTTTACAAAACAGGCCGACTGTGACACAACTGCGTTAATCAGTGAGTACAACGCTATGGTGCACGTGGCAGAAGACTGAAGCCTGCACAATTAATCAAATTATATTTGTTTCTGTACTCAGGGTCAATAACTAGATTATTTCTCAGTTATTCAATTTTTTTTATTCACAAAATGTAAACTATCTATAGTTGATAATCCAAAACTTATGGCATAAGCACAATAGGCCATAACCCCAAAGCACAGAAACACACCAAAATTACGTTTTGTAAAATTTTGTTGTGTATTGCACCTACAGGCCACCGTACATTTGATAAGCAGGAACCAGAAATTGTTTTTTTTTTTTTTTTTTTAAATCTTACTTAAATTAACACAATTATCTAAATACTGGATGATGTATTTTCAGTCAAATATCCTATTAATCAAACTAAAATCTCCAAATCTTCATCAATTCCTAAATTACCTATGAAAAAAAACCCCAAACATTCACATAATAAATTGCCCCAAAGCTTCAGACAGAAGAGGATCGAGCTGCATCATCCTTCGCCGCGGGACTCTCTCGCATCTGACTGGATGAACCTTCTGAAACAAAAACGCTGCTTTTAATTTGAAACTGTTCTATGAAAGCCTAAGAAATTGTTAAACCCTAATCCCAAAAGCTGGATTCAGTGTGTGCCGAGACGTCACACTTGAAGCAATAGTCTTGTTTTGACGGGTCTAAACCGAGATGCTTCCTTTTTCATTTAAGTGACACGGCCTCTTGTTATAGCCGCTAATAAGCAACATGACTGATGCTCTGTGCTGACGAGAGCAGCTGATAAGAAAATACAAGACGCGCATTTGTAAACTAAAACAGGCGGCTGACAGTTACACTAATAAGGTAATAATGGCACAGGTTCCCCAGCCCAACAATGCAGAGCTGCCCTGAGGCACCAATCAAAAATTCATACTAATTATCATGTGAATACTGCATTAACTCTGAAGAATTATGAATTATAAATCTGCAACATGGTTCCCCTCTCAGAATGGCTTTGCATGCATGGGGTGTGATCCCCCCACGCCACCCCCCCCTCCCCCTCCCCCTCCCCTTGCATTTAAGACATACCATCACAGCTGTGATCTATAGCATAAAAAGTATGTCTGACAGTGTCTTAACCATAATACTTGACCTTTATGTCTTTAGGGTTATTGCTAAATGATTTGAGCCAATTTATGTTTAGACATTTTTAATATCTTATAACTCGAGTGCTTATATTAATTTGACTTTTGGCTGACTCTCAACATGAGACTGGACTCAAAGCTCTTAAAGCCGAACTCACTATTGCTTCTGGTAAATCATTCAGAGCTTTAAAGAATGTTTAAGGAAGCAAGAATTTCCAAACCACTATATTGTAGGTCAACCTAAACACTCAGTGATTTAATTATGTACTTCCTGTATGGTAAAAAGGTGCTTCTGTGTAACTGTAAGCAGTATTGTGTGTACTACAGTACTTCATATACTGGTTATATGTATGTTGGCGCTTTAGGATCCAGCTCTTATCCACCACTGGGGGAGGAGGACGGATTTCCTCTGCCACGCCGGAAATTGCAGTGGTTGATATGATTGTAAAATACGATGCGGTAAAACTCAGAAAGACGGAGTGTTTGCAGATAACATGACTTATGGAAATGTTCAAAGTGGAAGCATCACGACCAATAAAAGAGCAACGTGTGGCTACTGAAGTGTACTTTAACTAGGATAAAGCAATGGTACCTTTTGGCTGCATTGGTGCATTTTTGGATGGAATAATACCATAACGGCTGAGATGGAACCTGGTCCCCTAAATCTGATGCTTCTTCACAATTAGTATGTTTTTTTTGTTTTGTTTGGGTTTTTAATTACATAAAGTAATGAGCGTATGATTATGTTCTGAGGCAAAACAAAAAATAAGTTGCACAGATGTGTTTGGAGATGCAGGCAGGGTTTGCTTTGGTTAACGTTAGAGAGATTGTGGTTTGGTTTGTGCATGAACTGACTGTTACATCTTTGACCAAGTGCTTCAAGAACTAAACACAAGCATAAAGAACGTTGTAGTCAGAACAATTATGTTCATTCTATTAATTATATGATGTTAATATACAATATATGAATAACACAACAGTTGCAATTACATATTTGCACAAACACATATTTGATTGTGCAGTTAACTGTATGTACAGGCGACACGGTTGCTCCCTGTGATAAGATGCAACAGATAAACAAACTGGAGAACACACACACACACACACGTAATGAATTACTTATAGGACTGACAATAAAGGCAAAGTGCCATAGAACCCTAAAACATTCAAGAGAAAACGAATCTCTGTGAAAAGTTCTATGATGCAGCCCAGAACCCCAATTTTGAAACAAGAGCATTTGGCTCTTGCCAAAGTTTAAGTGGATGATTTCAGTCAGACATATATATTTCATGAGGTTAATGGGCCCCATCAAACTGTGATTAGAGATTCTTCTGGGAGGCTTTTATGCTCGACTGGCCTCCGTCTCGTACTTATTAACAGTCCACAAACAGTGACATTGCATATGATTTTTTGGGGGTTGGATATTGAATGTAAGTCCTGACAAACCATTGACTTACAGCATTAGGAAACGAGACACGGAGACAAACTGTTGGAGAAATAAGCCACAGCCTCACAAACCAAAACAGTTACGCATTCATTCATCTATGTTCTGTATTTATTCCAACAACAGCCTCTACATGCAAACATGTCTCGGGATTTGACCTCGACGATGTCTGAAATAGTGGCTGCGTCCAGCTCAGCACCGGAGAGGAGACTCTTTAAGGGGAACAACCACAGCGTTTTTAGGCTTTCAAAGCTCTGGCTGATCTTTAGCGACAGCGACTGAGACCAGTAACGTTCTGGTAGTGATGAGCTCTCTCAGGGCAACAGCACCACAGAGGCACCAGCTCAGCAGGGCTTTTACATATCTGCATGTTTTACAAAAGGAACGTCGCTTAAATAAACGGCGTATAAAAAGAGTGCAGTTCAAAATGATGCCAGTGACTTTGTTCACGTTGAATCAAGCACGATGCAGGATGAGAAACAAAGATCTAGTTTCATTCATCCTAATTCCAGTGGAACACCTGTAGATTTGTGGGCTGACAGTTCTATTGAGAAATCTCATTTCCAAACTAAAATATTGTACATGCATTAGAACCTGGAGACACAAAAGCATGTCAGCATAATTTTCTCCTGAGAGAGAGTCTGGATTCACTGAACTTGACTTTTACACGTTTTCCATGCAAATCCCTTGATGTATAGCACACATTTAAATATTTGGAACAACGTTTTTGATTTAGTTTCAGCTTAATTTTCTTTGTGTAGAATAAACAAGACAGTAAATTACCCAGTACATCGTTTGGACCCATCTGACGCACAACAGCAGTTCATCATCCAAAATGAATGGGCGTCTTTGGAACCATGCACAACACTTCACACGTCTCTACAAGCTACGATAATATCAGAGAGCTAAAGGCAGCAGCGACACAGGCAGGAGACACGTGATGGACAATAACTGCATGTTTAAGTAGTTTTATACTGACTTAACACATAAGTACGAAGGAAAAAAATCAATTTGGAAATTTAAATATTGTCTTTATCAAACAGCTAAGCAAGGCAGCAGAACACAAATGACAGGCGACTGAAGACATTTTTGGACTTGACACTTCCAATGGAGTTTACTGGGGCAGTTGCTTGAATTTAGAACATTTCCTAAATAAGCTGAGGACACCAACTAAACCTGAAGCCCAGCTTTCAAAATAAAAGTCTTCATTTGAGAACCAGAATTCTACTCGCTTGACTAAAGCTTAAAATTAAAAAAGTTTTTTAATGATAAAATGGTCAAATCTTTTTACATTTTCTTTAAAAGTACATATATATTTAAATATAACAACATATTAATATACATGCTACATGATGCAGGTATCCATAGATACCTACTTTATGCTCACATCCTAAGTTTGACAATCATCATTATTTATCAACTTATCACCCCTGTTCATCCATTCATTGGACTGCAGAGCACAGCTGGTCATTGTGAACCTCATTTGATTCCTCTTCAATTGTCCTTTGTTCTTACTGACAGATATAGAAATGGTTGCTTTTGTGTGGGTGAAGTTACTTTCTTTCTTTTGCTTTGAGACTAAAAGAGACACAACACTGCAAATGAGGCCGTTACATCATTTGCAGTCATTCTGTGCTTCATGTGTGATTTTCCATCTCTTTTTGTGTCTCATTCTTCTCGCTCTTCGGGATCATTTTGTGTATATTTTTGTGGGTCACGTGTTTCCTCTGGGTCATTTTTCAACTGTCCCTGCTCCTTCAGTCTATTTTTGGAGGTGATTTTGTGACTTACAGCAGGTCCTCCTGATCCAGCTGTGCCAAACATTGATTTTTTTTCCACCCTTGAAAATAAAAGCAACATCCCGAACAGTTTTTGAATTGAATTTGATTCTGAAATCCTTCTAGTTTAGAGTTTTTGTTGTCATCCTCATAAACAAATTCAGACCCTAAATGAATGAATGTAGCCTAGTTCTGCTTTTCCTCCAGTAGATGGCCTTCTAGAGCAGAGGAGCAGACTGGACAGAGCACAAGGTCTGAGCCCAGATCTGCGGGTTTTATGTCCAGCAAACAAAAACTACTGAAAGAATTTATCATTTTGGTTTATACTTCCAATGTTAAATAAAGGTGGTAATAGTCTCCAACAACGCGGTATCTTACCTGTGTGAGATGTTCACTTCATGTAATAATAGGAACTAAAAAAAACTCGTATCACCAAACATTGCATGCTTCAGTCTGTGAAGAAATTTAGATCCAGAAGCTCTTCCAGGTTTGAACATACAGATGAGGATTTTATGTGCATCTTAAAAAAAAAAAAGGATCAAAATGGCTCGTTTGTATTTACTTTAAATTAATTTTTCTCGCCTTGAATCTTCGTTAAAATAAACAAAATATCAGTATAACCCACAAATAAACTGTGGATTGATTTTCTTACAGGTTGAGAGAGAGAGAGAGAGAGAGCGAGAGAGAGAGATACACTGGGCGATTGGGAGAGTCCGGTGTCGACGTGGTGACGTCAGAGGGGCAGCGTGTGGGACCCTGCAGCCTCCTCGGCCCCCCTCCAGTCCGAGGAGACACATTTTTATCAGGGAGGAAGCCGAAGGGCCAGTCATCTCCTCACCTCTTTTCTACATCTCCCACCGTCCCCTTCATCCTTCCTGTATGGTGGATATTATTTTCAGCTCTTCTTTCTTGGGTGATATGGGGGATCATTCCAAAAGTGAGTACAGCTGACTGCTCGGGACGACTTTCAGGTGGCACAATGTGGTTTTCGCCGCAGTGTCACTGTGGGCTACAGCAGCGCAGCGCTCACTAAAGTCATTTTATTGCACCCTGCGCTCCGTGCACTTTTACTGGGCTTGTGTGTTGCATTTCATGTGTAGGAAAACAAACCATTCAGGAAAAACGTCTCCATCTGTTACACGGCGTTTAAACATGGAGAGAAGTTCGCTGCAAAACTAAAACACACAACCCGGACTTTAAAATAACACGTTAAAGTGACGGTAAGAATGAAAATGCTGCACAGTGTGGTTACAATGTTTGGCACCTTTTCTTTCCAGAGAAGCCAGGATTCGCGATGTGTGTAGGATGTGGAAGTCAGATCCATGACCAGTACATACTGAGAGTGTCTCCCGACCTGGAGTGGCACGCAGCCTGCCTCAAGTGTGCAGAGTGCAGCCAGTACCTGGACGAGACCTGCACTTGTTTCGTCCGGGACGGGAAAACCTACTGCAAGAGAGATTATGTAAGGTAGGAGTTTGATGGGACGTCGCTGAGTCACCTTTAGTCCATCTAAACGTGGCTAAATGCGTTCAGGACTCATATCAGGAAGCGTTACATTTATTCAGAAAAACTGCTCATTTGGATGCAGAAAGTGCAAAGCGGACTAACTTTGCAACGCGCAAAGTCACTTGGCAGCTCAAAGAGTCTAAAAGTGTAAATTAAAATTAAAGGCTTAAAATGGGCCTTCTGTGCAGAAAAGAAAAAAATATGGCATTTAAAAACTGCAATTTTTCAAACTATTATTACTATTGTTTGTACATTTATTCCCATTTTTAATTCGTTGATTTTTTTTTTTTTTTTTAATTCTCCAGGCTTTTTGGAATAAAATGCGCAAAATGCAACCTGGGTTTTAGCAGCAGCGACTTGGTGATGAGAGCCCGGGACAACGTGTACCACATCGAGTGTTTTCGGTGCTCGGTGTGCAGCAGGCAGCTGCTGCCGGGAGACGAGTTCTCTTTGCGGGAAGACGAGCTGCTGTGCCGGGCGGACCACAGCCTGCTGCTGGAGAGGAGCTCGGCAGGAAGTCCCATCAGCCCCGGACACATCCACTCCAACAGACCGCTGCACCTGGCAGGTCAGATGATGATGATGATTGTTGTTATTTTTAGGCTATTAATAGTAGTAATTTTTTATCTAAAGTAGAATTAAAGTTTAAAGCAAAAATATCTGCAGTTTAACGAAATGTTTGCATTTTACAACCGATTAACCGTATTAAAAATCCAACTTTGTTAAAAAAAAACAAACATGCAAGCAGGATAATTATTTTCCTTTTTTTAACTTCTTAACTCAGGCTTGGTGTGTGTGTGTGTCGGCGCTGCGACTTCTCTTTAATTTCATAATTGTTCGTATTAACATTAACCGGCTCTGCTGCTATTATCTGAATAATCTGATATTTGAGTCGTGTGTGTGTGTGTGTGTGTGTGTGTGTGTGTGTGTGTGTGTGTTCAGAGCTGTCATCCTGAGGGCGCCTGCCAACAGAAAGAGAACAAAGCAAATGTTTGATGTATGTTCAGCAACTGCCTGCGTCAAACGCTCAGTTTGAGACGCTCCGCGTGTTTCAGATGCGTTGGAGCAGAGATTATTAGAGGCTGACAGCAGAGGACACTAGCGTAAAATTATTTAGCCACATGTTTCAAATTGAAAACATTTGCAGGAAAATGCAAAAACTCCACAGAAATGCTGCAAACGACAAAACGAGGAAACAAAAGGCCAAAGAGTGTAGCTGCAACGTGAAAGGCTTTCTGAGGCCTTTGTTTCTCACGGATGTTCTCCCTCTTCCTCCTCCGTCCTCAGCAGACCCGGTGACGGTGCGGCAGGCCCCGCATCGGAACCACGTCCACAAGCAGTCGGAGAAGACGACGCGTGTGCGGACGGTGCTGAACGAGAAGCAGCTCCACACGCTGCGGACCTGCTACAACGCCAACCCGAGGCCGGACGCGCTGATGAAGGAGCAGCTGGTCGAGATGACCGGCCTGAGCCCCCGGGTGATCCGGGTCTGGTTCCAGAACAAACGTTGCAAAGACAAAAAGAAATCCATCCTGATGAAGCAGCTCCAGCAGCAGCAGCACAGTGATAAGACTGTAAGCATCTTCGTAAGTTTGACCCCTTGATTACTCTCAACGATTGTTTACTTGTTCATTTTGTGCACGTTTACTTCTTTAAAATCACCATCAGACGAGGTTTGGTGTGAGCCGAATGTCATTAAAGCCTGAAATGCAGAGTGCAGCTGACAGATGCACACAAGACACAGGGAACAGAAACAAACACCTGAAGATGTTCTCTAAGAAAATTGGATATTTATTTATTTATTTATTTACCACATATGAAAATCACGCGCACTGACATAAATCAGGATCCTTTTCCACTTGGCTCAAGTGCTGTTCGGTATTCAAACTTTGAATCAATGAATAATGAATCAACTGCTTTGGCTTCAGTGTCTTGACCTGAAGGATAAAGACAACGCTTTTCAAACAGGCTTGATCCGCATTTAGACGTCGACATCTTGTGCGCTATAAGAGCGACAAGCTTGGCTTCACCGCAAAGTCTGAGTGAACTTTGTGTGACTGCTGCCACAGCTCCGACTGATCCAGCTCTGATCAGTCACACATGAAATGAACAGGTGCCACAAGGACACAATTTGTCCCAGTTCTTAGACAGACAAATGATGCTTTTCCCCTTTTCTTTGTCAGAACCTGCAGGGCCTCACAGGGACGCCTCTGGTGGCCGGGAGTCCTATCCGGCATGAGAGCACCGTGCAGGGGAACCCGGTGGAGGTTCAGACCTACCAGCCTCCCTGGAAGGCCCTGAGCGAGTTCGCTCTGCAGAGCGACCTGGACCAGCCCGCTTTCCAACAACTGGTGTGTGTGTGTGTGAGATCTAGCTGAATGCACACTCAGCTCAAATTCAACCTTTTTACGCACCGCTTTTCAAAACAAAAGTCTCATCATGTCACATGTACGTCTCCTGTCCTCAGGTGTCTTTCTCTGAATCGGGCTCTCTCGGGAACTCCTCGGGCAGCGACGTGACTTCTCTGTCCTCTCAGCTACCGGACACCCCCAACAGTATGGTTCCCAGCCCGGTGGAGACGTGAAACGGGGCCTGGTCAGACCCGTCGGCCTGCCGCTGCCCCCGTCCATCCATCAATCCACCCCCTCCTCCCTCGCTCCCTCCCTCCTGCAAGGACAGTTGCAGCATGATCCCGGTCCCCTGCATGTGACCAGCTCATCACATCGCCCAAACTACAGAGAGGAGATTTTTATTATTCCCATTAATATTATTATTAATATTTCCTGACGTGGAGGTGAAGGAACAACGACTGTCTCCGAGTTTTCCGTTTGTTTTTGGAGATTTCATTGACCAAAAAAAAAAAAAAAAAAAAAAGAAAAAGAAAAAAAAACTGAAGCAGAACAATTGTTGTATGACTCAATACAGAGACAGAAGATGTACAGAAGACCTCCCGGTGGATATACTGCAACGAACCTTTTGGAGACATTTCCACGTCGAAACAACTCCATTGTGCTCATACTGTGTCTTGTTTCTTTACCATGAGAATTTTTTGATACATCCACTGCGTTGTCGAGCCCGGTTGACTCTTTGTCTTAAGGTCAGAGCATGATAATCTGCAAAGTATCCGTGTTGTAAAATACTAAAGGGCATCTAGAGGTGGTTTGAGCTCCTCGAACAAAAAAGTAAATTATTGTTATATTATTTATTGGTAGGACAACGATTCGTAAAGGGACTATTAACTGATAAAAAAAATAAAAATAAAAATATGTAAAGTGTCTTTGTGACCGGTGTGTTTACCCGCGGGTTTGAATTTATTTTGAAAATTCAGCTCTGAGATTTGCCTCAACTGTCCATGTGTCATTGCACGAGTGAGACGAGAAACAACATGGCTGCACACAGGCTCCATTAAAATGTGTGTTTTAGTGTGTGAAAGTCGAAATCACTGTCCGGACCCAAACAGGTCGTCGGTCCTCGTCATGGCGCACACGCCCTCATTTGGAAAACCTGGTAACCTCTTCGACTCGCGGCGTCAGAAGTCAAGCAAATATCTATTTCTGATGCTGTGAATATGCTGTTTGTCCTGTTCGATCCCTATCACGTTGAGCTGAAGAAGCCTGAGGGCTCAGCTGTCCTTATCGTCCACATCCATCTCCGGTGTGTCCCCCCTCCCCTCCCCTCGGTTATGTGGCAGGAATCGGCCCGTGGTCATTTACTATCTTGGGGGCAAAAATCTGCTGTAAATTGTGCTCAGTCCAGTTCCTCTGGTTGAGTCACAAGCGCAGTCTAGACAGAGCGCAGGGATCAGCGACCTCTTATCTAGTCCTGGCATCACCTGCAAACGATACACTGACTGAGGCCACAACAAACTAACTAAACACCCCCTCCTCCCTCCACACACACACACACACACACACCCCACAGCCCCTCATAAGTGAGGGGAGCAGAGCGCAGCTCGTAAAGGGTCACTTCGCCTCCTCGGTTTATTTTTCTTCAGTGAATGTGTCATTACGCACGGATCCGCCGGGATGACAGTGACATCTTAACACAGAGAGCAGGACAAAACACAAAACATGTGGACATTTTCCTCACGTGTATTTTATTTTATTGCAATTAATATACACGTGTTTAAAAGTGATGTGAAACATTTGTGTCACTCCAGAAGTGAAAAGTCTGGATCGTTTTCGATCTTTTAAGTGGTGGTGGTGAATTTCAAACAATATTTAATGGTCTGAGTCTCAACAATTAATTATCACGATCGATTCGTATTGGAAAGAAATAGAATTTTGCTTTTGCAAAGATTAAAAAAAATGATTGAATGATTGACGGACGAACGGAATAATTTACAAGAATCTAAATATTATTTTTTTAGGTTCCTTGCAGGCGACTCTGGCGGTGTCTTTTAGTCGGAAGTTTGAATGACAAAAGGCAGATAATAGATTTGTAATTGAGCTATTGTAAATAAGATAAGCGAACAATGCGCGCAGGTTGAGATAACGCGGATAAGCGAAGAATAACAATGGCGGTAACAGGCAAGACGTCAGGGCCTGTTTCAAAATCCTTCTGGGGCTACACACGTTTCCAAATCAGCTCATTTCCAGCACTGACACTGTATGTAACGAATCCGATATGTTTTCCACCGCAAACTAATTCTAATACGTGATTTATAAGATTATAAAATGAGGCCAAACGCCAACGTTGGACCGTGCAAGGGATTAGGATGAAATGAGAGCTACAAGCTGCACAGGCAGGATTTATAAAATGCATATTTATTTGTGATGCAGTCACAGTTTAGGCTTTCGCTGGATCCGCCTGCACCGCTCACTGGGAACGGAAACACGTTCTGGCCTTCAAATGTGTTTAAATGTTGCAACAATGAGGCCGTTCCCACGTTCTTCCTGCTGAGCTCCCACAGTCTGCATGTGTCAAGTTGCCACAGCCGAGGGACCGACACCGTATCATTAATGATTAAGAGGACGCGTCCATGTAAAGGTGTGATGTAATTCTCTAATTGCCAGACGTAATTAGATCACCCGGCGTGACGGGAGGCGGGGCGGCGGGTGGATTATACGGCCACGGATGAGCAGCATCCTTCACACAGGGATCATTCACACATTCTTTACAGCAGGCACATTTTTTTTTTCTTTCCCGTTTTTATCTGGAACCACACTCTCATTCAACTGGGAAACGTTTGGATAAAAAACGAAAAGGCCAGAAGTAAAAACTCTCAATGTCTGTTAATGTTTGGGAAAGCAACAGTGAAGTTTCATAAAGAAGAATGTTTTCTTAGGCCTAAATATTTAAGCTTAATGGGAATTTGACATGAATAAGGCAGTGGACGCAGGTGCAGGACTGTCATATTCTATCTCAACCACATTTATTTTTTCAGTTTTGGCATTTTAAAAGGACTTTGTGATGAAAAAAAAAAAAGCTTAATGTGAATTAGCTGAAACACGGTGGCAAAATGCAGTAACAGTTGTTTGCCTGTTGTAGTGTGAATTACAGTTGAACAATCGGAGACACATTATTTTACATACTGAGCTGACTTTATTTTATTTCAAATTCAGTATTTTTATGTTTGGAATAATTATTATTGTCACACAAAACCTCCAGTGGACATTTATCCACAGTGTCTGTCCTTCATATGACACATTTTCTGGTAAATATTTAAATATTTTTGCTTTAGAATTTGGAAATATAATTACACTATCAGGCTTTTCCATGAACAAATTGTGAAAAAAAGAAAAAAAGAAAATAGAAAATAGAAAAGACTCTCAATTGCATCGTAAATGTGAATAAAACTGTGTGTTAAAAAATGTATACAAATATTTTCAGACTCAACCCTCTGCTGCAAATAACCAAAATAAAAATGAACCTAAACAGTTACAGATTTACTTAAAAATATCTAATTTCCATACACACATAACAGACTGTCTAACCAGCCGGTGTCTCACCACCAATGTGACCAACGCCTGTACAATCTGCATATAAACAAGCTCCTCAACAGCCACCGTCACTGAAACAGAGCCTCAGGGATCATGTTGTTTTCTAGGCCAAACCCGAAGTTAACATCCTGGTTCCCTCCACAAAAAGCCAATGGGATTTTTACACTGATATTTGAATAATTTGAGGAAATAAGCTCGGCGATAAACACAAGTTTATGGTATTTACAGGTTTTATTTGTTCAGCACAATAATACGTTTTGGAGCTTAAACTCAGTCACCAGAAGTAAAAACTATACAAACTACGGTCAGATGACTTCACCATCGTTAAACTCATTAAGTTTGTAATTTAATTTATCCTCTCACCTCTTCTACAGAAGCCTTTCTTCTTATATCGACCTGATGAAGTTAGTGATGGCGAGTTATAAACTGAAGGAGGCTGTAAAGGTGCATTAGTGAGTAGGAGTCTCAGTGTCCAACATGATGAAGTTTAATGTTCTCAACAACCTCTCTGGTCTCATTTAGGCTCATTTAAGACACATAAAAATGCAAAAATAGCACAAGATGGGCTGTAAAATTGTGAGATACCAACATTTTTTGTTCCCTTTTTTTTTTTTTTTTTTTTAATTTAATTTAATTTTTTTTAACTGGCCTGCTCTCACATCATGTCACTGTAGTTTTTGGCAGCGAAGACAAAAGAAAATGGCCGACAGTCTTTAAAGTTTCAGTGGAAAACAAATATTTGAACATGCTTTTTAATATACTTTTGACATAACCCCCTCGTGCCTCATGCCAGGATCTCCTTCAACATTCTTCCACATAATTGATGACCTAAAGCTCCAAAACAGTCCACAAGCAAAATTACAATGATGAATATGAAAATCTATAATTTTATTATGCATTATTCTCCATGCTTATAAAATGCCTTATTTTCTATATGTTCAGCAGATAGTTTGAACGTTTTAGAAAAATGAGATTCAATTTATTTACAGTACAGCACTGTACTGTACTGTGCAGCACTGCACATGATAATGAAAATTACATAATTAAATTAATAATTATTAATAACCCCAGGAATCAAAGATGAACATGTGTGTTTTATTATGCTGATGACGGCTTTGGATTTAATTTACTTATTTAATATTCCCATGGTTTAAATCTAGAATTTGAATTCCTGCTGGATGATGAGAGCTTTAGCCGCTCACATACAGTATTTGCTGCATTTGTCTCATGATTTCTTCATCCATGTTGAAATTATAGAACATGTAAATATTAAACTGTGGTCAGATGATAATACAGTTTTTTTTTTATTTAAAAATATAGTCATATTTTGCACACACTTCACTACAATACACACAGAAATCTGCCTAGACACACACTTAGCTGCTTAATTGTAAACACAGTATGCAGAACTGAGATGCTCAGTAGAAAAACAAGAAAGAAACAAAGTGGATGCAGAACAGATAAAATATGTTGTCATCTGACATAACCCATCCTCCAACTGATCATCCTCAGTCCCTTCTTTAACGTCACAGGGGGTTTTTTTTTTTTTTTTTGTGGCAGAACTTTGGAACCTTTACAATCTCCAGCCCTGTGTCTTCTGGAGAGTCCGTTCAAGAAAGGATTCATCATTCTCAAAGACTCCTCCTGTCTTCTGGGGACATGAGAGGACATACATGCCGATATGGATGCAGCGATACGACCACATCCAGCTACAGTAAGTGAAGAGATGAGGTGAAGAGATTGACTGAACAAATAAAGTGCATATTTCTCTCTAGAGATGTTACAAAAACAAATTTTAATGCAGAAATGATATGGAAAGATTGTGTTTTTGCTGAAACTGTAACAACTGTCAGCCATTTTCTTTTGTCTTGATGTGGGCACAGTCCATATTGTGAGACCAATACATTTTGGATGTATTTGATGAGACCGAGTCGGTTGCCTTGTCTGCTCTTTTATCTTTTTGTTATTGTGCGTTCTTTGGTTTTTACTAATGTTTGTGAGTTTATCTGGTCCCAGACCATGTGAGCTTGTGTGTTAACTGTCCGCTTCGTATACGTGTCTCTTTTTATTTCGTTTTACTTATGGTAAAAGTTTAGGCTTTATGTCTAATTTAGCTGCTTCGTATCTCGTTTCTTTTGTGTGTTTTCATTGTTTAATGGCTGTTTAACACCTGGCCGAGGGAGAATAATAATAATAATAATAATAATAATAAAAATAGTAAAAAACTAACACACATACATAAAAAAAATAAATGTGTTCACTAGGATTTTTTTCTGCATTCAGAACACGCGAATGAGCATTACTGTGTAAAAAGGCTCTGTGAATATTACGACACTTGGGCCCAACTGTGACCTTGCTCCTCCAGCTGGGGCCACCAGCAGAGGAGCTGCTGGGATCAACTTTGAAGTTTTAAAACCTCGAGGGAAGTTTTCTGACAGGCTGACTCGATGCAGGGACAGAAATGGGAGCGAGAGGAGAAAAAAAGTAAAGAAAGAAAGATGGAGGCAGGGGACGGGAGGAGGGGGGAAGTTTGGAAGCAATGAGTGAGCTGAATGAAATCATATCATAAAACATAGGAAAAATAAAGTTTGAGATGCAGGCTGCCCCCACCCGACCTTTAATATTTGCATAAATCATAGGGACAAACTACAGAGGAAAATGCACTAAAATAACAAAAAGATTTTCAATCCATATTCTAGTTCATCTCAGACAGACCACAACTCACAGTGTTTTCACTGTGTTTTCCACCTCTTGTCATGGGGGAGTTTAATGGGAAATTTAAGGACCAATTTATCTTAGGTGGGTAATGGGCAATTTAACATCTGTTGACAAGAATTTAATCATCTCAACTCTTAGGTTACGCTGATAACGAAAGGGCAGCATCAACACCTTTGTGTAATTCCAGGCTACTTGTGTACTATCGATCCCGGGGAATGAACGCTGCTTTTATGGGAAACTGACACGCTGAGTAAACATCCACATATTATCCTTTAAACTTTTAAAAGCACTCAGGCCAACAGGGAAGGAGCATTTTAGTAAGCTGCATTATAAAAAAAAAAAAAAAAAAACACGTATTGATTTTTTCCCCCTCACTAAACCAGATTTTCAATTTATGTGTTGACATAATTTGACGTCATCTTTCATTTTTCTTTAACAGATCGAATCAAAAAGACATTCTGCCGTGCAGCTGCAGGACAACGAACGCGCCCCCGTCTCCTCCTGCACTTCAGGTGAACTCTTCCTTGAGGAGGGAAACTGCAACTTCTTGCCTGTGGCAAATGATGCTCGCATATGTGTGTTCTCATACTGTATTGTGCACAAAAGAGATTGTGGGTGCGTGTTGCCCACGCTCACCTGGAACACACACAAAGCCACAGTCAGCCTCTCTGGTCCTGCTGCTGAGACAGTGTCAGAGCTCCATAAATCACAGCGCCCCACCCACGCGTAAATCTACTGGAAAAACAACACACCAACACCCATTAGGAGGAGAGAGGAAGGTTGGAGCCGCCCCGCTCCACAATGACTCGCTATAAAACACAACGAGGGTTCACCTGTACTCGCCTCCCAACCCCCCCCTCATCTTTGACAAGGCTAAACTGTCATTAGCTGGAAGAGGAAGACAAACACGTGTCACTGGAAGCAAACAATGAGGCAGCGAGTGTGAGTCACTAAAAATGAGAAACGGCATCAAAAGCTTTCAGGGAAACACTCTGGCATCCATCAGGGTCATATCAGTGTCAGTTCAGGAGTTCAAGAATGTTTTCAGGAAGTCTTTGTGCTTTAGATTTAGTGCTAAAGTTCAATTAACCTTCTGACTTGTGAGTTGGAATGAAGCAAAGCCAAACTTTAATTATAGCACGCCGAGCACCGGCTGAAACGTAAATGCCACTGATTTAACGCTCCTCTCAGTCGAAAGCACTGCGAGTCAGGAGTCGTCGTTTCACACGCTCGTGAAATAATACAGATCATACTGATGCGCCTGTCACTGCGGATGGACACCACACAGTAATTACTGGTTGACAGAAACTTGTCAAACTGTGTCACACACACAAATGTGTTCTACATCTCCAATCACGCACGCACACAAACGCAGAGGTCGGTTCAAGAAAAGGTCCACAACACTGAAGACACAAAGAGACATAAAAAGAGTAAAATACAGAAAGAGAAAAAGAGAAGGGCTCTGTGTGCCAACTGGAGCGTCCCCTCGCTGCAGGTGTCCCTGCCACTTTAAGAAATGAAGCAATATCATTAATGGAGGCCTCCGAGGGCTGACATCTTGCTCCAATTCACCAGTCCCCGTCTATCACACCATTACCGAGGGCCCAGCAGTATTAAAATCCAATCACTCCTCCAGCTAGTTTGATTAAGGAGGGCAACTGCACAAAGAAGGGGCTCCGACCCATTGTTGCCTCTGCCAGGGGAGTTCCCCAGAGAGGCTGGAGTAGGATTGTGGTCCCAGGCAGCACTCGGGCTCTGGTCACTGCTGATGCTTCGCGGTAATGTAGCACCTCAGTGTCGTGAGGTATGTTGGGACTTTCTGCATTTTACAACATGTCCAACAATTATCAGACTTAAAGCTTGAAAAAAAAGCATTTATAAAACAAAAGATTGTCTGCACACTGAAATTTGTTCGACCCACAGTATTTCATTGATGGTTATCCAGACAATCTACGATCCACTGACTTTTCAACGCATTCTCATCCCACAGCATCAGATAACGACGCTCCCTAAAGCATCAAATTATGGCCATTTTAACATTCTTTGGTGTATCATACTGATACCTCAGGTACACTTTGGTGTCACAGCTTTATATATTACTACTTCGCAAAAGGGACTGGACAAAGCAACGCTTTTTGACGCCTCGGGAATGAGAACGGGCTGTGTGAATGGCGAAAGGTGTAAACGTACATGCTATTAAACTTCCTTCTGACTTCCCTATATTAAACTATTTCTCTGCTTCTACATAAAAATAAAGAAAGAAAGAAATCAATCCACCAGATGACTTCACCTGGAGGAGTTTTTCATCATTAGGAGTTAAGATGATGTCATCTGGAGGAGCTCTGTAAAAGCAGGTTGACCTTGATTACAATCTCCATATTATGAGCACTGAGATGACATAATCTGAACTGAATCTTTAGGCATTTTCCACCTTGATGAAGTGAGATATTGGAAGATAGGGAAGTTTGATGCCATTCATTTACATGTACCCATTGTTAATTATCAGAGAAGCCATCTTTTAAGTTGAGCCTTTCTCGGCTTCCTTTGAATCCATTACGCTATGTGACGGGAACTCGGCTGCTAAAAACTGGCTTTTTAGCCGTTGCTGGATGTGTGAACCCCCCACCCGGCCTTTTTACCTTGGTCCTTGTTGCGTTCACTGTCTTGCTGTTTGCTACTCTGTGAACCAGACGTAGCTTTGTCTGGCAGCAGCAAACACCAGCTGCTCACTGATTTGAGAATATCACATACTGTGGCTTTAAGACGGGACAAAATAGGAAAAAGTCTTCAACTTCAAGAGATGGGTTTTAGTCATTTTTCCCCCCCTTTTTGATCCAAACGTATCTCCAGTTTTCATCCAGCAGCATCCCATATTTGAGGCTGTGACTGCCACCCTGAGGAGGTCACATCGGTCAGTTTGTGTGTGGGAAAAAGAGGCAGCGTCACAGGTACAAACCCCAGAGAGCAAAGCCTAAACCAAATTAAAACCAGAAGGCCAGGGTGAACCTACTCGACCACAGTGACATAAATTACTGGAATTTACAAGAATTTAAAAACACTTTTAACAATACTCTCCTTTTAATGTGCTCTCTGTTTAATAATGCACTTTAGGGTTTAAGAGCACGATAAACAAACCAATAATTCACTTTTTTATCATCTGAGGGTGAAGCCCTTCAGGACTGTGTTCTACAGCGGCGTTCAAAGGGGCCTCAGATGGATCAAATGAAGGGCTGTCGCGAGATGTTTTGGACAACGGTTGAGATGGAACTGGTGATCTCTTTGCTCTTGTGAGGATAAAAGTACACAGGAGTTCATCTTCCCAAGAACTGGGCAACATTTAAAAAGGGATGCAGATGCTGCAACGTCAAAATAAACATAAGATTTTCTAGCAGAAGTTATTGCTCTGTGTCATGGGATGAGGCAGAACGAGTCACGGGTCATGTGGATGGCACACGGATCATCCACAATGAAAATCCACAATGCGTGTTAAAGAACAACCGGTTTACATTTAAGTTGACGATACTCTAAATGACGGCAGCAAAGCTGCATTTAGGTACTAGGTACTTTTCCTCGGTCAGTAAAGCATGTCAGCGTGTAAGATCTGGGAAAGCTCACAGTAGCATTTGGCAGAGTTTTTTAGTGTGTGAAGCTTTGCAGGATGAGGCAATGATTCTCTGCTGCCAAGGCGCATTAAGAGAAACGCTTTCATGTGTCCTGAAAGAATAAAAATTCAAAGATTATTAATCTTTCAGCAGACAATGACTATAATATTCGGTTGTAAAAAACGAACAAACATGTAACAAATGGCTTCCTGAAGGAGCTGCAGAGACACTTTAGTCATGAATGTCAGGGCTCAAAGGAAACAGGACTAGGACAACTGATGTCTGGGTGCGAGCGAGGACCAGAGTCTCCCCCTCACATGCACCGAAACCCACTACCAGCCGCCACAAATCACAGGGCCATCGCAAATAATCCTCCACCGGCCGGTGCTGCAACATTAAACATCCAAACAAATTGTCCTTCGTCAAGTGCTTGCTGCAGGAAAAGACATAAAGCAAAAGCAGAGAGCTGGGCAGGGCCACAGGGTTCGAGCGCGGTGGCAGCCGCTCTATTAAGCTCCGAGACACAGGACAGTGTCCGCAGACTGTCAGCCTGCATTAACTTTTCTGCAAGAGAATTCAGGGATAGAAAAAGGCACAGAGGACGCACTCTTCATCTTCAGATTGTCTCGTATGTTTTTATTTGACGTCTACACTGGATTATGAAAACGGTATAAACTAAAGCCACATGATAAAGCGGCCACGCAGAAAGTAAGTGAAGCTCCCAGGATGGTCACGCTGGTGTAGGCTGCAAAGTCCTGCTATTGGCACGTTGACCACTCTGCTCCTGAAACATCTCAGCTGTTTGTGGATGGAGGGGTGTGATGTATTTGCTGCAGATTTCCACGACCCCCCAGAGGACAAACCCTTCAGACCTGGCAATCTTTTATTTATTTTTTCCTAAACTGCTGTTGGACAGTCTCCTATGAAACATGGCAAACACATTCATGTCCAATCAGGCTGGTGAGTACCTGGGTTTACATGTAGCGCCACCTCCAGGCCAAAATGCTTCAATAAAAAAAAACCCTGAACCTTCTGTTCAGAGCTAAGTGGCAAATGTCAACACACTAACACGTAACACATAAGATTTCCTTTGTTTAATGGTGACTCAGTGGAGCACAAATAGAAAGAAACAAAACCCTGTGTATGTGGAGCTACACCGATAACGGTGATTGTTTTATTGATGGTTAAGCAATTCATCAATGCTCAGTGTTTGCAGATTTCCAGCAAAGCATTTGTTCAGATGATGGAAAAATGTTATTTCATGCTATGTTTCATTTAGCTTAAGAAGGAGGAGAATGGTTTTCAACATAAAAAAACGTATTTATTTGAAATGAAATGATCGATGGGCATTACAAAGAGACTTCAGACACTTGGACAAAATCCTGCAAGCTCAACACACTCAGACACACACACAAGATGTCCATCTATGTAAGCACAAGCTGGAAGTGGGCACGGTCAGGTTCCTGATAAGAGCAAGGGCACGGCTGTATCTGGGAGATCTGAGAGATGCCGAAGCCTCTTCTGGAAAGGAAGCTAAGACTTAAGCTGCTGTAGGGACTTATCTTTACAGTTTCCTATACCACCTACTGACAGATCCTGAGACTGTGTAAATTCCTCTGCCCCCTGAAACGACTGTGGGCAGACAATGAGACGACACTTTGTGTACTGACGTGCTCTATAACACAGAGAACAGAGGAGATTTTACAAGGTATGTGCGAGACGAAGACAAACAGAAGTTTCATGTTTTGCAAATTGTGTTTGAGAATGGACATTCATTGAAGTAAACCAGCGAAGCGTGCTTTATCCCCTCTGCTCCTAGAGTTCAGCACAAAATTCCTGCAGAAGACACTCGATGCATTTATTGGCCGTTGCACGTGTTGCTTGATTTTATGCAACGTTCTCAGTAACAAGCGACACATTCATCCTTAAAACCTCCTAATTAAATAGTGACAAAGTGATAAAAATCAGGGCTTCACAAAATTCCCACGCGCTAATCCAGCATGTGAGGAACACCAGGGCTCGAGACACAACCCAGTGTTATTGTAGAAATGACGGTGTATAAGTCACTGCAGAGAAGACTTTTGTACTTTTGGGAAGAGTTATTTATATCTGAAGAGCAGGGGGCATTTATCACCCGGTGATAGTGGGTCCCCTTCAAAGTCCTCCTTTTATGATGCGCATTATTTCTCGTGCACACTCATAAACAAACGGAGGCTGCCGGCACTGAATCAGCAGGCTGTGTCATGGTGTGGTCTCTGGGTCAGGCCGACTTTCCTGTGCCACCAGTGCTTACATTAGCATGTGAAAGGCTAAAGCTGTTCTAAATATTCCCTCTTAACATGAACTCAGCGCGGAAACAAATCCCACAGAGAGAAGGATGAATCAAGGGAGGAGCGAGGTGAACCGCTAATAACGTCTTGTCATGATGCTCCCCTTCACACGAAGAAAGGAAATGTCTGACTAATATGAGAAAATCTAAATGTTTTTCTAACCGTTGGTGATTTTGCATTTAGGGAGTGTGGGAGCACCGCAGTGACTATATAGGTACTTTGTACTTTAGCATTTTATTTCCACATTTGTCATTTTCAAATTCATTTGAATTATGTTGTGCAGCCTTCTGCCAAGACACCCTTCATCATCAAAGTCAAAGCAGCCCATAATGTGGCAGCAGGCAGGCACCAGGAGTCTGTGTTTACATTGCAAGTGCCTGGAAATGAGTTTCCCCACACTAGCCTCATTTGTCTTATCAATCTTTAAACGTGCTGCCTCGCCGATGGGGGAACATATTTAAAACATCCAGAAAAGTATTCCTCATATTGCTCAGCGTTGCCGCCCATTCCTCTTTGTGCACAGCAGAAAGCAGTGAGGAGCAGCCAGAGGTGAAGAAACAGCCTCCTGTGACTTAAGTTTAGCCGCTGCACTGCTGCACATTTTTTAAATTAGCAGAGTGCATCTGCTGGGGGTGGGTGGGCGACCACGATGGAACATATAAATATTCAGAAGGTACATGTCGTATTCCCAGTCTGCTCATTCTGTTAACTTTTCCACACTGCGAGCTGAATCATCTGTCATTCACCCTAATTTAATCATCAGCCACTCTCATTCAATTATCCAATATAATATGCAAATGAGGTGAAACAATGGCATGCTCATGCTAATTACGTACATCAGAATAATTAAATTGGATAGAAGTGGTGGAGGGGGAAACGGACTGTCATAAAATGTGGAGCAGATTCTTTAATTAAGGCTGCAAAAATTTTATTAGAATCAGTAATCTGCCCGTAAATTGTTGAATGGCGGCCATGCACGGGGGGGACATTATTCTTATTGGAAAGCGCTCCCTGAAGACTCGCCGAGGGGAACGCCGAGGGACGTGGCTCACATCAAGGGCAAATCCTTTTCTAAAACGACATTCTTGGATTTCTTCAACAGGGTACGAACCATAAAACTGTTATATATTATGCTAAAGAAACTGACTGACAACTGTTGTCGTACGAGAAAAAGAATCTCTTTGTTTTTGGCCGTCCGAGATAAGGAAGTCAGTAGTTACAAATACTCTTGTCTACTGGAACTAGATTTTTACTCCGCAGGACCGAATGATGTAAGGCGTGTGTGCTGTGCCGAGGCAGCGGAGCCGCCAGTTAGACACAGAGACATCGAGGCTAATCCTCTCTTCTGCTACTGCATGCATGCAGGCACCGCTGCCTCTCTACAACAGACCAGCCATGTCTAGAGGTACAACACAAAACACACAATGGCCCACTCTGAGGACCAGTAGCCAGCGAGCAGCAGGACCCTGGATGAGGTGCTGAAGCCACTGAAATATTTACAGAGGCGTGTTTTGTTGCTTTTGTGCAGAGTGATTGAAGGAGGGAGGAGGGGGTGGGTCAGAGACAGTCTCCTTCGACACAGTTCACAGTCCATCTGGCCTGCTTGTTAAACAGGAAGTCACGGGGAACGTAATGGATAATGCAGTGAAAATGTAAAGTTATATGTTTAAGAGGAACATGTCTGTGTGAGGAAGACACATGCAGGAGTGACTGAAGGGTGAACGTTGCATCTCCGCATGCACACAGACAGCAGCACCTCTGCAGCGTCCTGCTGTGTCCTGGCCCAGTCAGACAGTGTTTGTTAAACATGTCAGGGTGACAGAACAGCACAGGTCAGTAGATTAAGGTGGGAGTAAGTCTGAGTGAGGATGTAAAGACATGTAAACTGACACGTGACACAACACACAGCAGTGAAAGGCTGTCTGCTGTCTCTTCCTTTTCTAATCCATCTACAGTAAATGTGCACACATAGAAAAGGCCCATTGTTTACATTGGGCATCCTCTTACTTTCGTTCTCGGCCTGTGCGGCGGCTTTTTAGGACTTTTTACAACAGCTGCTCCTGGTCTATTTAAATGTTGGAGTTACAGTGGAAGAGAACAAAACCATGGGGCATTTTCACTTAACTTGAACTTAATGTGGAGAGGTGCCATCGAAGCCTCCTGTGGTCTGGGTGAACAGGGAAACGGTATCTGCTTCTAGTTTTGGAGCGAGCGTCGACCCTCTAACTATTCAGAGAATCACAGCAATCACTGCTAGATTTATGAGCTTTGCAGCTTCTATTTTACTGCAATTAGATAAAGACAGATACCTGAAGGGCTGTGCAAAGCAGAGTGTGGCAGAAGATAGAAAGAGTTTGAGACTCTTGAAAATGTATTTTCTCCTTCACACTCATGCCAAATGCAAAGTAAAACTATTTTACAGTTTAAGACGTCTAACTTCCGACACACACACACACACACACACACACACACACACACACACACACACACACACACACACTGTACTGATCACTGGGTTCATCAGAAGAAAGTCTGTGACTGACAAAGCAACAACTGGATTGTTTTTATAAGCTTTTCTGTGCTTTTTTCCCTCTATGAGCTGATTTTACACTGCAGTTATTCACATTTTCAAACTACTTTTTGGAGCTTTATCCCAACATTCATTTTACTTTCTGCCAACAATCTTTTATTTGTGTGCTCTTTCCCTCATAAATTAAATTGTGAAAATAAGATAACGTATTACAACGGCTGTGTAAACACACATCAGGCTGATATGTCATCAATGTTTTTATCCAGACATAACATTTTGCAATCCTTCGTGAATCTGTCTGTTCTCATGTGCCACCTAATTTAGTGATTTACAAACTGTGCTAAGTTCCACGTGTTTACCTTTGTCATCACGATGATTTCAGCAGGTCAGCATTTCAGTAGCATAAGTCAGCAGATTTGTATATACTACAAAAAAGAACAACTGCTGAATTAAACCTGAATCATCAGCTTCATCATGTCTAGTTGTGTTCAACTGAGTTTGAACTCTAGCACAGAGTCTTTGCTTGGTACATAATTTATATGTCAGATCAGCTTCATTCAGGGTACGTGAGGAAATCAGAGAAGATTAACTCAGTATAATCACGCTAACATATGTACTACATCTCAGGTTGTTATTCTCCTGTTTCTGATTTAGTGGCAAGGATTCGTAGAATTTCTACCATTATCATCAAAAAGAAGTATGACACAGGTATTCTGCTGTGCATAAAAGGCTTCTGCTGAAGCATGACTCAGGTTTAAACATGAAAACCGTCATGTTTGCCGAGTCTGGCTGGTGCACTAAGAACACTATCTCAATTCCATGCCTCGTCTGTTCCCAGGATTGATTAGCAGGGGTCAAAGGTCACATGCCTTTATTCCTGCAGAGGAAATGTTTTTTCCTAATGACAGTACAATAACATGAGTGACACAAGCTGGCTGTGCTGCTGTAGTTCATGAGCTGGCGGAATCACTAAGTTGCATGCTGGTGAAACTATAACGTCAAGTCAACTGCTTGTGGCTTGTCCGTTAAGGGGTCGGCCCAAAAACAAAAGATGTTCCACACATTGATTTGGCACGAGTTTTTGGGACTGGCACCAAGGTGGCCCTAGGTGCCTGGCCGGGGTCTCACCTGTTGGGGTGCGATTCAATCTCACAGCCTTCTGTATCCTAACCCAGTGCTCTACCACTGGGCCACCCCCTGAAGAAACTAAAAGGTGCTTCAATAAAATGTGTGTGGTAAATTATATTGAGGGGCTGGATAAAGTGCTGAAGAAAAGTAGTAATATAATAGCAATTTTAAATTCTTTTGCTATAAATTGAGCAAGAATCCTTCTGTATGCAGATGATGCAACATTATATGTATCAGCAATGTCAATGGAGGAATTGTCCAGGGCTTTGGGTAGGAATTAGAGTTAGTAATAGAACGGCATGGCAGGTTTGCTTTAATCTTGTGAAAAAAAAACATCAAGTATCATATTTGGATCAAACTCTAAACTTAAACTCTAGCCAAAGTACCGACTGTCTGACTCCAACATGTGGAGGAAACGAATCGTTCTGGAGTTATATTAGGCAGCAGACATATTGTATTATATAATCTATATTAGAAGGGCTAAAATCATCACAATGCACAACACTTTAGGTTGGTTACTCATACAGGACAGGGTGGTTGTTTCCTTGCTTTGTTTCTTAAAAAATATTTCACTAAAACTGTTAAAGTCCTGTAGCCTCAACTTTTATACTGTAGCATAAAGCCGTACAGCTATACTTTTAACACTAGGCTTACGAGTATGTCCCATTATATCCTGAAATATGATTGTCGGGGTTGTTGTTGTGATGCTGCTATTAATACCTTTTAACATTTTTGATTGTTGTAGATTTATTATTTCAATAGTATATAAATAAATAAAATCTCAATAAGTTGCCTTATATTTGTTTAACTTTAATCTTTGATTTGTTTTCAAGTTTGTTTGTTTTTTTCAAAAATGTGTTTTTGCTTAATATTGATATTGTATCATTTTTGTGAGGAGATATTAACATTCTGGTACAGTTTTGCTTTTTGTCTTGTGTTATGAGCAGACAGTGCATTATTTTTAATGAATAAATAATCTCATATGATGGTGTATTGATGCAGTCTTGTATCTGAATTGTGTCTCTTGTAAAGTTAAATTAGACTTTTAGTGGTCAAGCAGGCAGCATTTTGAGACACGCTGCATGAAAACTGCAAAGTTCATGAACAAAACAACATTTCTGGATGGGCCATAAGGTTGATTTGCTTACTTCAGAGCTTTTACAGAAGAAAACCAAGCCAAGAAAACTCATCTCTGATATATTTTTAATGTAAAGTAATCTCCTACAGACAGTGATGGATTACAGAATAGACCCACTGGACACAGGCCCACGGCTTCATAAGGTCAGGGGACACACACGAGGCAGAGCATGTGATCATATTTCCTGCACAACAAGCGTATAAAGACAAAAAAAATTACTATAGGGCTAAAACTATTCAAAAAAGCTAAATGACTAACAACTGACATGAAATAACAAGATGCAAAAAAAAAGTCATCTTGTCATTCAAAAATAGACAGAACACAACAAAAAACACTGTGACTGTGGCACAGGAAGGTAGAGCGGTCGTCCACCAATCTCACAGTTGTTGGTTCGATCCCTGACTTAGCTGCTCCCGGTGAGTGTTGGCCACATTGGCGTGAGAGTGTGTGTGTGTGTTTGTGAGTGTGAATGGGTGAATAAGAAGCATCGTAAACCGCTTTGAGTGCCAATAGGTAGAAACGTGCTTTATAAGTGCAGAACATTTACCATTTATCATCCAAAGACAAATTACAACAAACTTAAAATAACAAAAAAAGAGAGGGGCCTGTTATCCCGTCTGTGACCAGGGGCCCATTCTCAGGACCCGTCCATGCCTACAGTGGCTGAGTTCCCTTCACAATAAGTAATGTACCATATTATCCAAATATCCAACGACTATTTGTGTGTTAGTTCCAGGGCTGTGGTACTTGGTTTTGCACATTCCAGTGCCTAATATACAGCACGGCCCAGTAGGTGAGTTACTTCTGCAAATCTTCAGACTAGTGCTGTAGCTTGCTAATATGAGTGGCAGCCTGTTGAATATCTGAGGTTTAACCGAGTCCACGTCCTGAAAAGGAATCTGTGTTCCCAGATGAAAGGCAGGAGAGCAACATGGTGGAAAAAAGATGATTTAACTCAATTATCTCTAATAAACCCATCATGTAATTAGCCTCTAATCTCCAGTTCAAAGTTGTTCACAGCAGGTTCGCAAACAAACACAAACTGTCAGATGTGAGAGTGGCTGCAGCTTAAACGACCGGCAAACATTTTCACTTTGACTTTGCACAGCTTTCTGGCCAAAATGAGAGCACCACGCTTCCTCCTATAAATACCACGAGCAGGTATCTCTTACTCAGCCTCATGCTTAGCACAGGATGGAGACCTGTATGCCAATACCTCCTCAGTGTAAGAGCCTGATTGTGTGTGGGGTTGCCCGGTCACACTTAATGCCGCACTGAGACACCTGAGCATTGGAGGACGACTATTGTACATCAGCCAGGGTCACTCCATGGTCCTCTTGTCCTCTTAAAACCAAGAGAGGATAGAGGAAGGAAGAAGGAAGGACGAATTACTCCTTGATGTACTTGTATGAGACAGCGCTAAAGACAAGTGTGTGTCTGTTCAAAAGGTAACATTTTAAGGACAGATACACACCAGGACAAGAGGAGTAAATCTTGAGTCGACGTACAATAACTTGCAGCCTTTTCTGTCGCCTCTGCCGACCCCATCCCCAGTCAAACTATCCTCGACTAAAGCTTCCATCTACGAGCTACCGAGCGAGTTGGGAAATGAGTGAGGGAACAAAAGGCAGGTTTCTCACACGTATTCAGTGACAGGCGCGCAGCCCCGAAAACAGCTGGCTGTCCTGAGAGCACGGCAGCAGCTGGCGCTGACATGGGCGGCGGCGGCAGCCGACACAGACAGGAACCGTTCTGAATATAGAAAATGTATAAGAGCTGAGAGGTCGCTAACTCGTCACTCAAATGGCTAATAATGTCCTCCAAGTGTACTTCCCTCTTGTTGTGAATCACAACTAATTAGCCACGTTTTGCTCCTTTGGAATTCGATGCGGGTCACTAGGATTGTATGTTGGCCAATCCTGGTGAAAATGCCCGATGTGTCTTTGTAAGAGACTGTCCTGCTGGACAGGACAGGACAGACACTGAACGGAACCTATTAGGAGCCGGAAACATTTGAGCTTATATTTCAACTGCATATTTAGCTATTTTGGCTTAATTTTCAATATATTTTGTTAAACTTTAAAGAGAATGAGAGAGGAGAGCACTCAGAGTATCGAAACCTTGTCTGAAAACAAGAAAAAAAAACAGCCACAGAAGCTGAGCTAAAATTCAACACGCCGAGCAAAGTCCACCACGACAATGCATTATTGTGATATTTGTGTCAGATTTGTCTGGCAGTGACAGGGCCGGAGAGCATTCCCTACACGTCCACTGCACTACAAATCACTGGTAATTGGCCTATTACGCTGTCGCCAGGTCTGCTTGAGTAGTCGAGCTCCCTGAGCCCTGGGAGGAGCCGGTGGAGGGATCCGTCTCACCTTGTCTGAGTCGCTGAGGTATGTCTACCCCGGAGGGTGCAGCCCACTTCTCTTAAGGGGACGTCCTGCAGAGAGAGCTGTCCATCAGTGGACCTCCCAGCGTGTCAAAACTCTCCCAGTCAGCTCTGGAGGCTCGGCAACGCTCGCTCGCCACCGCTAAGAGCATTTAACACAGCCTCTCTCCAGCTTTTGCACTTCTCCACGACAATCCCACTCCTCCTTCGCGCCTTTGTTGGAGCTGTCAGTGCGGCCTTTATGTCTGCCAGTAATTACAATTTCAAAGTCCTCACAACCTCCCAGCTCAGTGTGTTACATGTCACTTGGACTTCAGCCTGTTGTTATGACAGACTTTGCCTAAATGGCTTCACTAGTGTCAATTTGTCTATCAATCAGACTCCGGGCTCGGCAGTGCAGGGCGCACACATCCAGATATTACTGTGACGTATTGTTGCTACTCTTCCACAAAAAGAGAGGAAACCCATAGTTTTCTTTGAAAAGCACTACAAATGTCTAAAATAAAATACAAAATAATAAAATAAAATGTCCCAAACATATAGAATAGAATTGCACATAGAATTGATCCTTAGTAACTGGATTTTGATGCTATTTGAGACTTGAGTAATTAGTAACACACATCTTCAAAAGTAGTCACAAGTCACAAAAGTAGATTTGTATGTCTTGATTTCTTGATTTAATAAGTTTCAAGTTATTTCAAAGAAGACAGTATTTTATTATATTGCTTTGTGGACGGGTTTGTTTTTTTTTTTTTGCAAAATGCTGATTGTGTTAAGACAATTTATCGCATGTAGGTAAGATGATTACTGAAGAGGCAAAAATATTTGAGTTGATTGGTTTTTTTGTGTGACTTTTTTCTCTGAACGTTTTAGTTTAAAGTCAGAGTTTTCTCCCCTAATCGTGTCGCATAAAATATCATCTCACTCTTCATTTCCTATTTAATATTGTTGTGTGTTCCTCTTGCATCTTGCACATGGAGGCCTGCAATTTACTGGTTAAACACAATTGAATACTGGAATTGATATCGTCATCATCCATTAAAGATGAACGAAAAAAAAAACCCAAACTGTCCAACTCGGTGACATTAATAAATGAAAACAAGCTGCAATGTTTACTGGCAGGAAGTTGAGATGAAAACTGTGTCCAGTATCCTCTGTCATGACTCATGACTGACTGAGTGACAGGTCACATCTGCTCTGAACGCAGTCTTGTTTCCTGGGGGTTAGAGCAAATCTCAAATAGCTGATGCCTGATCTTTGCCCAGTCCAATAATGAACTGATGTGTGAAAAAATATCATCACGCAGACAAATATTTAATTTTATAGCACTTTCATAGGGACAATAGCCACATCTTTGTGTTACCTGATATCATCTTAGCGACTGGCCACGATCATTTACACCACAGGGCACAACAAGAAGTCTCTGCCCCTGCCAGGACCCGGTGAAAAGCAAGCTCAATTAAAAGCCCTTCATAAATATTAAACACTATCTATCAGCAAGTTATACATATAAATGATGTATCTGCTTGTAAGCATAGACTATCAACATTTAAATGTCCTCTGTAAATACAGCTCAGTCATGGAATCCTTGCTGTGCTGTAATTCCAGAGCCGGCCCGTTTCAGTCGGGCACCGGGCCAGCGCAGCACTTCCCCACGCGAGCTAACAGAGAGGCATCAGTACTGATGTTTGGCGGCTGCTCCGATGGTAAATGACCAGCTCGGTCAGAGCGGGGAGAGCCCTGCATGGGGCTGATTTATCTGTCACCAGAGTGAAGGTGGCCTGCTGACAGACACAGACTGCTTGGAGGGGAATAAATAGCAGTGGTGAGATTATTCATAGTCTGAGGAGTTTGATATTTCATAACCCATATCCCAAATTTGTAAAAACAAATCATGATCGACTACAAACCCTCTGTAAATGTCACTAACCGCACATTAGAATTTGGACGTTTTGCCAAAAGATTAAAAGGAAGTCGAACTACTGTTATACTCTCAGCTCTAAATTCATCTCATTACAAATTCAGCATGAATAATAGGCCAGGTCTCTATATTATTTATCAGCCTGGGGCAAAAGGTGGTCACTAGAAGTCAAAGTGACAGATGCTTCCTGGTCAGGTGCCAAAGGCAGGCAAGTGAGAAGTCCCAAAGTGTTGGCAGCAGGCGTGAAGGAGCCCTGCAGGTCGCGTCACAGCCGTTTAGATAACCACACTTAAACTATAGAAAACCAGGTCCCTCAATTGACGTTACGCGTGATCGTAGTGTGTCAGTTGGAGAAAGAGAGGAGAGGAAAATGAACTGGTGTTTACTTTGCTAAATCATTAAAAAGACATTGCTGTGATTAACATCGCTAATATGCTAGATTCAGTTTTGGGTGCGTATCATGGATTTAGACAAAAAAAAAAAAAAGCTAACCGTGCAAAACTAATGTCGCTTGAGCTCTGAGTGCAGTTTTGATGGTGGTTGTTTCCTCAGAAAATAACGGAACAGAAAAAAGCAAAGCGAAAAACTCAATGTCGAATTGAACAACAATAGGGAACATTATAATTTTCTTCTGGTAAAAAATTATATAGTAAATTAAAAAAACACTATCAACATTATTATGATATGTTAATAGTCCTATATAATCTGCATATACTGTTTGAATTGGACTTTCTGTGAAGTTCTTACATTATAGACTAAAGTCTGTTTTCCTAATATGAACCATATGCAGTGAATGATTCTGAATAATCTGCATAGTTATCGTTACAGGAATACGTGAGGAATTCAACTCTGCTACTGTGTTTCAATCAAGATTTTATGAAAATAAATAAATAAATAATAATGGGGAAACTGTTTGAAAATGAACCGATTCATGCAGTGCGCAGCAAATCAAGTTATCATAAAAACAATTATCACTAACATCTGTTTTACATCTCTTTCCTCCAGGTGTAATATAGTGAGCACTCTTGGTAGAACTGCTTGTTTTTTTTGTTTTTTTTTATGGGTTTTAGTTCTTCACGAATCAATTCATGAAATCAAGTCACTGTCCAGAAAGATGCAGTCAAACGTTTGTGCCTCCATCGTTTACTCATACTGCAGTGCTGCATTCATTTTTGCCCGTGAATGCAGCGCTAATTCCAGAGACCCTGTATTCAATTATTCATGCCAAGTACATAACTTTTCAATTAACTAATTGCCAGGCTCTGGAGATTTCTACAAATGCTGTGCCCCCGGCAGGTCACCAGCAGATGTGGATGAGATTTCTTCACCTGTATCCCTAACACACTGTGACTTAAGGAGAAAAGAATGCAGTAAATATTTAAGAGAACAAAATGAGCTTTCATACATACGTGCAGCTTGTATCGTTCAGTGACTTTCGACTTTTGAGAGACAAGTCGTTTCTTTATTTCACTGAAGAGCGTGTTTCACGTGAAGTCTGCACACTTTGGAGCTCCGGCAATAAATTCCCGTGCTCGTTTAAGTCACAGTTTAAGCTTGGAAACATGCACTTGAAGAGAAAAAAAAAGGAGCTGCGATGTGTGAGGAAGTGGCAAACAAGTGGAAGGAACCCGTTTCACTGGCTTGTCAAATTCTGCCATATTATACTGACAATCTAATCTCTCTGACCCGACGACCCCTCCCCAAAGATAAGGAGCAGGAACAATAGGGAGCTGCAATGCCTAACGAGCCAGCGGTGCTTCACTGAGCCAGAGGAAAGTTTAAAATGGTGCTTCTCTCTTTTCAGCTTCCTTTTAGCTTCAGTTTTACCTCACATTTTCCTAGAATTCACCGTCAGTCATTCCAGCTCCATTTTGTTGAAGAAAAAAAAAAAAGCAGCACAACCGTGAACATTGCAACTCATGAGTGGAAGGACTTATTGTAGGGCTGTTGTATTTTATAGCGTTACTTTTATCTAAGTGCAAGTAATATCTTGTGTATGTACAGTAGACCTGTTCCACGGTAGCTCTCGTATTACTCCTGACTCCCGTATCACCTTTCAGGACTCGGGAAAAACGTAAAAAAACAACAACAAAAAAACAACAACAAAAAAACACTAAAATGCCAAATTGAGAATCACAATTGCTCTTTTCTCTGGCGATGTTCCGCATAATGCAATGATGCGGCACAGGCATAAACTATTTCCTGCAACCTTCCTCTAATTATTCATTGCAAACGCACAAGCAAGCCACCGGAAGAATAATGAAACTTTAACACCAATAGAAAGAACTCATCAGGGCAACTTTGAAGCTGCTAGTTTGAAAGCTGAAAGGACTTTCTTCACGTGTTCCCCCCCCCCCCGTGAGTGTTAACGTCAGCAAAACCTCAGTCAAAACATTTCAACCAGAAATGGAGTTCCATGGGAGCGACTTAGATTTGTGATATTTTAGAGCAAGCTCCTGTTTATTCCCTGTCATAAACATCTCAACATCCATGATAACTTTCTCCATCTGGTCCTCATTCTCAAACCAATCCTCGCTGCAATAACAGTCGACATTATAAACCACATGACGGCTCGGCCTAAAAGAAGCTGCGCACGGACTTGTGGTCTCTCCAGATCGAGCAGATTTGAATATGGTTACAGTATGGCTGCCTCCGCCTTCAGGCAGGTAAACAATGTAATAGGAAACTGTCACAACTGATTTGAGGGAAGCACAGCTAATAGCAGGAGACGATATGACGATTCTCCTCAGATCGCAGCCTTCCAGTGGAAAGCTGCTACGTTGGAGGGAAAGAGGACTGGGAACGAGGCACAATGATGCCCGAAGTGGAGAATGAGAAGAAACCCGAGGGGGGTGACGGGGTGATTGCTGTAAAGTGATAATAGTGGCTCCTTTCAGTCAGTGCACAGGGGTAAGGTGAGACTCCCTCCAAACTGTGCTTTCTGGGCAGTGGCCCAAACTCTGGGTTTGCCTGATTGATTTGCCCAGTAAAAGGCCCGTTTGTGCAGCTGTGCCAGAGCTGATTTCTCCCACCCAGCTCACTACAGCTCCCACCGCGGAGAAACCCTCATTAACCAACATGTCCAGACCCCTTCTGAGTGCAAATGCGGGTGACGGCGCTTTCCGCGGGCCAGCAGTGTGGGCGTGAAGTTGCAACTCTATGAAATGAAATGACAACATCAGGGAAGCAAGAGCTGCCCACCTGCTACATTTACACACACTGGTGAAAAGTAACTAAGTGGTAGCACTGCACTTTTGAGGTATTTTTAAGTTATACTTTGAGGCGTTTCATACTTCAACTTTACTGCATTTGACAGGCAAATACTGTACTTTTGTAGTAATTAGAGTATTTTCAGATACTAAAGCAAATGTTTGTGTATGAGTATTACGTGCTGTATGTACTGTGCACTAATCAGTACCGCATGAGTGTGTTTAGGAAGCACAAGAGAGGAGAGATTCTATGCCTTTTTTTAATTACAATTATTTATTTATGCTTACAAGCATATGTGGCCCTAAGTATGTGAGTGTTTATCTTTATTAGTTTTATGTTTATTTCTATTTTCCTGTTTATTACCATTTTAATAGCACCGTTTGACTTCATGCCTCAATTTAGTTTTACTTTTTACAATGACAGTGAAAGAATCTGAAATACAGAAATACGCTAAGTTTCTGTGATGGTGACAGATTGGCAGGACACACTAATGGCTCAGTAGGTCACCTTCTACCTACTGTAGTGGCATAGCTACTATGAGCGAGACGCGAGTGAAATTGGCAACATCTACTGGCCGTGGTAAATATTACCAAACCTGCGAAGACGTTGCAGAGAGAAGGTTGAGGTGGATGTTCAGGTGGCAAAACACAGGACACGAAACACTACATTTCATGTCTCAGCTGATATTGTTACTTTTGTTATTGTTGTTTCTGTATTTTAAACCGAACTTCGACGTTTGCCTAAGGCTTCCCTTCACGTTTTGTGATTTAACCTATTCATAAATGTGTTAAAGAGTGACTTCCCCAGTTTTCAACTTTCTATGGCTTTAGTTTAGGGTGTAAATGTACATTAATGTTTCCTCTGACTTCCCTGTACCAAATGTTTCTCTGCATCTAGCTAAAAAAAAAAAAAAAAAAAGTTCAAAATCAGTGAAGGGCTCTTTTAACAGCATTGTGGCACATAATATTACAGTGACCTACTGAGTTTCATAACTCATGGAGGAGGTCCAGAACTGTGCTGAACTTCATTGCTGATTTAGTCAAGTAGTTTTAAAGTATTACCTTTACTTTCATTAAACCCACATACACGTGATATAAGGGATGAAAGATGTTCCTTTGGTTTGTTTGAGGACACTGTTGGAGTAAAAAAACACCACACCTCATTAAAAAAAAAAAAAAAAAAAAAAAAACATTCCGCAGTTTTCCTTTTGCTAGGGAAATAGACATTTATCTTTTTATGTGCAACACAGTGCTGTGCTCATCTCTGTGTGAATCAAAGTGTCTCTGTTTAGCCATTCAGAGGGGATGGGATAAGGCGGGCCCCAGGTGGGCCCCTCTGTTAAATGGCAGATTAAAGGGTGCCCAACTAATTTCTTTAGGCTAATCTTATTAAAAGGAAAAACAGCTGTCAACTGTCACCATGTGAATACAAACGGTCTGTGATGAAAGCACAAGTGCATTGTGTTGGTGGTGACACTGCGCACACACACACCTTTATCCATATTCATCACCTGCAAATGTGAATATAAAACTACAGAGAAAATTGTAGAGACCGTTAAGACTTGATGTTTTCTCCTGTTCTGCTCGATAAATGTGGGATTTAGCAAACAGGATTTAACTTTAATTCATTGGATATTTTCATTGAGAAATAAGAAGGTTTAAATTAGTTCCCAGCAGGCTTTGTTCTAAAATATAATCTACTCATACAATATTGTCATTGAAAAGGAAGTTTTGCAGGATCCATCTGCCCCTTGTCACCATCATCACTTGCTCACATTCACGGCTCAAACTTGGAATTTGTGGCCCCCTGCCCTCTGACATGATCTGACACCAGGTGCTCAAGGCAGCACGATCTTTTGGGGACCCCCAGTTTAAAGCCTCATCACCTCCCCAACCACACAATCCCACCAACCCCCTACACACATACAGCATACTGTACAGACACACACACGCTGCAACAAAACCTCCCTCAACATTTAGTTCACGCAGGCACATGAAACAGCAGCCCTCTAGGATTGAAACATACACACTTTGTGCACATGAGAAATGGCAGGTTTTGTGTCACGGTGGCTTTTGACACCGAAGTAGCGCAGCCCACACACTCCAGTGCCGTGCCATCACGACCTTTTGATTGCGCCTCCTCTCTGTAATTGCCAGTGATTAACCCTGGCATGAGAGTTTGCCAGAAAGAGTCTCTCTCCCTTCTCTGCTGACAATCCTTGTCAGTGGGTTTGAGGGGCAATTTGGCCGCTGACATGCCTTCCCCAGTCTCCTGTTACTGGGGAAGTATGCTGCACTTGACCCAGTAGTGACAGACTATCTGAGGTTGGTGAATTCCTTTCTCTCCTTCTTTTTCTCCTTTTCCTCTCTGTAGTATGCTCTCTCATTGGCGTCCTCCAATTTCTGCTTAGCTCCTGTTTTCATCTCTTTTGCTTCGGCGCCCCCCCCCCCCTTCTACATTTGTTTCTCTTTCTGCTAGAGTTCACATCGGACAACCCGTCTCCCTGGCTTCAGTGCCTGGGCTGCCTGGGTCTGTCTGCTTGCAGGACTGCACGGGGGCAACAAACAATGGGCATATTGTTAATCTGTCCATAAGAAAGCCTTATCTTGTTGTAGACATGGTATTAAATTTCGGAGCTGCCCCATGTGGCCAACCTGGGGGGAGGGGTGTATTGGATGGATGGAGAGAGAGAGAGAGAGAGAGAGAGAGAGAGAGAGAGAGAGAGGTGGATAATAAGATGTGTAATCTCCTCACCTACTCTAAACAGCTTAACCATGTCAGTGGCTGCTGGCCCAGTCGGAGCCTGGCAAAGGAAACGTAGGGTTAAATGTTACTGTACACAATAATGGACAGTATGTGAAAATAAGTCCATGTGTCATTTGCAACAGGTTCTCATCCCACAGCGTCAGATTATGACGCTTCCTAAGGCGTCACATTTTACCGCTTTTTACGTCCTTTGGCATGTGACATTGATGCCACGGGTACACGTGTCTTGCACTAGAGTGGAGTCCTGGTCTCCTTTGGAAAAGTCCTGTGTCTGTGTCTCACCACCCGTGCACCGCCCTATGGGACTTCTTCACTTTATATACTACGTCAAGTGTTGTGGAAATTTCCGAGCATCGATCACCGACACAAAGGGACGGGAATGAGGACCGGCTGTCATTTGTGCCAGTGGGTCACATGAGAAGGTAAGAAGCAGGTCTCGGTGACATCACTGAAGCTGGTTTGAAGCACAGAGGTGAGACTAGGCAGGTACGCAGCGTCTGGTCCCTGCCATCTTTCCCACCTGGACCAACAACCTTCCTAATAAGGTTATAATAAGGTTTGCATTTATCCAGCCAGTGTGAACTGAATGTTACTAACTGAAACATCGGCCACATCTTGTCGTTAATCACTCTCTAATTCTGTGTTGTTACAAAGTGCCATGAATTCAACTACTTGTGTATGATCACAGCATAAACTTAACTTCATCTAACGTATAAATCCCAAAAATTACCACTGGTGGACCACACATGGAATAATGATTGAAGTTAGCAAGGTAGGCTAACAGGCCTAATATTACAGTCACGTACTGCTGAACTTACAGCTACAATACACAACTTTTGGGAACCAAGTTAGCATTAGCATGAGACTAAAAACCAATGCCCCAGGGGCGTCAAATACCGTGTCACAGCCGGTGGCATCTCAGACATATATGCACAGGGTACTCCTCCACGTTGGCGAGTGATGCTCAGGGCTTGGCCTTCTCTGATTGGTTAGAAGAGCGCGCCTCACTCAGAAACCTGTAGTAGGGAACAACTCTGCACTGCACCGGAGGTGCTGAGTTCACTATTAATATTAGTGAGACTTCAAGAAAAAATGTAATTGTCTGAGTCAGAGAGGATCGTCAATCAATTACATCCAAAGTCTACTCAAGCCTTTACATTTTGTCAGCTCAACAATAACTTAATAATCAGCAGTATCATATCCGAGGGCCTGAATTTGTCCACTGACAGCATTAAATAAAATTTAAAAAAGCATTACTAGAAGGAAGCCCACACTAATTACTTGGAGACTGGATTTCATGGAGCCAGATGCACTTGGCTTCCAGTGGCATCACACATAATACTGCGCTGGGTGGTTTGTGACACAGGCTCATGGGTCATGCTACAGTATAGCAGCAGGTCTGTACAAGTCTTTGCTGTATGTCGAACGATTGTAGTGTAAAGGTTTTAAAGGGAAGACTGTGGGAATTGGGCTATTTAGTTGAGCTTTCTTAACTCTGTATGAAGTCCAAGCCACATTGCAGAACAGATGGTTTATCTGGGTGAGGGGAAAGAGGATTAGACAAATGACAATTTGTTTATTTTTTTGTTGTTGTTTTACTTCATACAAAGCCGTGAAGACTTTTTTCCATTTGGTTTTAGCTTAATGCAAATTCATAGAACTCCAACGGCTTCAGCTAAGGTGAAAAAATGATATCAAAGGCCTAAGTGATGCTAGTAAAGCCAAGAAGTAAAATTTGAGTTGAAGCAAAAAGCCAAAAAATCTCCTTCATGTGCTGAGGGATTATTAGGAATCAGCTGGACCCCCCTGTGATAACAGGAAATAAGAAGGTGGATCAGGAGATCAGAAAAGTGGTCAGAGGACACATGGTGCCAGTCTTTTGTCATGTAGAGTCAGCAGAGTGCTGGTTGCCTTTCAGCTCTTTCAGATTTTTCCTCGTTTTTAAAGCACTTCACAGTTTTGCAACTTTTTTTTTTTTTTTTTAAATTATATATCCACTACATTTACTATTAAAATGTATTTTATGCATTTCATTTTATTTCATTCAATATATACATTTACAAATAAAGTTTGACTTGTTGATTGTGGCGTGTGACAGCAAAACATGACAGCTGTTTTCTGTAACGAGGAAAACACATGTTTCAAATCATAAGGGGAGAAAATGGATGAGAGAACATTAATGCAGACAGAGTCGGGTCACAGGAGATGCTCTCTCCAGACCTTCATATGACAGACTTAAAGTCAAATAAAATCTAAATGTTTAAATTTAAATGACATGTAGATAAACTAAATAATTGTGGCATCATGTTACTTGTAACCAAATCATGTGATGCAGAATTTGTACCACCTGACTTGACCAGTTTCAAAACTTGGTTGGTTCAACTTGCACATTCAAATCGTGTATTAACTGATGCACTGATTAAGCGAAGAATAACTTTGGACAAACGCACAGAAGGAAAGATGTTCTCTGTCATTGTTGAGTGTCTGATTTGTCCTGATACTAAAACACTACACTACAACACTACTCTGTCTCAGGTTTACTCTGGGACTTGTGGCTTTTTTCTTTTTTTTTTTTTTTTTTTAAATCAGCATCTCCCTGGAGACATAGTGAGTCGTGGTCTTTTCTGCTGACAGGAGGCTGGTATTGAGCCCAGATTGTGGGGGCAGACTCCACAATCAACTCACACGCTGCTAAAGTCTGCTGCTCTCCAGCGGCACCTACTGGAGTTCACGCGAACCTGCACAAAACGCACACTCCTGCAAATCTAAATGGATCTAAATGGAAGGAAGCTTAAAAAAAAAAAGACAAACTCATCTGTACAATTCTTGATGTAAGTGTGCTACGGTGCTTTACAGTAAATCCTTTTCTAATTTGTGTGTAAAAATAACTGAAAAGAGATACAGAGGTTTTCCATGTGTGCGGGACCCAGTCCAGGAAGACCGAGCAAGAGAGGCTGCTGCTGCTGCATGTTGGAAGGACAAGGATTATTGTAAAGAGCGGATGCTTGAGCTGTATATACACTGTGCTTCAGCATGGGTTTGAGACATTCACATGAAAAATCGCTGCAATAACCTAAGAACATAGCAAAGCACAAAATGTGTTAGAAAATGTGCTAAAAGATGCAACACCTTGAAAGTAACATCGAATACATTCTTCAAAATAAAGTTTCTCTACATATGCAGACTTTAAATGTGGTCACATAACAACAACTATAACAGCAGTTAGTGGAACGGATTGTCTTATATTTTCCTTACATCAAGTAGTCATACATATATCATGTCTACTTAATACTCTCCCTCCCTACTTAGAGTCTAGGTCAGTTCAAGGAAATTTGCAGGGGGGCAACATTAGGGACAATGAGGATAAGAGGGGAGACTGCCCATGCACGCTGCATGTTATTTATGTGGCTTTCGCCCCCTGAACACAGCAGCCATCACTCTCTGTGTGTTCAGAGAGATTAAAGTGAGTTAAAGAAGCGAACCACAGACGGTCAAGACAAGTGAGTCTGCTGGCAGATTAGACTGCATTAAAATGTAGCTGTCAATCGAATGTTTTGCAAAGTTCATATTTTTCCATTTGCATACTGCACATACAAAACGATTTAGTCTTGGCGGATTATGAACGTCATCCTTATATTTAGGGATGATGCACATTTCACTGAACGGGGTCTTACTTGCTTAAAAAAAAAAAAGAGACTGTTTAAGCCACTTTTGTAAAGTGTGTCTTGACCAATCCGACCTAAATTAAACTGATACCTCCTCCACTTTTGTCTTTTGAAATTCTTCTGATTATTATAATATAATAGATGGTGGTTAATCTGGAAAGCTGAAGGTTCATAACGGCGGGGAATCCTTTCGGGGGAAACTTTTTAACACAATAAATTGTTACGCTGTGAGTGACTTTTAGCCTCCGTTAGTTAAAGCTCTTAAAAGGCCTGAATTAACAATGACTACACCAAGAACACACACTCGAAAAATTGCGAACCACTTCCTTAAAGGCAACATCCTCCATCTTTACGGAGAGTAACCCGATTGAGATTCCCTCAAATGCATTTGTTTTCCTCCAGGTATCTTGTTTTGCCACTGTAGTTGTTTCGGTTAATGACTCGACTTACTAAAGCTCTGCTAATCAATATGTGCCGGATGTAAACTTGCTGAAGTTACCGTCTGCCCTGCTATAAGCACAGCTCACGCCAGCATGAAGAGGAACACAGGACTGACAGAGCCATGTGGATCATACATAATACATACAGTAGGGGTGTGACCTTGGTGATTGAGGACAAGTTACCAAGGAATCTGTCCTGAGGCTTGATAGACTGGCGGGGTTGGTGAAAAAGACCCGGTCCGAGACAGAAAAAGGAACTAGTAGGTAAAAACAATAATGTACAGAAAGGCAAGTGACGGTAAAACAATGAGAGGAGAACAAGAAAGCAGCGAGGATACGTGTAATGTGCAGATTTGTGGCATGAGAACCATGTGGCTTTGGATTCTTCCTGTCGTCCATTACTGTAAAACCAGGCGCCAAAGGAGACAGATGCCAGTGGACCACCGAGGCTGCTGAGGGTTTTTACAGCTTCCTGGTGTTTCTGAGTGTGCGTGTGCACATCTGTGCATGATTTAAAACACTGTTGTTGTTCCTCACATCAGAATTTTAAACTGCTTAAAATACATGACAGTGGTGTCCCCCTTTTTCTTTTGTCTCCAGTTCGTCAAATGTTATATGTATTAAAGACACAGACTTTATGTATTTGAGTGCTTCAGCTGCAGGCACAAGTGACCGGATTCCTCACTTGTGTCCCAATCCTCACTGGCTCGCACTTCTCAACACCAGCGATAACACAAGAGGAGGAGTCGCTCACACTCCACACACCCACAAAACAAAAACTCTTCAGCTTCTCCAGGAGCTCGACAGGAAGTAAAGGTGCTGGAGAAGCCCCTCTTTCAACCAGGGCCTGTATTTGCTATCAAGCAACTCCGATTCCCTCCAATAAATTTTAGCTAGTTAGTTAAAAATCACAGTGTGAAATTAAAGAACAAAATAAGACGCGATTAAAGTAGGGAGGAAGAGTCTGTGTTACGAATAATATCTGGGAGAACGTTCCAGAGAAGGGGGGCACTGCCACTGCTCCAGAGCCAATGTGCAGAACAGGGTGACAGGGTCCATTTATTGGCAAGTCACTGCCAGACCTATATCCTGATACACTCAGTCCATGCAGGCTTTCTATAAATCACACATTAAGCAACACGACTAAAAATTAAAGTCTCGTTAAGATCACAGGGGTGTTACAATGAATCATGTACTTTTAATCTGCAACAACAACAATAACTACCCACCGTTACTTGAGGTGATTATTTTAATGACTTTTTGTATATTTAATGCTGTGTGGTGGAGAAATGACTGACTCTGCACGTTACATGAGTGTAAGAACAATCAAAGTTTGATTTATTGGAACTGTGGTTTTTGACATACTAAAATTAGCCACAAGTTCCCATTTAGTGAGAAACATGAAGCTGCAAAACCATGTTTATAATATGTATTGTTCTTTTGATGGAGCAATGACACGCTGCACAATTCTGTCCGCATATGCTTTTCTAATGAGATCACACATCTCTGCTTCCGCGACATCATCTCCTGGCTGCTCCTAATCAGTCAGGACACCACCTAGGATACACTTTGGTAAAGAAAAGAGCAATTACCCAAGTTACTCCTACACTTAACAGTAGGACTAAAATGGCCTCAGTCAGAGAATTGTCAGCCATTCAGTGACTCATTTCCTACTCTCAGACGCTCAGTAAACACACAGTCTCTCTCAAAATACGGAACCAAATCTATTGGATGCTACACACTAATGGACGCTGGTGGTAATGTAAAGAAAACCTACAGGTCGGTGTACATGTACTTCAGAACCTTGCAACAAAAACTGCGATGGAAAACAGCTAAATTAAACAAAGTGAAGGAATTCAAAAGTTTCAAGATTAAATCCAAGTTTTAATTAGACATTTATTCATCCCTGATGCACTAAGTTGTATAAAGAGAGCCTTTTAATGCTCTACCTATTGAATCAGGACTCATACATCCACTCTAAACAGCAGCCACACCCTTATCAATGAGTTTTCTTGTTTTGCCACTCAAACAAATACTTTCTCCCTAATGCGCACAAAAACCTTACTTCATATTCCACAATCGTGTAGATTATGATATTGATCGTCCCTCCCCGTAAAAGCATTATAAATATAAAGAGCATTTCTCCATTAACGGAGAGTAGGAAGCTGGCTAATGCTAATGAGCCTCAGAGTGCCCATTCCAGTCCATTAAGGGCTCTTAGCGCTGGGAAATGATTGTGTTTTCGCGGGGAGAAAAACTAACACGGCCACGTGGACCCACAACCAACACACAGGGAGGTTAATGATAAATGGTACTAATGGACTTTCTTTACATTTGAGGGGGAGAAAAAATAGGAGATTGGAAAACAGGAAAATGTATTTGTTGCTGTAAACTTGAAAGACTCAATTCATTTGAGGATCTAATTTGATTTCTAATGCTTGACATGAGAGGGAAGGAGTTTTACGAAGCTCGGGAAAAGTGATGCTGATGTTACATCATGCGTTTTGGAAAAGTTACGATCCACTTTACTTGGCAAGAGTTCTACCTTTATTTTGTGTCATGTAAGTTGTTAATATGTTTTGGACTTGCTCGCGAGGACACAAGGACAAAAGGTCCTTGACTAAAATGCAAAAGGATGATGTGGGATGTGTGGCTGGTAGCACATCACTGACTTGGACTTGGGACAGACGAGGACAGGCAGTTGTTTTTAAAGACTATTTGTTGATAATTAAAAACTGGACATCTACAGCACAGATGACTAAACCAACCCAGGTTGCAGAATGATAAAGATCACCACAGGAAGGGGGAGTCTGCATGAGAATAGTGGAAACTATCGTTTAGAAAATGATAAATAAATCAAGAAGACTAACAAAATCAAATCCAATAAAGTGACCCAGAAGACAAAAGAAAAGGGAATTCAGAGGGAACCTCCATGGAATTTATGTACATGTACGACCCGAAGCAAGTTCAAAATCAGTGAAGGTGTCTCGCGCTGAAACGACTTTTTAGATTGCTGAACTTCAAAAGCAGATTTTAGCTGCTGGGGCAGTGTCTTATGTACTGAAGCCCAATTGTTGGACCTAAAATTGAGTGAATGTGTGAGTGTGCTTTGCTGCTGTCTTGGCCAGGTCTCTTGTGAAAATGAGATTTGAAATCTTAATGATTTTTCTACCGGGTTAACAAAAAAGTATCAGTTTATTCAGTTATTCGCCTCTAACCACCATGTGCACCTTTGTTTTAGGGGCAATGACCAAGTTGGTACAAGTCTATCAGATCTTATGGCCCATAGTGAATAAAGTGTAGTAAAACACATAATATGGCCTTTGGGGAACCAATTAAAACAACTGTGTAGTGTTTAATGGAGACTCTTCTTGTCCAAAGGTCTGACAAAGGTCAGAGGATTAAACAAAAAAACAGAGTGAACAGTGTGTAATGAATGGTGTGTTTAAGGGGTCAGGCTTGTGCTTAATACTTAATCTCTGCAAAGGAATGCACATGGGGGCTGTGTAAAACAGAGGGGAGGGGGGTGGGGGGTGGGGGTGGGGTGGAGTCTCAGAGGGAACTACCTGTCTACTAAATAGGGGGTGAGAAAGAAAGAGGAATACAATGAGAACATACGAACCAGGGGGAGGGAAGGGTGAACGGGGGGGTGAGGGTGAGCGTGTGAGAAAAAGACACGAAGCTGGGGCATTTGTGAAAGTGAGAGAGGGAGGAATAAATGGGGGATGCATGGAGAGGGAGAGAGGGGCAGTGACTACCTGTCTGGAGAATCAGTGTTCCCCTCCGACCTGAAACACTACTCCATCGGCATTGTTCAGTGACGGACAGAACAAGACACAGTTAAGAACAGCCAGCCAAGCCAGGGGATCAAGTTATTCTCAGAGAGGAAAGACTTACCCAGAACACCCCCCAACCCCCCCAGCCTTCATCTTCCCCACCTTCTCCTCCCTTCTCTCTCTCTCTCTCTCTCTCTCTCTCTCACAGACACACACACTCCCATGCTACCTCTAAAACTGAGGTGAAATCTGAAACAGAGTGATCCTCAAAACATTCCTGCTAAATCTCAAAAGCCAACACATGAGCTCCCCCCCTCCACACACACACACACACACACACTCACTCCCACATGCTCACGCAAAACACTGCATCACTGCAGTGCACACCAGCACACACAGGGGTGAGAACTGAGATTGTGAAGTTGAGAAGAAGCAGGTCTGTGTGTGAGCGGCAGCAGGGAGGTCTGCTCTAATCCAGGGAGTCCAGGAGGAGGAGGAGGAGGAGGTGAGGAAACCATCACAGAAAGGGCATCAATCAATGTCCCTATGTGACAGAAATATATCCAGGGATTTATTCTGTAGATGTTAACAGGACGAGGAGAAAATTGACAAAGCAACACAGTCATAGGAAAAACCAAATGCCAACCAAGAATCTGCAGAGAGAGAGAATCTCTTTTGATTATTATTCACACGAGAGGTGACTTTTTCTTGAGTTCAGACTCTCCTGCTCCTAAGAGAAGTTCATAAAGATCATCTGTTATCATGCAGTATAACAAGTTGACAATCACTCCATTCTCACAAATCTGTATATGAACACAAACTGTCCCTTCTGAGGTTCATAAACACATGAAGAAGACAGACTGACATGACACTTGCATCATTTACAAAATCCGGCAGATCAATTTCTTTGATCTTTAGACATGAGGAGAATATTTAATATCCTAATATTCACCACTTATGTCTTCACACTACATACAAAATAAAAAAAAAAAGCATCCGGACAGGTTTTCTGCAGAAATGTAACCCTGGAATTAGCAGGCATACCTGGCTAAACTGCTGGCAGATTTAGGGCTTTCACTATGTGCAGAACCTTTGAGCAGCAGGTAAGCCTGTATGATCTGTGTGCGTTGCTCACATACCTCCAGGACATTTCACCCTAAAGGCTCTCTGTTTGGATTCTAAAGTAGTTTTTGCAGGGATGGTGAGGGGGCTCACATGCTTCGGCTGCTTTTGGAAAGTAGACGGTTTAAGGACTGAATAAATAAATGACCTAAATTGGAAACACGTGACATTGGCGCACAACTGAAAAGGGGGATCTATGAAAATAAGTGGACCTTTAGGACACACTCCATGCGTCCAAATATTGATGAAACAAACGATGAAAGTAATTTTGGAATAAATTGCTAAGCCAAAAATAGATTAAACTGAATACGTTTATTATTAAAATATGATTTGATAAATGCAATAAATAAATCTCCAGTCATAACAACATAGATAGGTAGATAGATAAATAGGATGAAGGACAAAATTAAAAGACACTTACAGTATAGTGCATGTGTCTAAATATTTAAAAAAACGTATCACATTACTTCTTGGGTTTCTGTGCCACCTGGACTGTGGCAGTGACGAACAAGCTTTGTCTTAAGCAGATCGGAAAGTTCAAACACGTGCAGGAGAATTTGAGCCTGCCCTGCCAACTTTAAGCAGACGAGTCTTAACACATTTCAGATCAAAACACAGGAAACTTTCCCCTCAATTGCATCTAAGCAGCTTTCTGTCCGTCGTGTCAAGCGCCCAGGGATTTCATCACGCAGCAGCAGCCAGCTGAATGGCATGTTGGCATGCGACAAAACGCTTGGATTTCAACTGGCCAGGTTCCACCTCTGCAACTGACGACCGATTTGAACTTTGTGCCCGCAATTTCGTGATGAGACGTGTTTCTTTGTGCGTGCGCGATCGTTTCTGCTTAATGAAAACATGCGAGTGGAGCTGGTGCAGCTCAGACACGTCAGGAGACAGGCGAGTTCCTTTAGCACCAGAATACAGTCGGCGCCCGCGATAATTAAATAACCATCATAAACGAAAGCAGCTTCAAAAGTGGCCGCCGCAAGTACGGGGCAGCAAACGAAGCAAACCACCTGTCTATGAAGTGACAGAACAAGACAAGACTTAGGTTAATTTGGGCCGAATCAGTTATAGTAAGTTATCCACAACTTTTTTTTATCCACAACAACAAGTTGATGCGTTGGAAGCAGAAAAAAAGTGTGAGGCTTTGCTAAACAGAGGGTCTTACAGAGGGGTTTCTTGGTTCGAGTGCTCAGTAACTACCAAATGCGGTTTAAGGGAAGACCCCCAGTGAACAGGCCACAAGGTCATAGGCACTGGAGAACCTCCTCATGAGAGGAGAGAAGCTTTGCCTGTCTGAGAACATGCAGCGCAATGTAGCTTGGTGTAAAGTTGCAGACTGGTCACACTGCAAAGAAGGTGGTCTAGTCTCGTAAACCATGCTTTGGCGTCATATAGACACCTGGGCACCGTCTGCCTGGGTAAAAGGTGGAATCAGGATCCACTGTGGGAGTCCAAACCACGGAGCCTCCACCTCAAATCGTATAGAACCTAAAAACACATGCTGCTTACGTCTTGGTTTGAGATATCGGGGGACACCTCCAGAGGTTAGAGCTGATTTGGCAGAAGTGAGAGACTTACAAAAATTCAACAAGTCCTCCAAACTAAATGCCCATATCAGTTATCTGTCCCTAAGTCCTCATACTTGTGTTAGTTACCGTAAAAGAGTTCTTCCATCCCAGCAGTTGTCTGTTGAAAGTGGAGCCCTTTGACCCCAGGTACCAAAATGGTAGTTATCATATCAAAAATGTAGTATAAAAACGTTGCTGTTTGGCTTAAAATCACTGCTTCATTATTGGTAAGTAACATGCATTAAGTCAGACAAAAAGCTGCATCATACTGGAGTCGAACCCAGTGCGTTTTTGTTGTACTGCCAACACACAAAAGTTAATGGTGAAAGATTCCAGAGTATAGGCTGTATACCTCAAATAAAGGTTTCTAAAACTTTAATAACTGAAATGAGCACTGATCAAAAGTGAGAAATAAAGAAATTTAAAGACAAATAGAGACAAAAGTCCAAGTGTATGACGGCAGATATGAAGTTTGAATAAAGACAATCTGTTTGAATGACAGGCGAGGGAAAGAGACCTAGACTGAGACAGACTGTTTGCCTAGCTGAGCAGAAACTAGAGGAGGTGGGCAGGATGGGATGGGAATGGGACAGTCCCCAGGACGAGTGACACAGCCTGGCCAGCTGTATCCCATAATTAACCCTTTCTGTCCAAGTGTGTGTTCTTGTCCCTAAAAAGAAGACCAAGACTGGGCTGATGGCTAGAAACGATGGCTGAGAAAAAGGGTGGAGTTAGTCAGTGGGTGGGCCAGACAAGGTCTTTGTACTGCCCCTTCCTCAACCCCCTAATTAGTCGACATTGAGGGTGGAGGGGAGAAAGGAGGCTAGGAGAGGGTTCAGACGTACAGTGAAGGAAGGAAACTTAAGGAGGTCAAGGGAAACACTAGAAGAAAGGAGAGGGGACGGAGAGGTGGAGAAGACGGTCGTCCTGTAAGATCTCACGCAACAGATGGAGAACAATTGGGGAGGGGGTCGATAAGACAGCAGGGGCAGTGATGTGACAGTCAGGCCTGCTACTGTTCCAGCACATGTGACTGAGTATGATGGAAAGCGACACGCCATCGCACGCGTTTCAACATTACTAAACACATGCTTAGTCAAGCTGGGAGAAATGCCCTTAGGTCCTCCGTGCACCACAGTCCTGCTGTTTATTTCACCATAATGTGAATTTTAAAAGTGCCTGGAGCCACCGCGAACACATTAAAATGTTACACAGACAGTTGAAAGGGTTAATGGGTTCATAAAGAATGGATGTGGTCCTGCACATTGCATTTGGTTATTGTACGGTGTGATTACTTGTAATGATTACACTGTACCAGTAATTTCAAGAATATTTCATTTTATATATTCAAAAATGTAAATCTTCCCCAGTCTCATTAACAGCAAACAGATTATTGACTTTGTGGTGAAATGTTAGACAACCATAATAATTTGGGTTCATGCAGCACACTTCCTTAGCATCCCTGCCGTTCATACACACCGGCAGTACATTGAAATGTAATGATATTTAAATACTATAAAAATACATTTTAGAAATTGTGTCAAATGGCAGCATTGTTCAGTAAAAAGTCTTATATCAGTGAAAAGGATTTTTTATTGCGTTTGTTATGAGTCTGTTGTAGTAGCCACTCTGGGTCTGGTGAACTTAAGAGATTCGACAGGAGCCCTGTCTGACACTCAAAGAAAGAAAGAAGGGAAGTTTGTCTTTTGGGGCATCGTTTCTCTGCTTTAATGAGGTTCCGGCAACAATAGTGAAACTGCAAATGCCAAAAACAACAGTTCTAGGTCCACTTTTAGGATTGGCTACTGTCATATCAGGGCCTTTGGTACATTACATTTCTAATGAGGTTTCTGTGGTAGCATTTACACATTTTAACTTCAGAAAACCTCTCAGAGCCCTTCACAGCTCAAACATTTCTTGTGCCATAAATGTAAATGTAAAAACTCAAACTGCCATCTTGCCTGCCAATCTACTCCAAATAACCCCCAATGCCGAAATCAAGAGTTTTGCAATTTTACGATCCAATTTTTCAAAAATTAACACCTGTCACACACACTATAAATTGTCATCAGGTGCATCGTTTTTGCTTTTTATTATTCTCGAGATGACTATATATATATATATATATATATATATGTCAGGACAAAAACCAAAGGCATGAAGTTCAAGTAAGTCTCTGTAGACCTGTAGTAAAATGAAGGTAAGGCACAAAGGCACATGTCTCTGTATGTTCCTATGAGTACAGTGGCCTCAACAATTATGAAATAAAGTACGTTTGAAACCATGGCGACTCTTCCGACAGCCCGTTCAGAGAAACTTCAGGTGACAAGAGGTTTTCAGCACAGATCCTGGGAGAAGGATGACCATCTCAGCAACACTCCATTAATCAGGCCTTTAAGATAAAGTGGTTAGACAGCAGCCATTTTGAGTGAAGGGCTAATAACAGGCCAGTTGGAATTTGCCAAACAGCATTTAAACGACTCTTTCCAATCAGATTATTACATATGGGAAATGTATGGAAACACAAATATGCCAGAAGTAGCTGATTTAGTTCTTGCATGAATTTAGGTTTATTTACACCGTATTCAAGGAAGGAGCAGTACTGTGGAGGACAAGAGATCTATTATCTTTAACAGGTTGCAAATCCTTGTTTGAAACACAGTAAAGTAAGAACTGTGAGGTGACCATGAAGCTCCCAGACAGGCACCACTCGGCTGCAGCAAAAAGGCAGGGGGGGGGAGGGTTGGCAACAATCAAATTAGCCTTCAAACACCATCCCAGTGGACAAAGCTGCCAGGCGCAGCCCTCGACAGCTCCCAGCATCCTGTAAACACTGTCCATCTTGGCTACCTTTTATTTGAAAAGTGTGACAAACAATGGCTGCCCTGCATTGTAAACACGTGAGCTCATGACTGGTTCATGTTGCACAACTGCCGAATTTGTCCTGAAAATTTGAGCAGAGTGGAACCAAAATGCACTTTGACAGAAAATAAACCATTACCGGTCACCGAGGGAGCTGCACTGGGAGGTCATGGGCTTTGCCAAAGTAGTAGATGGGTAGAGGCAGGGGAGGGTCAGACACCGAAGGGGCAATGGTGAGGTAGGGAAGGAAAAGGAGGGGTGCTGGCTGCTTTTTCTACTCCCATTCCTTTCAGCAGAAATAGGGTACAAGATCAGATAATCCAGGGAAAACAAACTTTAAGTTAAGGTGGCTCCAGGACATGAAGGGTGGTAGGGTCAAAGAAAAAAAGGAATGTCTGTTTGCTGATTTGTCAGGAACTAGGACAGAACGGCAGGAGGTTGTGTTTCTTTAAGCGATGGCCAGGAGCTGCCGAGGCACCTTTGAAAGGCAACTAACCTCCCTCCCTCTGTACCAAAGCTCAACCGTGCCAGGAAAAATTGCAACTCTGACGCCACATTTATACACACACACACACACACACACACACATATTTGCTGTGTCAGGGTTAGAACACAAAGTGCTGTTCAATGGGCCCCCACACAGCTTAGGAGCCATGAGCCTGTGGGGGCTCAGAGGTAAACGAGCAAGGCTGGAATCAGCCAAGGGCAACACTGGCAGCTAAGTCTTCTATCTCCAAGTCGGGTACGGATCGTGCGTCCTAGATCAAAGGTCTCCAATAGCGATATCTTTGGTGGCCCCCGTCAGAAAGGTTACAACCGTTGCAATGGTCTTTGTGACAGAACCTTAAGGACAACATCTGACATTGAGATTGCTGCTACTACATTTACTGAACAGACGGATCGCATCAGTCCAAGAACACATGCATCGCTTTTTCAGCTCTACTTATACACATAAAGACCACTGTTGCATGGGCTCGAGTTTTGCTTAGCTTTACTGTTTACAACTTTAGTACACTGATTTATTGGGGAATAATTACCCGGTTCATAGCAGTGGCTGAGATCGTACAGTCTACATACATCAAACCACTTTACATGTTGCTGGCGAAAAAGTCATTAATTTGAAATTCAACAAGCAGCACATTTGTTTTAGCTGCACAGACCTTTAACAAGAGTGCGATCTTTCAATCCCATAGATCTTGGAATAACACAGACAAAGCAGTTCCACAGTTGAGTCCATGAATAACAGTATTGTCAGTGTGTGTAACAGTGACAGCAGCTACTTTATTGACTGGATTAGATATGTGATCTGAGCGCTTTGCAGGGGGACGTCTTGCCCTTTAACCTGGCAGCCCGGAGGCACAGCCCTCGTTCACGCTGGCAGATGTGACTCACTGGAGCAGACTTTCCTGCAGTGTGACATCTTGTTAGCCGCCCCCCCAAACTCACACAAATGCCACTTTCGATGCCTCTTCTCCTGTTGCAGCTCCTCCCTTCCACTCTCCCCCTCCTGCCTACAATCTTTGTCCCCTGGGGGACTCATTAACAGACTCCTCCACCCTCCTCACCAATGATTGGCACCATCAACCGCCCATCCACTCCGCCCCTTACATGGATGACGGGTCAGTATGGCTGCCCTAGCCAAAGCAGAGTAACAGCTGGAGAGAAGGTGGAGGAAGGAGGATGGTGTATGTCTCTTGTTATAAGCACAATAGTTACTTGTGTAATCCATCTTGTCGGACTTTAACTGAGGACAAAAGGAGGGAACAAGAGAAACAAGGTTTAGGAGTCACTGGTTGCACATCGTGTAACTGTCCACTGGTGCTTTCTTCAGCCTTTATTTATTCATCAGCTGTCCTCAGGCATAAATAATACCTGTCAAACCTGTGCCGGGTCCATCATGCGCGTTTGTCCTTAGCACCAGATGCTAGTTTCTCTCACACACCACAGATACGAGAATTCTATAATGCATTTATTTGTATTTTAGAATTATGAGCGTTAAATCTCTCTGCATCCATGAATCAAATATTACTGTCTTCCCTGGCGTGTGCATATCTTGTGCAGGTCTGCTAAGTCGGCTAAGTGGAAGGAAAACAGTGAGTACTTGCCAGAGAGAGGTGTCACTTGTTCTCAGTATTAGCAGTGGGGTAGATAAGAAAACAGATGGGACAGGGGAGGTCAGAGGGCCATGCTACGGCTGACAGCTTTGTTTATTTGGCCTGTCTCTGATATCCTGCCCCCGCCCGTCCCTCCCTCCACGCCCCAAAACGACTCTGCCTACAGGCTGACCTGGAAGTGACCACGCAGAGATGGATCAAGGCCACTTTTCAGCGGAGAGTCAACACTACTCCCGCCCCACTCACCACTCAGGGCAACTCAAAACACATGGGGCAAGTGTGGGCTTATTGCCCCTTCTCTGACAAGAATAACAATTGGCTAATTTGTACTCGCGTAGCTGAGCTGAGTTTACATACTGTAGAGGGAATTTCACCCAAAACAAATACGTGTGTGACACCAATAGAAATTACATATGATGGACACGTTTAAAAATTCAATGTATTTGTATTATTTAACCTTTGGTATGGCAGGAAAAAAGGGAGTCCAGGTTTCTCTTATCCACCCGTTTGTGTGAGGTCTGGAGTAGGCCAGAGCTGATAACCCTGACTGGGCACCAACAGATAAGACTATTCAGTGCGATCCCACTAACACTGAGCCAAGAGGCTCGGTAGGCAAAAGGAAGATAAACTGGATCCAACAGAGTCCAGGAGATTCTCTCATGTCAGCATGACTCATTTCCTTCATTGACAGATGCTAAAAAGCAGATGTTTGAAGTTGGGGGAAACTAATCAATTCTGCGCCTCATTACAGTACTAGTTTCAACATAAAGGTTTCTCAGGAGCACAGACTCAACTTACTTAGACTCAGGCGCTTTGAGAGAACTGTGTCAGAATCCTCTTCCGTGAGTTTATTCTCAAGCCGCCGAGTTTCGAGGAAATCACTCATTGTTCAAATGTCACCGGACATTTGGGAGTTAATTCCACTATGATGCAAGCTGAAAAAAAAAAACCCTAAATTGTGTCATGTGAAATTCTGAATGAGAGCCAGCGGCTTTGTAACACTGTATACATGGTAGCAGTAAAAAGGAATTCGACTTCTGACGTGCACGCATTCTTTTCACATGATAGATTAGATTCTGGAGACACTACACACGATGTGCGTTTCATAAACACATTTCAGATGGTAACATAGGTCAAGAATAACAAGAGACTCATGCATTATACTGTACTTTCTGTATTAATCTTATACTGTGTAAATCTGCAAGAGAACAGACAATTAACCAGTAAACAGCTGCAAATAGGGGAAAAGAAAAAAAAAAGAATTTTAAGTCATTTTAGCAAAGTTATGAGTGTGATGTGGCTCTGACTGGGCTTCTTCTTCCTTTGGTTTGACATTTTAAAGCTGTGTTTGATTGGTCCAAAGATAAGTGGAGTGGCACAGACAGTTTTATAGAAGGGGCGCAACAGAGAGACTTAACTAACACTTCTTCAAATGTCCCACAGTGGATGAGACGTAATCCCTCCAGTTCTAAACAGACGAGGGGGAATCAAAAACAAAGCAGAGCTGAAAACAACCAAAACATCTGCAGGGCAGCCAACTTGAGGCAGAGGGTATATCAAGCACACCCCGACTCAGCCAAACAGATGGTTTGTGTCCACCGTCACTAACACACACATCCTGCTCAGACACACACACACACACACGCACACACACATCAGGGCTGGGGTGAGAAGCGAGGCCTGGGAGTCTCACGCTGCAGATCCCCTCCCACCCACCCAGGAAGAGGAGGGTGCGTGTCCAAGAGAGTGTTTGCAAAATCAGGACGAAATCACAGAACACATCAGTTGCCTCACACTCATCAATATTTAACATGTCAACGGGTCTGCGTGTGGTGCGGATACTGGAATATACACATGCAAAATGACCACAGATGCACATTTCACATGTCGCTTCCATTTTAAGCTTCAGTGTTTAAGTCAATATGCTGGAACTTTAAGTGTTCCGAAGTCGCGCATCAGGAAAACCAATGGACAGACAGGAGCGTGTGTGTGTGTGTGTGTGTGTGTGTGTGTGTGGCAGGAGATCTCTGTGTGAATGTTTGAATTTTTTCTTCTCTCCGTCTCTTCCTCACTCTCCCTCTCTGGGACATGCTCGGTGTGAAGCAGACCTGTTCAGACAACAACTCGTGTTTAGACTGGGCCGGCCGGCGCCAGTCGTACCCTCACTTCGCCTCAGCAGCGACAGGTGAGCACCTTCAGCTGACTATCATCACACTCAGCACTGACAACACTGCGACACAGCGCGCAGTCAATCCATCACTGCTGTCACACAGAATGTGCGTCCAACGGACTGTTAACGAACGGAGAGGAAAAAGTTCTCTGGTTTCCTGAGCAGTTTTGTTTTTGCGAAAGACGAGTGATCACGTGAGGATCAAGAGAATCCAGGACCACACAACTTTCAAAAGAGAGGGAAAAAAACTGAAGACATATTAGAAACAATGAAAATGAAAATATTTAAGCACTGACTTCTAAAGAAAACTCAAGTCACAGAAACTCTTTTCATTAAACAATCTTAAGTTTTTTTTTTAAGATTTTAAATCTTTTTACAATAACATTAATGATTAGTTTTGTCTCATTTCTTCCCGAAACCCGTCGCATGGTGTCACATATGTATATCAAAGCAACAAACATCCTACAACCAGACAATTGATGCTTCAATTTTGAAAAACCAGCCTGTGTGAAGCCTGAAAAAGTTTCTGCATTACACTAAATCTGACAGTGTGTGTTTAATGCGTTTTTACATGCAAAAGCCTATTTTTGCATCTGTGTGTCTATTTATCCTCTGCATATCAATTCTATTTAAATCCCTAATCCTCCCCCCTCTGTGGTAATTAACAGTATAATTCTGTATGTTTCTTGAAATTCTAATACTTTGAAATATTAAAATCATATTCTGCTCTCATCAAACTATTTACTGCATCTTGGCAAGAATTTATCAAACAATAATTCATCTGATCTCCTCACAGTGAATCAGCTCAATTTGTGAATCTAATGTTTTATTTTCCTTTGCAAGCGAGAGGAACTTGGCAAGGGAGGCGTGGATTTTAATGTAAGAAAGAAGATCTGCTTTGATAAAAATCAAGATACTGTGGAAAATCTGATTTAAGTTACTTGTAAATGATTTAAACTTTTTTTAATTTTTTTTTATTTTTTTATTACATCTGGATAAAATATTTTTATAAAGATGCGATGCTGAGCAACCACAGGGTTAGAATTTAACCCTTTCTTTGAATTTTAGTCACTGTTTCAGCTTCTCAAACCAAAGTTTTAGGCTTTAGTTGCCCAGTGTGAACTGTATCATGCCCCTCACTGAGACTCAATATTACACTATTCCTTCTCAACAGCTCTTTGGTCATCCAGGTTAAACGAGGACCAACTGCCAAGTATTACACATATCTGGACCTGTCCCAGTTCAATGGTTATAAATATTAGCAATCAGAGAGTGTAAAGAGAGGGAAAACACAAGGTTGCAGAGCTGCACTAATAATAAATGCATACATCCCTACATTCACCCTTTTCGTGGGATTGAGTCAGAGTCAACCCTCGTCATAAAACAAGATCACTGAGGAATGTGGTTGTTCGCGCTGCTCACCAGGCCACTGCCAGAGAACATATCTGTTTATAAGTCATCACGAGTGGATGCACTCACTGCATAAGGACCCAATCGTGCTATGAGAAATGTTTAAGATGCATGTGGAAAGTCATACATGCAGCAGTACTGAAGTACACGTCTGCACCCACAGTGACTCCAGGTGACAGAACTGCTAACAAAATGAATTAGCACTGATGGTGAATATATATGTTGCACTTAATTGTTTTAACAATAAATGAGGGCACAATCTGAGATTGAAGAGTGAATGTTCTCACTTGCCACAAACACAAATGGTCCCAGAGTCAGTGATACAAATGAGACACAAGACGGACATGTAGCTGTGTGTCTGCGACACAGTGAACACAGCCACAGGTTAGACGGCATGCTCCATTTAAAAGGCTTATCCAGCCTCACCTGTGCTGCAGCTTGGCCTCCCCAACTCCCTGCTGTGTGTGCTCTTTAGGTGTGCTGCACACACACACACACACACACACACACACACACACACAGCTTTTAAATTCACACAGTACAGTTAAGCACAGCACATGCACAAACATGACACACGCACGCACTGAAATGTCCACTGTGACCCACCTCCCTCTCTCCTTCCATTCCCCATTTGCAGCCTCTAAAAGCCTTTTCCATTTAACAGTAGGCCTGGGGCTGTGAGTGACAGGGAACAGAATGGACCTTATGTTGTCACTTTCTCAGTGCTGTGGCCTGGAGGGAGGCCTGGCACAGCAGTCTGCTCCTGGTGGCTGTGGGTGGCGGTGGATTTGGAGGAGGGGGATGTGCAAGGGCACAAACAAACTTGGCTACAGTTTCAGATTTAGATATAGTGAAGCCCGCAGGGACGAAGTGGCATAGCTACTTTGTATTCAATACTTTGCATGAGAAACCAAAGGTAACACCAAGTCAAATAGTGTGCAGAAGCTGTTTGACCGATTCTTTTGTTCAGTGGGGCTTCAACCAGGAAAATGCTGCATAATGCATAAAAATGTACCCAGTTACATCAGGGCTGGAACGTCTGAAAATCAGGTAAACAAATGCTGAAATTACAGAAGTGGTTTTGAATGCACAGGTCTCCAACTAATGACAAAACAAAACTGGACTAATGCTAAGGCTGCATGATAGATGATTTCATCATCACCGTGATGCATTTTTGTGTAATAGTCCCACTGGAAAGTGAGCAATGTTAAGCAGATTAACTCCAACCAATCATGCAACAACTTTTGAAAAAGGAGTTCTTGCACCATTCGCATATCGCAGGACAAACATTAATCTATGATGAAGACGAGAGGCACTTGAACATTATATGTCCACTTCAGGAGCTTTGAATCCTGTAACTAGTAATCTGGCAACCACTCGCGGTAAAACAAACGCCCCCTTCGTTACAGTTGGTTAGTGCTAGTAAAGTGTCATGGAGCACAGAGTGGAAGGACACATAGGGCATCTTAATCAAAAAGAGTAACGTCAAATCTCAAACCTGCACATGAGCTCTGATGCACCATCACATCCTTACAATGGACGTTTGCATTTTCAGAATGAATGAAGGGAGGAGGCGACAGAAGAACAAGAATATAACGACACAACTGAACGCAATGAAGTCCAGTGACCTCGATAATAAAGATATAATTGTTTAGAAGATACATACTGTTTCCCTGATCTCAGTTACTGGATGAACATAATAAAGTACAGTGAGTGTATATATGTAGTATAGTGTGGTTACATGACCTTTGATGGCACAACCCGACTCATCAAAGCAAAAGTAGTCAAATGCATGTTTATCCCTAAAAAAACAAGGAACATCTCAAACAGACACTGGTCCATTGTTTGCCCACCATGTGTGACTGCTCTCGTTTATTAAAATATGAATCCCTCATTCACGGTTTGGTGACTGACTTCTTTCGCTGCGGCTCCAACGTGGGCTCAGCATTCAGGAATGCTCCGAGAAAGGAGACACGTGACACTGACAGATGGCCAGGTGCTGACAGCGAGTGGCAGGTAGACTACCTGTTTTACAGTTCACTTGGAGATTCATTAAGCATTTTGGACAGGCTCCTTTGGAAAGACCTTGCTGTGGTGTAACCTGATCTCGGGCCTGAGGGATACTGTAATGTTTTTACATGAATAGCCCCAAACTATGGGTGAGTGCCCCGTCACAGGCCAGGGGAGGCAGGGAAGAGCCAGGAGGAAGAAAGAAAAAGGGCAGGGAGGAGGGTAAATAGGTTTGTGCAGGACAAGCTCGACTCCTTTTCTCCAACAAGAAAATGGCTCATCCCACCACTCGCTCTCCATTCAAACCAAGTTCCCCACTTTTTTTTTTGGTCTCCCCTTCATCCCCATGTTGTGACAGGCATCTAAAGTGATTAAGCTGTGCCCCAGAATCTGACACTACAGCGTGTTGCCTTCTATTTGTTGATTACTATTGATTTTCCTTGATACTTCATTTAAAAATCAATAGCCACAGCAGAAGAAAAATAGGCGCAGTTTACACATACTTTAACATACTATTGTGCAACAGAGAAGGCCGCAGTTTTGGCAGTGGCCGCGGTGGCAGCGGCCAATTACGAGGAAAGCTCTTAACAGGTGAAAGAGAGAGGCCCTAGATCGATTCTGAGCTTTCTTCTCCAATCACAGAAAGTGGCCATAAATTAAAGCGCATCTGTTTTGTTTCGAAGACAGCCATGAAGCATGGTGGCAACTTTTTTTTATTTATTTTTTTATTTAAATTTCTTACCATCCTTGGCTTTTTACACGGGCACCGCTGTGGAAACGACTGCTCTATGCTCCATCATCACATGACAGACCGAAAGGACAAGTGTCAAATAACAAGCAAACAGCGTGACTACAGAATGATATATTGCTGAAATTTGACCTGTCTCACTACATTTGAATTGACAATGGGTGTGTAAAGTAATTTACTGTAAGTTATGTTATTCCACTCTGCAGACCAGCTACTCCAGCTGGATTACTGCAGACACATTGTGTATGAGGTTTCAGTGTTTTTTCCCCTCATAAATGACAACGAAATAATACATAATCATTTTCTATAATATTAATGCATTTGTGCTTCTGTATCTGTCTATTTAAAATAGTGTGAGAACTTGGTATTCATATCAAAAAGAGGACCTACTCAGCTGGCAGTGGAATTATGGATCGTTCTGTGTATTTAAACAACAAAGGTGCAAATTATGTGATAAAATTAAGCCAGTCACGCCCCGCTCTCCCCGACTACATGTCAGAGTGTCCCTGGGCAAGACCCTGAACCTCCATCGGCCTTGTCCCCAGCTGCGGAGTGCCGGTCCCAAGCCCAGTGGAAAAAAATGATTATAAAATTATGCCAGCAACACAAGATGGTGATCAGTCTGTCATGTACAAACATGATTTTGCAGGTTGTATGCACCACAGGGCATAGGCCAAAGTTTTTAACAGGTTACTGGTTCAAACCAAAAGGCCTTAAAGTTTTAATGGTTGTGTTTGGGGACTCACAGCTTTGACTGCTTCGTTCATTCATTCATTCAAAAGAAAAAGTATTGCTTCAGAACATATTCACTAATCCTTCTCTCTCATTTTTCTCTCCCTCTTTCTCTTTTCACTCCCCCACCCCCCCTGACCCCTCATGTCACCCCTTGCCCAAACTCAAGCATGCAGAACAGAGCAGGCAGGCCATCTCTACCAGACCAGAACACTCTGTTCTCAGAGTTCTCACCTTTCACCCAGGGAGAACGTGAGTCGACATTGTTCGGGCCCCCGAGGCCTGCCGAGACCAGAGCACAACAACGACCTGACAAACCGGGCTGAATGGAGAGTCAGTGGTGTGGCGACATACACAAGCTTGCAAAAAGACAACAGGTAGAACAAACAAGTGACTGACGGAGACGTCAAATGCTGAGTGCCGGGTTTAGGCCTCCTAGTCAGGCAGGGTCTGTCTTCTCAGTGTGGGGTCCGTGTGAAAGGGAATATACTACATAATTACACATAAGAAGATTACACACAGTAATGGCACTTTTTGCAATTTCCTAGTTTTATGCATAAATCTTTCATGTCTTTAGTGAACAGCCATTAAATGCACAAAGCGATGGTGGAAAAAGGAATGGCAATATGAGGCTTCTGACGTCAGCATCATCTGGAGTGTACGTAGTGTTAGCAAATCTGTCCAATCAATGAAACGAGAGTGGAGCTGTGGTTTCGAATTGTCCTCACTTTAAAGAGGCTCAAACAGTGTCAGTGTGCTGTTCCCACGTAACATCAACTGATGTGAGCCGTGCCTCACAAAAAAAAGTTGTTGATTTGCCTGTAGCCGGGAAGGGTTACAGAGTAATCTCACAGACTTTACTCATCAGTCCAGAGTTAGCCATGTGGTGTGTAAATGGAAAAGACTGGGGCGACGCTATATGGAAGTGACTTGAACGATTCAATGGAGTTGGTTAAAATTTAGTTTGATTAAAATTTTTGTTTATGAGTTAACAATATGCAAAACATTGAACAGACATAGTATCCATGGCAGGACACCGCAGAAAGAAGCAATTACTCTCCAAAAACAACATTGCAGCCTTGACATTCCACAACACTACTGGGAAAATGCCTTGTGGACAGATAAAGGGAAAGTAGAATAGTTTGAGAAGAGGTGGAGGGAGCGTCATCATTTGGGGCTGATTTGCTGCCTCTGGACCTGGAAAACTTGCAATAGCGGAGGGAAAATGAATTCCCAAGTTTATCAAGGTATCCACAGCATAGTGTCAGAATGGCTTCAAAGACACAAAATGCCCTTTTGGAGTGGGCCAGTCCGAGCCCAGACCTCAACGTAATAGACATGCTGCAGAATGACCTTAAGAGAACCTAAGAGAACCATTCACACCAGAAGAATACCTCTGATCTATATCTAGCTGAATATGTATATCTGTATCTCATTGTATGGGAAATGGTCACTTATATAGCGCTTTTATCCAAAACCCTCAACAATGTTGATTCCCATTCACACACACACACACACACCGATGGCGGTGGCTGCCATCAAGGTGCTCACCTGACCCACCGGGAGCAACTTGGGGTTCAGTGTCTTTCCCAAGGACACTTCAACATGTAGCCGGGAGCGGGGATCGGACCACTGACCCTGGACGACTGCCTTGCCAACTGAGCTAAAGCCGCCCGCAGAAATATTTTTCGTATTTTGTAGACTATCCCAACCACTTAGTTCCATGTATAACCCTGCCTGCTGGTCTCATGCACCACACTGTTATGTACTTGATTGTCTCAGAGACATTGTACAGCCTGTATGTGGAGTCCTGCCTGGTATGGAAGAACCTGGCATCTATTAATCTTACAATTAGAGCCTGATCCTGTGTTGCCATCATTAGTGACTCTATGCCATCTTTCAGTCCAGCTTCCTCCAGTCACAGATAGGATTTTTCAGTATCAGCCATTTCTTCCATCCTTCCATCCTGTGCAGAGGTTTGTCTTTCCATGATGTGATCCTTCTGTTGCTCCTTGGGTTTCTGCTGCCTGAGGTGTTAACTAAACCGGACATAAAACATATGCCACATTAAACATGTGAAGGAAGAGAAATGGAGCAGGAGTTATCCTGAAAGAGGAGTTTGTGAGGAATTTAGAAAATGTTGAGGTTCTCTTTGGGAGAGACGAGGATGGACAGGATCAGGAATGAGGACATCAGAGGGGCAGCTCATGTTAGATGTTTCGGAGAAAAAGTCAGAGAGGCCAGATTGAGGTGGTTTGGACATGTTCAGAGGAGAAACTGTGAATATATCTGTAGATGGATGCTGAGGTTGGAGCTGCCAGGCAGGAGGTCTAGAGGAAGACCAAAGAGGAGATTTATGGATGTAGTGAGGGAGGACATGAAGTTAGTTGGTGTGAGAGAAGAGGATGCAGAGGACAGGGTTAGATGGAGGCACATGATTCGCTGTGGCGACTCAGTTGCTGTTGTCCAGCTCTTCCTGTGTTTCACTGAAATGTCAGTGCAGATCACTGTTGTCTGCCACTGTGATGATGACCAGCTCTGGTTCTAGGAGATGCCTTCTCTTCTTTATTTCGGAGGCTCTGTTGTTATTGTTTCATTGCACTCTAACTGGGAGTAATCAACTTGGATGGTTCCTTAGAGAAAAGACTATTTGCTGCTCTTCTTCTTGGTCATGTAGCCAACCCTCTCTAGGATTACAACAGCTGTACCATATAGCAGTTCACTGGCCTGAGTATTGGTGGTAGTAGGGATTGTTGTGAGGGCTTTGGTGGCATCATGCCTAGTGTTCGATAGTATTTTGCCACCAAGCCTTGGTCAATCAATTCTAAGTGTTGAATAGCCATTTTATCCATTCCTCTCTGCTATTCTCCCTCTCATTGTGTCCATGACATCAGTTTAAGGTTCTCATATCTGGTCTAGAAGTCTAGTTTTCTCTAGTCCATGACTGATTTGTTCCAGTGACTCACTTTTGTCCTGGTTTTCCAACACAAGGTCTTTAAATCATTCTGACATGAGAGTAAAGTGTCATGAGGTCTTGCAGCAATGTAACCACTACACTATCCAGTAATTTCAATATCAATATATATTGATATCTATCTATCTACATACAAGATTTGTAATAGAGCACTTCATTGTGAAAACCATACTTGGCAACAGAGATAAATAACTAAGTTGGAACTTTAAAGCACAAACAATGAAATGAGTTCACAATAAATTGTTTCAACTATGTTTAGTTTGTGTGGCATGTAGCCTCCAACATTTGCATTTTGATTGCTACCAAAAGGTTTTAAAAGTACTTATTTTCTTGAATCTGCATATTAATTAGCTAAAAATGCCTGAACAGACTCATACATCAAGTTCAAGCCTATTTCAAATACACCTTGACAGATGCTTTTAATCCGTTTGATGGCTTGATAAATCAATTTCTTAATGGAGTAAATGTACTTTTCTAAATCTACCACATACACTTGTACTTCAACTTGAGTAAAATCTGTGAAGCTTGGAGTATTTCTTTTTAGCTAGTAGTTGCACTTTTCTTAATTTGTACAATCAGGTTGGAACGGGTGGAGAAAAGTGTCAGGTGTGTTGTTTGATAAAAGAGCATCAGCGAGAATGAAAGGAAAGGTTTTCAAGACGGTGGTGAGACCAGAGATGTTGTTCGTCTTAGAGACAGTGGCACTGAAGAAAAGACAGGAGGCAGAGCTGGAGGTAGCAGAGCTTAAGATGTTGAGATTCTCTTTGGGAGGGATGAGGATGGACAGGATCAGGAATGAGGACATCAGAGGGGCAGCTCATGTTAGATGTGTTGGAGATAAAGTCAGAGAGGCCAGATTGAGGTGGTTTGGACATGTTCAGAGGAGAAACTGTGAATATATCTGTAGATGGATGCTGAGGTTGGAGCTGCCAGGCAGGAGGTCTAGAGGAAGACCAAAGAGGAGATTTATGGATGTAGTGAGGGAGGACATGAAGTTAGTTGGTGTGAGAGAAGAGGATGCAGAGGACAGGGTTAGATGGAGGCACATGATTCGCTGTGAAGCGAAACAGCCGAAAGGAAAAGAAGAAGACTTGCACTTTAATTGATTATTGAGTTTGTGTACTGCTGCCACCTTTGGCAGGAGTTAGATATGAGACTCAAAAACTTATATATATATATATAAAGTAAGAAATCCAAGTGAGATTTATAATGCATCTTAAATGACCTTTAACATTTTTAAACTATTGTGTCTTCTGATGATGACTGGCTTTTTACACCTCGTCGTTTCAGAGATTTTTATTTTCTTGAATATGTTATAAAAAACAGTGGACCCGACTTTCACCTGAGTAAAAGGTAAACTTTAAAACATTACTAGGCTGCCATGATAAGGTTATAAAATTCATGTATGTGTGTGTAATTGCATGCTGGCCTGTATACTTTGAGTGTGCATGTGTGTGTGCCAGTGGTAGCAACACCGACCCTGCCCCCTCCAGCAGGAGTGACAGATGCTCAGTAATCTGTGTGAAAGGCGATCCACCACTTAATGGGATTGTTTCTGTTACACCTTAAAGAAGAGGCAGCCAGCAGACCAAAGCTGAGCAGTCATCCTCCAAAACTGCTGTCCTGGGACCTCAGGTGGACACTGCACACGACAAGAGGGGAGGGGGTTGTCTTCACACCTATGAATCATAAAATAGACTCCCACAATGCCCTCCCTGCAGAGTGCATTGTGTTAAAGCAGATGGCTGACATATTGACAACCAGCAGAGAGATGATATGGTTGAAACGTGTGAAAACCCTGGAGCATATGGAAGCCTGATGGCCACGGTTAATGAACTTGTTACGAGGTTCTGTCAAACAGGTGTCTCTTCAGGTTGGATCCAAAAATGGAAAAAGCTACAGTTGATCAGAATGTTAATATTTATGAGGCCCTTTCAGGTCCACTGTCTTCAAATATTTGTACAATTTGGATTATGTGCGACCTTCAGTTTGTCACCTCTATCTTTTAGTTTTTGACTGGCAGACCTAACCTTGTTCACGATCAAGACCACCTTTCAGAAAATTGACTTGCCACTCTTTAGCTTTTGTCTTCAACGGACCACAGTGGTCCAGAGGCATGTGTCCGGTGGGTCACGTGAGCACCTTGCATGGCAGCTACCGTCATCGGTGTGCGAGTAGGGGTGTGAATGGGTGAATGAGAAGAAATATTGTAAAGTGCTTTGGATAAAAGCGATGTATAAGCAGAACATTATCAGTCTTACGTCTGTACAATATGTATGGGGAGATTTATTTGAACTAGTTCCCAGAAACAAGCGCTCCTCGAATTTGTACAGAAGACTGAAAAGAGGAGCCCAGTTTTTCCATATGAACATCTTTTCAGAGTTTTATAAGCGAGGCGCTGTAGAAAGTTGGTGCAGGAAAGCAGAGTTTCTGGTACATGACAAACGTTTTGGGGCTGGAATGTTGAATTGGAATCAATTTCAGGACACAAATACGACATTTTGAGCGGATGCTTTGATGCATCACAACAGTAACGCTCATCCCCAAATATGGACACTCGCACTCCCAAGCATGAAAATGTGTCTGATACTTGATAACGAAAAAATTAGGAAATAAAAAAAAAAAAAAAACATTACAATGATTAGTCACAACATTAGCACTGGTGGTCTTTGTGTCATGGAGAACCAGGGTCAGCATGGCCACCCACTGGTGCCATCATTGCCAGGCAGTTCCAGTGGAAACGAAATATTTGAAGGAGCCTTCCAACAGCTGCAGCCTTGTTGCAATTCATGCACAGTAATGTTTGCAGTTTCTGAAATGAGACACGGGTTGTGTCGCTTTTTATACAACGTCTCCCGACTTCCTCCTTTGCTGCGCTCATAATTACTACGGCCACTACCGGGCAACTGATGATAAAACCTAACTGTGGGTCACGTTAGCTGCTGGCAAACATGTCCGTTAGAGTTGTTAGAGTTGTGAGAGTCTTGGGTTCCCCACCCCCAAAAAATTTACTCCGAGGTTTCAAATTAAAACTGCCCTCTCTTTGGCAGAGTAAACCAAGACACCCGGTCTGGGACACAACTGAGAGACAGAAACAAACACAAAGACAGGGAGAAGCAAACAGACAGAGGACAAACGCGGTAAAGGACGACTGCATCTTTATCTCTCCCTGCTCAGGGTAACATGAGAAGGCGTTTCCTTCCTCCCGTCCACCTATAGCAGCAGTAAAGCTGTCCATGTCATAACTCCCAGCGTGTCAAAATGATATGTTCGACTATCACCTTCCTATTATGCAGGACAATAGTCCCCCTGGATGGGTTTCTAGTTTGAAATGACAGATTTCCCTCCTTTTTTTGCAGACTACACACTAAGCTCGCCCCTCACCTTCAAAACAATGTGACTATGTGTCACCTGTGTAGAACGTCGAGATACGTTAGATAGAATTTCACAGCAGAGCTCCATTCATGCTTATGATTGCTTTGTTTGGCAGACACAGAGGCTGGGAAGGTGGGACCTGTGCTCCATAAATGAGCCGTCGCTTTGTCAACAAGAGTCGAGTTTTATCTCAAGCAGCAGCTTAAAGATTGATGGAGTGAGATGATTATCAGGCAGACCTCAGTATGGAGATCAGGCCATATAGATACTGTATACACGCAGACCAGGCATAACATTATGACCACCTGTGCAATTTAATACAATCTAATACAGCAGATCTGCATTGAATTCAACTTTGACTAAGTTATAATTTCTCAGGTTTCAGGGGATAATTCTGCTCTGTGTTTATTTCTGAGGTCAAAGTGGGTAGTGGAGTCGTACTGGAGTGTATTACAAGAAGAGCTGTTTCTAATGGTTTGGCCTCCATATTTAAAATGAATGAGGTGTAAGCAGAGCGTCATCACTCTCACATCTGTACAATATGGGGCTACATCTGAAAAAGGCTGGGGAAAAAAAATGTATTAAAAAATACAAATCCACCTCCAAAGATTGGTATTTGTTATTATTACACCAAAGCTGCAGGTCATGGATCAGCAGGAAATTCTTTTGTTCGTCATTTTAGTACAAAAAAAGTTTACATTGATCAAAAGGTGATGCTTTGTTTAATTATGAGATAAACACAATAATCTAACAAAAGACTGGAAGGTGAAACACTGGACTAAGGGATAAAAATTATATTAATCTATATAGATAAATGCATATATATGCAGTATAATCAATAACAATTCTGCAGCCTAATGAATAAAACAAGGTAAAACTTGTGTGACAAGTTAAAAGGTTACTTAAGATGCTTTAATGCCCAGAGCACCAAAGTGCATCTACATGACTATTTTTTTATCATTAGCAGAGCTCACCCTTTTCCCCCCAGTTTTAATTACCCTATATTATGAAACTTCCAAGCTTTTATTTGATAAATCCATGAAGGACATAATAGAAATGACACCTGGACACTAAGCAGGATTGTTTATAGCATCCACTATGAATAAAGAATTTGATTTCATTTTCTGTTATTTGATTTTTGATGGAGAATGTAGCTGAACAAATGGCTCGATTCCAGTTAATAATTCCGGTATTTAAACCCATAATTTAACTTTCTCTTTCCTGTGACAGACAGATAGACAGACAGACAGACTGTGCTGAATGAGTGAAGACCTGAGGGTCATAAGGGAGGGGCACAGGGCCACAGATCAGGGGTCCTGTTCCTTCTCCAGCCTTTTCAATTAACCACCAGCACACTGGTAACAATTTATGAACATGACCTTCCAACTCTCCAGCTCCTGCACTTAGCCCTGGCAGCTAACCTCTCCTACTACCCCCCATCCCCAACCCCGCTACATCAAACCAAGCCCCAGTATCCTTCTGACCCATAACACATACCCCACTTTGACAGGAGAAAACAATACACACATTCTTTTGCATGTGTGTCATTTATGTACACACACACACACACACACACACACACACACACACACACACACACACACACACACCCAGGTCCCATGTGTTCACATTGAGGGGTCAGTGGTTATTCTTTAGTACTGGCTCAAAGGTTAGTAATAAAAAATCCAATACAGTAAATGCATGGGGTCACCAGCATATCAATATATAATACAGAAAGGGGACAGATGACAAGCCATAATAAGGTGGAAAGCAATTGAATTCTCTGTTTCTTCCTATCTCGCTGTCTCTGGATGCATCAATCTGCAGCTGTTGATAATTGAATTAAGAAAAAGACGTGATGAACAACGTCTTCAAAGAAAAAGGCTGCAATTGCCTCAATCCGACGCCGGGAGACCTTGATGGGATTCTTTGGGAGCGAAAACTATTTGTGACATCTCCACAGTTCAGCCAGCTGTCTTCATTTTAATTAAAAATCTTTCACAAGTGTAAGAGTTATGGAAGGCACAGCGAGGGCTGCTGGCAGCAGCCTGGATGAAGTGGCGCATAAGAAATTGTGTGTAAGCAACAGCTACATCAATTGGTTGCGACAGAGGATGCGATTTCCCCAAAAGGGGGCACGCCAAGGCGGCCAATGTGCGGTATTGCTGGACAACTTTATTGAAACTATGAAACTTTATATGATATTATGAGACATGCTGTCATTAACCTGAGCTCATTGCATTACCTATAATTTTACTGCAGAGCTGTTTGACTTTGGAAGGACCAATATAAATGTGTGTGTTGCATATCTTGACTTTTATTCAACCTGAAACATGAAGCCAAACATCTATTAGAAATAGAACATCAAACAGAGAGCCTGCGTAAAGATTTACTGTACGATATGCTATGATGTGTTTCCATATTACTCACGCAACTGCATTTCATGTTAAGCATCAGGTTTATTCATTTAGTTTGAAACTGCAAATGTCTGTATGTGGTTGTATTAAGGATTTTTCAATTGGAAGTCTTTGACTTTGCTCCATATCTACTTACCTGGTACCTGTACTGAACTGAAGTATTGTACTGAAGTATGTAAAAAAAAAAAAAAAAAAAAATTTATGGGTTCTTGCAATAAATAAATCAATGAATTAAATAACTTTTTTTTAGACAATTCAATAAAAATATTCCAGAGAGAATAAGCCAGACTCTATTCTACTTATTGTCATGCAAACAGACAAGCACACCTCTCTATATTTTTGATTTATACTGCTCTAACTCTACCAATAACTAGTTCTGATACCATGTTTTGTACCTGACCGAGTGCAAGTAGAAGTACTCACATTCGAGTAACTGCCGATACCAGTACAAGTACTAAACTGTTTTGCTTCTTGTACAAGCTGCTAGACAGTAAAATCTTCATCAATCCAATGCAGTTAAGCAAAACAAAAATTCTTGCACATTTTTCTGCCAAAACAAATCTGACGGTGACTAGTGCATAATTAATTGAGCGGTTTTAAATGAATCGAACAAAAAGGAAAAGGCAAAGCAAAGCAGTGTGGTACCACTTCTGTGCAGAAATCTCATGTTGGAAGTTCTTGGAGAGGATACAAATATGCTAAATGTTTTTTTGAAATTGAAAATGTTTCAATTACACATGCAAATTAAACACAATATCCTGGATATTGGCTATTTCTTCTCTTCTTGTTGCAAGTGAACTTATCATTTGCCTTCGTGCAGTTTGACTTTACGATTGTAGCCCCAGCATTAGCTTGCTTTTGCTCCAGCAGAGTGTGTGTGAGGCGTAGTACAAAGGGTAGTTGTGGTGCAAGGTTGCACAGAATCCATGGGGATTGGTTGGATTTGTGTTAATTATTGTGATTGCGAGATTTCCAATTCCTAATTGAACTGCCCAAAGGTAAGAAAACATAATTTATGTGCTCAAGTTCGATCTATGAAGCTCTTTGTCAGTCCTTTCACTATTATATTGCACAAGCTCCAGTCATGAAACAAAGGATTTTTTTTAACCTCCGCATTTGAAGTTGTGAATACACGTTTGAGCAGCCTTACAGCAAATAAAAAAAAAAAAAAGAAAAGAGCATAAAATCCTGTTTTATTTCCACTAAGCTCTGGGTGAAATGTGGAGGAAAATGAACACTGCAGCCACAGTCAGTATCAGATAAATGTTGTTTATCATAAAATGAATTGTCTAATTAGTTCTGATCTCACTGCTTATTATGTCATGTCGCCAGTATATATAAAAAAAAAAAAAGACAACATGCTATATCTACAATATCTACAGGCTACAGCAGCAATCTGAGACAACTGTGTTTAATGACTATGTATGCGGGGGCCATATTTGCAAATCATTTTAAATACCAATGAGTGAGACAACTGACTGACCTCACTAACAATTACACCTTAAGTTACATCAGATAACATCACCTCGTTCAACAAGCAGGAGACAGGGAAATATATCTCACAATAAGTGTGTTCTACATTGGAATATAGAAAGGGTCCATTTTTATAGTTTTTTTTTATTATGCAAAACAAATTTTAGCCTCTGCAACTGAACTGTTACAGTCTGTCATCTTTATTCAAGTTCATTCTGCCAAGACCCCCATCGCACTCCCTGCTGCTCTGTAATAGACTGAGGTCCTCTCAGTGACAGCCGTAACTCACAAACACGTCTGTATTGAGGCTATTGTCCTCTTTCCTTAATCACAGCACTAACACTGTTCACCATAATCCGTCATGTGTGTAATGTCTTAATTACAAGTTTTAATTTGTCTTCACTTTGACTCTGTGTCTACTCAAACGCTTTCTCGCAAACAGCCAGACACCAGAAGGATGCGCCAGAGATCAAACGCAGGCCTCGGTCATAATAGGGTCCAGTGCAGCGTGTGTCATTTCTGTGACCCTGGCAGGGCAGTGGAAAGGGAAGTAATGAATTAGAGTGGAGCATGGAAGGCATTAGAGATTAGGCAGCAGAGAGAGCTCCCCTGAAGAGTGACTGTGAGGTTAAAGGTTAGGCGTATACCACCAACAGTTGTCAGCCAGCCCCTGCATGTTTAAAGGGGAGATCATGTGGAATGGGATTGAAGAAAGAATAAACTGCTTTTCTGCCAAAGCCTGTCCGGTTACCAGTCGACTCTGTGCTCAAAAGAAATCATTCATTAAATGCACACATGATTGATAAGGACCTTAGGAAGAGTGTAAATCTCTTAAGACGAATTTAGGGAATGAAGACATCAGAAAGTATCCATGTAAAAAAAAAAAAAAAAAAAAAAGACTCAGTCCTGCAGTAAGTGGTCTGCTTCACCACCTATTGCAGGATTGAGGTTTTATACTGTACTTTAGCATGAAGTTCGTAACAGCTCAATAGCAGCTTACTTTTACGTTTATAGGAAATGATCTAGAAAAAAAAAAAAAAAAAAAAAAACTAGAATAGAAAAATATGCCATGGCTCATTTATGTGTGTAAAAAAAGTTGCACTCCTATTAATCAAATTAACTACATAGCTTTGTAGTACGACTGGTATTTGTATCTTCTCTTCCTTTAAAGCTAAATTAAGGCAAGATTCATTGCTTTGTAGATGTGATCTTTCCCCTTTCTGAATGGAAAGATGCATGCGCAGGATCCTGACAAGGTATAAATTGTGCGACCGTCCAATGGGAAAGACCTCATTCTCCCTCCCTCCCTGCAAGCCTGCCCTCTTAGGTGCGATAAGTAAAGCATCCCTATAAATCTGTTGTCATCAAAGAAGTTCTGCTTCCAGGCATCGTAACCACAGACCTGAGAGACAGAAGGGTCAGCAGGACACAGAGCGTCCTGACTCACACAGCAGCATCAATAACAAACTCCGTCCTCGAACGTCCAGCTTCTTCCACTGGGATCTTCTGACGCATCCTTTTGAGAATTTCTACAGTGAAACAAAGACATAAATGACGACAGGCCCCAGACGTGGGAATTTGAGTAATCTTCAGAGAATTAAACGGAGGTTGCTCTGATTTCATTTCTTGCTACAGCGATGATGCATGGTGACACGTTTACCGCTCATCAGGTGATACTGCGTGTTCCTTACTGACAGATTTATTTATTAAAGTAGTGTACGGTACAAAAGTGCATAGTACAAAAATACACAGTTATAAAAATACACAGTATGCATGGACAATCTTTATTATAGTATTTTTCCAAAACTATTATATGCTGGTTAGCTACAGGTTTTATAGTGATGGGTGATTATATATTAGCAATGGCGTCTTTTGTCCATTGCTTTTTAAAAATAAGTTGTGCAGCCTTACAACAAATTTAAAAAAAAAAAAAAAAAGAGCATGAAATCCTGTTTTATTTCCACTAAGCTCTGGGTGAAAAGTGGAGGAAAATGAACACTGCAGCCACAGTCAGTATCAGATAAATGTTGGTTATCGTAAAATGAATTGTCTGTTTCTAAACAGAAACAATATTTTCTGAAAATGTTTTTGTTTTCACTTAAATGTCTCTTTAGACAAACCCCTGAGGATTCAACTGAATTAAACTTTTAAATCCAAGCTGATAAAAATGATTACAAGTATTTAAAGTATAAATTTGGTTAAAAAGAAATATCATCTTTATGGTTATCATATAGCACCTAAATTCTATAATGATGTTGTCGGGCCCTCTGTGAATAAATTTGTCTTGTGATTAGCAGCTATAGCACAGGATGATTTGTTCTAGTGTGCAAAACTAATAAAATGTTGAATATTTATTACGATTAAAATAAGATAAACTTTATTCGTCGCAGCATCAAAATGTGCACGTGTGGGGCAAAAATCTCTGTGCAGTAGGAAAAGAAAAAAAGTCTCCGTTCATGTCCTGCATCAATAGTGTGACGTGTCTCCAAAGCCCAGCTGTGCAGTCATGGCTGATGCCAATTAAACAGAGTGGCTTAGTGACTGGGACCTAAAGATGATCGCCCGTGTCAGCTGCTGGCCAAGGTCGTGCCACAGTGTTAACAAGATTTGATCTTCTGAGCTTGCCGTTGCATTTTCCCCACTTCTCCTTTCTAAGTGTCTCATCGCTCGTAACAATATTTCACTGTCAGGTTTTTTGTTGGCCTCGGTATTTACCACGCTGTTTTCCATATTATGTCTCTTTGTCTTTCCCTCCCCGTCTTTTGATCAAGAAGCCTGGCGACATTCATCGCGTCAGCCATTCCATTTTGTTCCATCGCAGATAAACCCTCTGCCTGGTTTGATTTATAGCCCTCTGTCTCCTCTATAAGCACAAACATAAAAATTCACTTATCATTGTGGCCACTTCATGTTCAATAATTGTGGTAAATACTCATTTAAATATGTTCTCTGCTTTAACATGACTAAAGGGACCAACACCTATGTCAGCAGAAGAGCCATAAATTTAGATTTTATAGCAGATTGTTGAGGATTTCCATTCACAGTTTGTTCATATTATATTGCAGTTAGATGCTTGGTGCCCTGCATTATTTGGACGTCAAACTTCAACAGAATGCTGCCTAATGCGCACATTGTTCACTTCACTGAACACAGGACTGTGTTCCTAACAAGACAAGCACAAATTGTCCAAAATTATCTTACACATTTGTAACACCGGACATTTCGTCACTAGAAAAACAAGCCCTGCATTTAATTTAAATGTAAGGAGGTCGTGATAGTTGGCATTAATTCAACCAGGAGGTTTAAAAAAAAAAAAAAAAAAGAAAGAAAAAAAAAAGAAAACCCATGCATGATTACTTTTATGCATTTTTTAATACTTTTACTCCTGCTAGGCTGATGTGTACTGTATCTTTAGGTCTCCTCGGTCACTGGCCTTTGTAAATATTACTTCTTATCTGTTGACACACTGAGATGCTCCTGGCTGTAGACAAAGATCACAGACCACCAACAAAATTATTATTATTATTATTATTATATATTTTTTTTAACCTCGTCCAAATGTTGCCAGCTCTATGCAGAACTTAGTCCAGAACATTTCTGGGTCCGGTGGCTTTGACCAGCGGCTCTCCCTAACCCTAATCACTCATGTCTATTGACAAACTCTAAACATCTTTGCGTTGTTCATCTCTGCTGCAAACATCTTTGCAGCAGAGATGAACAACTTTCCGCTAATGTTGACTACTTACTGCCGAGGTTGGTAGTCAGGCCTCTTTGCCGGCAACTAGGCATCCTTGGTCTCTTTTGACCTGATGTCTCTATCAGCAGGATGAAATAAACTGTCAGTTCCCTTCAAAACCATTACAGACCACTGCTAACATATGTATTTACATGTATTTTATGGTTTGACTATGCTGCGTTTAAGGCATGTTTAGGTTTATAAAATGTTTAAAAAGGGTTGCCCTTTGTCACCGATCCTGTTTGTGATTTTTGTGAACAGGATATCTAGGAGCAGTCGGGGGAGGAGAGTGTCCGGTTTGGGGACCTCAGAACCTCTTTTCTGCTTTTTGCAGTTGACGGGGTTCTGTTGGCTTCATCAGATCTTGACCTTCAGCATGCATTGGGATGGTTTGCAGCCGAGTGTCGAGTGACTGGGATGCCGGTCAGCACCTCAAAGTCTCTCCCGGAAAATGGTGGATTGCCCCCTTCTGTTTGGGAACCAAGTCAACCCCAAGTGAAGTGAGTTTAAGTATCTTGGGGTCTTGTTCATGAGTGAGGTTAAATGGATCGTGAGATTGACAGGCAAATTACTGCAGCATCAGCAGTTATGCGGACATTGTACCGAACCGTTGAGGTGGAGGTGAAGAGACAGCTAAGCCGCAAGGCGGAGCTCTCAATTTACCCATCGATCTATGTTCCAACCCTCACCTATGGTCATGAGCTTTGGGTTAGGACCGAAAGAATACGATCCGGAGTATAAGCGTCTGAAATTGGTTTCATGAGAAGGTTGGCTGGGCTCAGCCTTAGAGATAGGGTGCGAAGTTCTGACACCAGAAGGGAACTCGGGAGTAGAGTCACTGCTCCTTTGCGTTTAAGGGAGTCAGTTAAGGTCGTTCAAGCATTTAATAAGACTGCCTCCTGGGTGCCTCTCGCTGGAGGTCTTCCAGGCACGCCCAACTGGTAGGAGACCCCGTGGTAGATACAGAACACCTTGGAGGGATTACACATCCCATCTGCCGAGGGGACGCCTCGCAATACCGCTTGAGGAGCTGGAAAATGTTGCTGGGGAGAAGGATGTCGGGGAAAGCTTGCTAAACCTGCTCCCCCCTGCGACCCTACTCAGGATAAGCGCAAGATAATGGATGGATGGATAAAGTTCACTTGATATATACTAATGTGTCCCTTCAGGATTTCGAAGAGGTTTTGGTAAATGTTGTGACCTTAAATTGGTGACAGTTTGTCTAAAAAAAAAAATTGCGATGCATAATGCAGTGTTGTTATGATGATTGAAATTGTAAGGTCACACATAATTCATGGGGAATTGGAATTAATTGTTATGATCACAACATTGTAGATTTCTTGAGGGACTGACTAATGTTACAGGGTAGAAAGGAAAAGCTGTAATGAGACGTAATTATTTCCCTTCCATTGTGTTCACTGGCTCATTCACAAGGCTTCAAACCCATGGAATAAAGCCATTGTTAACAGTATTTGAAATTAAACCTGTGCTTTTCCTGCTAAGCACAAGCCAAAATATCTGATGTCAAAAAGGGCCAGAGAATGTCCTCATTTTTACCTCAGGGTCGTGATTCAAGTAATTTTATTACAACTATAGGAAAAGATAACTAATAATATTTCCAAGTAGATTATTTTTATGCTGAAAATTGTTATCCTATCATCTAGTGCTCCGGGCTTCGTCATGGCTCTGGTTTTGAGCAGTCAACCTTAGCAAAGCTCTCTGTGCAAGGCTGAATCACAGCAGGCAGTACCTGCAGCCACTGATCCACCATTAGGAAATCAATTGATTTTCATCAGACATACAAACAGCCACACTGTACATCCATCTCTGCTAAGTGATGCTTAGATCATCACTCAGGCTCAGTAAAATGATTACTCAGCTCAATGAAGACATTTTTATTATAAGCAAAAACAAACTCATTTCCTAATAAAGCAGTGATCTTACAGACACACACACACACTTTACAATAAACGCACTAACCAGTAAACCGAAGCTGTTAGACAAATGGGCACATATAACATAAATCCACACGATACAAAAGATTAACAAAAGTGTTAATCTCTTCTAAAAGTGTTTTTCTGCTTAGAAGGAGGAAGCAGCATCAGTCATATCTTTGTCATCATCAGCTGCATCATCGCCAGGATGTGCAGGTCTCACTCAGATGATGTGATTATCCGCTCCACTGGTCACTGTCTCCTGGCTGGTTGGCTGACTGGAACACATTAGCAACCGGGATGTTTCTGCCTGGCAGAGCTGCCATCCCTCGCTGAGACCTGTGTGTGCGTTTATAAATGGATGCACTGGTTGGCTGGAACACATTCTCAACCTGGATATTTCTGCCTAGCAGGTCAGGCATTCCCCAATGTTTCATTCGTGACGTGTGAAGCCAGGGTATTAGTTGGGTGTGCTTTGGTTTCCATTTGTCATAATAAGGGTGTCATCTCCACTGCCCACTGCTCATGACTGCAAATATATCCATGCAAGCCCAATTAGAAGACCTCAGCCAGACAAAGCTACTGCACAGATATCCTCTCAGTCAGTGAGACAGGGACATGAGACAGCGATCAGTAAAATATAATGTGGTGAGGCCTGCAGGAGCTCCCCAGTGGCCCACCAGAGGCTCGCTCCCATACACAGCAGCAGTGTCCAAACAGCCTTTAACACATCTGCATGCTTCACTGAAGCCACCAGACGTGTGAATCTCTCAGCCCAAGCTCGCTAAACACGAACACCCCCACTGAAGATCTCACAAGGGGCTGCATGGTCAGGAGTGTAAGGTCGATGCCATGCAACCCATAACGTTTCCTATGAAACAAAACTCCAAATGCAATTATGTTAGTACGGAATATGATGCCCTGGATGGATTGGCAACATATTTTAAGAATGAATGCAGTGCTGACTTTATCAATGAAAATAAAAGAGCAACAAGGCGTGCACACAATGCCCCGGACTACGACACAACAGACCCAAGTTCCAGTCTAGAGTCCTGTGATTAATTATGTTTAAGCCACAACAGCACTTTGATTAATGCTTGCAAAATATACTATATAACAATAGTATATACTGTGTGTATAATTGTGAAAGCAGGGGTACTGGTCCTCAACCTCCTGAACACCAGTTCAATTTAATGCAATCCAAAACAGCAGCTCTGCCCTAATCTTCAATCTTTTACAAGGTTATAATTTCTCCGTTTTTAGGCTGAAACCGAAGCCCCCTCATCAATTTTAAATATGGTGGCCAAAATATTAGAACCACCTCTTCTTATAAAGCACTCCAGTACAACTCCAGTACCCACTTTGACTTCAATAATAAACACATAGACATAATCACCTTCCTGACAGTTCCAACTTAAAAACGGAGGATTTATAAACCTTGTAAAAGCAGAATTCATGGAAGAGCAACTGTATTGGGTTGCTCTAGATTTTACAGGTGGTCATAATGTTATGCCTGATCGCTGTGGTTATACAGTAACTCTAAAATCATCCTAAATCCCATATATCTCCTTACCAACCTTACTCTTGTTTATTGACCTTTGACTGTGGTTGCTAACATTAGTTTAACAGACAAATAATGACAATTAATGCATTTTGGATGAGCAAAATGTGAGCTTGCTGTGCTTTTGCTTTCCTGCTGTGGCTTAACACCTGGCAAATTAATTCCGGGTTTAGTGCTCTTGCTTTGACATGTGACAGGAGGAGCTGGGGATCGAACCACAAACAACCCTGGGCCACAGTCGCCCCAGTAATTCAATTACTGAGTGACAACACTGACAAAGTCCTAAATGCTGCAAATGTGAACTATGGAAAAAGCTTCAAAATTATTTCAAAATAAAAAGATGTATTTGTCTGTAACAGCCAGACAAAATAGTTCTCAGTTATCCGAGCTTCTTCTTGAGACTTTCCTGTGGTTTTTGGCTTGGCTCCTCACTGGTCTCTGATACAACTGGCTGCTGGGATAGAGGATACTTTCTGTACTATAGGCCATGGAGGTAGGGGCACTACACAGGAACAGCAAAACCAGCCAAAACAATGTACAGTGTCCACCCAAACTGTTCAATGATCAGACCATACACGGATCCAATCATCGCTATTATTCCCGGGAAAATCCTTTACATTCCGTGTGTGTGGGAATGGACTTAAATGTAGACAGCACGATCCAATAAAACGATAAAACCGTAGCAGTTTAGCTTCCGGTTTCAAAAAGCTAAAATTGTATTAACTGAAAAATAAAATTATCCATAGATTTATCGACCAAAATATAATTGTTAGGTGCAATAATCAGAAACACTGAACGCAGGTGTAATGCTCCTTCACTTTTGTCTTCACCTGGTTCCTTGTAAATTGGTAAGTTAAGCCCTAAGCCGTTTTTTGTGTTTGTTTGTTTTTTTTTTTTTTGATTCAACCTGAAAAAATGCCCACAAGCGTAAGGCCAAAATGAACAAGCTTGAGCTCTAAGGCACTGGCCACATGGGAGAATTATGAAAGCAGGAAGGGTAGCCTGTCCCTACGACCAGGCCAGACTGAGATTTCCAGAGCCGTCCGATACCATTTCATTATAGTAAGAAGTCAGTGGACAAAGTTGCTATTGAACTGTTCTAAAAAACTTTAACTTATAAAGTACATCGATGTTCATCAATCGGAAAAAATTGATTTAGTCAACATGTGGGAAAGGGGGCGTAGCGTGGACAGCAAGAAATAATGAATGAGAGAGGGGGGGGATAGGACAGACAGCCCAGCAGCAGTTTTAGCCAGCTCGCCGTGAATGAGCACTGTGTTACCTTCTGTAGCCAATTTTACGCCAGTCAACTGCTTCTGGATGGGCCGCACTTAACTGTTTTCATGCCTTTTACCAGGGCCGTTGGTCAGCTGCTGCCGCTGCCAGCCCAGTCGTCACCCTTCTCTCTCCTCCCATCAACTTCATCCCCTCCATAGAGCCCTACAGTGTTAAATTCATGGCACGGTCTGTTACCGAGACCTGCGATGCCACAGATCTGTCAACAGATTGCCAAGAAACCTGTTGCCTAAGGTGAAAAGTCCACACACTCATCTTTTTGTCTATTTAAGTTCCTTCACACACTTCAGCAAATGGCCTCCAGCCGTGGGTTTATATGTACAGCATAACCGCATGTACTGTAAGAGCATCACACACACACACACACACACACACACACACACACTGCACAATATAACGCTCTATGGAGCTCTCCTGCAGACACCAAACCGCCATGTGCTCTGGGATGCAGGATATGCTTGACAGCAGATGGTATGAATTATTTGCTGGAGTCTGATCCAAGGCTTCTTCTCAGACGGGCACCTCGCCGCAACTCCTGTTTTTGGAAGGAAATGGAGGTAGACCACAAACACGACGACATGAGTTCTGACTGCTCTCTCATGCGCTATCAGCACTGATGTGTCTGCTTTGGTTATATTAGATGTCAGACAGGTTTAGACCAGGCCATGGCAAGAAGCCCTCCATGCCCACCAGTATAGGCCTCACGGCGCTGCAGTCTGCTGGTAGATGAAACCTCATAACTCCACCTCATATTTCCAAATAGATTAGGCAATTTTGACTTATCTGTAGCCTGTAACAAATTTTAGCAACGGAAATATAATTTTTTTTTTTAAATGCTAAATGTGTAGAGCTGTTTATGCAGTCTAGTGAATTACTGACCAAAATAAAATCAATAAAAAGCATTAACTGCTAAATGCACTGAACTGTATTTTTCCATTTTTAAACATACGATGGCCATTTTATGTCAATAATCAGACAATGATATCTGCAGAGCAACAGATAATAATTTAGCCAAAGTCACGATTGCTCAATACTCAGGCAATGCTTTTTCAGTATTTTATGAACTTACCGGCCAGTAATCTCCAATGGTTACAGCTCATTAGCCTGAAATATAACACTAACCTCAAACCTAAAGACACAGTAAAGAGTAATTAATAAAGCTAATAGGGAGAGAGTTCCTGGTAGATAAATTTGATGTGGATTTTACATGTAAATAATTTAAAAACAATCAACAACAATGACATAATAATCTACACAGAAAGGTAAAGTCCACTTCTGCAATAAGCTGATATTAACCCCAGTGCGTCATCATTTATAAAGTTCCACCTTCAGGCCTTTTAGTCAATAGTTTGGACAAGCATATGTTAAAAGGTGTTATGGAGGCTAGCTGTCTGAGCTGCGACTGTTTAGTTTTGAAACACTTATCCGACTGATGACAGATAAGACAAGAATTTGCCATGACAACCCCAGACTCAGGCCATCTGACAATAGCTCCCCCCCTCCCCCCAAGTGTCTGCTAACGATGTATGAACAACAGCACTTTGAGGACAAGAAGACGCAGGGCACCACAACAGCATCAAAAATTGACGTGTGATTTTTACTAATCGTGTTTTGAATCGTCTCCATACATGTGACTTGCAGCATGGTCCTAAAATTTGATAAAGCCAAACAAATAAACAAATAAATGAGAAAACAAAACTGAAACTGGATCAAACATTCATTAAGGTAATGTATCCCATCTTACATATTTGTGAGTCAAGTATGTGAATCTATATGATTATCAATTCATTTGAAGGGCGAATTAGAGTTGGGTCTTTCCGGCAACGGGATGGCAATCGGGTGTAGGTTTAGGAGGGTCCACCTTACTTAAAGAAAATAAATCTGGTCGACAGGTTTGTAGAAGTGTTTCATGGATGTGTTCACCAGGCTGGAAAGGGCTACTAAAGAATTTCTAAACAGTTAAGACACGTCAGTCTACTGTCACGCAGATTGGGTACAAATTGAGAACACTGAACACCCTCCCCAGGAGTGGTCGACCAACAAAGATAACACAGAAAGCAAGGTGTAGAATAGTCCAGAAGGTCACAAGGGAGGAAACTAAAAGCCTCTTTTTCAGGTTCTATTATAAAAGGTTCATGAGTAAAAAAAAAAAAAAAAAAAAAAAATCAGGAGAACAATGAACATCTAAAACAAAAGGAGGAAACCACTAGTCTCCATAAAGAACATTGTTGTCTTTATACAGATCAAGGCCGTATGAATAAAGGTGGAATGACACTATGCTGTCGATACACGTAAATATTGATGCCGACCTTCACAGGTCAGGCCGCTTCTGCGATGTCAATATCAACAAAGAACATTGTAGTTAACTATGACTATCAAATACTTCACATCTTCATCTGAGCAATGACTACAGAAAACAAGAGAACTCCAGAGGCTTCACAGATGAGACCCCAAGTCGAACTTTTTGGTTTAAATGAGAGGCGTTGTAATTGAGGATAACCACACTCTGCGGACCGTGTGTGAAACATGGTGGTAGCAGAATGGGAATCTGGACCCGCTTTGCTGCCTCTAAACCAGGACAGCTGGACTCATTGATGGAGCTTTGAATTCGGGGTTATACAGGAAAGGGTCAGGGTATCCATCTGTGAACTCAGGCTTGAACAAGAGTGTGGATCATGCAGCAAAACAACAACTAAACACAAACATCATTCTAACAAAAAAAGGTTAACGCAGAGGAACTTTTATGCTTTGGAAGGGCAGATTAAAAGCCGTGGCTCTAATCTTACAGAAATGCAGAGAGAGACCGAGATTAAAGCCTAAATTCATAAATGAAGCCACATATTTTCACATAGTTTCTCTATTGTTGTACGCATGTTTTATTTTTGTCTATTTTGAGTGATTTTTATTTTTGCTGAACCCAAACTTTCAGTTTAATTTGTGCACCTCTTCTGATTGGTGTCCGTCTGGGTGACATTTGAGGATCTACACTGGTGGGCTGCTTGTCTCTATTGCCACCCAATCTGGCATCTTAGCCCACACGAGAGAAAGAGCCAGACCAGCCTCCTTAGATTAGTATAAATCCCTGAAGGCTATTAAAGGGCCATTTGTCTCAATACAAATGGCAGCCAGTCATAGGCAGCCCAAGTGTTGCTGGTTTTATTTTAACCCTATAGAATCTGCTATAATGCCGCTTGTGTTACAGCTGAAAGAAGCAGAGTTGATGCTCTTATTATTTACACAATATGTTATTTTTTACCCTCACATATATAAATAAAAAGTGAGTTACACAATTTTTTTTTTTTTTTTTACTAATAAAAGTTGTTTCCTTTGAATATAAATATACTTTCCCCTCTATCTTTAGCTATACATTAGTCGCCTGCACACTAAACAACTGCACAGCTGCGATATTTTAAGTATCACAGTTGGAGCAACAGAGCAGCGTTGCAGTGAAGGTGATGTTGCCCTTTAATAAACTGGACGAGAAACTGTGGTGGGCTGTGTGGCCTTTGTTGGGGCGGAGAACAAAGAGAGAGTAAGATAAAGATGGAAAGAGCGATGGAGAGAATGACAGATGACAACAGCGAGAGAAAAATACAAAAATAAAAAATAAAACAAAACAGATAAAACATAAAGATGAAGAGAGGGCGAGAGCGTGAGCTGTAGCGAGCAGGCAGGTTGGAGTGTGCTGGCCGGGCCCCAGCGGAGCCATCGATCCAGGCTGGCCTTACATCAGAGACAGGAAACCTGAGCTGCATGCTTCATCACCTTCCCCACGGAGTCCTCCCTCTCCCCTCCCTTCTACAATCGTTCCCCACAACCATCTTCTCTACACAGTAGTACGCTCTTCTCTAATTCTTACTGCCACTCCACTTGTCCAACTCCTGAAACAGGACCTGTCAGCCTCCACTACAAGCTGCTGTCAATTAATCATCTTCGGCCGAGGCTGTGCGCTAAGTGCACATAGCCATCCATTCACAACCACTCATTCATTACACTCCCTGTGCATGTGTGTGTGTGTGTACTCTTGTGGCTTTGACTGTGTGTGAACATGCATGCACATCTGTGTGCTTATTACGCACAGCGTGTCTTGCCTGTCTGCTTAAGCTATTGTTTTGAAAGGAGGCGGTGGTATTATGCAGGCCAGTGCCATGCGACTGGGGTGGGGGTGGTAACAAGGTTAGGTTATCAAATTTGTTTAGGCGTCACCGTCTCCTGCGGGAGTCAGCTCAACCCCACACTCCACTACCTCGACCCTCATCCCTCATCTCTCACCTTATTCAGTCTAAAATATCTCTGCGGCCCAGTGTTAAGGGGTCTGTTGTGTGGCAGCTTGCGAGAGGATTTGCTTCTATACATTTGGTGACACAGTAAGACTCCATTTACGACACTTTGAGAGCTCTTATCACTTACACTCTGTAATTAGCTGGAGCAAACACTTAAAGCAGTGCCGTTACAGAGTGTCTTAAGTTTCAGTGTGCCGTGTTTAAACTAATTGTACAAATCAGGCTACAAAAAGATGTATATTTGTCCTCATCGAAGCATTCAAATGTTGCAGTATGTATTTGTTTTGTTCTGCACAGCCCTTAAGGTAGCAATTCATACAAACTAACCATAAATGAGAAATTGTTTCTGTTCTCTGATTGATCAGAACGGTGAGCTATGCTCCAAATCCTTTTAGAAACGAATACCTCTGCACCAAATCTCTGTGCTGCCAGAGCTGTTGTCTGAGTTATTGGTGGCGTCTACAGGACCTGTACACTGTAAGGAAAGAGAATTTTTCTGTTTAAAAAAAAGAAAAGAAAAGAAAAGAAAAACGTTGCATACTGTAGCTTCAAATTCAGAAATACTTAAGCTCTGAAACTGAAGCAGATAGAATTCTTCTATAATGTCAATTTCAATGTTTCCGTAATGGTTATTAATGAAGCTGCTACTGACATGCAGGCTCTAAAAGGTCAGAGCAGGTCAGAGCTTGTGTAAAATTACCCTTTTTTGAGGCACCAAATGAATGAAAACAGACAAAAAAAAAAAAAATAAGGACACAAAAAGGAAAAATAACAAAACTGAGACTTCCTCGGTGTCAGCGTCGGTTCTTTGCTCCGCCTCTTTAATCCAGACCTAAATCTGCCAACAACTACTAGATGGATTTGTGGTCCTCAGAGGAACAGTCTTAACCTGTGACGTTCCCTTTGCCTTTTCATCTGGCACTGTCAGCATCATCAAATATCTTTGAAAGGAAATTACATTTACCATCAGCCTCAGCTATTCTGTAGTTTGGGTTCCCTGGCCAGTCGCATTACGCTCAACAAATTACTGTGCCTACATTCTCATGTAAGCCTATAATGGAGCTAGAGATCATTTCTACATCGAGATGTCACGGGAACCCCCCCCCACCACCCCTCCTTTATTGGTTTGTTCAATGCCATCTTTGAAACCACACCTTCAGCACTGTGGGATACTCTTCACTTTCACAAGGAGACACGAGCCTAATGAACAACCCAAAGAGGACAAACACACTTTTCTCCTTTCTCATACCATATTGATTCATTCTGATGGTATCACATCTCTCTCCCACACGCACATTTTGAGATTCACTCTTTTTCCTCACACGTCACCTCCACATCACTTCTACATATCTCAAAAGTTTAACAGTATTAACTGAGACGAATTCTTTTCAATTCCATACTTTCTTTATTCTATAGTGACCCTGTGCTTTGTGCTTCCTGTTCGCCTTTTCTCCAAATCAATGCTGATGGAATTCCCTGGATGAGAAAATATATTTATACATGTGTAAGCTTTCCAATGAATAATACATTGGCTGCAGAATGACATCATTATGTGTGGCAGAGGGTGTTTGTTTTAGGGAAGGGAGACTGACCACAGCATAGCAGTTTTTATGTCAAAATGTAACATAATAGTTGCACCTTGAGATTCGAGCTCTGCAGTTTTGACAATGCTCTAAAGACCAATCATCTCTGGGTCTTGTCACTTCAAAATATGCAAGTAATCTTTGCAACCCCATTAATATAATGTTAGGGTTTACTCAGTAAATAAGAACCGTTTATTTCTACATTATGAAATTTAATATATGCATTAATTTTAATGGGTAGCAAAATCAAAAACAATATTGAATATCAAAATAACTGCAAGCAAACATCAAAAAACAGCAGCTACAGCACCTGGCTAATGCATGATAATGTGACGGATTCAGGTAGAAGTACAGTTTGAGGGGAGTTGAGAGGAGAACTCTCATGAAACATTACCCCAGAAAGCCAGTTTGGCTGTTAACAAGGCGAACTGGTCTGTTCTGAAAGGGTATTAACCTGCCCTTTTTGCATGCATGACTAGTCGGTGCACTTGGTCCTCCTGATGAATTTTTCAAGGCCACAGGTAGGTTCAGAAGGTTTGATAAATGAAAAATAGTGCAGACGCTAACAAAAGCTGAAAGCCCAGGCTTTGGTATCTGGGCAAACCGATTTCTAGGGTCTGAATAATGTAAAAACCAGAGGAGAGGAGATACGTAAATAGCTCGAGAAGAGGAGGATATGGATACAGTAGGAAAAGCCGTGCTGATGGGACATGGCATATTGTCATCTCAGTGTTATGGGTTTGTTGTTACAGCTCATATTTGCAACATGTCTACAGTCATTTTCTCAGACAAAATAATCTGAAATGGAATATGATTGTTTCAAAGGATAATGCTCTGGGTATATGTTTCAAGTTGTAACAAGTCCAATAAAAACACCCAAAGCAACAACATGTTTTGGAGTAAAGATGTAAATCTTTACAAACAGGTTAGATGTGTATGCTTTTAATGTGAGAAAAGGCTCAGTCACTACCCAACAGCTTGAGTTGGTTAAGCCTTACTCGAACATGTTGCCTTTACTTGACTGTGTATGTGTCCACGTTCAGTGAAAAAAAAAAAAAAAAAGGAACTTATCCTCCAGTGCTCATTTGTGTGTTTTGAAATGTAGGCCTACAGCACACGGGAAGAAGGTTTTGGATACTTAGAGGATGTTTTTATTGTTGGTTTGGGTTGTGTCGTGGCATTTGTTAGAAACGAGAAATGCATTTTCACTTCCTTTGACTAATTCTGCAGAGAAAGACATTTGTCTGCAAAAAGCCTAGAGGCCTGCGGTGCCATCTCCACTCAACGAAGAACCTTCTTGGTGGGTCTTGCTTTGCCCCGATGCAGCCACAGAGTGAGTAAATGGTCATCATGATCAATATCTATTTCCTGTGGTGTCAGGTTTCAGAATAATGTCCATATTGAACCAGTGTTTCAGCAGACTCCCACAACAGTTTTTCTCTCCTGGCCATCCACCAGTTTCCGTTACTGAAGGAGAGAAAATCCCTACAAATCTGATTAAACAAGTGATTTTCAGACAAGCCATTGATCATCCATCTTGCTCCACTGGCCTAACTGGGAGATCCTAACAGTGCAGGCTGGGCATCTGAGAAGGGGCTGTGCCTCTAATTTGGTTTGCAATTCCTGTTTATCCTGCACAGATCAGCAGTTAACGTAATAGGTGGAAACTCTTGATCTCACTGCTACTCCGAGAAAAGCATCCTAAACTACATTCAGGTGTTAGGCTGAAGAAAGGAGCCTTGGATTTCTGAATTTCTGAACTCCTTAGACGCCAAAAACTGCAACCTATGATCTCAGTAACATCAGCTGACCTCCCTGACATTTCTGCAGACGCTAGTTTTGTGAAATTTAGTGTAGGTCAGGTCGCCTTTGTTGTGTCCCTGAACACTGTAAATCCAGAAAGGGTTCACAGCTGATATCGGCTGTCAGGCTTCTGACGGAGGGAAAGAGCTACAGTAAGTTCACATTTCAAGACTTACCCCTCAAGATCAAAGAAGCAATAAACCTATTTTGTTCAAAAGGTGCAATTTTACATTCTTAGGGTTAAGATTTAGATGTCATCAGTGGAAGGCAGCACTAGTTACTGTAGTAATGACTTGTTTTATACTTGTAAAACTGCAAACCAGCTCATGTAAAATACATTTCTACATCAGTAAACCGAGTCATAACCCTCATGGGAAACAAAAGGGGCCAGAACCCATGCAAAGCAACAGTAAGCCAATCAATGTAGAGTCTGCACTAAAATCACAACTGGTAGGAGGTGGTACCTGCTTAAAAGCCTGCGCTTTTATGCTTTAATCAATTTATGGGTGTACTGGTCATTCTGTTTAAGCCAATAAACTGGTGGATTACCTTGATATACTGCATCGCCCATTGACCAGCTATGTTTATGATGCAAGTTACAGAGGGTGTGTGTGTGTGTGTGTGTGGCATGTGCATGCACATTCATGTGGATCGTGACTGGTACCAAGAGTTCAAACTATTCTGCCTGACCAGATACAGCGTTGTACTATAAATGGATGCGACAATGTGATTGTAGGGCTTTTAGAATAGATGGAGAATGAAACATAAGACAGAAACAAGCTGTTAGCATTTTAGTGGGTTTTACAGCATTGGGAGTGAAATAGGAAACATGCATGTGGAAAGCAGCATTTATACTTGGTCACAGCAAACCATTAGTACGTTAAAGTCACTCTTTCCATTTAGCTTTTATGAGTTATAGCATCCTCTGTCCACAATTAACTACCAAGGTGATGACACAGATTTAAAGTTAGTGACTGTAGAAAACAGGTGATGCACCAAACCAGATTCAGTCATACAGTGCATCCAGTATTCTAAGTGCTTAACATTTTCCACATTTTGTTATGTTACAGCCTGATTTTAAAATGGACTAAATTAATTATTTTCCCCAAAATTCTACAAACAATACCCCATAATGATAATGTGAAAGAATTTGAAAACTTTGCAAAAAAAGGGAAAAAATAAAAATTAAATAAAAAAAAAAATCACATGTACGTAAGTATCCACAGCTGTTACTTAATACTTTGTTGAAGCACCTTTCGCACCAATTACAGCCTCAAGTCTTTTTGAGTAATTATGCTACAAGCTTGACAAACATATTTTTGGGCAGTTTCTCCTATTCTTGTTTGCCATTTTCAGATCTCTCCAGAGATGTTGAATTGGGTTCAAGTCTCTGGCTGGGCCACTCAAGGACATTCACAGAGTTGTCTCCTTTGTTATCTTGGCTGTGCTCAGGGTTATTGTCCTGTTCAAAGATGAACTGTCGCCCCAGTCTGAGGTCCAGATGCTCTGGAACTGGTTTTCATCAAGGATGCCTCTGTACATTGCTGCATTCATCTGTCCCTTGATCCTGACTAGTCTCCCAGCTCCTGCCTCTGAAAATCATCCCCACAGCATGATGCTGCCACCACCATGAGTTCAATGTTTGTTTCATCAGAGCAGAGAATTTAGTTTCTCATGGTCTGAGAGTCTTTCAGGTGGGCTGTCATGTGCCTTTTACTGCTCTGACATGCTCTGTTAACTGTAGGGCCTTATAAAGTGCCACCTCTTTGTATAGACAAACTCTCTACATACATATATTACATATATAAGCCAGGTTAACACATAGTACATGGTTAACAAAAGTCACACAGCTGCTGTTAGCAACAAATGACAGTCAAACCCGAAAAGAATCTGCATGTAAACGTCATCTATGAAGGCAGACTCAACATACCACTGTCAGTAAAGAAAATGCACAAGGTAAGTGAACAGGCAGATATTTACAGTATGCAAACACACTCCCTTAAAATACACAGAGTTGTCGCATTTCACCCACAAGTCACATGTCTCTCTTTTTCGACCATTCAGTTTTGTCTCTCACGTTTCCCCTGTCATTCCTCCTGCTCCTCTTTCTTTCTTTCATACCCAGGCAGACAGGAAGTGTCAGGTCCGGCCAGATTATTTCAGGCCTAATTGAAAGATTGATGTTCCTCCCGAAACCTGGCACCTCGACATGCCTTTCATCCTCCCTCGTACACTACCTCCCAAACGGCAAGAGCCAGACATGTTGACGGCTCACTGAAACACAGACAACTGTCCTTTTCGAGGACTTTCCTCAGCCAATCAAAGAAAGGAATGGCATCATCGGGATGAACATAAGTGGTCATAAGGTCTAAACAACATTATTGTGCCTGCTTTCTTATGCTTCCACAGCTTTATAATCTGAGGCTGTAATATGTGATATCCAAAGGATGAGAGGTCCCTTAAATGGGCTGGAAGAATAGGGACATCAGTCCCAGCTAATGGGCCTATTTGTAGGGAATGTCTGAAGGGGGGCAACAGCACTATCGTGTCCACTATCACCAACCCACATCGGAGAGGGACGTAACCTGATTCTCATGTCCACCACTTTGACAACACAAGTAACAAGCAGCCCGGGCAGAAAAGAGCCAGTGGACCATGCTAGTGCAGTGATCAGCGCATCTATTTAAATGAGATGCAGGGTCTGGGTTGCTTGAAAAGGGTTTGTTCAAACAGTTTACAATTTTCTACAAATTCTTTTGAGCATAAGGCTCCAGCATTTTTCAAACAAATTCCTTATTAAGTCATGTACAACATCATGTACTGCATGCTTTCTGTATTCACGAAGGATTTGACTACTTTTTAGATTTTGATATTTTTGATTCATTTGAAAGGGGAAACTTGTTGACACGTTGATACATTTTAGGCGCTTGGGGTTCAGGGTTTAGAGTAACAAAACGAGAATCGAACCACTGACTCTGGGGTTCACAGACAACTGGTTGACAAACTGATCCACAGCTGCCCTGTTCAGATGCCAGCGATATTTTTCTTTCGTCCAAATGAGTGCAGCATTACTCATGTAATTGAGGACCTGAATGACTTTTCGCCATTTGGAAAAAATTTTGGAAACTTTTTTCTTTGCACATGTTCAGATGAGACATCTATATATATATATTGCTTAAATCACATTCCAACTTTTTTCACTTGATAATCCCTGTATACACACACGGTAGCTTTCGTTTTGTTGTCACAGGTTTAGTGATATGAATCTCTGACATTTTAAAATAGTTTTGATTTCACTGAGATATTCAGCTCTGACAGAAACTGTGGAATGTGTGTTAAGAAGTGTGTTAATAATCCAAAATAACTGCAAATTCTACTTGGAAAAATTTTTGAATTTAAAATGTTATGAAGGTATGATAAAAAAAAAAAAAAAAAAGATTGTGTCAAGATATAAGAAAGTTAAAGGTTACGAAAAAATGAACACAGTTTTACTTTGTGGAAACCACCTGTGCTAATAACCCAGAAGAACAGTGATCAACGTTTTAACCATTGAACCTCTAATTCCTACTTGACAGAAAACTCAGAAGGAGCAGGAATAAGCAACCTGCTGCTCTTAATAATGAGGCCTATTAGTTTATTAAGTATTTTACATAAATATAAATCCTATGGAAATCTCATTCTGTGGTTTCCCATAATCAACATGCCCACCGTGGGATGTCAGTAAACCTGTAATAATGGAGCTCCGGGATAAAAAGGTCTACATGGTTTGAGCTGAGCCACAGAGAACAAAAATCTGTCTAAGAGGCTCCCACCACATAGCACCAGTGGCCACAGCTAGATGCCCATCCAAGACTAGATGTGCAGCTGAAGTTACCAATTAGTTTACCAATTGGCTGCAGCGGATTCGATTGGTTCGTAATTAATTCTAGTTACTGGCCCGTAGAGCAGGACGGATGGCGCCATGCCTTTGTCCTACTGACACACTATCCCACAGAGCTGGGCCTCGGGGGTAGGCAGCGGACATCAATACAGGGCCATGCAGCTAGTGAGCCCTCCACTTCCTCAACACCCACATACACACACCACAACCTGCTCACACTCACACACACACACACACACAGACACACAATACCTTACTCACACTCGCACACAGACGGACCCTCTTGCAGCGCTCGGCTGATTCCAGAGAAGGCGAAACCTCAACCGCCTGAGAAGGTGCTGACGACAAACAAAGACAACAGAAATCTTGTGTTTCAGGACCCTGACCCTCTGTGCCTGTGTGTGTGTCGTTCTGTGTGTGTGTTTGGTTGAAAGAGAGAGAACACACCAATTTAATCCAGATGCTATGGACAGATGTTTGGAGTGGAGGTGGAACTTTACACCTTTAATTCAAACTTGCCTGCTTTTTGTCTATTGACTTTTGTCTATTGCTGTCATTGCACACAGCACAAGTACACTTTTGCACGTGCAAGCAGTGTGTGTGTGTGTGTGTGTACGTCAGTGAGTGTGAGAGAACGGTGTAGCAGCAGTGGCTCAGAGCGGAGGTCACATGGCTCACTGATATCTCCCACACTGAAGGTCAAGGCTTCAACACCCAGAAGCAGAGGAGGAGAGGTTGGAAACAGATCGATGATGCAGATAAAAATACACTGCACTTCAGCTAGTCTCCTTTATAAACACACACACACACACATATTCACACACCCTCAACAAATGACTTAAATGCTACTACAAATGATCCTGGCCTGCTCTTAATGAAAGTGATATCAAAGTGAGAGCCCACAGCAGCGACTGCTGGCTTTTAGGACAGCGATACAGTAATGGAGGACCATTAAATGATCGTAACATCTTAAACGATGAGGTCTCTATTGTTGCTGTCCCTAAACCTTTTGCAATCAGACCATCGTTTGCACTCAATGTAAAGTAGAACAGGTTGGGAGGTAAAGTTACTCCTGCTCATAATGATGTTGCATCAACATCCACAGAGAGCGCTGGTCAAGAAGTCCCCCGTGGGGCAGAGGAGGAGACGATAGTGGGTGAGTGGGCAACGGCAGGCTAAAGAGAGAATCCCGAGTGCAGCTCATGAAAGACGACAATGTGTGATTTATGTGAGCGGTGAGAGGAGTGGTAATTGGGAGTAAAGCTCCACAATGCTTTTAGTTAATGACAAGTCGACTAGTGAAAGATGCCTGTATTATGGATGCTGGTTAACAGCGGGAGGAGAGTCGTGTCGAGCACTCATAACGTAATGAAAGAAGAGGCGTGCCGAGAACAGATGGGCGCCGTGGCAGGTACAGATCAGAAGACAGGATTGTACACGATTCCCCATTTAGGAAAACCTTCTTTAATGATCGTATGGACATTAAAGAAAGTTGCCAAATATTAACCAGAGCAAAAAACAAGCAGCAGTCAAGCCAGTATTTCTCATGTGAGAAAATGAATGAGCAACACATTCGATCTCACCGCGCTCCTCATCATCACTTGGAGACAGATGACAGAAGAGCTCAAATCAATATCGATGGAATCATGCACTCTGTTATAAGGGACAAGTAAAAACTGAGCCCTCGATAAACTAAAAGCTACCCCATCAGGGCAGAGGAGAAGACAAAACTTCCTCCGAGTAGAATATTGATGACTTTTGCTCCATTCAGGCCCCGACGTGTTTGGCAACAAATAATGTTCATTTGCAAGACAGCGAGAAGTGCATTGTGACATCAATCAAGATAAGGTAATGTAGGAGACAGTGTTTGATAAAAACTAATTAGGCTTTTATGCTCTGGGTTAAAGGGGTCCTGGTGCTATTCAAACAAATTCATTAATCAAGTCATGGACGTCACGAAGATATATAGACAAAGCTTATGCTGACATTTTTGCTGATGTAACTAAACCCAAGAGGACTCCAGAATAACTTAATATATAATTTGTGTCATCAAGTCAAAGTGTTAAATGTTAAATATTATACATATAATATATTAAATTGAACTTCCTTTACTCTCCATGGGCATGCTTTTCCCCCTCTCCTGTGTATCAGCACTACTCCAGTAAAACGCACAGGTGTGGGCATGCAATGTTCTCCTTTATCCTGAAAAATCGCAGCATAAGTGTAATAACACTAACCAAACCACAATCGATACCTGCAGCGTGTCACGACAAGAATCAAACACAGTCAAGGTTAAACACATGACATCAAACAATCCACATGATGTCGAATAAGATGTCCCCATTCCAGCCTGACTGTATCCAAGCTGCTCAAGCTTGCAAAACATACTAAGACGGGACAGAGACAGAGGAGGTCTGGGTTGCTCGGAGCATGCCGGTGGCAAACCTCCGTCAGATATTGTTTGTGTTTAGCGCTGGGCCCCATGAAGAATTGATGAAGCTCTCTAGAATGGTGCTATCATCAGGGCAGGAAAGAATCAGAGCATGGCAGAAACTGCACCGCTGCCTCCCCCCATGCAAAGCTGTGCGCCGTTTAGAGGAGCCATCCATTAGCTCCAGCCACGGGGCCCCCCCCCACCTCCTGCACGCATCTGCAGTGACAGGGTGAGTGTGTGTGCACGTGAGGAGAGGGAAGGAAGAGAAAGTGGGCAAAACAAGGAAATAAACAAGAAAATAAAACATAAGAGACAAACAAGGAGGAGGAGGAAGGTGAGGAGATGAGAGGAAGAATCAGATGAAGTATCATGGATTATATTTCATATCTGTGAAGCTTCGGTCAGTCAAGCAGCAAGAAGTGTGGTTGAAAACATTTTGCTGCATATTAAAGCTGCATATGCTGTGGCAGGAGTACACATTCTCAAGGGGCAGGGCCATCAGTGGTTTGTTGGAAGCCTAAGGCACTTTCCAAATGCTTCATGTGCATGTGTGTGCGTGTATGTTTCTAGTGTGCGATTGTGTGTTGCAGCACAGAAAAGAACCATGGCAGAAAAGAAATAAAAAGGAGGAAAAATAAGTTAGTGAAGTAATGAGAAAGAAAATAACGTAGGAATCGAGAGGCAAAGCGTAAGAGGCAACGGATGTAGGAGACAGACAGACACACATATACACAAATACACACACTTACCCAGCTGATCTGCTTACACAGCCTTGGCTGCCTGTAGGCTAACCACAATTCTGCTCCCTGCAGTGCTGACCGCAAAGCAGTCAACAGAGGCACACTGGGCCTTATCCTGCATGACACGCTGGTCAATAATCATGCACACCACCACATAGCACAACACCACTGTAACGGCGATACCTGGGCCTGCCTGCCGGTCTGCATAAACAAACACGTCTGGATGGAGCTGATTCACAGGGTGGAAATAAAGATTTTTTTTTTTCTTTGCTCTGACAATGTACAATATATTCATTCATTCATTCAGAACAAGTGAGATTGAGGCAGGTAGAAGATGATATGACTCACTGGTCATCAAGGCCTCCTCAGCCCTAAACTACAGTCAAGACTCTATAGTAGTTCTACTTATCGAACATACAATGACCATTAAATTTGTGCCGTGACACAGACTACAGCAAAATAATTTGTGCCTTTGAGTTTCGATGTTGCTGTAAATAACTTCAAGTGGCATTTAAAAGTTACCAGCCCAAAATGATGACACTGTGGGGAGACTGTGATACCTCACAGGCCTGGAGTGGTCTTTGCAACTCAACTTAAAAGCATAAAGACTGCAGCAGCACATTTATTACTTAACCCAAGAATACAACGGTCAGTCAGTGCATGATAACAGCATACTGAACCTACTGGGAGGTGGAAAGTCGCCTACTGAATCACGAGCTGATAAGAGGTAATGCTCCTAAGGTCGACTCATAGGGTGATGTAGGTAAAATAAACAATTATAAGTTACAGAGAAGATGTGTGTCGTGTATAGATAGATAGATATTTGTTGTAAATATAGTATTTCTTTAGGAAACCAGAATTCCCGAGATCACTACAAAACATACATTTCTATACATACTACCTATATCAGTGTAGTCATATGGAGAATTGGCAGCTGAGACATGTGTTTTGTTTGAAACCTACATGCCTGTGACAGAGGTAAAGACAAAAAGTGCTAAACAACTCTGAGCCTCAGCTAATCAACAATTGCCTCCATCTCTTCCTGCTGTAATACTGTAAAAAGCTGTTGGTGTCCTCAGTTTTACCACGACAATAAAAAGTGTGATGGATCGCCAACGACCAACCTTGCACTGCACACAGCAACACGACAAAGGCAAACTGTCACATAAAGTTGCTCCTACAGCTGTACCACCATCCGACTGTTTCCAGTACAAAGTTTAGGAACCTGACCTTCAATGCAGATCTCTCTCACAATCTGAATCAAATCAATATACAGTGTTGGCCAAATATTTTAAATAATGTAAATGCCCAATTAAAAAATGAACACACTTAAATTCAGAGCAGCCTGTGGCAGTTCTGACAGAAGGCCTCAAAATCCGCTGTGAGACTGACCAGGAAACAAAAGAGATGTGTATGGACAGATGCAGGAGGCATGCAAGTCAAACAGCAAATTTAGAAACTCAACAGCCCCACCTGCTGTTTCATGTGTGCAGTGTCCTCAGGGTTCAAGTTTGATGCTGTGCAGCAGCTCTCTGGCTTTAATATTAAATTAAAACTGTTTCAAAACAAGAAAAGAAGTGTACTCACATTTAGGCATCTTATTACACACATAGTTCAGTTTACTTGCAAGATGTAGTGTTGCATATATGAGAGTAAGAGTATAATTTTTCAGGAAACTTTCCAAAGATTCAGCTTCACATTTTAGAGGTAGGAAGGGTATAATCAAACTGTCTGTTGGAATTCTCACAAAATGAAACCGCTGCATGTACCGATTTAAAATATGAAGACAGGAAAAATCACGTAGTACTCTGGGACACCGTGCAAATTCCTGGGGCCTGTTTCTTCTTGGCATAAACAATTTAATCTGTTCTGCAGTGAACAGGAAAAGCAAGGTTTTGTTCTTTTAGTTCTAAAGAAGTATAGGAAATGTATGATGGGCATCTTTTCTGGTCAAACCAAGTATAAAAACTGAATGAATTTTAAAACATTATTCCACTTCGACCAGAAATGAAGTGGAATAAAAAATATTCTTGTGTGGTTTCACAGTAATGCAAAAACTAGGACACTAAATCCTTAATCAACTTGAAGTTAAATTTTGTGTATGTGTAAATGTGGCTTATACCTTAAAGTGGAATGTACACTTTCTAAATCCAAGAAAACAAACCCGATACATTCAATCAGTTCCTCAAATAACAAGCTACATTTTACTTTACAGCCTTTTAAACCAAACGCACACATACAAAAGGGGGAGTATTAGCAGGTTCACACATGCATACACACAATTGTACACCAAGCAAGTAAAAAAGTAAACCTGCACAATCCTGAAATGCATGCCCCTACACATAGACGCAGTCTAAGAAAATCCATTTGTATTCTTTGAACAGAAACAACAAAGCAAAGATGGGAGCCTCTTCAGACAGAGTGGCTGCGTGTGTTGACCTGCATCTAGGCAGACTTTGACTCCCCTTGTGGCCAGGATCAGAGGATTGAAGCCAAGCAGAATCTCTGTTCCCTGGCAGATGCATAAAACCACTTTAGCGGTCAGCAAATTAGCAGTCTTTCATTTCTGGCTTTAAACACATTGGATACACAATGTAAAGCACAGTGTAGAAGCACACATGAAGGTATATGCACACATCTTCGCACACAAACAACTGGCATGGAGTGGGGTGGATGGACATGTAGAGGCGGGAGAGAGAAGAAGTGGGAGGAAAAGGGTGAGTGGGAAAGAAGAGTAGAGCATCAGGGAGGTGAGAGGAAGGGGGAGAATGTTGACATGGAGGAAAGGGGGGCGTGGAGGTGAAAAAACTGAGGCGAGACTCTAGAGAAGGAGGGAAATACAGAGGATGGTCAGATGATGTTAGAAAACAGAGCCATGAAAAGGGGGGGGAGAGAGAGCAGGTGAGGAGGAAAGGGTGCATCCCAGTGGAGAGAATGGCCGCTGGCCAAATTAGTAGAGCTCCAAAAATCCACTCTGTTAAAGGGACCTGGTGGCGGAAGGAGAGAGCAGCGCGGCGAAGGGGGAATCGCCTGTGGCACGCATTGCTTTTACGGGGGTCACTTCCAGTGCACACCAACTCTCATGTGCAGACACATGCAAACCCTCACATACTACACTTTGTTTGCTGCACCTTTCAATAATCTTCACGTTGCATTAATCTGTACAAATGGTGCTGTTTAAATAAAGTTTTGACTGATTGATCGATTGAATTCTTTATATTTTGCCTAAATAAAGAACAACAGTGCAGACAGAAAATGATGTCTGTCACAGTACACGCTGAAAATTAAAATAAAGCAGTGGCGAGATATTTGGATACAGGGAAATCAGAGAGAAGTTTAATGGCATGCGTGTACATGTACTACTCAAAGTAGAACCAAAAGAAGCAAGTTCAATATGAGTGACGGTGTCTTTTAACCTAAAAATGTGCAGCTACACTCTTAGCTAAATATGAGTAACTGCATTTTGGTGGAGTATGCAATTCATAAAAAAAAAAAACCGAATAAAAAACACATCAGCCTTCCCAAGTGCTATTTCATTAAATTTACTAAGAATATATCTCGTTATCGTGGTATGAAATTAACTATACAACTAGTATAACTATACTAACTAAAACTTCAGGTTTTAGTTAGTATAGTTATACCAGTGCTTAAGTTGGACCATTAACCTAAAGCCTTGACCATCAGAGAGTAGAGACCTGACTGTAAATTGTACAAAGATGATGTGCCTCATTCATATGTGGTATGATGCTGTATATGGACACACATGAAGGCATTTATGGCCATTATAAAACCATCAAATAAACAGCAATATCACAATGACTGTGTTAGTGCTTTTTAAATATTTATACGAATAAACAGCCACACTAACATGCATATCAGATGAGTGCGTGTTCCAGTTGCTTTCATCCCAGAGTCCAGAGAATCACATCAGGGAATAAAGGACACTGGAGGATCAAATTGATTAGGGCCAGACTTCTTAGCAGTAATACTGAGGATTAAGGCAGCTAATAAATGTTTCATTCAAAACCAGACGTAGATCAAACGTGAGAAAGTCCCCCAGTTAGTGCGATTATGCTTTTTTCCCCCCTGCCCTCCTCCTCCTCCTCCTCCACCATCTCCTCCGCCTCCCTCAGCTGTTGGTTTTCAGCCGTATTATGATAGCCACTACAGAGCGTCTCACTAGCAACTACAGGCGCTGCCCCTGTGCCTACAGGTCATTAGCTCCCCATCTGTCAGCTTCTTAACAGGTTCCCACTAACGTAGCCAAGGACTCACTTCATTGCATTCCGATCCAGCAGGCAGCAGCACTCAACTAAACGCCACGCTCTGTCCTGGTCCGTCCAAAGTGTCATCGCTGACTTTTACGTCTTTCTCTATCTATCCCACTAAATTTGCTTCTTGTTCCTCGCTCTCTTCACCCTTCTACCCTTGCATCCTCACCTCGATTGCTCTTCATCCACATTTTAACCTTTCCACTCCGCTCCTCAGAACCCCCTCCCCGATGTGTTCCCCAAAGTATCTGGCAAGATTCAAGGCTGGTGCCAGTGGTCAACAAGGGATTAGCAAGAATGGAGGATGGAGAATGTGTGAAAACCAGTTAAGTCACACACTCTGCAGACCACAGGCTCTCTCATCTGCACAAACCCAAACAACCAGGCACATGCACACGGGGAGGGTCTCTGGCATCACATGTTTATCACTCAGCACACACACATAGTCCAGACCCTCACTGCTGAGTGCAATATGGGCACAGAAACTGACGGAAATGCTGCACACATTGCAGCTACAGTCAAGTGTCGCCTTAACTTGAAAGAGAAATATAAGAGAGAAAAAAAAAAAAAAAGCAGAAAAATACAGCTGAATTTTGTGTGTGAATGTGCAGAGAGATGTAGAGGCTAACGCCAGTGACGGTGACACTAGTCCTGGCGAATGGGCTGTGTGTGTAACTCTATCTGTGGAGGGGGAATACAGCAGTGGTTGGGTAATGGAAAGGTCATTTAGCCAATCCCCCAGGTAGGGGGCTGGTCTGACACGGCTCGTTTGTCACAGTTCAATAACTGCCACTCCAGGGAGTGTGAGGGGAGGGAGAGAAAACGAGGGAGGGAAGTGTGTGTGTGATAGTGTGCTCAGACTGTGGCGGTGCAGCTGATTCCCAGAGCTTGTCCCTCCATTAGAGGCCTCAAACAGGGTCACAGCGAAGGCCAAGCGCCACAGACTCATCTCAACATGGAAACTTGTATGCCGTGGCCTGGAAGGATTATCTTCGCTTTAACTGGTAGATGTTCAGTTTTCCAAGTGAGAAAAGTGAACTGTTACCTCTCTTTCACCCAAAGTTATCCACTCAAGAGAGAAGTGCAGCTATGATCCAAGCCCTAAACAAGTAGAATGAAACTAAGGTTCAAAATTGTCACTATACATAGCTGGAAACAAGAGGGAGTCAAATGTATTGAGGACTTTCTGGAATAATTATGATACTTGCTTTCACGAAAAATATTTAAAAGCGTATACTCGGATTTAACCCACTGAAATCTGTGTGTACCACACTCAATGGGTTCAAAAGCCAAAAGAGTGTCAGAAGAACTGTGCCACAAAGTTGAAATTATGTTGTCAATATTTTTGAGTTACCTGCTATTAAATGGACAGTGACATTGCTCTTAAATGCAGGCATATTCCCCACAAAAGACTTTTTCTGTGCAGCCAATCAAGCGTTTGTCTAGCGAGTGCAAAATGGGCAGAATTGCAGCTCAACATGGTTTATCAATTTATCAGCCATTTAAAAACTACTTAAAGGAAGTTAAAAAAAAAAATGTAAGAAAGCGTCCATTAATTTCAGTTGGCTGCATTGATCTGTGCTGTCCCTTTAACATGTCGTTAGGTGTGTGACAGGGCGATTCGCAGCTTTGTGAGAGCGCCAAAGATTTTCACACATCTCATTGAGCGGCTGGTGAGAGACACCATGGTCTGTCCTTCTTCTCCTCACTTTGAAAATCAATAATAAGCTCCTATGTGCTCGCTCACGTGTCTCTTCCCTGAGAGATGCCCGAGGCACAGGTCTGTATTACTCCTGACTGGACTGAGAGATTTGAGGTTTTATGTCGGACCCCCATGCCCCGTGGAGATTTAAGAACGAGTGACGCTGTGGAATGGGAAGATAGGTCCCATCTGATATAGAACACTGGTTTTGTTAGCGGTGTATCAGAAGGTGTGTGTCTCCCTCTTGTGGTCATCACAGGAGCGTACAAAGCAACGGAAGGATAAAACTGTTTACTAACAGAGTCCTGCACTAAACTTTCAGGAAGATAATATGGTTTTGACTCAAATGCACGATCAATTACTGAAGCTGCAATCTGAACTATACTCTAATATGCGCAACATTCAAAGTCACCTCTGCCGCCAAAACATCTCTGACACCTCAAAGGTTTTGCACTCTGGCTGAGAGGATCATCTTGCTGGAAGAGGCCACAGCCAACAGGACATATGGCTGCTACAAGGAGGTGGTCTGGTGGTGGAGGGGGTCAGAACTCTGAGCAGCCTGCAAGCAAGCTGCAGTACACTGTGTGTTCTGACACCTGTCGATTGTAACCAGAATTACATTTTTTTTCCCAGCCATTTCTGCTCCAGCTGCTCTTCTGTGGGATACAACATTAGAGGTCAGTCCTTCCTTTAAAGCCCTTTTGTGAGACGACCACTGCCTACTGCAAACCCTCCACAACACCTGCTCTTTTAGAAATCCTGCAGTGCACATCGCACATCAGTGGTTTTAATGTTGTGGCTGATTGGCGTGGGCCTGTTATTTACAATATACAGTAGTGCATTGCAATTCAACTCCACCCACAAAAACATTTTCCAAAATTATCTTGAAGCTGAATTATATTTTCTGGTAGTTGTAAGAAAAAAAAACGTAATAAAATGAAAAGCGGATCATCTACATGAAATGTTTTTTTAATCGTACTGTTGTATTACATGCTTTGTTTTTTATTTTCTAACCAATAAACTAAGTGAATGCACACTTCAGCTACATTTGTACTGGTTCGGTATAAGTTGTTAAATATTAACAGGCTACATTTTTGTTAATGATGGTGACAACAACCTTATCGCAGGCCTCTTAAATTTCAAATTGTAACTTTTCACTTGGCACCAACGAGAATTCAGACTGAAACCCTTTGCTTGTGTGTGTGGGTTTATCTCTGTAAAAGGAATTAAACCAACAAGTTCTTTACACAGATAATAATGCTGACTAGACAACATTGAACACACAAGACACTGTCATCTGAACGGATACCTTTAAGTGATGTGCTCATTTGTCCGACAGACCCTTCCACTAGTTTGAAACACAATAGTCTCATTAGCATAATACTAGTGGAAAAGCTGCCATGTCACAGATGGGCTGAGCTGCCTGTGGTCAGTGACATCATGGGACAGGAGCTCTTCCTCATTCAAAATGACTCACTGACGTTCGGGCCACACACAGTTTTAGTCACGGTTCTTTGGCTTAGCGTCCCACAGCCTTGTTCAACTTAATTCAAACTGTTGGTGGGCAATTATTGTGTGAGAAATGTCCTGTGAGAGACGTTCGTAAGAAGGAAAGCAACTGTGTTAAGTTTGAGGAAGTAACAACTGAAATGGCACCTTTGATGTTCAAAGATGCCTTTTGGGTAAGTCCGTCTTGTAGTCGGCTGCTTTGCTGAGAGCATTTTGGTCCAAGGTTTATTTGGGTCTTCAAAATGATGCAATTCATTCTGAGGGTTTTTCTGTTGGCTTTCTATGCCAATTCATCTACAACCTGAGATTTTAAATATGCAGATGAGCTTAAGCTTCTGAGAAACATACAATCCAAGCTTTAGACTGTTGTGGTCTGTGGCCGACAGCTGTATACAAAGTATCTGCACTACTATATTAGTCCACATTGTATAATAATTGCAACAATTTAAACAGGCAGTGTTGATAAAGTAATCTCCTTATGTACTTACATGAATGTATATTTACCTACTATATAAAAGTAGGAACTCGGTTAGTGTAGGTTCTGTATTCAAAGCAAGAAAAAAAACAACTTTAAAATGTATCAAAAGTAAATGTCCTAATTAAGAAAGAAATAAAATGAAATCACCTGTTCAATCTCAAATTCTTGAATTACTGATGCATTAGTGTGTTCATCTGTTTAATGTTGCAGCTGGTAAAGTGGTGCCTGATTTTAGTTATGTTCTGTATCACTGAGTGACTTGGGAGTGTCCGTCACTCATCAACAAGCCTATAATAATAATAATAATGTACACCATCATTTATTTGTCAACTATATTTTATATGACTTTTTTATGCTGCAAAGTAAATTGTTGTGGTGTAGGGGTACGAAGTTGCCTAAAATGAAAGTACATTGGGACTTGGACGCAAGTACTCGAATAAAATGGAAATACTTGCAAACAGGCTCCAGTGTCCACTATTTTGTAATTTGCTTAAATGTCAATGAGCATTTGAATCAGCATTTCGAATATTTATTCTCACTACACACAATGAAGTGCTGAGTATGTTTCTATGTTGCATATAACTATTTTTGCTAGTTGCTAGTTCTGCATTTTTACCACAAAGTGAGTCCAGGACATGAAGGACGTGTTGCAATAGCTGTTGAGCAATGCTGCTCAGTTAAAACTTTAAAAAGAGCTTTTTCTGTCTTCTCAACACAGGGCGCCGACTTCACATGTCACGCCGGATATGACGCCTTGATCCAAAGGTTACGGGATGGAAGGCAAATGTGTAAAGATGTGGAGGAGCTTTTAAAGATGAGGTAGCATCGGTTTTTACAGTATTGCCATAGTTGAAACTAAAACTAAACATTACAGTAGGGGGGATTTTAACATTTCTGTGGTTGTTGTGTAATTAAACGTATGACACCATAAGATGAAGTACATGTAGCTTTTTCCAGTAATGAATGACAAAACTGCTTTAGTACACAATTGCTTTGGAAACAAGTTGTAGCCACCGGAGAGCTCTCCTCCTTTCCCTGTTCCTCATGTCACCTGTCCAACAGCAACCCCAACTCCCACAGCAACTAAGCAGCACAATAGTTGCTTTCCTCAGTTCAGTGGAGTCATTTCCTGCATGAAGCGTATTTTCTTGAGCAAACCAGCCGTTTGCCGCACTAGGCACTAACATGACATACAAATGCCATCAATTTCTTGGTGGCTGCACCGAGCATTGCTCTGACAAAAATAGATGAAATGTGATTCACTGAAAAGGCCACTAGCCACCATGTTCCACGCCTGCCGCTCAACCCAGAGTCTTAGCCCTGGTCACCAAGGCCCTGCCCACTGCTGAGTGACTGTGTCAGGTACCGATTTACTTTGTCTTCCCCCACTTCATCGTCATCCAAGATGGTATCTTCTAGCTTCTGTTTGGCTGAACACATGTGACACAGGTACGCAGCAGTGGGCCAGGCAAGGATGGCTGGATAACAAGTAGGGTCTAATGTCCTGTCATTATTTATATTACATGTGCAGTGCTGATGACTTTGTTGCTTTGCTCTGGATACCACCTGGCTCGTGGACTGTTTTCTGGAGTCTGATCCCCTTTGTAACAATGCTTCTATCTGCTATACCTCAACCCTTAAGCACTCCTGTCAATGTACTGATTATTTCACTTTTACCAAATGTGCACTTGTTATTTTAAATGCCAGTTACATCTCCTTCACCCCCGCCATTTAATATTGACGCGTCATCTGGTTAGAAACCGCTCTGGGAGTGTCTGTGTTGGATGATAATTTCTTAAGATGAACTTGTGAAAAAACGTATTGAGCATTTACTGGATTTAAAAGCACATTTTCACATGTGTTTGATCAACTCCAGCACTCATTTGCTTCACACTTATTTTACCCATTACTCAGTCAATGCATGTATTTCTGATGTACAAAAAGCTTTTAAAAAAATTTACCAAACCACATCTAAAAGTGCGTGTGAGGGGTAGCATTGCTCAGCACCATGTCTAACACTGTAAGAATTGTAAAAATTCATATAAGTAAAACTGTACTAAATAAAGGTGGACAAAGGGCATTATACCAAATATATATATATATTTGTTATTGGGCTGTAATCAGATAAAACAGGAAAGACACCAGAACATCTTCATAGAAAAGATCAAAGGCACCAAATCTTCTGTAGCAAAAGAGTTAAAAGGTGCAAACTTGTATCTGCAATTGCAAAGACAGTGCAGAAATGCATCTTGTGATACTTGGGCAAGGACAAGGACAAGAACATGCAGCTGTTCAGCTTCATAACAAAATGCTCATATGCAACTCGTTATAACGCGCAGGGCACTGGCAGAAGAGAAGTATGGGAAGGAACTGGTGACTATTGCTCGCAAAGCTGGAGGACACTCGGAGATCAGGTAAATGAAACCAGCTTCATTCAAGGTAAACTAGCCATGAGATGTATACTGTGAAATATATGCTGTACTAATGGTGCTTTTTGAAAGGAATTGGGATGAGTTTTAGATACTTTTTAATACTGATTGAAACTGGCAGGCAGCACAGCAATAAATACACTGTATAATCAGTTATACTGAGGCTTAGGAGTCATATCCTTACGAGGAAATTTGTATGTGAGATAGAACGAGAAAAAAAGGGTGTGAGACAAAAAAGGAGAACAAAAGGTCGCAACTCTTGGTACGCTGTGGGTCATTATGTGTTAGTAGTTTTCTGTTTTTTCCAGTTCCTGTCGTGTCAGTCACTGGCTTTTTGGTTTGATTTTATTGTCAGTTTTAGAGCCTTTCGTTTTACACTATCGAAGATGTGGTGGAAAACCTCTAGCGTGGAATAGTGGGCTACAACACATCAGTAAGGTCTTCTGGGTGGCATGGCTGCTTAGTCACCAGCGGGCAGAGAGTTAGGTTGTTTTAAGCTTCTGTGGAACTGTGTCTTCTGATAAAGAAATAGGAAGCCACATTCTGTAACAGCCCTGGACGATGCTACAAATGTGCAATGAGCAGATTCTCATCCTCTTTGTATCCTAGAGCATAAGTGCAGACATTCATTTAATCAATTAAAAATGTTTTGTTTTTTTTTTAAATCCCCCCCAGCACCTTGCGAGCATCCTTTGAACAACTAAAAACACGTGAGTTCACCCAGTCATGGAGAAACCCACCAAACTTGTGAATGTTGTTACTTGTGTGCACTGTGTTGAACGATTAATTTTTCTGCTGTTTGGCTGCAGAAATCGAGAATATTGGGAACTTTCACATCCAACTTTCTGATATATTGAAAGAGGAGGTGAAAATGATTGAGACATTCAGAGAGCGTCAGAAAGAGCAGAGGAAGAAGGTACTGTTGCCTAACAACAGACATGTTTGTACACTAATACAAAGGTACAAGGTTTGATAGTGGTGCTTTATCCATGTGAAGATCATTGCCATTTACCTGATTTTATGACCAGTACAGGATACGTCTAATAGCTGCTCCAGCAGTTACCACTTTAGTAAGAACACGTCTGGTGTTCAGGTGGCAGATGTACACAAACTCAATCCTCTAGTAAAAGTGCAAGCACTTAGTGCCTTAGGAATATGAAGTGGCATTTGTACTTGTAGTGGAGTATTTCTTAAGTCATGTGGAAGGAAATACTGAGTACATGCTCCTCAATCTGCCTGAAGAAATGTTTTCAAACTAATATGTGTTACTATAGCAACTTGGTGTAGATCTAAAACTGCTGGTGAGACTGGGGCTAATTTTACTCTCTCTATGTACTGAGAGCTGCTTCATCCATAATAAGGTATTCATGATAGTTTGTTGTACAAGTACCTCAAAACTGCACTTGAGTAAATGCACTTGCTATTTATCACCTCTGTTCTACCACATACAATTTTAGTTAATAATGCACATTAGAAGCTTTCAGTTTTAATATGCAATCTTTTCAAAATTATATGAATGCAACAAGTTTGATTCTTCTGCGTCCCCGTTACAGTTTGAAAGCATCATGGACAAGGTTCAGAAGAAGAAGGTTTCATTGTTCAAAAAGACCATGGAGGTAGGAAAACAGTCACTGTGGGCACTGTGTTCACTGCACTTTTCATTTGACCCAGAAAGGTTTTTTAAGAGTGAAAAAAGGTAACGCCGTTGTTACCATAAATAGAAACCACTACGCTCCTGTTCTCGTCCTTAGTGAAACTCTGTAACCCATGCTTTCTGTTTCTTTTTCTCTCAGTCTAAAAAGAACTACGAGCTGAGGTGCAGGGAGGCTGATGAGGCAGAACAGGGGGCCGAGAAGACTCCCACCACAGCCAAAAACTCAGAAAAGGTACAATCAATATGTGAACAATTGGACAAGTCTATAAAGGGAGCCGTGCCTAATGCAATCTAAAAATCGAATGGGGCTGAAAATCGATTGTAGTTTAATTAAAATATATCGAGAGAACCAACCACACTTCATACACAAGACAAGTACCATATTAAAATACTTCTTGCTGTAAGCAAAAAAAAAAAAAAAAGAAAAGAAAAAAGCAAGAACCAAGAAATGCTTAGAAAAGGAACCGAAGGAAGCCTAAGGAACAACGGTGAACTATACTAAAAACAAATCATATGGAAAAATTGTTTTTATTACTACTACTGCTTATTGATAAATTCAATACAATTTGGTCAAAATAGTTAATGTATACGCGTATGGAGATGGGACAGCTAAAGAAAAATGAGACACCACAGCCTTTTTAACACTAGTCCAACAAGTCCTACTGCAAAGCCTAAGAAATAAATAGTTTTATTTGTAGATACAAAGAACAAACGTAGAAAGTCGGGCCAGAGGGGCGAATTGGTACTGGTTTGGTTTTTAATAAGGGAAGTAACACATATGTTACCCTATATACAACAACTGCCCAGCGAGATGTATGAAATGTATGTATATGCGTCTCTAGTGTAATTATTCTTGAAATCTAAATTATAAGCAATAACATTTGCACCCTTGTAAAGAAGTGTCTATACAATTATCCACCATCAGTGAGGTAATGTCTGGTAAAGAGGAACTGTTTTTACATTTGACAAAAGTGACATAGTCTAACAACTTAGAGCTGGAAGCTTCTCTGGCTTTTGATCAGACTTCATCATGCTGCCAAAGCACGTCACGTCCCGTGAAATACTGTATTTGTTTCACAGGTACGACACAGGGCCAAGCAATGGCGGCAGACAGCCAATGAAGCAGGTACGATCTAGAATCACATCCATTTCTGACCATTTATGTTCCACTATGTTCATGATTAAGAATACTCTTTGGTAATTCTGCACGGAATGTTATTTACCAAGTCCTTAAAGAAGCCAAACTGATCATTTCTCACAGAGAAGCTGTACGTTACAAGCATTGTTCAGTTAGAAGAGATTCGCCAGGACTGGGAGGAAACACACAAAAGCACATGTGAGGTACTGTGCCATCCCCGTTACCTGTAATACTCTAACACAGACACAGGGCTTTCGACCACACCATCTTACCCTCACACCACATCCTCTTTATTTAAACGATTTATTATTTATTATTTAAACGATTCCTCTTATCTAACCAACCTACCACTGACCACTGAGGAAATACACTAGCAGTGACAATGCCGAAAGGGTAACAAACAACAAAAACCCGCCATCTATAGTGCCTGCAGATAAGACCGGTGTGCTAGTGAGAGACATGAACAAAGAGGAAGCAGTGTGGTATCTGCTATTAACCAATGAAATGTACTTATTTTTCTAGGTGTTCCAGCAGCTGGAGGGAGATCGTATCGGCATGCTCAGGTGTGCTCTCTGGGACCACTGCAATCATTTCTCCCTGCAGTGTGTCAAAGAGGACGAGGTGAGCTCACATTCTCTTTGCATACATACTGTCCCCTGGAAAAGTATGAGGCGAACTCCTTTACTTTTGCTGTGACAGTGGGAGCATAGCAACTCTTTAATGTACATTTAGCATCAAAAGCTGTACTTGAAATTAAAGCAACCAAAGAAGTGACAAGGAGGGTTTTTCCGACATACTAAGCTAACCAGCTTGTGTTTCTTCTTTTGAAATCAGTCCTATGAGGAGGTGAGGAAGGTTCTGGAGCAGTGCGACATTGCCACAGACAACAACTGTTTCATAGAGATGAAAAGCACAGGATTGAAGCCTCCAGGTGAGCAGTCGGTGGCTTATCATAATGTCCTTTTAGAGGCCGCTCAGACTGTCCTTTCCCATTAAGAGAAAACTACTGACTATAGAGAAGTGAGAAAAAGATTATAAAACATTCTAAAAGCTACAGAAGGACTTGAAGTAATCCTCTTTCGACCTCTCTCTTTCAGTGGGTACACAAGCAGTAAACAATGCTTCTCAAATAAACCAGTTCTTGTTTTTCTTGTCACAGAGCCCATAACATTTGAGAGCTGCTACCCAACAGGGACAACCACAAACAGCAATGGCCAAGCACTTTACGCACAAGCAGCGGAAGACATGATGAGAAGGTGTGATGCAAATACCACTGGAAGATGCTTGCATTGTTACTGTATAACACGCCGGTATAACAGCAGTTGCTGTAACAGTAAGCAAACGCTGTCTGCTTCAAGTTCCCCTTCAAAAAAAGATTCTGCTTTTAACAACTCTAAAAGCATCAAACAGCTGGCGTTTCCATTCATGTGTGGATCCTTTCTAGAAATGTGTAGATATTAAATCTCTCACCTTCTGCTCAGATTGCACAGCTGTGATTCTCTCCACGAAAGCTCTTCGAACACCCTCTTCAACAGTTCCCGAAACTCACGATCAGCGCTGTCATCTGTTGGCGATTGTAAGTACTATTTTACCAGCATCTTAAAGACAGAAGAATAACAAACTCTCAGTATTTTACTCTCTACCGTACACATTACAATTGTGAGGAGGCCTCCAAGTGGACCCTTTCATTTTATTATACAGTACAGTAAATACAGTTTGCCTGAATAACCTTACATTTGATCTTTTATGAAGTGTAAACCAAAGGGTTAAAGATTAATAGCCTTAGATATAAAATCATAATACAGTAGCGAGGTAATTAAACTCAGATATAAAAATACATGAACTTTGGTTTAACTATATGCTTCCAACACACAGATTTATGATGCGTAACATAAACACTATAGATTAGTAAATACATTTATGCATTTGCACTGAATGAAACTGTAAGCTACAGGACTTTAAGTTCATCTCCAAAGACAATTTAACACTTGGCATTTTTCCCTCACTCTGGCTTCAGTGGAAGACGGATATGAACGCATAGAAGAGCTCGGGCAGGAAGAAGCCCCACAGGCCACACTTCTGGCTGATGAAGACCGTTACATCGCGCTTTATCCATACAATGCACAGGCAAGTTGATCTGCACAGCTTTCATAGGCCTGTTGGGTACCTTCATATTTATTCTAAGTACAATCAATCGGATTGGTGACAATTTTACCTCGCTATCCAGTGTTTTGAGGACGCGGACAGAAAAATCAAACGTTTAAGACAGACTACATGTCTTCAGGAATAAAGACATGTTGACCATGCTGCATGGTCACTGACAAGAGCTCCTCATTTTTCCTGCAGCCTCCTGAAAGCTCTGTGGATAGTGATGTACAAATGTCACCTACGCAGCATCAGAACAGATTTATAAATCCAAAGGGGACTGATGAGCCCACACAAGAGCTATTGAGGAATAATTCCACCAAATGTTTGAATATGTATTCAAACTGTTTGCACCACTGTTGAGGAGTTGACTTAAGTGCCTTTACTTTGAATAGCATGGGTGCATTTAATGCAGTTTGAATGTGATGTTGGAAAAGTAGGCCATTTTAAGATACTTAAAATATCACATATAAATCACTTTATTAATATTATCAGTAAGGATTCGTGTGCACCTGAGTTTCTCACCTTTTCACTTCGCCTTGGGTTTGTTGGATCACCTTTTCGACCAGAAACACACACACTACATGTTGTATGCGTTCTTATTCCCTATACTAACTAAAGTACTAAAGTACATTGATTTTTTTAAAATACTTTTCACTGACTGGATGGAAATTCCAGAAGCGCCGACGAATTTAGAGACGCCACAAAATCAAACGAACTCTGTCCCAAGTTTCTCCATTACTCACAGGCCAATCAGTGCGTTCGCCAGGCCGTGATGGCCAATCAAATGAGCCAAACGCGCAGAGCAAACAGGCAGCCAATCCTATGAATCCTTCGGGATGACTGGCAGACATTGTAGCCAATCACTAATCCTGAGGGTTTGATGGTAAACCACAGCGTAAATTATCATGAAATTAAATGTAAAAAAATGAATCGTTAAATTATCAGTTTCAGGTTTTTCAGAAAAGATATAATGTTTAGGGAGGTGAATGTGAGAAACAGGCTTTTTTTTTTTGTACGTGTGTGAAACTGATTTGTCGCCTTTTTCATACTAACTTTTCAGGAAGATGATGAACTGACTGTGAGCCGAGGGGACCTGGTCCAAGTGTTGGACAGAGGACTAGATGGTTGGTGGCTGGTGGAGAAGAGTGGGAGCAGTGGACTGGTGCCAGGAAACTATCTGGGCAAACTGTGAAATCTGCATTATGTGTCAAATTTGCAAGTAGACACCGAAGATCACCAACATATACACAGCTCTTTGAGAAGCTTCCCGCATAAATCCATCCATTCATTGTAATGCCAGCTGATGTTCAAACTGCAGGGTCTCCTCGTTTCTATATTTTCTGATTTGTACACATTTGTGTCCATATAGTGTTTGAAGATGTAGGGAGACGCGTGTCCTCCTCAGCACAAGTAGGTGAAAACTAACTGCGCACATAAATAAATCTGCATGGTAACAATAATCACAATGAAGTAGCAGTGACACACAAACAGTTATCTATGGAACAGGATGCCAACAAAATAAATGTATTCAGCCCAGATTTGTTGTTAAATGTTAAATATATTAGATATATATTGAACTTCGGAATGTAGTTGATTCATTTGTTATCTCAGGTAGGTAGCTATGAAACATGACGACACAGCCCTCTTTTATTTTTCATTGCCTACACTATTATGAGGCTACAAGACTGAAGGATGATAAAGCATCTATTGATGATACAGTAAATAATTTTACTTTTAAAAAAAAGACTTATGCTTTGGGGGAAGTGCCCTTACTTTAACTGGCTTTTTGAGAGTCACTGTGAGTAAAAGGAAATGCTTCATTTCCACTTTCTGAATAATCGTTTATGACTACGTCCCTCTGTTGGTAGCTTTGCTTAGCAAAGCACTGTTTATGTATTTTTTTCCCAAATTATTGTATTTGCACTGTAACAGATGTTATAAAAATATAAAAGTTTCTATTAAATAAAGCGAAGCACACATAGTGGCCATTTTTAGATGAGCACGAATGGCCTCAAAACACACCTTGTATAGTTGGTCTCATGAATTTCTTTTGGACCATCTCTGGTCTTTTGTTTGTTTTGACAAATGTACCTTGTGTCTGTATTAAGCGTGTATTGTAATTTATTATAATTACGGGCCACTTCCTGTGAGCTCTAGGAAGATTATTAGTTACTGTGGAAAACAAAATGCAAAACTTAACTGAGGAAATGCGGGCCGATGAAAGACACAGCTATTTATTTTACCATATTCATATATTCATGTAACTGATTTAATCTCACATCATCACATCTGTACATATGGTTTAACTGGTAACAGATTTACTTTTAAACTAAACAATGTGGATTAAATTGCAATTAAACAGTTGAAATGTTGAAATGTATACGTTTATTTGTCTCCTGCCTCTTCTCGAGTCTGTACACAGTTTAGTTTGACATTTCATTTTTCTGCAGCACGAGCTAAATATCTAGGGGTCAACATAAGAGCTTAAAAATATTTAAACAGTGCACAATCTCACAAAATGTGGAAAATAATATGTCATAGATCTTTACATTTGGTTCATTATTACAAACTAAATGAAAAGAACTGTCTGACTGTAGCAAACTGTCTTCAGGTAACACCGATAACACTAATAGGATGGGAGACTAAAAATGTGTCATAATTTCACTTGGCCATTCCTAAAGAGTGATGCCAGGTTCAGAGCAGATCCACGTCAAAACAGAATGTACATCACGCACAACCTGAATATTTGTGAATACAGAGAATTCCTCAGAGCAATCATGGCTTTAAGAGACGAAATGCAGAGCTTATCCCAAAAAATAAACTAATAGCATGTAGAGTGAATTTATTTCAATATAATCCTAAATGCTGAACGTGTTTGTAACCACTCAGATTAAAAACCACGTGTCTGTGTGGTTTGGTAAAAAGTGTTTTTCCGTTTTCACACAGTCTTGGGGATACTGTTCTTTTTAGCACAGATTTTGCATTTTAACAACCATAAAATATCTCCAGAGCTCCAACCCTAGTGCAAGCTATCCTACAAGGAAATACATTGCAAACACCCCCCCACTATGAACTCCAGATGACTTCATCAGTTTCCCGGGGATGAGCCCGAATTTTATGAAATCTCAACTGAAAGAAAAAAGTAAATAAGCATTAATAACATCAATAACCTCAATTAGCCATACAGAACTGTAGCTTTTTTTTTTTTTTTTTATATTTCAATGTTTGTAAGGGAAAAAAAGAACATTTAAGGAAAGAGTAACTTGAAAAGCATTTCAATAAATAACAGGGTTCCCTTTGAAGCCCCCTGCCCACCAAAAACAACGGAGTCAGTGTTCGCTACTTTATCATGAACTGTGCAAGGTGTGCTTGAGCTTATACAACTACAGCTGAAATCTACTGTGGACATGTCCGGTGACGCTCCTCCTGAGTGCTTCGCTGCGTCCCCTCATGCATAGCTGTTGGTCGTAACCAGCAGTTCGTACGCTGGGTCGTGACTCCTCCTGCATAGCACCACGCAGGCACAGAGCATGCCCAGCATCTGCAGGCAGACAGCACAGGGAACGAAAGGAGAAGCTGGTATTCAAATCATTGCAATGGAAAACAAGCACACACATCTCCTAGGAGGGTTTCTATTTTCACCATGTTGTCGTGGGAAATCCCACTGTAGAGGCACATGATGTTGAACCAGGAAGCCTCATCACGTGATGTGTTATGTTATAATAGACAACTCTTGAACATGTAGTAGGGCAGCTGCTGTTTGCTACCAAGGAACAACTGTTGTAATTACAGTTTCACAATAACTAGGCTCTGTGCAAATGCAACAACGGTAAAAACCAAAGGTCTCTGGGCATCTACAGCGGATACAAACCCCATTTCCAGATAAGTCGGGGCGTTTTGTAAAATGTAAATAAAGAGAATGCATTGATTTGTAAATCACTTGAAACCTACACTCAAATATCTAAATCAGCCATCTGCTGAAGTTTAAACTGAGCTTCATAGTGGCCGAAGAAAGATGATTTAATCATGGCATAGTTGTTGGGGCCAGATGGAAACTGCTGATCTACTGGGATCATGCACAACCATCTCTAGGGTTCACAGAGAATGGTCTGAAAAAGAGAAAATGTGAAGTGAGCAGCAGTTCTCTGGGCCATGTTAGGGGAAGTGGGCAAACTCGTTTGAGCTAATAGAAAGGCAACAGCAACTCAAACTGAGCTATGCAGTAGAGCATCTGTGAAACAACACTTTGAACCTTGATGGGCTACGGCAGCAGAAGACCACAACAGGCGCCACCACTGTCAGCTACCAACAGGAAACCTCGGCCTAAATTCATGAGGGCCAAGAGTGGAAAGCCATTGTCACGAAGAATTAGGGCAGTTCTAGGGCAAAGGTGCCATTTAGTGTATTTTTTATAGTAAATAGTACATTGACAAGACAACACATTTTGCAAAGAAATAGACATGAATAAAAAAGAAACACTGCCGCCTTCTCTGGTCTAAAGTGTCAAACATTTTTCAGTGTTTTGCCAATGCCCAACCACATTGTGCATGTGTTACAGGAGCATGGTTCAGAAGTAAAAAAAAAAAAAAACCCAGATAATAAACTGACCTGCCTGGAATCAAGACCTGTCACCCACTGAAAACATTTGGTGCATGGAAATTATGATAACAAAACCGCCTCTTTCAAAATGAGCCAATATTTTTTCCAACAACACATCTCTCAGTTTCAACATCTGTCTTCTCACCATTTACAAACTAAAGAGGTTTCACATCATTTGTAAATATTGTTTCTCTTTTTATTCACATTGTACACGGTGTAACCATTTGAATGTTTGCTTTTGTATTTGTTTCCATAAAACCTGTGGGACTGCTCATGTTGCTAGCACTGATGGGAGTCCACTAACAATTCATTTTCCTATTTTCCTCTGCATATGTAACTTCATTGTTCTCTCACCTGTATAGATGCAAATGTCAATGCAGCCCATATGACGTACATCATGATCTCCTTTAATTTCTTCACAACGAGAGCTTCACAGCCCTGAAACGCAAAGCGAGTTCCATTAAAAAGAAGCTCAGAGGAATGAAAATAATCCTTACGGAACAAACACATGTTCTGCGCTTTTAGCTGATGTTTTGTGAACCTCTTGGTAGAGATCTGCTGGTCGAGTGAGAGTGCCGGTGCAGTTGGTAACGCTGGGCTGACAGCAGCTGACTGGGACACTGTTGTTCTTGGATTCTTTAAACCAGCGGGTGTTCCTCCAATCAGAGTAGTTGTGAATGCCACAGCAGTGAAGCTAACGGGAGAACAACAGTGGGATGGCAGCTGAGTGCAAATGTTCAAGGTCTGCGATCAAGAATGTGATTTAAAACTGTCTCCCTATATACACATTAAACAATAGACATGATGTAATTGCATGACAATTTAAATATTTAACATTGCATGTTTTTTTTTTTTCCTTACCTGCCTCTGCACATAGTCAATGGCACGGCTGGGAGCATCAGTGTTGGTGCCGTTGTACTCGTTGTAAACCTTCTGGATGGAGTGATTCACCTCATCCTCTACCTGCAACAAATACACACCTGCCGTTATTGTCCCTGTCCAGTGACAGCAAGGTTCAAATATTATCTCGAACGGTTTTATCTCATTTCTAAAAAAAAAAAATCTAATTTACAACCTATTTTTCCAAAAATGCTGGGATGTAAATGAAAACGACGAACTGATTGGACGTAGGTTTTGCTTTGAAAAGTAAGGAACAACATATCAAATGTTTAAATTCGAGAGGTTTGATTGTTCTTTGATTTGCTCATTATAAAATCTGATGACAGCAAAACGTCAAAAAAAATTGAGAATTGAGAATTCAAGTTTCTCAGCACTGAACTGCAAAGACTTTGGAGATGTCCTGATCTACAGTTCCTAGTTTCATTACATTTAGAGATTTCAGTAAATTCCCTTTAGGCAAGGGACAACACAAAAGACCAGCACTGAATGGCTGTGATCCTCGTCCCTCAGGGCCCACTTCCTTAAGAACAGACACGATTCAGTAGTGGAAATCCCTGCATGGACCTCGGAACACCTCTGAAAACTGTCAGTAAAAACAGTTGTCACAACATGCACAACTGTAAGTTAAAACAAACATATATAAACAAGATCCAGAAATACTGAGCCTGAGCTCATTTAAAATGGTGAAGTGGAAAACTGTCCTGTGGCCTGACAAGTTAAACTTGATCCAAAGGCTAACATCTGTGTTGGCGTGAGGGTGTGCACATGGCATAAACATACTTTGACATGAAGGATCCATTAACCCTGACTATTATAGTCAGGTTTTTGTGCAACACTGCTGCCATCAAGTGGATGTCTTTTTCAATAAAGGCCATATTACAACAGCATGTCCCAGCAGTAAAAGGGACCAGGTGCTAAATTGGCCTGCGTGCAGTTCAGAAGTGTCAACAACTGAAAACGTCTAATGCATTATGAACTGAAACATACGACAAATCGCTGAAATCTTATATCAAGCAGGAATGGGGGGAAACTGCTTTTAAAATTAAAGCAACTGGGCTTCTCAGTTCCTAAACACGCATAGAGTTAAAAGAAGAACTGATGCTTCTCAGTGGTAAACGAGGCCCTGTACCAACTTTTTGGAAACATGTGGTAATATGTACAGCCCGTCAGTATACGTTCTATAAACACTGTACTGTACACGATATGCAGGGATGCTCATCTTTTTAAACATTGGAACCAAATGGCAGGAATCCAGTCCCAGATTCTGTTTAACACACTCACTTATGCAGGCAAATGAGACCCTGTTTACCTTTGCCCTGTAAATGTAGCCCAGCACCACAACCACACACTCTGTGACAAACACCAGCAGCAGAATGGCAGCAAACTGAAAAGACAACAAAGACACATTGTTACGGTTAAACACTTGTAATGACATTTGTTGCTTTGTGCCTTCGCTCAAATTTTTCTCCCCAGCTCAAATTTAAAAGGTGCAAGTCGATGTAGTCCACACTCACAGTTGCCAAACCACAGGAGCTTTCCCGTATCGTGGCACAGCAGCCAATCAGGCCGATGATGAAGAGAAGAGTCCCGACAGCGATTATGATGACGGCAGGAATCAGAGTGTACACGTCCTCAAAGAAGTGGTCGTAGTCGTCATATGTGATAAACACATAAGCTCCGATGTAGCATAAAATTCCAGCTGCAGCCTACAGATAAAAGACAGAGGGAGAAAATCCTGTACAGTTATGATTTCATCTGTGGGCCTCATCCTCAGTTGTTCACCGATGAGTCATATGCATGTTCCTGTTACTTTTCTTTCATTATAAGATGCTGTGCAGTGCAGTAATTCAGTTCTTTGGTGTATTACCCTGTATGTTGTGTGAGCGTGCACAGCCTGCCTTGACACAGAACTGTGGTCATGCCAGTACATTTAAATTCAAGTCAAAAAATTACGAAAGTTGGCAAAATTAAGGCAAATTTGCATATTTTTAAATGTGTTATTAGTAATGAATATCAGAGCATTAAGATTAGAAATGGACTCAAGTCGGCCACTTAATGTCTGCGTTAGAGTAGAACATGTGTCTTTTTCTTCACTCTATCAATGTATCTATTTTAGCTTTTAGTGAAGAATAGCCACGATTCAGCCCCAACACAGCAACGCCTCTGAACCACATCAATCAGACACCGTGGGACGTCATAAGCGATCCCCTTAGGCCAAATCCTCTACCGGTCCTCCCTGCAAAGAAATACCCATGTAGGCTAAACGTAGCAGTGCAGCTGCTGCATCGCGTCGCAGCTGCAGCCTGTGGGCGGATGCGCACACTGTCGTTTCCCCGGTGATGCAGCTCCTATTTCTAGTTTGTCTATCGGCGAACTGCAGTCTGCAGCGCGTCTCTGGCGCAGTTTCCTAGCGTGCTAATGCTTCTCCATCCCTGGCCTCAGTCGGCAGGATGCAGCCGCTGCCTCTGCTGCTGCACATTGTTCCAACACCTGTCGTTTTCTTACCCAAAATATGAGATTGAGGAAAACCAAGACGGTTTTGGATGACGTAATTCCACACTGTCCCATGATGTCGCGAGCATAGAAATCCAAACTGGACTTATATTCTTAAAAAAGCATTGATGCACCTGCGCCTTTGCTGTAATAATAATATTAATAAAATGGCTTCGCTGGTCCGGCCCCACTGTGCAGAGTCCTCCAGGCTCGACCAATCACAGCGCCGCATTGAAGAGACTAAAGGTCACATGGTGTGGTGATGTCATCATTCAAAACATTCGGGCAGACTCTCTTTTCAAAGCGTTAACCTACTTTCTCTGCAAAAGGAATCGATAAAAAAGTCATACATGCATCAATTATGAAAGAAATGATTGAACATTATTCACCGTTAACCCCCCTTTCCCTAGATATTAAACCATAACTATTAATAACATTATAAAAACGTACTAAAAACTTTAGTTTTTAAAAAAGCTCAATCCTACAAAGGAAAATGATCCTAAAAATGGTCAGAAACCTACCACACACCTTTATTTTGCCTATTAGACTTACGGTAGTTCCCAAAGTCACAAATTGCAGTTGTAGTTGCATTTCTTCAGTCTTTGAACTTAGCACAAACATCAGTCTTAATAGAAAGTTCATTTAAAGATGCAATAAAATATCTATTCTACATCTATAAATTATAAAAAACTGGGGGATCCTGTTGCCAATAAAACTAGACTTAAAATTAATTTGGAAGCCAAAGATATATACTATGCAACAAATTCTAATTTAATTCTGATTCTAATTTCCACAAGTCATACTTTGCCACAGTTTTCCATCTTATACATTTATTGAATTATTTGTTACTGATTTGGAAAATTTAATTGAATCAATTAAAATTACAAATAATAGGGAATTATATGTGATGTATTAAGCTAAATATCTTTACATTCTGTAGCTTTTGTAGTTTTTACTTTTAGCTTAAACCAGCATTTAATATTTGTGCCTACATAAAAATTTCACCATTGAATTCAAATGTTAAGTGAATGCACATTTTAGTCCTCAGTCCTCACCAATTTGCTTTTTTTTTTTTTTTTTTTGGTATAGAAAAAGGATCATTATGTCATAACTGTACATACGATGCAACTTGCATTTGAAATTAAGCAATTCTTCTGGACTTGATATTGTTTTAAACCATGAATCTTGTTCCTGGTTATTTATAACAATTGATTACTGCATGTGCCACAAGCAGAGAGAAAAGTTTGGACCAAAGCAATAAAGACTAGGTTCGGATTTCTCTGTTCACACATACAGTCCTACATTAATGTAGCTCAGATTTGATTTGTTCATTGCAGTGTACAGCTTGTACCAATACTCCAGATGCTACGTGCCTTGTTTGAACACTTAATCTCAGCCCGCAAAAACGAAGCTTTCTGCGATGTGTAGTGATGGTTCTGCACCAGACGGTGGCAGTGTGTCATTGCTAGTTTTACATTGGTTTAAGCCGAGAACTGAACTATAGGTTCAATTTTGTACATGAGCATTTTTCACGTGCTCAGTTTCAGACCTGAATAAGTAATAACCCACACCGTGGCAGAAATGAATGGACACATGACAAACCCACACTTAAAACCACTGGGGCCTGTGTCTCCTATAAGGGCAGGACAGATCACTCAATTGTGAATTAGTACCTTTGGGCTACTCACTCAGTACTGACGTGGACCGGTGCCCAAAGCGTTGGTTTTATTGAGTCAAAGCCCATCCCATTTGTCTCTGTCAGCTTTTCGCGTTCAAGGTAAAAACGTACGTATTCAAATAGATGCTGAGGCTGTTTCTGTTGACTCAAGAGGCCTCCACAATGTGAATAATGCATCAGGCCATAATGTGAGTCGTCATTTAGACAACACAATAACAAAAGTAACGAGCAAAGAGACAGGAGGATGTGAGAAGCGGGATGTGAAAAATGGCAAAGACTTAATGCTTTTGACTGTGGGTTAAAAGACATGGTGCGATGGTCGTGTCAGGGTTAAACACTGTGCTATGATCATACAGTATTAAAATGAATGGGAAAGGCATCACTGTATGAAGTTTAGTGTGGCCTCTCCCACGTAAAAAAAAAAAAAGATCTTTTTTGCACGTAATTTGAAACACATTTACTTCAAAGGAATGAGTAAAAAAAAAGAGAGGCAATCACCATTTCCATGGTAAACAGGGTGAAGAGCTGCCCTCACAACACGTGAAACTCATATGAAAGCAACACCAAGAAACCAATGACAGAGACAAATCACATCTCTGTTGCAGAAATCAGAAATGTAGTCATTCAGCATTTAAGCCTGGATCAACTCACAACTGTCACAATGCCTGATGAGGACATTTGTATGACAGCTCCTTGTTTGCATCACCGCTCACTGTTTCTACAAATTGAAAACAACTATAGGCAATTTAATATTTCTGCAATGTGAGTTTTTTTTTATTTGTTCCATCTTATCTGCATCACAGCAGAGATTTTAGTGACTCTATGATTAAAATTAACAGTATATAGTAAAGGTAGAGTTCTGCGTATTGTCAAACATCATTGATTGGACATAAGGGCAGTTTTCTGATACAGTCAACACCTTTTCTGCCTCAAACATCATTTCACATCCTTCCCTGATACAGATTTATTTGGGATAAATCAATGATGACCTTTGCCTGGATGCACTCCAACAATAATTAAGAAATTGGAAATGGTTGTGACTAGCATCAACATTTCTCTGAATTTAAAGTCACAGAGCTGGAAATGTGTGTAGGCTGACAGAAAGAAGGATAATGAGATAAACCTGAGACACATTTATTTGAGCATTGGAGCCATTTCAAGATGAACAGAAAGCACAGAAATGTGAAGTTGGATCTGTCGTTGTTCCAGGAGTGAGAAAGCAAACACTACGGCTGGATCTTTGCACTGTTAACCCTCTGCAGCATGTTCGGTTCTGCACTTTTACATTTGAGTAATATTCACTCATTCACACACACACACACACACACGCATGCAGAAATAAATAATCGTGCATTGAACACACTGAGCTGCGCTGTGTGCAACAGATCCAGCTAATCATGCAGACAGAAAGACACAGCATCTGCACATGAGGATGAAATAGCAAATCCTGAGAGCAAATCCAAAAAGAAGCGTCGGCCGATGTGTCACAATGTCCTGAATTTTAACCCTTTTCATTGTATAGACCAGGGAACACTTATGTTTTTGAATTACTCCTCCTCTGAGGACTGAATCACTTTTAGTCACTGAAATGACCTGTATCTGTTCAATCTGCACATTTTTTTTATTAAATTGTACCCAATTTTCTCTCCTACTAACCTACTTATGTACAATGTTTTGCACCTGAAGCCTCCATGTTTCTCGTCCTCTGCTCACTCAGCCTCAGGTTGTTTCTGTAAACCTCCTAGGACTTAATTGGACCTTTTGCGTTGCTAATTGTTGAAGGCATCCATTCCACGCTCATTCAGTTACATGCATACGGCCCAGTATGTGTTCAGTTTTTTCTTTGACATTATGGTCATTTTGCAAGAAACATCTCTAACAGCTACACGAGTTACAGTCTCCAAAAGGCTTATAAAGTCTGGGACATTGAATCAGCACATGTCAGCGATGTCAGTCCTCCACACAGCGTGCAGTACTGGTACAGGTTCCTTGTGAATAAATGCATCTGAATCACTCGAGTCTATTGAACGACTTACTTTTCTCTGTGCCAAAGATTTTCTTTTCAGTAATGTTGACTACAATGTGCTTTCGGGTCGCGTTCAAACGATGCTTTATGACACATATTTGTTTATCGCCAGCTGTGGTGGTCAGTGATAAATGGGTCGACCTTAACACAGATTTTTATTTGACCTCCCAGTCGGCACTTCTGCTACTGCTGCTGCATCCACTGTAGAGCCGCAGCGTTTCCTCTATGTTTCCTCTCCGTTATCGTACGAAAGCAATGCAGATAACTACAAAGTCTAACAAATGCCTTGATTCGATAGAACAGCACTTTGTGCAGAAAATCCGTTAAATTAAGCTGCTTGCCACTGGCCACAAGTGGCGGTAAATAAAGGATGGATAAATCTTTAGCCCAGCTACACTATCATTACACCTCAACATAATCTACACAGTGTTTAGTCTGTGAGATCCTGTGAAATATAACTCAATACCAAAAGTGACAAATGTGGAATTAATGTGTTTGAACTTTTGGTGCTTCTCAAATGCTTATAGACTATTTCACTGCTGTGTCTACAAACTTTACTCTTAAATCATTTGCAGCTTTTTTATTTCTCTGTGTCTCATCTGTTGCATCCGAGTTTTCCCTTTCTTCTCCCCTAACCCCATCACTGTATCTCAGAAAATGCAGCAAAGAAAGCGGGAGACTTTAGTTTTAGTGCATAAGAAACTATTCAGAGGTGGGTCAACATCCACTACAGTCCTGAATGTGGTGCACTGTGGGCTGCAGGACCTAATAAACTGGCAAGGTCTTTCACTCCTGTCCACTCTGAAGTCACATTTGCAAAGCAGGGAACACAGGCTGAAGTAGAAGCTCACTGCCCGAAATGACACTGTTTGTTTGTGAAATGCTCGAATACTAACGCAACATTAGAAACATGCAACAGAGCAACACAACTCGTGGTCAAACTTTCACACTCTTTCCAACGGTCACTATGCAGTAGACAACAAAATACAAAATATGTCGATCAGTATTCCAACATCCCAGGAGATTTGACCAGCGACAACAAACCCTGCTGCTCTGTGCACCTGCACTTTTTCGAGGTGACCTGGAATTTCCTAAGAATGTTTTCTTGATTCCTTCCTGTGTGCAGGTCTTTCTGCATCGAGCTGTCTTTACATGCAATTCAGACCCTTCACATGGCACAGAATTCGTACTGTGTTCCTCTTTATTTAAAAAAAGAAAATTGACCTTAAGTACAGAAAAATGAAAACCCAATGAAAGTTATGGGCGGAAGTACTGAATTTTAGTCTATTTGCTCCAGAAACATTAGGGATTGTAATATGTATCAGCTGGGAACATGTGTTTAGTTTGATTCAACAAACTTTGGGTCACTAAATGACTCGTGCTAAACGTTTTGACAGATGTAAAAACGGTGTGACACCAGGGGAAAAGTGTTAACACATTTGCGGGAGAAGACTTCTGCTGCGCTAAGAAGGTGATGATGAAGATCAAGTGGATTTGTTTCATTAGACGGATCTGCTTTCAGTAAACGATAATGGTCCATGTTTCCTCCCACTTGCTCCCTAGTTTGGACACAGTGCAGCTTCACACCTTTCCAGTGACGTAAAGCAGCAGACGAGGCATCGTGGGAGAGATACTGAGCTTCAGCCCTCCTGTTCACAATACAACAGATCAGCCCGAGGCACAGACGCCACCTCAGTTGACCATTATTGATCGAAAGAACAGATCATCCATTTATGCAAAGGGCTAGAAAAGTACAGAACATGTGGAAGTATCCAGGAAGCCAGACAATGTGATTTATATAAGCTGCCCACCTTTGTGTTTATATAAGTGCTATTTTAGACATGTTTTTACCTATAAATAAGGGCTGTGCCAATATGTACCGAGCTCTTCAGCATCTGGCTATAATTACAGAAACTGCTCACATGTGCTTTTTGGGGTCACAATAAAATGCAAGTGAGATTTTATGTTTCCTGATACAGGACATGAAAAGTCCAACCGTGGTCCCTCAAAAAGTCAGAATTTATGTGCTGAAGCTGAGTCCCGGCTGTGCAAATAACTCTTTTATTTCATAGAAAGACCTCAAACAACACGACAATGTGAAACATATTCATCAAAGGAAACAGAGAAAAGTGTATTGCAAATGACAGTTACAGTAAATTACAATCATGATGAGCAGATTTTCCATGTATTTTCTTTTTATTTCTTTTTCTTAACCCATGAGGTCACATGAGCCCCCCGGTCCGTGTTGATGTGCGCCAGACTCTCGTCCTCTCATCCTCTGTATCACTTTCTGCTCCGTGTGTAGCTTTCTAAAATCTTCATCAACAAGTCCGCCTCCTGAAACAGACAGTGCGCACAAATACAGAACAATGTCATTTCATCTTCTATGTGCATTGTGTGTGTGTGGGGGGGGGGACAATTTAGGTCTTCACCTGATTTTGCGAGCGCCTCTCTTGCGTGTCCACCTGCGCTTCTAACGCCACCCGCAGAAACTCTTGGAACAGCTCTCCGAGAGCGCTCTGCTCCGCGGGATGGGCGCCTTCAAGCGCATCGACGCGTTGCCCCTCAGCTGGAGGCAACATGGGGGTATCCATCACACTCTTTTTCCCCATGAAATGTCCTGCCAAGTCCAAAACAAACATATCGTTAATATCTGAAGGAGAGAAATACACGTTTGTGGATTCTGAGATGAACTCTGCGTGTGGGGAAACACATGAAAACAGAATGGCACCAAATGTCGCTCTAAAAGGAATAAGAACAGAGGATGGGATGTTACCTGTAGCCCAGAGGTTTCCTCTTGGATTGACTTTGATTTTTGCAACTTTATTCCTAAGCTCAGTCAAGTCGAAACTGACTGCAGCAGTAAAGGACACAAAGGAAAACAAGACAAGGTAAGTGAAAAAGCCACACTGGCAAACGTTATTCAGCGTAAGTCCTCTCATCTCAACGTGCAACGGCGAACTGTCCTCCAGGGCGCAAATGTCCGAGTGTCTCCCGTTGGCTGTGGATTCATCAGACGCACTCTGCTTTTATAGGCTGTCCTGTCCGGGGTGGGCTCTGCTCACGGTGTGTGTGCTGTCATTCAGCCTGGTGCGTGAATCCAAGCGTTGTCGCTGGGCTCATTATCATTAAAGCTTTATTAGTGTGCGTCTCTGGCTGTGCGTCTTTTACGCACAACACGATTCACCATTAAGTCGGGGCGGATGCAAATGATTGGCGGAAAAACAGTCTTGTCGGACGCTCAACTCAATGATCAGCGACATATCAGTGCGTAAACCCCCAGTGAGGTTAAGGTTTGATTTGGTTTTCCCTAATAGTGCGCAAACACGTGTAAATATTTTGTATAAGGAAACATATTCATCGTGCTCCTGAAAGTTTATATTAAATCAATAAAAGTGATTCAATATTTGGCAAGCATTAATAAATGTTCCATAAACTGACAAACGCCGAAATAATTCCTAGGAGATTGTGTACTGTTGGTGAAAATAATGTGATCATGGCCACAAAACGTCCCTCGTGATAAAGCATCAATCTGGATCAACATATAGTAATTTCCTGCCCTGGTCCGTCTCCGCTTGGCCACTTCCAATGAGCAACATGACATTTGGCCAGTGGCAGCATGTTGATGTGATCATCATCAGCCCTCTGAGGACGGGAGAACCTGCTGATTCTCACTTCTAATTTAGAGCCTCTTTGTCACATTAGGGCGCTAAAGTTGCACGTTTACGGGGGAGGTGCAGCGTGTTTATTGCACTTTTCATAAGCTTTGGCATTAAAACGCAAACGTGGTTGTGAGTTCGTATATCCTTCAATCCTGTCAGGCTACTCCGTTGCCAGGATTGAAGTGAAAAAGCTGCTTCCACAGTTGATCAAACAAGCAGTGAGAGTTCAAATGAGACAATTATGAGACAACTTGACATTCTCGTCTCTAACCATGACTGCTGGCCGTGCTGCAGTGTTTTGGTGAGATTCAGCTTCAGCAGATCCACACAGAAATCAAAGAACGACCCGTGTGATTAGGTCTTGATGATGGATAGGCTCAGCAGAATGCTAAGGTGCCCTCACATTGTGTCAATCAAGAGTAACAAGGTTAATAATCACAGCACGTCATTACGCACGACGCACGTCCAATTTAAATAGAGACTGCGCACTATTAGAAAGTTATCACATAAAGCACTGCCCCTCATTTACAAATGAACGCGTGGGCAAAGAATTATTTCATTTTTCATCATCATTTTTAAACAATTGTTTTTTTTCAAAATGATTTCAGATTTTCCAAAGAGGTCTTGCTCAACAGACAGTTTGTGAACCTTTCTTTGCATGAATATGACTGAAATTGTGATTAGATTTTTTATTTTTAACAAAAGGCCTGAAGCAACATTAAAGGGAAAGTTATGCAATTTTAAATATAAGAAGTATGTAGGGGGCCTTGGGTTGGGATGCAAAGGGTCGCTGGTTCGAATACCACCCGACCAGGTGTGGCCCCGCCCACCCGAGCCTGGACAAAATGGCAAGGTTGCGCATTCGACACAAAAGCTCATGCCAAATGAACAGCAACCAACGTGGGGAACACATTCTGCTGTGGCGACCTCTGAAGGTTCCAGCTGAAAGCTGCATGGTCAAAAGTATGTGAACCTTTAGGATTATAACATGTCAAAAGTTACAGTCAACGACGGGACAGTTATCTGTGAGTGTTGGACGTCCTGCCCTGTTTATAAGAGAGAAATCTGAGCCTTCACTTGTAGACTCTGATCCTTGGAACACAGGTTTGTGGAGGCGTGCTCGAACAAACATCTCTGAAGACTTTGGAAGCATCGTTGCTGCTCTCCAGGTGGGAAAAGGTTACAAAAGAATTTCAAAAGACTTTGGACCAGTTGACTGTCAGACACATCGTACACAAATAAAGAACATTCAACACCACCATTACACTTGTGCTCCTTTAGGCCTCCCCTCCCCAATTTCTAACGGGCTTGGGACCTGGCGCTGTTGGGGGTTCAGTATCTTCCCCAGGGACATTTCGACGTGGAGTTGGGAAGAGTGGGGCGCGAGCCTCCGACCCAATGGTCGGTAGGGGGCCGCTCTACCAACTAAGCCACTGCCACCCGTTACCACCACACCTAGAGAAAGGTGTGGAAGAATACAGAGGCATGAAAGGATTACAAGGATATAATAATAATAATAATAATAATAATAATTCATTTTATTTATAAACCCGGGAAACAGACAGGTTCCCACGTGCCTGGGGGGTAGGGATGCACTCAGCCTGCTGATGTTTCAAATTTAAAGCAGATGGAGCAAAGGTAAGGTGGCACTACTCTACTGACCTACTGAGACTTTTTTCCATGATGGAAAGTTAAAACAGACCCCAACTCACCAAAATAAGAGAAAGGGGGATGAAAACAAAAATTAAAAACGGTGTGACATCAATTTCACATCTTAGAACAGCCTCCTGAACCTAAGGTGTCTGTTGTTAGTCGTTTTGTGTTTTGTTTTAGTTGCGTTGCATCTGCCGTGGTGGCTTTATGTCTGTTTCGCAATATTTTGAGAATTGTTTTCCGATTAGGAAGTTGATGTTTTTTTTAAATTATGAACAGAGAAGGTCAGGCCTGTTCAGTAATCCATCCATGTCCAGGAGGCATGTAACTGCCTGCTACCTGAGGGTAGTCAACCTCTGGAGGGACCTTTCTGCTGAACTAGAGAAAAAAACTAAAATCCAGAAGTGGATGGTAACCAGAGTTAATATTTAATATCACTGTAATTCAGTTGTCATAAAATACTTCACATCTTTTTCAAAAGACAATGACCCAACAGGAAAATAACAAGACTTAATCTTTAAGAATGCAGTTTCACATTCTGAGGATTACAAGTAAGAGTGACTTCTAGTCTAGTTTCCGCACAAAAATACTTTTAAAGCTTAGATTTTTCAAATGTGAACACGTTATCCACAGTTCTACAAAATGTTCAAACAAATGGTACAAAAGCCAGTTGAGTTTGACAAAGTCTAAATGAATTCGGTTTTGAAAAGGTGTGACTAAGGTTTCCTGGACGTAGTTTATCGTTCTTGACTCCGGAAGTCGGGGTGCCTCACTCCCGATGGACCAACACAAAGAGACCCAGCAGGAAGAGGACAGCATACTGCAGGAGAAAAACATGGGAGATGTAAACGTCTGGAAAGCGCTAGAAACGCTCAAGCTAAGAACCAAACAAATGTCATCAAGTGGAAATTTGCAACAGGGCCGACAAACTTACTTTGAACTTGGGGTAATCGTTCATGAGAATGGTGACAATTCCGATGTACGGCACAAACCTGGAGATGGATAAGAGCACTGATTGACTGAAATGTTATGGACACAAACGGTATCTGAGTTTTCTGCTGGAAATGGTATAAAATGCAAGCCACAGGTAAACTGAGAGGTTCGGCCATCTTGCAAAAGCTATTCGTGCCTTGTTGGTTCCTGGGGTTTTCACGAGTGTCCACAGTCAGTCAGTGATGTTTGTACTTTAAATCCCACACAGGGAAGCCTATCTGCACAATATATATTATGGGGAAAGCCCCAAAAATGTGTTGCAGGGATTTATTTATTCTGGGTTTTCTCCATAATATGCATTGTGCAATCATTCTGCCTCAGCAAAAAAAAAAAAAAAAAAATCAGTGGCAAAACAGCCAACAGCAGCGAGCACAGAGCCTGCAGGTTTCTGCTACCCTAGTTGTGTAGTGTGTCCAACCCCCTTGGCACTAGAAACCATGAGAGAGACCACTCTGACTGGCTATTTAGCTTTGCCAATCAGTGCATGAAAACAAAACTGAAAGTGATGAAATCAAGAGAACAAAAAAAAAAAAAGCCACAAAAAGGCACATGTGGAAGGCTCTTCCCATTTTTTAAGCATCATCACCTTATCTGAACATGCCAATAGGAAAGATGCCATTAAATTTTCTGACGTTGGCTTGGTGCGTCTCTGCCCTTAAAATGCTATTCTCCTTCAGGCTCGAGTCCAAAGCATCTCACTTTCCTGTGCTCTACAATAAAACAGTTCAAATTATCATTAAGAAATTCTTACCCTCTAGCTCGTCCAACCACATCTTTTTTCTCCAGCCAGTGCTGGCCCTGCTTGTACAGTCCTCTGTCATCCACCGCATTGTTGTCCCCTTTGGTCAAGAACTTAATGTCTCCATTTTCCCTGCGGATGAATTATCAGCATGTTTAAAAGGCCACATTGCGACTCAACCTTTTTCCAATACACTATGAAGTCTGGATAAAGACACCTGATAAGTGTGAAAGAGCACACTGCTCTGAGCATTGATTGCTACAAAATATTAAAGAGAAACCAAATAAAATCAATACTAGGAACGCGACTCGCTGGTTTAATACACACACACGGGATTCAGTGACACTGAAGTATCACAAACAACAAGCACGATTAAAAAAAGTCTTTTCATACTTTTCATGGATCTTTAGTACTCTGTGTACTATAGGGATCTCTCTGCCTTCTATCCTGAACACCACAATTTCTCCAACTCTGATGGGGTCCTCTACCCGGTTGGTCAGAAACAGGAGGTCTCCTCTGTGGAAAGCTGGCTCCATACTTCCACTGAAATGAATGGTAGAGTCACATTATCAGAATGAGTCAATATCACTAAGATGATTCAGGTATGACAGTTACACTCTTGTGCTTCGGTGCCTTTAAACGCTGAAACCTGGTAAAACATCTACAGGGTGCAACTGCATGAAATTAGAATAGGGAGTTAAAAAAAAAAAAAAAGGACAATAGCACTGTTTTTGCAAAGCATCAACGAGGTATTAACCTCTTCTCTATACATGTTAGCTCAAAACTGCATGTCTGGGATTAGTACCAAACACAACTCCCTGAAAGAAAAACTTCTTGTGCATGTCGACTTACGGCTTGTGTACTAGTTTACACATTTTAGAAGCCATCTGAATTGTGTCTAAATGTTTTCGTGCTACTGTGTAGACTCTGACCTACTAGCTGTGAATTTCCTTCAGTGTGCAAACACTTGGCCAGTTAAAGCAGATTCTGATACTAAGATTATTTAAGTCATTAAGTCAACTCACAAGACACTAATTAACACCAGTAGATGCTAGAAATGCTGAATTATTGCAGAACGAGAATCAGAATCCAACACTTGGGACTAACTTGCCTGAGAACAACAACAATAGGACTCTCACTGCCCGTGACAACCATCAGTCCTTTCCAGATCATCAGCGCAGAGGAAACGATCATACCAAAGTTCAGCACCTGGTAATAGAGCTTAAAAAAAAAAACAAAAAACAGAAATACATGAATTATTCGAGGTTTTGGTGTGAGAGATATTACAACCCCTGTTACATGTTCTTAGATTTTGTGCTTACAGAGGGGATATTACATCTCACAGATGAGTCTCATTCTTGCAAAGCTGGAATCTAAAGTGATCAGTGATTTTGACTGTCTGCTGAATTGCACGATGTAGTTTGTGCAGCGGTTAAGTTGTGCTGCATTACGCGCACACACTTTTCTTTGATTTAACGACTGACAGACGGTCAATTCAACGGCGCCACAGACTGACTTGCGTGATCACAGGTGAATTAATAGCTCAAAAACCAAAACGGAAACACCGGATGAAACTGCTAACGTAGTACAGGTCTTGGCTCTGTGACTGTGAAAACTTTTCTGGTATGAAGTGGACCGTGTAGCCCTCTTGTCTTTGTCCACCGTATGTTTTGACATTGTATTCAAATCAGCGGCAAATCACATTAGACTTTAGCAACCGACTCAATGACACAGTATTACAATGCTAATGGTAGCTAGCGTTAGCTTAGCTACAGTGAAGGCAGCGTTGCTCTTATTCCCGCTGCATGTTACGATGCCGGATAAACGCCTTGAAAGCTACGTTAGCATGAAAGACTTGACTTTGTAGGTCGCTAACAAGTGGCAGACGTGCTGCTGGAGGGTTTAGAGGCGCTCGGCGGCTACTTAACGTTAGCTCTGCGGTTGCAATACAAAGAGGCAGCCAGATGTGGTGAACTGCTGTCCCGGTAACGTTACCCACCTGTCGCTTGTTCATGCGACGGACGTCGTCGAGAAAATCTATAGATAACATCGCTGCAAATGCACCTGTGTAGAGCAAAGGAAAAGCGCCTAAATCACATTAAAACGTCTAAAAAGGACGAGCATATGGATGCACCGTCGAGACGAGCGACCTGCCTCCGTTACTTCCGGGTGCGCTGAGGCGGAAGTACCGCCCACGCTGTGGCTGCTGGGTTGAGGTGTCAGTCCGGGATACGAGCGCGCGGAGAGGGGGGTTTCCGCCGGTGTGTGTGTGTGTGTGTGTGTGTGTGTGTGTGAGAGAGAGAGAGAGAGAAACAATCATGAATATTTGTGAAGCCCAAAGTCCCAAATTACCAAGTCTAGTGGAATCTGCTTTATTTATTTATTGTACTTTTCCAAAGTCACATGAAATGAAAAAATAAATTGAACAATATTATAAAATACAATAAAGTCAAATCAGTCCAGTCCTTTTGAATCAGCTCGACATCCTTTGTCCTTTCATCAGGAAGGATGAAAAACGCCACACCGATTCTAAAATGCATCACACCATCATAGAGGTTAAAGTGCTTAGTGTTGATCAGCTACCTTTTTGGAGGCTGCAGCTTGTGGTGCAGTTCGACTTCTGTTTTTTTTTTTTTCTGCAGAAACACTTCCTGTTGGGCTTGTTGGTGTGGACCTACCATCCACATCCTCTCCGCCTGCCTCAATTAAACACAGTGTAACTAAACCCTGTCCACCAACGATTCGACTGAACATCTGCAGCTTGATACTTCACGTCCAACCAACTCATGCCTCCTCTGACTGCTCTTATTCAGTCAGGTTTGTAGCCAGATGTTGCAGCCCTAAACGGTGAACTGGCAGATGCTAAAATGTGCTGCGGTGATACAATAACAACTACAACTACATTAGTCATTTTGCAGATGCTCTAATCCAAAGCAATTTGTAAGTAGCAGACACTATAGAGACAACTTCCAGTGTCCAGCGTCTTGCCCCGAGACTCTTGCGCATGTAGCCAGGAGGACCAGGAGTCAATAGATGAGACAACTACTGAGCCACAGCTGCCCCCTAATAGTTTTGATAAAGATCACTGCTGAGTGCAACTTTAATAAATGTCAAATAACACAGATCACTAACTCCCTTCATTGGGGATCTGCAGTACGCAGTGACTTCTGTCCTTACTCACTTGATTAGTGTGAGGAAAATCCTGTCAGCAGAATGAAGTACAGCTTATTATTAGCGATGTAGATGCTATAATAAAGCAAACAGCCACCAATAAAAACATTCGTCATTGTGCATTAATAATTTATGACATATTAATGGCTGCCTTTAATCACCAAACTGCGTTCTGCAGATAACAGTGCAGTGAAGTGAATGTGGGTGAGTTTACTTTCTACTCTGATCTTAATTAACGCCTGGACCACCTGACAATCATAATAACCATAATAATGTAAATCCTCCATTGTCAGGCAAGAAGCATTCATCACCACACATTATTAGCTGCTTCACGTTATCGTGGGCCGCATCTAATTTCCTTGAGGAAGTGCGTTTGACTGAGTAAGTGTTTGGATTTTTTTTTTTTTTTTTGGTTGTTGACTCAGCCTGTGGGGATTATTAGTAACGTGTGTGTTTGAGCCATCGTTTAAAAAGTCAGGTTTTATGTTGGCATTTATATGACTCATATTTAATTGTGTGTGTGGCTTTTTTTTTTTTCTTCTCCCTGATTATTTTTTTCATTCCACTTGTTGGGATTGTGTGTTATTGAGGACAATGTTTTGCTTTCCCCTGATTCAGTGTGTGTCAGAAGCACTGTTTGATTTTCCTGTGACACACATGAATGTCACGGCAACATGCATTTCAGGAATCCATGGTAAAATGAGATGCAACCTCAAATAGTTGAAATAGAAGTTTTAATAGATCTCTATTACAGAAAAATAGTATTTTTCAAACCACATTTCCAAAAAGAAAAATTTGCAAACGCAAAACATTTAGACAAAGAGAATGTAATGATTTTCTTTTTCTTCGAAACCTATTTTTGATTGATTCTTGATCCTCTTACATTACTTCTTACTTTCAAATGGCATGTAAAGGGATGCAACTTAACCCCGAACCAAATATAATAATAATAATAATAATAATAATAATAATAATAATAATAATAATAATAATAATAATAATATAATAATTCACATTCAGCTTGTACAAATGTTCTTCAACAAAAATGTTCATGAAGTGGATAAATAAATGTATATTAAAACAATGAAAATTATCATGTTTAAATTAACTTGATTTCTATGGCTTTAGTTTAGGGTGTAAACGTGCATCAAAGCTTTTAAACCTTCCTCTGAACTACCTATATTTAAATATTTCTCTGCTTCTGGCTGAAAAACATCACCAGATGACATCACCTGGAGGAGTTTTTCATTATTAGAAGTTTAGATGCTGTCACCTGGAGGAGCTCTGAAAAAGCAGGTTGATCATGATTACAACTTCTATAGTACGACCAACAGGATGACATAATCTGAACTGAAGGTTCCTCCAAGTGATGTCATCTGGAGGCATTTTCCAGCTAGAAGAAGAGATATGTTTCCACGGGGAAGTCAGAGGGACGACTAATGGCATTCATTTACACGTACTGCCCAAAACCAGCTCCAAAAGAAGCACGTTTAACATTCACTGATAGCTGAATGTGAATTAAATATTCTGTTGGTGAAAAGAAATGTTTTATTCTTTTTGCCATTTCAAACAGTGGAGACTCACACTTTTGCACCCACCTGTGTCAGATGTTGAGACTGAGAAATCTGATTGTTTCTAGAAAAGCTATGCTCAGTTGGTCTGTTTACCTCTTCTGACGTTGTTCCCCGAGTCTGATTTTCAAAATGGAGACGATACACAGTTAGATGAACTTAATTCCTTTCCAGTTTTGTTTTCCAAAACGCGATGGACACTTGATGTCGGCAAAATGTTTCAGTTACATTTGCTGCATCGACATCCAGACCGGATAATATAACAGCGGCAGTACTTTCCTTAAAGTGGAACTCTAAATAAGCCTCGCTGCCTGAATTAAAACTTCCATATATATTACACTACTGTAAATCTAAGCACGAATCAACAAACCAGAGTGTAAATGCATAATGCATATAATGAATATGAAAATTCTCACTAAATCCAGTAGATCTTTCTGATAGCTCTTTGTCACAAACGGTGGCTGCGATGAGCTTTGGGCAAAATGCTTATTGTTTATTGCTGTGTACCCACCTTCTTTTGACCTCTGTAATAGCTAACTTTGCGATGGCTGCCCTGTGGGACAGTCCTCATACAGTCTTTGTAGGCGACACTGATCTTATTCAGATTTAGCCTTTAAATTCTCCCCTTGAGAGGAAATGAGGTGCGATATGCATCAGAATGTCAGGATTTCATAGTCAGCAAAAGCTGGCTGTGATACGGTGGATTAACGCAGCATTGACAGTCAACTTATGGATGGCGCGGAGACCGGTGGCAGCCTGCGACTTTTGGCGGAATGGAGATAAAACTTTTTTCAAATGCCAGCGAGTCTGTGGCATTTAGGGATGTGTGATCATTTTCATGAAATCTCCCTAAATGGTCTCGACCAGCCTGGCTCACCATTGTTCATTGAGGTCAGTGAGGCTCCACAATGACTGTGAGGTCACAATCAGAGCGTGGCTCTTAGACACCACACTGCAAAGCTTCTGTTTCTGCTTTTCCTTTATTTCTTTTTTTTACATTTCATTGATTGAAACGATAGTGACTGTACATCCACATCCTGTCACTGACATTGCACTGATAATGTCTGGTTGAATGCATAGAAATGATTCTATTTTCTGCCATAGGCTTGGCAAGTTTGTGCAGATCCATCTTGCTGCTGTTGTTTGTCAACACGTTGTGAAATGTGAATGAAATAAACCTTTTGTGTGTAAATGTGTGTAATGTGCTAAATAGCCGGGCGCTGAGTGTCTCATTAGATGAAATGGCGCTGCACTGCCTCAATGTACACTCTGAATTTCTGCAGTTGGGGACTAGAAATTCTCTCATTTGCTGCGTCTTATCATGGGTATTAATGCAAAAATTACTCCAAGCGATCCGGTTCACATTAAAGCCTTCTGTCTGTGGGAGCTGTGCCAGTGCATCTTTCCTCTGTAATTTCTCTGCTTCCCCCATCATTTCTTTTTCTCTAATGTCGGATTAAGGTATGTCTCATCGTACGTCTCTGACGTTATTCCCCTCGGACTTTTTTTTTTAAATAGGTAAAAATGCAGACAACGTGACCAGATGTTGCAAAGTGAACAAGATAGTTACAGTTATTATCCAAATTATATGAATCCATTCTGCAACAGCATAGTGATAAACCTTTAGTTTATTTGTTAGACCACATTTTTGGATACATGTATAAGTTTGGCTTTTGTCTGTTGTTGTCTTTGTTCGAATTTAAAAAAAAATGCCAGTCCAATAAAAGGATTAAAAATTCCGAGTGTAATAGCAGTAATCATTTGTATTTTTACATAAGAAAAAGCTTTTAACATTTCACCCACTTCCACATATAAAGCCACAGTTTGATAGCGTGAGGAACTTTTCATCAGTGGTGCGGTGATTGAACTAACAGTAGGTGGCAGGAGAGTCTAGTCTCACCATGGGTCCAATCTTTTCCATGTTGTTGTCACACCGCACTCACACCAAATCCTGCACGTTTCTCTTTTTTTAGGGGGACTTCCTGTGCGGTTTGTTCGAACCGAAGACAGTAACGATTAGGTTCGTCATAATTTGACTGGGGACAACGCAGAACTGGGAAACAATCTCTTCAGCAGATCTATTTCCAGACAGGGCTGATGTAAATGCTGTTTCCCATAAAATGCATTTTCATAATCAACCAAGCAACTTAGCTATTTTTGTCCTGATGCCAATACTGTAGATGTGTGACAGAAACAGTGGTGTGTGAAGAAAAGTTTCTCACATGATCTTCCCCGGCGTCTTCCCTTTGTCCTTCTGACAGTGTCTGACGCTCTCGCACTGCTGCGCTTCATCAGAAGTGACACAAAGTGATTATTTTTTGTAAGCAGCACCTTGAGCTTCGCACTTGTGTGCAAATTTACCGCTTACATAAAACAATGACTCACAAATGAGCGGGATCACAAATGATTACTGTGATGAAGTTGACCTTTCACCCTGTGAACACACACTGCCTGCCAGCAACACTTCATTGTCTAAGTTCTGGGAAGGGATCTGATTTTCTCCAGAAGTGTTAGCTCGGTTAAACATGCAATGCATCAAAGAAACAGCCCCACGTCGCTTCTTTTAAATTAAATGTGATGTTCTTAAAATGCCATTGCCTTACAGGGATGAATCCTCTAGAGCGTTTACTCCTAATATGTATGTTCTGAACCCGCATTATATGAAGACATATTACTGTGGAAATGCACCGCAATTTTTAGAAATACATAAATGGATAATATGAAATGCTGTACGGACATTCGTGGGCCCCATCGAGTGGATACTGGTGACTCTGGTGATGCCTGACATGAAATCCAGTGCCAACATGAGGTTAATGTGCTGAAATGTGCTAATCCCTTCAATTTCTGCTGGAACATTCGCAGCATATGATGTTCTAATCTTCGTTATTATTATTGCCATTGTTATATTTCTGCCTTCCGTGCGTTTTTGGCACTTACGTACTTCGGCCTACTTTCAGCTAGAAACCCCGTGCGTTGAAACGTTCCATTCAGGTCCAAAGCTGTCGTCATAGTAACAAACACGGCCGAATCAGGTCACGTGATCAGGCTGTGTCCAAACACTTTACCTGACAGATTTTCTCCCACATGATACACAGTGGACACACACACACACAAACAGGAAACACGGTTTCAAAATAAAAGCCTAATTACAACTAACTGACAAGAGAAGTGTTCTTAGATGGAACAGCTGGGAGGGTGGAGGTCTATGTACCTTAGTGGTATAGTATATAAATGCATATTAGTGTGGTACAGCATAGTATTGTAATAATAGTAATGCACGTTCAATAATTCTGGGGAGGACGTGGTTGACAAAACATGACTGAGGACAATCTTACAAAAGCAGAAAGTCATGTGTGACAGACATATTCAAAATACTTAAGTTACACCAGGCAATGGGTCTGCCTGGTTTTAGCAAGGAAATGAGACTGCTGTTGAAGTGACAGTTGTAAGTGTGTCGTTTGAAAGACCGCACACAGTACACTTGAAAGGTAGTACTCCATACTGAGTACACCATAAGTACATTGATTTCTTTTGTACTTTTTTAGTTGTTCAAACTAAATTGTGAGTAGAAATACAATTCTTATTCCAGTTTACTTTGATTTTTCCAGGACAATTGGTTTGCATGTTTTTTTTTTTAAGCATAGTCAACTAATCCGATTTGTAGAAATATGATGTAAAAATATTAACTAGACAAAAATGTTGCAGTACTAAAACTGTCTTACAGAACCAGGCCATAAGAATTCCGCTTTAAATGGTTTGTGCATGCTGACGACGGAGTCCTCTCAGATAATAACACTCCATTTCTGATCTTTCCAGGCGATGATGTGTGATAATGAGTGAATGTCGAGTGGATGAGACGGCCTTCTTTCCTCAGCCCTCTCTATCTGTAACATGATCACTTCTATTAAGCCTGATACACTGACTTTAAAAAGCTCACGTTGCGCACTGCCTCTTCAGATTAGAACTTTTTATTTTGCAGCCAGTTGCGTTCAAAGGTGCAAGTTTCTAAAAATGCAAATGTAGAAATGCAAATAAACATGACAGGTCGCAATACAAAAAAAACAGCCCAAAAAAACAAAAACACAGCATTAGGCATCGGCCACTGTACAACAGTGTCACATGAAGCTACATTTGGACTGACTGTCCTGACCAAAAAGGTTGTTCACTCCCAGCCGTCAAAACGTACTGTTGCTGACCGCGAGGCTTCTTTTATGGGTGACTAAAAACAAATAGGTTTCGTGCTCTTACACTAAAAAATGACACATACGGCAGATGACATGTTATGTCATTCCATTCCCAAATGGTTTATACGTCACATTTGTGCAGTACAAAATGCACTGACCTGAGAATGGCATCGACACATCTGACAGATACAAACCCAGGGAAGATACTCATTTTTATTACACAGCAGCTTTAGCCCCTAGGACTTAAACACAACATATGAGGCCATCAGTCAGCAATAAGTGATCATGGCAAGGAATGGTGGCTGGTAAAATCAAACGGATTATATAAACATATTATTTATTCATCTTTCCCTGAAGGGTTTTATACTGATACATCAGCCTGATGTTTCATCCCTAATTAGGAGATATCAGTCTTCTGGCATCTTAGCACGTTTTAGGAGCCTCAGAGGCTTTTTGTCTTGTGGGGGTCTTCCTGCCTTCTTGCTCGGACTTCCTGGGCAGTCTGGGGCTGCCAGCAGCTTTGCGGCCGGTCTGAGGGCTCGAGGAACCAGCAGCCGTCTTGCGTTGCAGCAAAGGGCTCCTGGAGCCCTTCGTCTTCGTTGGAGCCAACAAAGAGTCCATGACCTTTAACGACCTCAGGCTGAGGAGACCGCAGAAGTAGTTACACTGGTGCTGGGAGACAAACTGCTCAAAAACTTTGGGCGTCCCTTCAACAGATAGACCTTGATGCCTGCAGCAACACACAACAAAACCAACTGATACAGTCGTGATTGGTATAAATGTAAATTACCTGTAAAATGAGTTTTTTTTTACGGTGCAATTGACAAAAACAACACAATTCAAACATACTCACCCTGTTGATTTGACTGAAATTCCAACATTGGTGATCTTAGTGTCAACACCTGCAAAATAACACCATACAATGACTTTATATTTGGCTGTTCTATGGTAATGTATTTAGATGCGACAGACAGGCGCAGCCACCACATTAACTCTGCATCCAAACTTTTCCAGACTGCATACAAACAAGTTTTCAGAACACAATATACTTAAATCAGCATAACGTGGTGCACTACAAATGGGGCATAATGGACCTGAAAGTCAGCATCCTACAGTATTTTAAGCTTTTAGTTATGGTGAGCGGTGTATTCTCTCTCTTCAATTAGCTACTGATTTGAACTCTTTGTTCGCAAATGTTGTGCTAAACTCAGGCATCCATCTATACCTTCTAGCCGAGTCAGTAGCAGATTGCCGTTGGTCCACTGAAAGATCCAGTGCTGCAGGGCACAGCATTTCTGCTCCACCCCAGAGCCAGTCCTCATGTCCAGTCTGCCCGTGTGATCCAGGAACGAGTATTTCTGATAGACTCCTGTTAGATCAGCCTCCACTGTGGCATAGGGGACAGTGTTTGCTGGTCTGTACATCATGTAGACTGGAACCACACTGGGTAACAAAGATCATCAGGACTTTAAAGGGGCCTAAATGATCTGTGCTTTTAGAAAGACGTCAGGGCTTGGTGATAGTGGGGTAATGTTTCAGAAATAACAAGGTAAGTGAGATGTAATATTTCAGAAATCAATCTCTAATGGAGGTAATATTTCTTTAAAATCAATGTAATACGGTTAATACGTCAATAATAAAACAAACTAAATAATATCACAGTAATTAATTACTGAAGGAAAAAGCAGGTAAATGCTTATTGTGGGCAATGGTCATATCTAGGTATAAGGAGGCATAAAACCTATAGATAATAAGAGCTACAGTAATTACCTGGAAACACACGTGGTAGTTTCTGTGTAATAATCACGAATCACATCGGAAAAATGCTAAACTGCCTGTTTCTCCTTAATTTCATGGTGATATCTCCATTACCATGGAAATGAAGCCACGGTTGCAGTGGGGCTTCACGTCTGTGGTGTTGCCATGTGCCTCGGTATTACTTCAAAGATCACCGTGAAATGAAGTAGAAACATTTTCAGGTCTGATTCGTGTTTATTACACAGGAACGTCCACTTGTGTTTTCAAGCTGTAGTTTATATTAACTACCTAAATTTGTTGCTCATACCAAGTTATTGCCTGTTTATCACTTTATTATTACATGACATTAATTTCATAATTTTTATGATCAACACAATAACCCTGTTACATTGTTATTACAGAAATATTACCCCATTCCTTTTTTATTGACTAACAATTTCCCCAATGTGTCATAATTACTGAGATATTACCTCTTTTTACTTTGTTATTAAATGGTTATTACCTTAAATCACCGTGGTATTTCTGAAATATTACTGCACTGTTTTGCTAAACTATGCCCCAATATAATTATGACTTTGTTATTACATTGTTATTACCCTTATATAACCTTTTTTATTTCTGAACCGTTACCCCACTATTCCCGAGTTATTACTACGCTGTCAGGTGCTAAGACCGTTAACTTAAGGATAAGGATTTTACTCACTCCAGACAGGGCCCAAAGTTTTCAATTGCTCGTGCCTCTGCGGAGAATATTTTGCAGTATTCACGAGCCAAGTTCTGAATTTTACACTCCTGCAAATAGAACATTGGAGTATAGCCAGCAAAGATAAGCTGAACCTACATACGTAAATGCATCAAATTCACAATAATCCTCTGTGGGTGGCAGGAATAACTTATGACTTATTCATGTCAGACTTGCATTTACATTTAAGCAGATGAGAATAAATGATTCATAAAATAAACCTTTGCTACACACCTGCTTGACGGTTTCCAGGTTTCTGTCTATAAGGCAGCTTTCTTCTTTGCCTCCATATGCGATAGGGTTGCGTACTTTAATGATACACGTGTTACCAGACTCAAAGACAGGCTCCAGGCCATAGATGACTTTTGCCCTCCAGACTTTATGACAGCAGCCATCACCAATGCGAGACTCCTGCATCATTATCCGTCCAAACAACTTGTTGCCCCAGACACCAGAGTCGGCCACGCCTTTGCCGAATATGAGGGGCGTCATTTCAATTTCTTCTCCAACTGCACAACGAGCAAAATAATGTATGGTGTTGGGTATGTCAGGTACAGACGAGAGTCATCAGAACACGGGAAATCTTTCCTTACCACCAAGGTCCTCGCGTAGAGACATTCCCGCTAAGACTGTGAGAGAGAAAACAGAAGGATGTTTGCTGAGTCATGCAATTAAACTGCTTCGCTTAAAGGGAAATGTGAGAGTTGAGTACGTACTTTCTGCACTAAGAAGTAAGTCTGTTGAATCCGCCCCATATTCATTTGTGATGGAGCATCTGTAAACACCAGAGTCCTTGCTTGATGCTTGAACAATGGCCAGGTTGAGCTGAGTTTCCTCCCCTGCACTGGAAAACAAATTTCAAATGTGCGCGAAAACATTTTATCTGTTGGTGTAAGTGCGTCATGTGAAAGTAGAACGGAGTTACTGTAGCACTTTTTACTCTAAGACCTAAGAAATGACAAAAACACACATTTCCAAGCAACTTTCCAAACATTCAGTGTTCTGCAATGTTACCCAGCGAACTTACTTTCTTCTAATCTGAACAATCTCCTCGTCGTTTTTGTGCCATTTGATTGTAGAGTCACTGAGAACGTTGAAGAACTGGCACCACAGCTTCATGTGTCCCGAGGCGTCGGCGAAGGTCTCGCTCCTGATCTTACGAATAACCTGCGGAGCTGCGGGGACGGACACCCAGCACAGGTAACACGGGGAAGACAAACACTTTATATGCAAGAAAATAATAATTGCTGTTAATAGGACGAAATGAAACATGCAAACAGGCATTTATGAAAAAACAGTGTCAATTAACAACACAGTGATGATCTTAGTTAGCTACATTTACTCATGTACTTAGTGTAAGGGCAATTTTGAGGTACTTGTACTACTATCTGTATCACCTTAGCTTTAGGAGTATTAGTGTGATTATGGGGTGTAACTGCAACAGCTTTTTGATTGAATTTCTTAATAAAGCTTCTTCTTCTAAAAAAAAAAAAAAATAGATGTAAACTCGGCAGTAATCATATGACATCGACGCGCAGTTCAGTGGAGATGAAATAAGGCTTTATCACATTTAAAGTGTTTTACTTCACCAGTCTGTTCCCAACAGAAACACGGTATGTTAAATTCATTTTCATTTGAGTTTTGAACGAGTCTAAAAACTCTGTGACCAAAACCAGCAGCACAATCAGTCTGACGGCTGCAGCAGGGGCAGGCTGGACTTCCTTTACTCAATACACCATTGCCTACAGTGTATAACCGTTACTGCCGCTACTACTGCTTCCTCTGGACTAGATGTGCTTCTCATAAATGAAGCAGGCTGAAGTAACTAGAAAGCCATAAAGAAATGAAGAACCACATCTGAGAACCCTGAGAGCACCGATAAGCTGACTGATGTATTCAATGTACTAAGAAAATCAACATAAGGGATGTGTATCAAGTTGTTTTTTTCCTTTTAAAAAGTTGTCACAGACTTTTGAAATAACCCTTTCTATGTTTAGGCTCCCAATTAAGCTCTAATAAATGAATAAACCTAACATCCCTATAGTTTTAAAAATAGCAAAAACATTGCATATCTGTCTTCTCCCTACAAAACCACTTCTAATCTGAACCGAAGTAAGAAAAAACATGATGTGGGGGCTGTTGTACCTTTGAATGGGTTATGCTTGTTCTTCTGTGCAGTTTTCTCCTCAGTTTTCACGGGGACTACATCCTCACTGGACTGCTGACTTGGTGCTGGAGTCTCTAACGCCGTCTTCCTCCTGCCCAAGAGCGGAGAACGCCGTTCTACAGGAGAGGTTTGCTCAGCGGCCGGTTGGAGCAGAACCGAGCGATGAGACAGGCCTTGAGACGTGGAGAGCGTCGCAGGACTGGTGGAGAGCTTGCTGCTCTGGGTTGAAACTTCCTTTTTCTGAGATTGGTTGTCAACAGGTGATGTGGCTTCCGTGGTCTCCTCGGGTTGGCTATTCGGTAGTGGGATTTTGCGGCGGGCCCCAGATGCCAGTTCTTGTGGAGTTGCAGAGGGGATTGGAGAAACACAGGTTCTTTCCTTTAACGGCGGACGAGCCTCAAGAGTAAGATGAGTTGAAAGCTCCTCGGCTTTAGGCCCGTCCTGCTGGACAAGCTGGTTCTCCTGTGGATCTGTGGACCTGAACACGCTGTCAGTGGGTGACTTTCGTGCACTCTGCAAAGTATTGCAATGAACTAAACCTGTTTCAGAAATTCCGCTTTCAGTTTTGCTGCTGAGTCTAACATCTGGAGCTATCTTTAGTATCAGTTCCATGTCTTTTTCAGTTTCCTTGTTGGCATACTCCAAAACAGGAGTATTTGTCTCCTGACTGCTGGCCTTTATAGGAGTCCCAGATCTTTGGCTGACAGTCAGTTCATCATTAGAAGTCAAAGCGTGAAAAATGTGCTTGATGTCTTCACTCCTGGTGGGTGAAACAACAGGGCAATCTGTCAGGGGAACCTGAGAAGATGCCTTAGTTTTCTGACCAGTGTCCATAAAACCATCATTAGAGGTTTTGGCACTGCCATGAAGTTGTGTCTCTGTAGTGGTCACAGATATAGGAGGGATTACGAGCGGTTTTTGTAAAGCCTGAACAGGTGAAGTTGAGCTGCATTCTGTTCTTGGCTCTCTATTAACTTGATGATAAATCTCCATGAGTGTTGCATTCATGTTTGTTGGAGTGTTCTCCATTTTCCTGTCAGGCACTGATTCCTTTGTCTCCTCTTTACCTGTTCTGTCTCCGTCCCTCACGTCCTCAGATGTGTCCTCTGGTACAAATTCAGCTTGAACCGGCGCTGAATTTGCAATTGTGGAGTCCAGAGCTTTAAACTGTGCCCTCAGCACTTCAGCAATCGATATGACTTTGGATGCGGGTTTTGGAATTTCTCTGAAGTCTATCACCTGCGGCAGTGAGTCTGTGTATGTGTGCGGATTATTTTCGAAATATGGTGTAGATTGCTCACACTTCTCTGGCTTCACATGCTGTATTTCTGAGCCACTTTCGTCTACAGTTTTTGACACCGGTTTATTCTGTGGAGTTTCCTTTTCTTTATTTTGCTTCACGATCCCTGGAGCAGCAGTTTCCGTCTCCATTTCAGCTATCTTCTCATTTAGGACCATCTTGTCATCCTGCACTAATAACTTACCTTCCTCATTACTCTCCACCTTCTCATCTACTTGTATTTCCGTCCCATCAACAGATTTTATAGCTGTTTCAACTTGGCTTTGCAGGGCTGCGGGGGAAACCTTACACCCTTGGGTCTTCTCACCAGCCCCAGGGCTTTCGAGGGGTGACTTCTGAGGCCCTGTAAAAAGGACCGAATGGCTTTCATCTGATCCCCTGGAATGATGCAATGTGCCCTGTGTCATTTTGTCCATGGATAGTTGAAGAGCAGTGGTCAAAGACAAAGTCTGTGTGTCAACTGTTGTGGTCTCACTTTCCAGTGCAGTCTTTTGTGGTGGTTGTTCGGCCACTGTACAATGGTCCTGTGGAAGCTCAAGGCTGGCAGGTGCCTCATTCCTGTTGCTCATTGTCTGAGCCTGTGCAAGAAGATACAAAACAAGCAGAGTTTTCCACGCTGTAAATAAGTACCTTAGCCAGGCTGTGCAGGATACGGCTCAACAGGTGTAATATTAAAACAGCAGCAGGGTAATCGTGAATGAATTATGGAATGGGAGTACCAGGCACAGACGCATGAGAGGTCAGGGGAGGTCAGGCTCAGAAAAGACCCCCACACACACACACACACACACACACAAAAGAGAAATCTCAAAATGTAGTAGAGAGAGGGAGAGAGGAAAAAACAAATGTATAAACATAATTTACTAAAAATCCTTAAAACAATAAACCAAGATAAGGAAAAACGAGGAAAAATAGATGCACAATGATCCCAGAGAGACAAAAAAAAAAAAAAAAAGACAAAAAATAACAAAAAATTACTAAAAATACACAGACACAATACCTCATTTGTAGTCCTTTTGGGTCATTTTCAGTCTGGGGACTTTATATATTTGGGGTGGGGGTTCATTTACCACTGTGTGCCTTCATAATTCATTCACGAGATTAATCAGCAACAAACATAGAAAGGACTGGAAAGACCATAGAGACTTTTCTAAACCGGGGAAACGGATCTTTAACCTGCTCTATGGGGAGTCTGGGCACAAATCACCATGTCTTCCATTAATAAAGGTTCTCAAGTTGGAATACATGCCCTATATTAGTATTTGCATTCCTGTGAATCTTGTGAACATACAAAAAGTATTAAATATATTTGGGTTTGAGATTCTATAAATCGATTCACTCTCCCCTAGGATTAGTAATAAGCCTTGATATACAACAAAAAACGTTGGGACGATGTGTAAAACCTAAATAAAATCAGAAAGCAATGATTTGCAAATCTCACCAACCCATATTTTATTCACAATAGAACATAGACAACAAAGTCCCTATAATAAGATCAAATTATACAATATACCTTTTCATCTAAGTGCGACATGCTGAGGCCCACTCAGGAAGGTTGCTATTTCATGTTTCAGTGTGGCCAGAAAGGAATGCTGATCATTTTAAGTGGTGCTGTGGTCATGCAGGGATCGGTCGCAGCTCCCAGTGCCATCGGGATTCAGCCCAAGGTGATTGCATAAGCGTCGTAAGAGAACGGATCCCAGTCAAATAGCAGCGATTGGTATGAGTATGTTGCCTGATGGCCATGCATAAGCACCTTGTAGCACACAAATCATTTCTGTGTATTTTAACTTATTTAGCATGTGACTTCCACTTTCAAACATTTCGACATTTTCAGAGAGGTTGTGGGTGGAGACCTTGGAAACTTGACATGACTCTAATATGGGTCTATTAAATATAAAGCTACAGTCAGCAGCCAGTTGGCTTAAATTAGCACAAACAAACTGGAAACAGGGGCAAACAGCTACAGTGGCTGTCCAGAGGTAACGAAATCTGCACGACAGCACTGCTACCGCTCACTCACTAGCACACGCTATCTGGTTTGTGTAAAAGCAACAACTGGATATTGACAGAACCAGAACCAAATCCCTCTCATTTCCGGTCATCGTAGTTTCAGCCGAGCTAATTCTCATCTGTAACGGATACACATGAGAATGAGGCTGTTCTTATGAATAAATTCGAAATGTTGTATGTTACAGTGCTACATCACATCTCTGCTGCAGTATCGCCTCCTCCCAGATGTTTGAACGTTCAACATCAAATGCACTGCATCGACATAAAGGTACAACTGATGCGTCTGTCAACATGTGCGTCACTTAATTCTTGTCCCACAGCGGGACATACTTGTAAGCAGTATAAATAGCCCGAGGATGCATGTGTTACTGATGAGGCCTGTGTTGGCAGCACAAAGCCCTAATGAGCTCATGGAGAAAGACTCACTCACCTCGCTCTGTAGGCCTGGACGGGAGCCAGACTGGTTTCTTTGGCGGATTTCCTCCTCAGACAGCTGATCTCCCGCCTGTTCACACGGAGGCTGATGTAAAGCAGTCCAGCTTTCATATAGTGTGTCCACTGACTCAAGGTCTCTGTGTGCTAAAGATTCACCAGTGGACGTCTTTGGCTCGTTGTCAATGTCCATAAGTGTCACGTGTTCGGTTTTAGCAGCATCGTCCTTTAATGTGCGCAGTCCTTCTGGTGCCCGTGGTTGTGTCGGGTTTGGGAGTATTTCTGGTTTTCCTCCGGTATCTTTGCGTCCAGCTTTCTTCCCGTGCTTTGCGGCTTGTTTACCTTCACCTTCTGACACAGTTTGACTTGTAGACGGTGGAGCAGATGGAGGTACAGCTGGAAAAGCAGTGAGCTGTTCCTTCTGATAAGGCCTAACACACTCGTTGTTCTCACTCGAAGGCCTTGTCACAAACTTTTCTTCATTTGTTGTGGATTTCTGATGTTTTCTCATGTTTGCGTGGACGTATGAATCCACGACTGAAGAACTAGTAATGTTCTCTACTTCCATGACCTCGTCTGACTCTGTGCAGGAAAGAGCTGAGGAGACTGGAATCTCTTCTTCCGTCCTCCTTTCCTCAGACGCCCTCTCTCCCACTGTATCTGCCTTGGAAATTTTAATCTTCTTGTTGACAGGAGTTTTGGGTTGGTGTGCAGAGCCGTGCATGTATGCCCCCCTCCTGTGATCATTTTCACTTACATCACATCCATTAGTGACAGCAGACACGGCCCCATCGGTGACCGGGACTGGCTTTTCTTCAACCTCCTCTGTGCCGGCTTCCTGCAGCCTGGTCTCAGTCTCTCCAGGCACTTCCTGGAGGTTCTCGTGATTGCCTTCATCCTCCGTCGAGCTGGGAGTGCTGAGAAAGGCCTCCATTGTGGACCGGCGTTTCCTCTGTGTCCTCTCTGGACTGATGGTTCGGAGCGGCTCCAGGTTTTCTTTACCTTCTGCTTCCCTGCGTCTCTGATCTGCCTTTTGTTTCATTTTGGCAAAGTAGCGCTGGTGGATCTTAAACTCGTTCATTTCACCCACCTCCAGAACCCCAGAGCACGACACAATGCCTTTAGTGTTGCTGGCCGAGGCCTGGTATATAGCTGCATCCTCCACCGTGCAGCTGCAAAGAAACAAGCGTTTAAGCAGATTTAAAGCTCACTTAAAGTGTCTTTGCTATATAGTAAGTAAAATCTTTCTAAATAATTTATATAAAAAGTGATGATCTTATAGTATCGTGATACACCAGGTGCAGTCAGAAGTCATGTTAGTGTTTCCACACCATGAATGGCTCATCAGCTAGTCCCACTGGGCACTGGGACGTTAGGATAAGCCAAAACAATCTTAACTGGACAGTAAATGATGAAACACCATACACAGACTGAGCAAAATAGACGACCCAGCTACAAACAGTCAAAAATGTGGCAAAAAGCAGCCACACGAGGATCAAACATGCCCACAAAACAATCCCAGGGCGGTAAAACCTGAGCACTAAAAGTGAGGAACAATGACCAAAAGGAGACATGTCTGTACTGTAGGTGACGCGTTGCCCTCATTTTGTGTTTCTCTCAGTCTGAGACCCCTACGCAGGAGGGGCTCCCTCATATCTGTGCCCAGGGGGCCGATTAGCACACAATCCAACCATGTTCCAAAGACACTTACTTGTAAATGTGCAGGGAATGGTTTTGTCCATTGCGGAATATTTCATATTTAGGCAGTCCACAGTATCTGTCCAACTGCATATCATCCTTATACCAAGTAACTTGAGGGACAGGGTATCCTGAAAAGACAAGAAAAAAAAAATTAGTAGATTCTGTATCAGCTTGAAAAAAGGAAAACTGTGCGGAATATGTGTAATTTCTAGCAGTTTGAGCAGATTATTTTTTCTGCCTTTAAGTTCCTATGCGACAATTCAATTCACATAAAATATGGATGAAAGCCTTGGAGAGTGTGTGTAAAGCTGTTTGGAGATGCACGGTGACGTGTTTACCGGCAACCACGCACGAGAACTTCACATTGCTGTTCTCAGACACGGCTTTTGACTTCAGGGTTGCTTCAAACGAGGGCTGAGTTTCCTCAGTCAACTGTGCGATCACACTGCAGAGCGTGCTCCTGCACAGGGAAAGTAGAAAGGGCAAAGATGAAGTTGTGTCCGCAAAATTGCGCATTCTTCCCTCTGTATATATACAGATTTTATACAGTCTGGAGACAAACGTCACAGACATAATATGGATTGATGTGGTGTTGCGTGCATGTTACATTATCAGTGAGCATGTGTTTATTAGGTGATGATGTCAGTGTTGGATCGGTGCACAGTTAAAAGATAAAGTTACATTTGAGAGCATGTTAGTCACAGCGAAGTAAACAAATCGAGACCCTAATCCTACAGACAGTCACACTTCTGAATAATGTGCGTATTGCACATCTATGTACGTCCTGCAGGGCTGCAGCCTTTTGTGTGGAGTCCGGTTTCCTCCCACAGTCCAAACACATGCATGTTCGGTTTACTGGTGACTCTAAATTGCCTGTAGGTGTGAATTTGCATGTAAATGGTGGACTGTCTGTGTTGGCCCTGAGACAGACTGGAAACTTGTCCAAGGTGGACCCTGCCTCTCACCCTGTGACAGCTGGGATAGGATCCAGCCCCCCGAGACATAAACAGGATAAGTGGTTACAGATAATGGATGGATGGACGAATACATGTCCTTTATCCTGCTGTTTTATAGTCACATAACACAAAAAATACTAGTGACTTATCTAAAATTAGCTCAAATTGTCACTTGTGCAAACAAGACAATAATTCCTCATTATTACTGCGATAAAACACTTGACATTTTCAGTGTGACGTGCACAAGAAATTGTCCCATTAA